>JAKOOJ010000003.1:19672500-20362500 GCA_022577455.1 Arizona elegans
TTGGGAGCTAGTAGTTTCATTTCATTGAAATTACCCAATCACCTCTGCTGGATTGGAGCTGGATGGCACTGCTTTTGCAGTACTTCTCCTTCCTGAGGTATAGTTCCAGCTGGCGGTGAGGAGAAAGATCTGTCCAGAGACATCTATTTTGTGAAGTAATTCTGGGCTCTTTTCACTTCTTAGTAGCAGCTGACAAATTACTGGAGGTGGTTATACATTTGCATAAGTCTAGAATCATCAGTATGCTGACCTATCAGCTATATATTTCGGCTTAGGCCAAGCAAGTAATGTGCTAGAGGTCCTAGCCCAGGGTTTGGAAGCCATCAGGGTTAGATGGAGAGGAACACATTCAGAGGCTTCTCTTCAAGATGTGTTCTGCCCCAGCTACGGACCCCAAAGAACACAGCACACACAAAGTCCGTACAAACCTTAGTTTACTAATTTAAATCAGTCTTTTCGGAACAAACGCTGTTAATTTAACTTCATTAACAGCTGACAAGAATCCAAAGAATAATAATTCTGAGGCACAATATTTCAGATAACTGTAATCTTACTGTGGTTGGCAGAATGCCCAGAAGCAATTTGCAGGAAAACTGATAAGAGAGAAACAACTGAATCAAGACGCGAAGGAATGTGAACAAAGTTGTTTCCTGCAAATTGCATCAGTCCTTCCTTAAATAGGCTAGGGGAGTGGCCAATTAGCCCCAAGCCTTTCTCTTGAGGAGACCTCCTTCTGAGGAGCCACTCCTGCCTTTTCGCAGCTCTGCGTGCTCGTGCATCGAGAAGAGGTTCCTCCTCTTTTTCCTTTTCACTTATGGGAGCTTCTGGAGGTTCTGAAGGCCCTGGCTGAATCCCCGCCTCTGACACCACATCTTCTCCAGCCTCCTCATTGTCTGACTCGAATGCCAGCTGCACAGGCTGCTGGCGCAGCACCACATCAGCCTCCTTGCTGTCTGAATCAGCTACTAACTGCACAGGCCGCTGACGGGCCACAACAAGATGAAGACTTTGTATTTATAGGCCAAGGATTCCAGAGAAATACCGTTTTTGACTCTCAATGGAATAATATTCCTTCTCACATTTTAAAATGGTTTATTAATTTTCTAAATACAAAATAAAAACTAGCAAGAACTAATTACTTAGAATGGGGGAAAAAATTAAAGAAGCCAAGTGGAAAGCAAAGGTGCAGAAATTAAAAGAGAACAATTATATTAGGAGAAGTGACTTCTGATTTTATTTATAGCAGTTATCAATATAAATATATTATATAAATGATAATATAAAATTATCAGTATAAATATACAACCTCTTACTCTGCTTGCAGCATTGTTTACATTCTCCCTGCAATCTACTTTTATTCTAATCCTCAAAACCATATATAATAACATCACTTTTACTGTTTACTGCAAAAAGTCAATAAGAGGTCTCCAATCATCGTTAAGTTTAGACAATGTCCTGTCTCTTAAAGTAGTTAATTTGGCCATCTCTGCAAGTTCCAATATTTTCCCTATCCATTCTTCCATGTGGATGAAGTCAAATCTTTCCATCTTTATGCATATAAATAGTCATACTGCAGTCATTATATATAAAAACAAAGCTCCATAATTTTTTTCCAGGTGCTTTTATCCACTAATTCTAAAAGAAGAAGAAGAAAAGTCTCCGGTTTCAACTGCAAACTTAAAATCTTCTATACTATTGTATGTTATTGAGTACAAAATTTTCTGGCTTGTTATCCATTCATCAAGCATGATAAAATGTCCCTTCTTGTTGATTACATTTCCATAATATTCTAGAAAGCTTTTCCAGTGACATGTACCGATGATACATCGCTTTATAAAATTTGCTTTAAGATTACTGTATAACTTAGTGTAAATTTCAATCCTTTCAACCAGGTATTCTCCCACTGATCCCTGTGTATATGTGTATACCAAAGTGTTTAGCACATTTTTAGTATCATACATTCTTTCACTTCTTCTATTTCATATTCAGTAAACATGCATTTTAGCAGTAATATGATTATCATTTGTATATAGTTCCATTTCAAATTCAGCCTTATATTGTTCAAACCAAACCCAACTTTCTAATAATTGTATATACCAAAATATATATGAATAACCTTCTACCAGCAGTTCTTTTGCTTTTATTCTATGTTCTCCTTGACAATATTCTAATATATCACAGTTAAGATATTTTATGTTTAGTAATCATTTCTCTTCTATAAAATGTTTCCTGTGCTGACAGCCACAAAGATATTTTTGGGCACAGCATAAGTTTCTATCTGTTCCATATTCTCAATATGGCATGTCTAACAAAATGGCTTTTAACATTTACATTAGCCTTTATCATACCATAAATATCCATGCCACCTAAATGTTAAATGATGCCCTTCTAATTCCAAAGGCCTCCTGTTTCTTAGCATATCCATTCTTTCATCCTGACCAAAGAACAAGCTGCAAAATATAATTTCAGATCTGTTAAGATGAGTTTTCCTCTTTCTTTTGTATCTTGTAACACCTTATATTTAACTCATGTTTTTTTTCCCTGTCAAACAAATCTTCATAGGTCTTTCTTCCATTGTTTAAATGGTACATCAAATGTCAAAACTGGTATCTTGTGAAATTAAAAATAATATTCTAAGCAAGACATTCATCTTAATCACAAAAATTCTCCTCAAGAATGACAGTTGTTTTTTCTCCCATCTTAACATGTCTTTTTACATTTCATTCCAATTTTAATATAATTATTTTGAAACAACATGCAAGTTTATATTTGTCATATTAATACCCAAACCTTTTATTTTCTTCTCAATCTTAAAACCCATTTTATTCATCAACCCTATTTGATCTTGTGTTTTCATAGTTTTTGTCAACATCTTTTTCTTATGTTTATTGAAGATTAAAAAAATCTGCAACTGCACCAAATTCTTTTAATTTTCTCATTGAAGTTTCAATTCCTTTTAAAGAGGTTCTCTCAGACAACTACCAGGTCATCTACAATAGTTCTTAATTTAGAAATTTCTTTTTTAATCTTTAAAACCTTAATCCTCTTCTCTTATGCTTCTGTTCAATATTTCTAAAACTAAAATAAATAAAAGACAACGAACACCACAATTTTTCTATTTCACATAGTTCAGATAAATTTCCATTAACTATTATTGGGTGCCTTCTGTGAAATTGATTTTATCCATTTTATATTCTCCCTGAAGTCCATATCTTCCAAATTTTTAAATGAAAAGATCCAATTCAAATTTTCAAAAGCTTTCTCTGCATCCCAAAAAATCAATGCAACTTGTTTTTCGTTGTGCGGTTCAAAGTATTTCAAAATATCCAAGACCATTCTAAAATTGTCCTTTAATTTATTGTTTTGAAACATCTTCATGAATAAGTTCTGGTAAAATTGTTTTCAATATATGAGCTAAGGTCATTGTGAATAGTATATAATCATTATTAAGTTGCAATATTGATCTATAATTTCTTGTCAGCAAATCTTGTCTGTCTTTGGGTATTAGTTATATATGCTGTATGTACAGTATATTTATATTTATAATATAAATAGTACTATTTACATACTATTTATAATATAAATAGTATGTAAATAGTATGCCCTCATTCAGAGGTGGTTCTTAGCTGCAGCTAAGAGGGCTTGTACAGTTACATTTGTGCCAATTGCAACCATTTGGAGGACTTGCTCAAAATCAGTCATTCCATACTGTAATGCGTTTTAAATGGGGCTGCCTTCAGAAAGTGTTCAGAAATCACTGGGTACAAAATACCATGGACTGCACAGTGATGAGTGTATCCCCATGCCCCAGTGTTTGAGGAGTTGTATTGGTTGGCTTCTGGAGATGATTCAGTGGACTACTTATTGTCTTTAAGTCCCTAACATGGCTCCAGAACCAATTCTCAATTCTCTGAGGGAATATTTTTCTACAAATTCATCTGCCTGCCCATTCAGATTGAATACGGGTCCACTCCTTCCATGTCTTCTCTGTAGGAGATTGTCATCTGATGGGGCCTTGAAAGCAGGTATTTTCCCTTGCCACCTCCATAGAACTTTCCCAGTGGAAGATCTGCTCCTTCCTTATTGAATTTCAGGAGAGCAATTAAGGCCTAGTTGTTCCACCTGGCACAGGAGAAGGTCATGTCTGTATCTATATCTTTGATGTTGCCCGTTTTCTTTGAATTAAGATGGGTTTCTTATTTAACCATTAGTCTAGATTTGAGTAAGGGAGAACATAATAGCTGTGGGAATCAAGATTCATATGAATGAGACTCGCATGCAATTCCCAATGAAGTATCAACTCCCTCAGAAATTGCTTTCTCTAAAACACTGTTAATGGCTTGCTTCTTCTCCATTCCAAGAGGAACAATTCTTTGCTTTAAAATTATTTTGACCTTTGTTCGTGGTAAATGTTCCCAACATTTGTGTTTTTTTTAAAAAAAAAAAAAACTGCTCTTCAACTTGATTTTGGCTTGGCTATGTATAAATGCTGCTATTTGGACTTTTTTTTTCCCCTCCAGCATTTTATTCCTTCTAATCAGGGATAAGGCAGCTCAACAAAGTTTGGGGTCACCCAGGTTAATGCTCCTATTTTCTTTCTCCTTTTTTGATATTCTATAATGTAGACATCTACAGACCTTGAGGGCAAGAATGTATTTTTGGTTCTTAAGCTGGGTTTTGCACAATGCTATTATTGAATTAGCATTTGTCCAGAATCCCTGGCTTCTCCTCACTGTTATTAAGGTCTGTATGGCTTCTGAATTATCAGCTTATTGCAGCCTATCTGGTAGAGTCTGCAGTCTTTCTCGTGTTTAAGAACCAGGGCAGATTTTTGTATTCTTGGGCAGGCACTAGAACTAAGGGGTTTGTGAGCTGTGAACAATGTATTCCTAGGAAATTGCATTCAGTTTTAATGGTCAGAAGTGGTATAGTCTTGGTCAGCTGGCCAACCTCCTGGGACTTCTTGCCTTCCTTTTCCTCTGCTGTCCAGAAACCTTCCGCTTTTGCAAAAGTGTTGAAATGCTTTGAAGGTCTCAGTCTTCTGCTCAAGACGCATTATGTAAACAATAATAATGATACTTTATTAAGGTGTAACTAAATTGGCATGTGAGAGCTTCTGTCCACTCATTGCATTTGTATTTTATAAGCTGCCCAGAGTCTACTGGGTAGCTAGAATATAATTAACTTTACGGGCAGACTGTACCCAGCCTTGCTAGTGGACTCCTTGCAGTTTGCACTTTCCTTCTCTCTCAGAAATGCTGGCAGGCTGACATGCCTCTGTCCCCCTTTTTTTATCTCAGATGGCGACCCAGATGGGCGCGTGAATGTCAGGGTCACTAAAGTAAAACCAGGTAGCGCTCAGCAGAAGGAGCTGCAAGTCCAAGAGATGAGCAGGGACAACCCACAGCTGCGCCACATAGAGAGTGTGGTTAAGGACCTCTTGGAGAAGGAAGGCCTGAAGGCAGAAGGTAATGCAATCATGCTCCCTGGGATTGTGTGTGTGTGTGTGTCATAATAGGAGTCCATGTTTAGACTGGGGGGGTGGAGGTTATATGATTTGTCAGGGGCTTTTCTAGGACAGAGTGGTCAAGGGCACGAGGCTGCCAGCAGTCCAGAATTGCAGGTTGCACAATGTCATGTGCAACCTGCACGTCATGAACATCTGGATGCTAAGCTGTTTACTCTATTAACTTGATTGATTGGTTAGTTGGTTGGTTGGTTGGTTAATTTATTTTCTAGGAAGGTTTTTCAGGTTGCCCATGTTTTTTCTGTAATGAGATTAGTTGGGAGAGCCTTTAATTGACTGGTAGAACAAGCATTTTTAGGTCATATTATCTTTCTTCCCATGTACAAATAATCCGAAATTCCATCCTTGCATTTCAGATTCCATGATTTTAGGTACCGGTGCTAGAAAAGGCCTCTGGTGGAAATTGACTGTAGAACAGAATTTTCAGTTAGAGGATCTCATTAAAAGTATTAAACGGACACAGATGATGATATCAGTACACATTTGGTACCTACAGTATGAAAACCAGGATATACAATTAATCATTTATGTCCAATCCTTCTTTAAAAAAAACAAAGAACATGCAAGATAGATTGAGTCCTGTTAATTACCAGGGAGGAAAACATGAAATGAGTAGTGTAAGATATCACCCTAGTGTAAGAGCTGTGTGTACCTTATATTACTCTTTTTAAAATATGATTAATGACCAAGCAGCATTATCTAAAGCTATATCATTAATGATGGAGAGTATTGTTTGATTAGCTCTTTGAGGTGCAGGTAAACTGGAAAGGAGAAGATAAAACATCATTCCCAAGGCTCCAAGAATTTGTCAGCGATGACCTTTTGTTTTTGTTTTTAAACAAATTTGCCCATTTAAGTATTTTGTCTTAAACAGATGTACACTGAAAATAATTCCCTAAAGCCAAAACATAACATTCATCTTTTTCCTAAAATACAAAGCTGTTGAAGAGTAATTTCAGTGAACTAATTATCTATCTATCTATCTATCTATCTATCTATCTATCTATCTATCTACCTATCTATCATCTATCTATCTATCTTTATCTGTCTATCTATCTACACATACACATACATATACACAAACGTGTACATGTGTATGTACAGTATACGTATATATATTTATGACACATCACAGACAAACACAAGCTTACATTCCATTTCATAAAGAAAATAAAAAGATGATAATAACAGGATTTTACCTATTTCATAATGCTGGAAAGAAGCAGGTTTTATCAAAAATAAAAATAATTGTGCTTACATATATCCCCATTCTTATATATCTATACTTTAGTAAACTAAATCATATAATAGTGACTGTACATTTTGCATAATGTTACCAAAGGTTCCTAAACATTTTGCCATCACCCTTCCCTTTGCCATAATTTTAATGCACACAGCTCCCCTAAAACTCCAAACAATAAAATGAATGCAAATGAACCATGAGAGGTGGGAAAGGTGGATTTATTGGCACAATATAGAACTAAAATGTTATTTACATCTCCTCTGGACTCTGTCTGCACCCCTCAAAGAGACAGGGAACACTTCACAGTTTGGGAAGCCCTGATCTAGACTGAGGCACTTACAGGGTGGGATGGAGGGCTGCAGCAGAAGGGCAAGGATGTAAAATGGGGAAAGGGCTATGCCCGTGATGGTGAACCTATGGCACGTGTGCCACAGGTGGCATGTGGAGCCATATCTGTGGGCACGCGAGCGTTGCCCTGGCTCAGCTCCAGCGTGCATGCGCATGCTGGCCAGCTGATTTTCAGGCCATACAGGCCCACTAGAAGTTGGAAAACAGGCCGTTTCCAGCCTCTGGAGGGCCTCCGGGGTGGTGGTGGTAGGGAAGGTTGTTTTCACCCTCCCCAGGCTCCAAGAAAGCCTCTGGAGCCTGGGGAAGGCAAAAAACAGGCCTACTGGGCCCACCATTAAACGTTTTGCCATCGCATGCCAAAAGCGGGGGGAGCGCACGCATGCACAGGGGGTGGGGTGCGGGGGGCATTGAATTATGGGTGTGGGCACAAACACGTGTGACTCCCGCTTTTGGCACTTGACGGCAAAAAGGTTAGCCATCACTGGGCTATGCCATGCATATGGGTAATGCAGGGTCAGAATTTTGCAGGGTATTTCTGCAGAGAAATCTTTCTTTCTTTCTTTCCTTCCACCCTCCCTCCTTCCTTCCTTCCTTCCTCATGTATTCTGCGCTCTACTTCATATATCTTCCACCTTCCAATAGTGAGAAATTGAGCACTGAGATTTAGCAGATTTAGCTGATTTCCAGGAGCCACAAAGAAGGCACTCAGGAGCCTCAGGTTGCCAATAAAGTAGTTTTCTGGATCATAAAGTAATACTGCTTTTCATCCCATGAAAATATTTGTCACAATGTATAAGTATCTTGTGTTACAATAACTGTTTGCTGTGTGTAATCTGTTCATTAATAAGTCAATTTATTTCTCTCTGGAAAAATAACAGTTTTTTCATAGTTTTCTGAGAATCCATTTTGCCCTTCTAACGTCTAGAACGTGTACTTTTTTGTTACTTTTAGGTGCTTTTTTATCCTAAACATTGATACTTACTACTAATTTATGATCTGAGACTGTAGCTTTTTATGTTGGTTGTTTTGGTTAGAATAAAGATAGAGCAAATGGCAGGATTTTTTCCTTGAAGATCAGGTTTAAGGATATTGGATTAGCCTGCCTTGATCCTGCCAACCCCTCCCTCCCCTCCAAATTCTTTATTATATGGTTCTTAAAGACCTTGCTAACAGTAAAGTCAGAGTAAGTCCAGGATGTGGCAACTCATTTCTTGGTTCTAACAAACAAGATTTCAGTGTCCTCAGTATTTGCCTGTCTCCATTCATCTTGTTGGCAGTAATATCAAGTCACATTTCCTTTTCTGCCAGATTATAATGAGAGAAGCAGGGTCAATGATAGTCATAAATTTAAGATGACATTGGGATTCGGCATGAGGCTAGTGTTCTAGTGGTTTTATCTTTTGCCATTCCATTGCTTCTCTTATTTAGGAACTGCCCTGTTTTTCCCAATAGCAAGGGGGAAATTCTAAGAATTGTAGTTTCAATACGTTTGAATAATTTATGTTGGCAGTAAATTAGAGAAGATTATCGCAAGGGTCTTGGGGCTGTCATTAATGCTTGATTCTCTATGATTGGCAGGAAAAATTGAAATCAAGATTGTGACAACTGGTGGTTTTGGAGATGATGATGACACCCACTGGCTCTCAGAAGAAGACACCAAGAACCTCAAAGACATTTTCTTTAATATTTTGGTAAGGACTTACATCCACACTAATATAATAGGAAGAAATACTTCCTTCCTATCATCCCAGCATAACTACGAAATTGCTTAGAGCATAAAAAGCTAGGAGGCTGGCTCCAGGGATTTCATTAGGAGAGCGGCATTTTGTGTGCGTTGTGGCAGTGAGGCACAACTCTAAGCTGAAGTTTCTCAAGTTTGAGGGGCAAGGGTGGGACAGCAAGGAAGAAGAGTGAGAAGTCCCGTCGTGTGAGAAAGATTCCCTTTGTGTAATGTTGCATTCCACTTCTTGCTGTTGGCAGAGGGGACCAGTTGGTGAATTTTGGAACGCTCTTGATGATGGCAAAGGTGAAAAACCAAGTCAGATTTCAGAGTGGAATTGGGATGCTCCTGTGCATTTCAGTGTGTTGCTATAAATTAATCCCAGTGAAATACTGGCAGCATTTCTCAGTCCTTTGAGGAAGAATGGGAAGGAGCCCCATGCCGTGTAGGTTTTTTTCTCTTAGAGTGGCAAAGAGCTTTGGCTAAAAATCAGCTTCCCTTTTGCCTTATACATGTGGGGTGCTGTCTGTCTGTTTGATTGCTTTGGTATTTGTTTCTTAGATCCAGGGCACAGAGGAGGCACATAAAGAGCAAAGGCGGCAACGCCAACTGGAAGACAACTACCGTTTTGTGTGGGGGCGTAACCAGGAAGAGCTCCCTAGCACTGGCGGGACCGAATCGGATGACTTAGACTTTTGATCTTTTGCCAATCTTCAGAACTCTGGCATTCATGGAAGTTCCTTTGCAGGATTTGGCAGCCACCATTTTCCTCATGTGCATCAGGAGGACCAAATTGTTTTGTTGCTAGAATCTGCATCGAATGCGCATAAGACATTGGCAAGCCCAAGGCGAGCACCACTCAGAGCTGTGAATTGTCTCCTTTAAAGCTATTGCTGTCAAGTGAGTCTCTCTAGGCATCCACTGTGACATTTCCTCCCGCACCTTAATGGCTTCTGTAGGGCTGCCTCAGATGGAGACAGGTTCCAAGCTTTTCCTCCTTTTTTTCAAATTATTGGCCTGAGCCTCGGTGCCCAAATCTTGGCTTCAAAATGATTAAAGATGTGCACAAAAGAGAATGAAAGAGAGGAGCCCCGTAAAAAAAAAAAATCCCCGCCGATTCACTTCAGGTGTGAATCAAGTTGGAGAGCTTAAAACTGGTGCCCTTCTGTATCTAAAACCCTCATAAATTGGAAGGATCTCATGTTTCTTTGTCTCACCTGTGTGCCTTGAAATGTCAAATCAAAGGAGAGGACACTCTTTCTTTGTGCGGTGTTGACCTCCTCCCAACAGTTTATTTTTCTTTAGGTCTGAATGTTTGAATTGTGAGCAAATCTGCTCCAGCATACAGGCTGTCCCTTTGACTATCTTCATTTCTGGAGCAGAAAGCTAGGACACATCCTGTGTGTGTGCTGAAATCAGCAAAGAAATGTGGTGGAGGGTTGGGAGAAAAGCTACTGTAGGCCGATCTTCCTAGCCACGTTGTTTCACATACGAAAAGGTCTTAGACATAGGAGTATGTGAACTGCATTAAAAATGCTTCCTTTGTAACAAAGATTCATGGAGGTACGGGACTGGCTGTTCCTTCTGTGAAGTCTCAAGAAGTGAAGCTAGCTGAAATTTGTGATTTATTTTCAATGCCGTTGAACACTCTGGGCTGCTGCATGGGTGACTGGAGGTGAGGAATTGCGGCTCAAGGGAAGCAGCAAGGCTGAAGAAATAGTGTTGCCTTCCTTGACACATCCAGGACAAATCGCAATTCATTTTTCTATCAATAAATCCAGATGAACCCAACTAGAGTTTGGTGTTTGCTTATGTGATTCTGAGTGGATAGTATTGGCTATAGAAGTGCTCTAAGCAAAGCATCAAGTCATTTCTCTTATTAAAATAAATAGGGTGTCTTCTCTTTACTTCTTATAAAACAAAGCATCACATCCATATAGGCGTCTGCTGTAGGAATCAGTGATCATTCTAATTTATTTTTTTTGGGCTGGTACAATAAATGCTGCATTATGGAACTTCGGTAAAAGATCTTGATAGGAAAGGAACTGATTCTTTTGCAATTTAATAAACAAAAAATAACTACTAATTGTAACACCAATGATTGAGGCAAAGGAATGGTCTTCTCTTAAGTTTAGCAGACAATCTATTCCATTCTATTGAGTTCCATTATATGGTCACCAGAAGCATCCAAGAACTTCCAAGGTATTTTCCTCAGTGCCACCCACATTCTTTATGCCACCTAACTTGGTTTTAAATTACTTTTAAGATAATAAAGAAGTGGAAAACCAGCTTTCCATTGATATTCCAGAAAGTCATCAAACCTTATCAATCCCCATTGACATTTGTAGAAATAAAAATGGCTACTTGACTCATGCTCTGTTTTGCAAGTGTGCCCAGGGAACAGATCAAAACAAGTGGAAAGTGATAAACCAAGATAGTAGGTTAGTAAGAGGAAAGACAAGGAGGGCAGCCACATTTGGTTGTCTTGGAGTTTTTAAATTTTTCATAATCCACTTCAGCAATTATAAGTAGCTGAAGCTCGGAGTATTGTTGTCCCATGCGGGCAACAGCCCTCCAATAAGGAACAATGACCTGAGATATGGCAGAGAGGAGCCTGTGCAGTAGAAATCAGGTCAAGCAAAAAACAAAAATATAATATATAATTAGTTTAATAAATTGGCGGAGCCATCCAGACATAAATCTACTTGCACTTATGTCTCTGCCAAATAAAATCACTCCAGAAGATTCATGCACATAATTTGTCAGCAGATGAAATTACCTGTTGGACTGCCTGAATAATTGCTAGATCTGGACTTGGGGATGGGCATTGCAAGATAGAACTGAAATTGTGTCAGCATCTCACTCCAGTGGTTCAGAGATAATGGATGGAAGGGGATTGTTTGGAGATGTAAAATATGTGATTACATAACTCAAGATATCCAGGCATCAAATGAATATAGGCAAAAGTAGAACTAGCATTGAGAATTGTGTAATTTTGTTCTGGTGGGTGGTTGGAAGAGTGGAATGTAAGATTGGAGAGGGGTGGGGAGGGTGTTCATGAACTGGGAGGGAGAGGTATTGAGTTGGAGGTGGGAGAGAGCAATGCGATGGGAAGCTGAGAGCAGGTTACTTATGAAGAATGTGATGGCAGTGTTTGATACTGTTTCCTTCTTTTAACACTCAGTATTAGATCATTAGATCCTCAATAGTTTTGAGCTCTGGATATTGCCACTAAATGCCAACCATTGCGGATGAGGCATAAAACCTGATATTTGTAGGGGGGGACTTTAGTGGCCCAGAGGATGGGTTTCTCTCTCTGAAAGATGCTCACCTGTGCTTCAGCTCTGGGACCAGCTCCACTCTGATGATTGTGCAGCTCAGCTAGGCATAGGGGGGCCAGGGATTTTTGCTACTGGTTCTCCGAACCACCCGCCTCCATCGCTACCGGATTGGGCGATCCGGTCTGAACCGGGAGCATTTCACCCCTGCTTTAACAGAACTGAGACATCTCAGCTATAGGTCTTCAAGGGTGACCAATGGACAACATTATCTGTTTGAGAATGGTTACAAAATGAGAGACTGAAATAGCGTTTCATACAATCCAGTTTCAAATCACCAATGTTTTACAAAAGATACACTGAAAGTAGGAGAGAAAGAGGACAGTCCTTATACTGTAAGTAGATAGCATAATTGGCTTATCAGTCACAGTTATTTTAAGCAACATCTTCATCCAATTTATAATCTCATGGTGATTTCACAAGTAGTTCTGCAAGAGGTGTTCAAGGAGATGACAAAACCTTATCGAAATCTCATTTTCCTGCCCTGGAAGGATTCCCACTTCTAAACCGAGTGAAAATTTCCATATATTCTCTCCCTAACTTCAGTACAGGGAGGTTCAGGGTGAGAGGTGGTATGGATCAGGGGTCTCGAACCTTGCCCACTTGAAGACTTGTGGACTTCAACTCCCAGAATTCTGGGAGTTGAAGTCCACAAGTCTTCAAGTGGCCTAGGTTGGAGACTCCTGCCATGGATGATTTGGGGGAAGACTAGAGCCAAAACTCCTTATTTTTCAGTAATCCCCCCCCCCCCCAAAGTTATAATCTATAAAATTGTCTAAATTATGAGTCCTTTCATAATAGGAAGGAAATAAAAGTGGGTAATTTTGAGACTCAATGATCCTGGATATGAATCATTCAAGACCTTGTTTGACCTGGGAACTCACTTTGGGCCAGAATGACATGGCTTATCACAAAGTTGTTGTAATATATATATAGGAACAGAATCCTACTTAATAAACTCTACACTATAATCCAGAATAGAATGAAGAATAACACGGTTCCTCTCCTCCTCTTGCTTTAAACCTAGCAGAACTTTGGACATGTTGGAAGCCCAGTTAGTGTTTTTGTAAAGGTTCTGCGAATATTATTCAAGAGCAAAATATTTAAAAATAATAAACTGCTCCACGGTGCATGCTTGCAGTATGTGGAGCTCTGTATCACTCCATTGCAGCCGATGAATTCACAGCAACAAGACACATTGATTATTATGTGCCATCAAGCCAGTGTCAACTCTTAGTGGACACATAAATTTTCTCCTGGATGACGTATCTAATTTAGTCTTTCAGATCTTCTAACAGTGCAGTCATCACCACTGTAACTGTGTCCAACCATCTTGCTATTGGTTGTCCTCGTCTTCTTTTTCTTTCAACCTTTCCTAGCATTAGAACCTTCTCCAGAGAGATCTGTAGAGCCACATAAATCAGCTCAGTTTAGCTCACATCATTTTGGTTGCCAGAGATGTGAGGCTAGTAACTCTCCCATCATCAAACTGGCTGGAGTTATCTGGCTTGGCTGTTGAGGCTTGTTTTTGACATCTGTGATGGGACCACACCCTCCACTGCTATTTTAGAATTATGAAACTAGGAGGTTACATCCGTACCGTATTCATACCCAACAGTATGCTTGTTTCCATACTGTCCTTTTTTAATGACGGGGCTAGACCAAACTTCATACAAATTGTTGTTGTTTTTGTTAGTTGTGAAGTCATGTCCGACCCATCGTGACCCCATGGACAACCTTCCTCCAGGCCTTCCTGTCCTCTACCTCTGGAGCCCATTTAAGCTCACACCTACTGCTTCAGTGACTCCATCCAGCCACCTCGTTCTCTGTTGTCCCCTTCTTCTTTTGCCCTCAATCTTTCCCAGCATTAGGCTCTTCTCCAGTGAGTCCTTCCTTCTCATCAGGTGGCCAAGTATTTAAGTTTCATCTTCAGGATCTGGCCTTCTAAAGAGCAGTCAGGGTTGATCTCCTCTAGGACTGACTGGTCTGATCGCCTTGCAGTCCAAGGGACTCGCAGGAGTCTTCTCCAGCACCAGAGTTCAAAGGCCTCAATTCTTTGGCGCTCAGCCTTTCTTATGGTCCAACTTTCACAGCCATACATTGCAACTGGGAAAACCATAGCCTTGACTATACGCACTTTTGTTGGCAGGGTGATGTCTCTGCTTTTTAGAATGCTGTCTAGATTTGCCATGCCTTTCCTCCCCAGGAGCAAGCGTCTTTTAATTTCTTGGCTGCAGTCCCCATCTGTGGCGATCTTGGAGCCCAGGAAAATAAAATCTGTCACTACCTCCATTTCTTTCCCATCTATTTGCCAGGAATTGAGAGGGCTGGATGCCATGATCTTAGTTTTCTTAATGTTGAGTTTCAAGCCAACTTTTGCACTCTCCTTCACCCGCATCAAGAGGCTCTTTAGTTCCTCTTCGTTTCTGCCATTAGGGTGGTGTCATCGGCATATCTGAGGTTGTTGATATTTCTCCCGGCAATCTTAATTCCAACTTTTGATTCATTTAGCCCTGCCTTTCTCATGATGTGCTCTGCATATACGTTAAGTAGGCAGGGCGACAGTATATAGCCTTGCCGAACTCCTTTCCTAATTTTGAACCAATCAGTGGTTCCGTGTCCAGTTCTCACTGTTGCTTCTTGACCCGCATATAGGTTTCTCAAGAGACAAATAAGATAGTCTGGCACTCCCATCTCTTTGAGAACTTGCCACAATTCGTTGTGATCCATACAATCAAAGGATCATACAAATTGCTATCCAATTAAATGGCTAGAAATCAAGACTTTCCTATTTCAAATTGACTTGCAGAGCAGTAATTAATTATTAATTACATAGCACTTATATGCTTCCATTTTAAGATAACTTTCACCTTATTCTTTCTCTTCCTTTTTTTTTTAAAAAAAAAACGAGTTAGAATAAGTCAGTGAGAATCTTGTTGAGCAAGGTAGGAGAAACAGGATGACATGTGACAAATGGAGTGGTTTAAACATTTACAAGCATATATAAAAACGTTCAGGGAGCAGCCAGAATCATTCAAGTAATTCTAGTTTACCCACTTTGAAACAAGGGGTAGATTTTCAAGGTTATCAGCAAAAGCCAAACATATAAAAAAAAATATTTTATAGCCAAAGTGGAAAGGTGTGTGAATGACGATGGTTGGAACTCGAGATGAATAAGTACAGAGTTAAGTTTTTTTTTTGCTTATAATACTGCTGTGTATTGTATATGTTTCTTTAATGCCCTTTGCTATATCTCTCATTTAATGTGCTTTAAAGATGCTATTTTTATTATTATCCTATTTTTCGGAGTATAAGACGCACCTTTTCCCCCCCCTAAAAGGGGATGAAAATTTAGGTTCGTCTTATATACCAAATGTAGCCCCGCCCACCCACTGGCCCCCACCCTTTGTCCTCTGCCTCGCAGCAGTTACCTCCTTGCAAGCAAACAGCAAGAAAAAACAGCTCCTTTCAGCTTCAACACAGCCTAATTAGCACAAGTTGATTGGCTCGGCCTCCTGACTCTCAGCTGATTTGCTCTCAGCTGTTTTGCGCAGGGCTCTGCTGCTTGCTGCAAAGAGGTAAATTTCTGGAGCAGATTTTTTTCTTCCTTGTGCTAATCAAGCTACTGAAAACGAAAATGAAAGTAAAGCAGGCTGTTTGCTGTTTGCTGCAACAGGCAAAATTGCTCAGAGGCAGAGGCAGATTTCTTTTTCTTCTTTTCCTCACCAAAAAAGGTAGGTGCGTCTTATACTCTGGTGAGTCTTATACTCCAAAAAATACGGCATGTCAATCAGTCCCTAGTAAGGACTATCTGATTAGAGAATTCCCACCTTGTAAGGAGATAGGCCTCAAGAATGTAAGTTCCTATACGTCCTTTTCTCTTCTATGGGGGTGGGATGTCAATCATTGCTGGGTTTCAAAATTTTTTACTACTGGTTCTGTGGGTGTGGCTTGTTGGGCATGGCATGGCTTGGGAGTGGCTTGGTGGGCGTGGCAGGGGAGGGATACTATAAAATCTCCATTCCCACCCCACTCCAGGAGAAGGATACTGTAAAATCTCCATTCCCACCCCTCTCCAGGGGAAGGTTACTGCAAAATCCCCATTTCCTCCCAATCAGCTGGGACTCAGGAGGCAGAGAATAGATAGGGATGGGGCCAGTCAGAAGTGGTATTTACTAGTTCTTCAAACTACTCAAAATTTCCGCTACCGGTTCTCCAGAACTGGTCAGAACCTGCTGAAATCCACCTCTGGTGTCAATCTGCAGAAATTAACTCACATATTAAAGGTATTTATCCATGTTTCCATTTCAGGAATGTGCCTTTAATTATTTTACATCATGAAGAGTATTTTGCCTGAGTTCCTTTCCGGTTCTCTTGTTTCTGAATCAATTATAAAGCAATTCCATCTGTATTTGAGGTTTGTGCTAGTTCATATTTAAACTGTTTTTGATCAACTAAATATAAGCCCAATATAATTTTGTGGTTCTTCCCCTTGGTCCATCCGCAAAAGGTCAGGGACTGCCTGTAACCTGCTGGCTTTATAAACCATTGTTCAATTGTTGGTGCTTTGGCAGTGAATTTTCCATCAGAATGACCGAAATGGATACTTTTGTCCTCATGAGAAAGGCTTAAATCAGCAGAGTTTGCTGACAAAAAGAGGCAAAGAAATAGAGAGGTTGGTGAGAAAGAAAAACTCTTTGAAGACACACAAATGTATTGGCCTACTTACATGAACTTATTTGCTTACAAGTGGCAATTGGAGTGCAATAGGTACTGATGTAACTTCATCCTTCTCCAGACTACAGCCGTCTAGGTAAATGGGATCACAATATCCACTTGTTATTTGGATAGTGTTTCCATAGTTTGAGCCCTCCCTCCCTCCCTCCTTTTCCTTCTTTCCTCCTTCATCTCTCCCTCTTTCCCTCCCTTTCCTTCCTTCCTTCCTTCCTTCCTCCCTCCGTTTCCTCCCTCCCTTTCCTTCCTTCCTTCATCTCTTCCTCTTTCCCTCCCTTTCCTTCCTTCTTCCCTCCCTCCCTTCCTCCCTTTCCTTCCTCCCTCCCTCCCTTTCTTTCCTTCCTCCCTCCCTCCCTTTCCTTCCTTCCTTCCTCAACTCCCTCTCTTTCCTTTCTTCCTTCCTCCCTTCCTTCCTCCCTTCCTCTTTCCCTCCCTTTCCTTTCTTCTTCCCTCCCTCCCTCCCTTTCCTCTCTCCCTCTCTCCCTCCCTTTCCTTCCTTTTTTTTTTTTTTTAAATTTGATTTATATGCCGCCCTTCTCCGGAGACTCAGGGCAGCTTACAATGTGCTCAGCAATAGCCTTCATCCTTTTGTATATTTATACAAAGTCAGCTTATTGCCCCCACAACTGGGTCCTCATTTCACCTACCTTAGAAAGGATGGAAGGCTGAGTCAACCTTGAGCCTTGGCGAGATTCGAACCCTGCAGTAATTGCAGGCAGCTGGTCTTAATAACCAGCTTAATAACAGGGTGCCTTAAACCCCTGTACTACCAAGGCTCTGTCCCTTGGTAGTACAGGGGTTTCTCCCTCCCTCCCTTTCCTTCCTTCCTCCCTCCTTCCCTCCCTCCCTTTCCTTCCTTTCTCCCCTCCCTCTCCCTTTCCTTCCTTCCTTCCTCCTTCCCTCCCTTTCCTCTCTCCCTCCCTCCCTCCCTTTCCTTCCTTCTTTCCTTCCTTCCTCCCTCCTTCCCTTTCCTCCCTCCCTCCCTCCCTCCCTCCCATTCCTTTCTTCTTCCATTCATCCTTCACTTTCATTCCTCCCTCCCTTCCTTCCTTCCTTCCTTCCTTCCTTCCTCCCTCCCTCCCTCCCTCTCCTTCCTTCCTTCCTTTCTCCCTCCTTCCCTTCCCCAAGTGGCATCTGACTATCCACTTTTGGAAATGGATCACAGAATTAATGAATTGGTTTTTACCTTGGCTCTTATGATTTTAGTATATCGTTTTTTAAAAAAAAACTACATTGTGAAATGATGATTCCATGCCCAGTGAATGGAGAGTAACAAATAAAGAGAAACGGTAGAATATTATAGGACTTGCCTGCCCCGCAGGACACACAATAGGCTTAAAAGAGTTACAGAATTTATAGTTCAAAGGCAGGCATAATGAAATTCATCCTTTTCATTGGCTATATGTACGTTACTATCTTACTGTATAAGACAAAGATTGAATATATACCTTGCTTAAACAGTCATTAGGAAGCTAACATGTTATTTTAAATGGCCATTTCCCCATGTTGAAGTTACCTGTATAGAATTTGGTATAGTTGTGTCCTTGTAAGAGACTTGCTAATCCAGAAATAATATGGTGGGCCTTCATTTGTTACAACTGGACACATCATACCTACCTCACAAAGGAGAAAGTAGGAGGGGCCTGAAGTGATGCTGATCAGGCGCATGATATTTAAAACCATCTCTTGATGTAATGTGGTAGGCACTACTTCACCAAGAGTGTCTCTCCTACGGAACGGTGAGAGGCAAGGTTAGCTTTGGGTGGGGGAATCTACTTCCTGGTCCTTCCCCCACTCCTCCAGCAGAATGCCATTCCGGAAATTATTCCCCATGAAGAGAAGGGAATGCTTCCGTTTCAACTCCAGTGCCCATCACAATAAGATGGTTGCCAGCGGAGAACTGGCAATTGACCCTTGGACTGGTAGGAAATGTTTTACATTGATTATTATATGGTTTTCTTGGTGATACTACTTCAGATCATAAAACAGTTTTTATTTCTGCACTTTGTTATAATCACATACCAAATGAAAGTATTACAGTTATCACTACCTCCAAAGCTGACACTTGTGCAGTACCTCAGAGCTGCTTCAGTTAGACTACCAGCTGGTTCTATCAAAGGTAGGACTGTATTGTGTGCCATGTTGTCTCTTTTGGAACTAAGCAAACTTGTTAGCTGGAGCTGGAAAAGGGGAGCAGGTCTGGCCCTCCATTCTTTGCTAAGCAAACTGTAGAAGAAAACATTGCAGGAAAGGGCTCTTACACTAGCCACTGTTGTGCTCCCTGGGAATACTCAGAAGCTCCTTGGAAGGCTGATGCTGGATTTAGTATCTGGCATTGCCTGTTACAAATGGAGAATCTTTGCCACTTAACAGAATAATAGAATAGAATAGTGAATAGAATAGTGAATGGAGTGGAGTGGAGTGGAGTGGAGTGGAGTGGAGTAGAGTAGAGTAGAGTAGAGTAGAGTAGAGTAGAGTAGAGTAGAGTAGAGTAGAGTAGAGTAGAGTAGCGTAGCGTAGAGTAGAGTAGGCTAGGTTAGAATAGAATAGAATAGAATAGAATAGAATAGAATAGAATAGAATAGAATAGAATAGAATAGAATAAACAGAACAGAACCTTGGAGATTTTCTAATCCAACCCCCTGCTTAGGCAGAAAACCCTATACTAGGGATGTCAAATTTGATTTCATTGAGGGCCTCATCAGGGTTGTGTTTGTCTTTGGGGGGCCAGGGTAGGTGTGGCCAGCTCAATTTCACTCGTGTCAGAGGCACCTGTGGGGGCCCGAGCACTGCCAGCGAAAACAGGCTCCCAAGCTCAATTTTCGGCTGCAACGGCCTCCTGTAACCCTCTGCCAACAAAAAAAGGAGCTCGGGGACTTCCGGTTTGCTGTTTGTCCCCGCTGGACGCTCCTTTGGGATCGTCCCACCCACTGCCTGTAAAGAGCCGCCTTTATAGCGGAATGGCGGCTCGAAAAAAACTCCGTTTCCATGAGGAAACGGAGATAGAGCAGGCTGGGGTGGGTTGAGTCCTCTGCCTAATCCCAAAAGTTTTTTTTTTACTTTTGGGACGGAGCGGAAGAGACTCCCCGTATCCACAGCCGATGCTCCGGGCTCTGGGAGATCTCTGCTACATGCAGAGCTAAGGGGCAAAAGCAAGCCTGTAAATTTGTTAAATTAACTCAAGAAGACGTCAGTTGGACCTCTGATCCTGAAGCGCAAGTATTCTTTTTATTGGAAAAGTTATTGAAGTTGTTTAAGAAGTGAAAGGAAAAAAGATTTTTAAAATGGCGATTGCTGCTGCGACTGCTGCGGCTTGAAGAGAGGCTGAAAGGGAAAGTCCTTCCGTTTTCTATTACAAAGTAGCGGAATGAATACTTCTGGCCGTAATTGAGGCAAAACCTCACTCTCACTCTTGCTTTTTTTTCCTTTTTTTTTTCTTGGGGATCTGATATTAATCTTGGTTGGAAACAAGCTTTTTTTTTCTCTCTTTTCCACTAAATCTTGTCTGTGTGGGAAATGGCACCGGGACTCACACAGCTAGACAAACGGGGGGCGGGAATCTCCCCCATTAATAAATTACACCAACAAGTTTTAACTCTCCAGTGTCAGAAACCTGATTTTAATATAATAGAATTTCTTCTTGAAAAGATGCAAAGACTAAATTATTAGAGTCTAAAATGAAGGAAACTGAGGAGAATTTGGATGACAAGATTCAAAAAATTAAAAAGGATTTGGTAAACATTCAGGATAATAGCTCAGAAGACAAACCTAAATTGGTGGTTGACCAAAAGACTGGTAATGAAGAAAATGTGCAACAGAGGATTGAAAGAGAAGTTTTAATGATTCAATATAATTTTACAGAATATGCAATTAGACTGAGAGGTTTGCAGGAAAATAATAGAGATGACTTAAGGAAAATATCTTCTGAAATTCTGGCTGGGATTTTAAAGGTTCAACCTGATGAAGTGTATTGCAGGATTGATAGAATTTACAGAATAAACTCCTGGTTGGCAAAGCAAAGGCAATTGCCTAGAGATGTGGTGATCTATTTTACAGATAAAGAAATTAGGAATAATATTGTGCAGAACTCTTTTAATTCTACTTTGCAATTTCATGGAAGAAAGATTTGGATTTTTAAGGAGCTCCCGACTAAGATGTTAATGGAGAGGAAGAAATTTGGCTTTCTAGTGACTGAGTTAAAAAAAAGAAATATCCTATTTAGGTGGAATGCCCCAGTTGGTTTAATATTGAGACACCAAGGAGTAAGATATCAACTGAACACTGTTGAAAAAGCGGAAGAATTTTATCAAAAAATTTTAAAAATGAATTTAACATCTTTAGGCATAATACAGGATAAGCAAAAGGAGTTGGAAACAAAAAGAAAATATCAAATTACAGAGGCTGTGGTGGATAAGTTGTCTTTGGACTCTCTGGATACCCCAGCTGGACTGTCTATAAATAAGAGAGCAGTGTCATCCGACTCCAATGTGATGAACCATCAAGTCACAGACAAGTGCGCAAATCAACCAGTTGATATACAAGTGATGGAGAAGAAAGATGAGATGATAAAACTAACACAACAAGATCAACTCACAAAGCAGAATGAAAATCAATCAGCCGATACACAATTGGTAGGCACGAAACGAGGATGGAAATTCAACCCGCAAAAGAAAAAGAAAAGAAATAGATCTCATAGAAACAGCAATTTCTAAACCAAGCAACAGTGAAGCCAGGGACTTTAAAAAATGAATGAACATCTGAAAAGATAGTGGAGGCGAACAATTGTTTAATACTATCCTGAGGATTGTGGCAGATCTCTGTAATGCCATGATTTTGGGATGTGAAAAGAGCCTTACCTTGTTGGATTTGAATTATCTACTCTGGATTTCTTTTACTGGTGAATATATTATGATTATTTTGAGTTACAAGGCAAGAGAGTCACGCTGGGGCATGCAGAAGATCTGGTTGTTACCCATTAGGATGATGGGAATCAACAATCCTGATGAATACAACTATAACTATATGGATATAATTATAATGTCACTCGGGTGGTTGTTTTTACTTTTATATATATACGAGGATATCTACTACTGATGGGGGCAGAAGATGATTGAAGATTTTGAACAAACTGTTGCACCAGCATGTTATTTTACCCTATTATGGGTGATGGATTTAACGATCCAGTGGAAAGACATCAAAGAAGATATTATATGGATTATAAATTTAAAGTTATTGTCTTTTTTTTTTATAAAATGGAATGCATATATAGATATGTGTATATTTTAGTAAAGTGGGCAGTGGGTTATATTTAGAATTGTATTGCATGATTTTGTAGGATTTGAAGGGTTGAAATAGGTTAGTTTACTGATTGATTAGTCTAAGAAAAAGGATCCTTAAGTCATATATTTAGGGGAGTGGAGGAATTGGATAGAACTGAATAAACGTTAAATCTGGATGTAGGGAGAAGGCTGCTTTAAAATGTTATATTAATATATATAAAAGATTAAATGTTAAATTGTAATAATACACTATAAGTTTAGGGGAGGAGAAAAAGGGCAGATTATCGTAAAAATGGGAGTTATAAGAATAATATGCTAAGGGTCAGTATTCTGAGGAGGGAGTAAGGGAAAGGAAAGATATTATGTATGTAATTAGTTATGAAATAGCCTATTGTTGTGAAGAAGTCACAGGGGGGGATGGGTGGTGAGGGGGGGTTAGGGAAGGGGGGGGGAAAAGGGGGAAAAACTTGTATTTGAAAACTTTTTCAATAAAAAAAAAAGGAGCTCGGGAGTCCATTTTTGCTGGCAGAGTACTCAGGCCCCCACAGGTGCCCCCAACACAAGTGATGTCAAGGTGGCCACACCCACCCTGGCCACGCTAACCCCAGCCCCCCAAGGTCAAATGCGTGTGGCCCTCCCGAACTCCATTTTCGCTAGCAGAGGCACCGTGGCCCGGTCCTATGCTGTTTCCAGGGCAGCCCCGCAGGCCAGTTATGGCCCCCAGACCTTGAGTTTAACACCCCTGTCCTATACCATTTCAGACAAATGGTTGTCCAATCTCTTCTTTAAAATTTAGTGTTGGAGCACCCACAATTTCTACTAAATTTTTCTTAGTAGTCCTGAGTTGAAACCCCAATTTAGAGGTAGATTGATCATCTTCCTTTACCTTCTTCCTTATTGGACTCGGCTATGGCCGTCTGACCAAGGGAGCATCTGAGATTCCTCTTTGGACTTTTGAAAGAGCATGAGCAATTTTGGGGCGAGGCAAGAAAGGCAAGGCTTGATTCATCAATCCTGGATGCCTGAGTGGATATTGCTGCTGCCAGATCAGGGGTGAAATCCAAAATTTTTCCCTACCGGTTCTGTGGGCGTAGCTTGGTGGGTGTGGCAGGGGAAGGATATTGCAAAATCTCCATTCCCACCCCACTCTGGGGACAGCCAGGGGTGGTATTTGCCAGTTCTCCGAACTACTCAAAATTTCTGCAACCAGTTCTCCAGAACCTGTTAGAATCTGCTGGATTTCACCCCTGTGCCAGATGCTCCTTTTTCAAACTTCTTCATGGAGGAAAGTCTGTTCTCTTCTTCCTTCCCCTCTTGTGTTGTGAAGAGGAAGAGGATACAGGGCAGAATGTGCAAGAGACACTCCCTGAAGGCTCCATTTCCTTTTAGCTTACCAGGCCGTAGAACTGCTTGTGCCACCCTATTGCCGGGCAGGAACTGGCCAGGGTGCAGTGGATGGCTTCCTCTTGAAGATGGAGTGAAGGTGGGAAGGAATGTTCCATTGCTGGGTAATGGAAGAGGAGAGGGGAGCAGACTGTGATGTCTCTTTCCTTGGAAATAAAGGAGATGGAGTATGGATAATTTCATTAAAGGGTTAAATTAAAGTCACTGGATGATTTTGAATCAGACATTATCTCTCGGCCACTGATCTCACAGGGATGAAGAGAACTCTTCAATTTGTTCTCCATTGTTGGGCAGATGAATGATTTAGACTCATGGGTACGGAGTGGGATTCATATTTTGAGCCTCTCGGAAGGAAAGACAAATGTGTTAGTGCTGCAATATAATCTGGATTTTATCATCCAGAGCAAGCATGTTGCTACAGAAGATAGCTTCAATCAGATGCAACTGCCACCTGAATTTGCTACAGTGCTGCAGTCCAAGCCTAATTTCTGAACACCATAACGAAACAATTATTGAATAGGTTCAGACCTATTCTCACTTGCTCCACAGTAGGTAAGGCTAGAATTAATGGGATGAAACTACAAGGAGGTGTAGATGCAGATGAGACATTCTGAAGAAGCTTCCTTGAAAATAAGAGCTGTCAATTGGTGGAATAGATTAGTGTATGGGGTGATTTCTTCCCCTTCTCTGGTGGTTTTTAAACAGAGTCTAGATATTCATCTATTGGGGGTTACATAGTAAATCCCCTAATGTGCAGGGAGTTGGACTTGATGACCTTATAGATAGATCCCTTCCAAATCACTGATTCTATTGTCTCCTAGAAAGCATTACTGAAGGGCCAGCTTAGCTTCTTTAGGAAAGCTATTCCAGAGGATGGAAGCATGTTTTCTGGGTCTCACCCTTCTGGCTTTATGTAAATAAGTACATCTATAAAACTACTCTTAATGCTTATTTACATAGAAGAGTGGTGGATGTTTTGATTGGGAATTGTTTTATATGCCCTGTTATTACTTCTCTTTCTGTTGACTTTCCTTTCCCCAAGTCCAGGTGTTCTGCTCCACATCTGTTCTGCTCCACATCTCTTACAAGGAAGTGCTCATTTAATTTTTTTATTTGGTTTACAGCATGAGTAAAGTATGAGTAATCTACCATTTCATCAGACATGAAACAAAGTTTTATAGAAAATTTAAAAAAAATCAATAGGAAGTTTGGGTGGCAAGATTGCTAAAATTTAACCCCTTAGCCAAATTTTGGGGGAAATGTTCAGAAGACAAAGTCTTACATTAAGTCACTGTCTTTTCTGAATTTGGCTGAGGATGTCCCAATTAAAATCCGTACCCCATAATCAACCAAAAGGACTATCACTAACCTTTGAAATCTCTGACTTGGTAAACTGGAACCTTAAAACAATGAACTAATAATTAGTTATATATTAGTTATATTTTTTTCCTTGTATGAAGAGCATCATGTGATGCATTAGTTCAATAAGGAACTACTCTCTGCAACTCCCTCTCAACTTTGGCCTGAAAGAAAGCCAGTTTATGGAGCATTTTTCCTTAAACACACTGCATGTGCCTGTGCACACACACACACATACTCTCACAGGACCTTAATGTAAGTCAGCCTTCCAGGATAGCAATAAGCTATCCTAACCCTGGTTGTCATGTCTGGCTAAGAGATTGGTCACAGGGCAAATATTTTGATGGCACCAAATAGCTGGTGAACAGCCAATGACAGATATTTCTCATTTACTGTCCTAAAATACAAGAATCTCCAAGAGGAATTTACCAAACTAGATGAAGATTGGTCTAGACTGGTCTAGAAAACAGCAGATCCTACTGCAGGTAAAGACTGTTTAAAGCGTGGGGGATATTCCCTGAACATGAAGAGCTGCAAAGCACTATTAACAAGGGCTCGCTGTTATGACAGCCCTGGATCAAAGAAAGGAAATAATGAAGGCAAAAAGGCGCAGAGATTTGATTTGTGGGGCGATGCAAATGGTAAAACTGATGAATTATATTGGGTTAGTCATTGGTTCATAAAATAACCATAATGTTGGTTTGGAGGGGAGGAAGCTCTCCACGTACACCAACTCTCAGTGCTTTTTTTCAAGAGGCAACTGGACTTCCTGGGTTTTTCTTTGAAGACATTTCGCTTCTCATCCAAGAAGCTTCTTCAGCACTTCAAACATCTTCAAAGAAAAACCCAGAAAGTCCAGTTGCCTCTTGAAAAAAAGCACCTTCGGGGACAACCATGACCTGGATGCCTGAGAATCTCCATAGACTCTTAAAAAGAGTTCTCAAATTCGCGACCCAGTGGAGATGAAGTGGGATGGAGTCCTCTTTGTGCCTCGCTTAGGGAGCCGGTGATTTTATGAACCAGCGACTAACCCAATATTCTTCATCGGTTTTACCATTGGCGTTGCCCCACAAATCAAATCTCTATGCCTTTTCACCCTCCTTATTTCCTTCCTTCCACACAGGGCTGTCATAACAGCGAGTCCCTTGGATCATGCTTTGCTCTTTACCTAATACCCCTAAAGACCTTGGCAGCTCTTCACGTTCAGGGACTATCCCTCAAAGCTGTAAACAGCCTTAACCTGCAGTAGGATCTGCTTTGGGGAAGCCGAAAACGTGGATCAGGGATCCCTATCGCTCCCTCGGCCCTTCCACCGCCTCCCACCGTCCAGTACAGAAAGCGGGCAGAAAACAAACATCCCGTCTCCGGCTTCAGCATCCTCTTCCTCCACGTGCCTTCTCCGCCTTAAAGCTCCACCCTCGCCTTTAGCCTTACTGGTCAGGGAGCCAATCGTGACAGGTCTTGCGGGATTCCAGCCAATGGGCGCACACGGGGGGGGGGCAGGCTGTGTGCCTTGGAGCCGCTTGAAATTTGGCATCCAGGCTTGGCGGCCGCCTAAGCGGCGGTCGGCTTCGCAGGTGAGTCCGGCGGGTCCGAGCGGGGAGGGGGGGGAGGGGAGGGGATTGTCTGTCAGCCCTTCATATGATAGGACACTGGAGTCGTGGTCGCCTCTTGTCTTTTGCCTTCTTGCGTAGGGAGGCGATGTCCCGAAGCAGCGGAGACAACAGATTTAAAAGCGTTGGAAGGGACCTTGTAGGGTCATCTAGTCCAACCCCCCGGCCAAGCAGGAGACCCTATACAATTTCTGACAGACGGCAGTCCAGTCTCTTCTTGAAAGCTTCCAGTGATGAAGCTCCCACAACTTCCGAAGGCAACTTCTGTTCCATTGGTTGATTGCTTTCACTGTCAGGAAATTCCTCCTTATTTCCAGGTTGAATAGCTCTCCTTGTTCAGTTTCCATCCATTATTCCTTGTCTGGCCTTCAGGTGCTTTGGAAAATAGCTTGACCCCCGTCCTCTCTGTGGTATCTGTTTCTGTCTTTTGGCTCCAGCTCTGTTTCTCCCCCCACCCCACCCCACATTTTCCTCCTCTGTTTTCTCCCTCTTTCCCTTCCAATTTTTTTATTTTTTAATTCTAGTCGTAAAAGAGAGAAAGATAGTGCAAAAGATGGAGAGTATTTAAGAATTGACTTACCCAACCTGGGGCCCTCTATATGGGCCCGACGGAATATAACTTCCATAATCAGATGTTGCGGGTTGATGTAGAAGTTTGGGGCTCAATCTTTACATTCTAGAAATAAGATTTTCTGTTTGGATCTGGATTATTTGCCCTATAGCACTGTTTCTTTACCTTGGCTGCTGGGTGGATTTCAACTTCCAGACTTCTCGGAATTCTGGGAATTGAACTTCACTCTTCTAGACCAGAGGTGTCAAATCGGCAGCCCACGGACTGGATGCATCACCTGTAGGCCACACCCATCCCAGCTCCGCAAAGGCAAAAAATGGCGCGATACGTCACAATATGTTCATGTGACGCGATCAAGTTTGACACCCGTGTTCTAGACAAACATTTCTCTATTGAATCTTCCAAGGAAAGAGAATTCATCATCCTCTTCAGGCTGTGCTGCTGTTCTTTCTCTTCTTCCACCGTCACTTTTCATCTTGTAGCATCTCTGAAAGGTTTCTAATTGGGTTCTCTTAGTGTTTTGGATCCTGGACTGTGTTCAGCTAAGCCATTGTTGTGGACAGGGGCCAGTGCCCAGCTGTGCATGTTTACATCACAGTTTTCCCATGAGGAACTCAGGAGACTTTTCACTATTCTCGGTGATCTTGTAGGAAATGTCTCTTGTGACCTGAAGATCCATCTGGGTGGATTTACAGAACACAGAAGACAGAAATAATGGAATTGGAAGGGATCTTGGAAGTCTTCTGGTCCAATCCCCTGCTCAAGCAGGAAACCCGATATCAGTTCAGACAAGTGGCTGTCCAGTCTCTTCTTAAACAGTGATGAAACACCCACAACTTCTGAAGACAAGCTGTTCCACTAGTTAATTGTCCTCACCGTTAGGAAGTTTCTCTTTAGTTTTAGGTTGCTTCTCTCCTTGATTAATTTCCATCCATTGCTTCTTGTCTTGCCTTCTGGTGCTCTGAAAAATAGGTTGACCCTCTCTTCTTTGTGGCAGTCCCTCAAATATTGCAACATTGCTATCATGTCACCCCTAGTCCTTCTTGTCTCTAGAGCAGCCATACTCAGTTCCTGCAACCATTCTTCATATGTTTTAGTCTCCAGGCCTTTAATCATCTTCGTTGCTCTTCTCTGCACTTTTTCCAAAGTCTCAACGTGTTTTTCATAATGTGATGACCATAACTGGATGCAGGATTCCAGATGGGGTCATACTAAGGTTTTATAAAGAGGTACTAATACTTCACATATCTTGACTCTATCTCTCTGTTTATGCAACCAAGGATTGTATTAGGGTTTTTTTTTTGCAGTGGCTGCACACTGCTTGCTCATATTTAAATGATTATCCATTAGGACTTCAAGATCCTTCTCACAGTTACTACTTTCAATCAGTACTTGTACATTTGGTTTTTCCTGCCTAGATGTAAAACCTTACTTTTCTCTACAATAAATTTCATTTTGTTAGATAGGGCCAGTGTTCAAGTCTGTCAAGATCCATTTGGATCCTGAGCCTGTCATCTGGAGTGTTGGCTATTCCTTCCAGTTTAATGTCATTTGCAAATTTGATAAGTTTACCTTCTATTCCCTGATCTAAGTTATTTATGAAGATATTGAAGAGTACCGGGCCTAAGATGGCTGAGTAGTCTTCAATATCTTAATATTAATCAATATTAAGAATATTGATTAGAATATTTAATTTTAAAATTTTAAAATTTTTTAATAAGAACTTAATATTAAGAATATTAAATTCTTAATATTAATCAATTAATCAATTTTAATTCTTAATATTAAGAATTTAATATTGGCTATCAGTTTACGGAAGTACAAATGGACTTGTGTATATTCCAAAATGGTGCTAATTTGCTTATCCTGCATAGGGGAAATCGTGATAATACAGATAGAAAAATACTTAGAACAAGTTCCTGAACAGATTGTACATGCAGCTTAGTTTATATGGCCTTTAAAAAGGGAGGAGAAAACGTGCACAAATAAGTTCAAATTTTGCCAAGTAAAATACAATTGTGCAAACTTTGCAAAGTAAACATACGTGTCACTATTTAACCTACCTTTGGTTAAAGCCTAGTGCCTTGAACCACTGTGCCAAAGTAGTTTAGGGGGCCCAAAACAGTTAGTATAAGCACATATAAGGGATATTGCTGGAGGAG
Source organism: Arizona elegans (assembly GCA_022577455.1). Classification (NCBI taxonomy): domain Eukaryota; kingdom Metazoa; phylum Chordata; class Lepidosauria; order Squamata; family Colubridae; genus Arizona; species Arizona elegans. Next base: position 19,701,799 of record JAKOOJ010000003.1, read on the forward strand.
TGATTCTGAGGAAAAGCAGAGTAGTGGTGGCGGTAGCTACCATATCTATTTCCCAGTGTCTTCTACTCCGGACAGTCACATCCCATGGCTTTGATATCCTAATCTTGAGCCAAGACCTCCATGACTGGAGTGGATTTCATTGGGGCTTGCTTTACTACTCTCTCTGCTCTGCTTTTTCCAGTTACCTAGTCAGTTATTCGTCGTCTTCTCTTTCTTGAGGAGGCTGTGTGATATTTATTTATTGAATACCTTGCCTATCATGGAGAATTGAAAACAGTGTATATACTGCTCCCTCTTCCTATTTTCCCCCACTATAACAACCCTGTGAAGTCACTTGGCAGAGAGAGAACACAGCTGGTCCAAAGTTTGCACTGGGATTTCCTAGCCAACTTCTCAACCATTAGATCATACAGTTAATCGGCTGCCTGTTCCCAATTACGATTTTATCCTGATCGTCCAGACTAGCTTCAGATGATGCCCTTTGTTCTTTATTTATGTATACTTTGTTCTTTCTTTCTTTATTATTTGCAGGCATATAGTTGCCGAAGTCATATGTATGATTGACGGGGGGCAGGGTTTACAAATAATTAAAGCCAACATAAAAACAACAATGACAAACAATACCAAAGGAACAATTTAAAGAACAAGAAAAACAAAAGGAAGGAAACAATGTGGAAATAGAATAGAATAGAATAGAATTCTTTATTGGCCAAATGTGATTGGACACACAAGGAATTTGTCTTTGGTGCATATGCTCTCAGTGTACATAAAGAAAAAATGAAATATATTTGTCAAGAATCATAAGATACAACAACATATAAATATATTAAAACCATCATAAAGATTAATAAGATTCATAGTTGACATAATCGTATTTAACAGTAACATTCTACCTCTGTGCTGACTCTGCCCTATTTCCTGGTCTGCTTGCCTATTGGCCAAAAACATGTTTTCAGAGTCTTTTGAAAGGCCAGAGTTTAGCCGGGGTAGGTTTTCTTCATAGGACTCGCTGAGGACTGGTCCCTTGTTCTAACTAACACAAAGGACTATTGTCTTGGAGACTCTCCCTCTATCCCCCTGCAAATAAGGGTTCCAATGGCGTAAGGACTTTGAGAAAGATTCCCTAGCACCAGAATAAGTAGAAGGGTTAGCGCCTCCCTTTAAAGAGGGTTGTTTTTGTAAAACAGACCCAACTGATGAGGGTATAGCTCTCTGCCTCCAGGGCCATCAGCTTTCTGGCAATGAAAACCAGCTTATTCTCTAGGCTAAGAAAGGGCATCAACAGGGGGTTGAGAGCAGAGGTGGTATTCAGCAGGTTCTGACCAATTCTGGAGAACCGGTAGCGGAAATTTTGAGTAGTTTGGAGAATCGGTAAATACCACCTCTGGCTGGCCTCGCCCCCATCTATTCTTTTCCTCTTGAGTCCCAGCTGATTGGGAGGAAATGGGGATTTTACAGTATCCTTTCCCTGCCACGCCCACCAAGCCATGCCATGCCATGCCATGCCCACCAAGCCACGCCCACAGAACCCGTAGTAAAACTTTTTGAATCCCACCACTGGTTGAGAGAGACTTCAATCATGGGGATGAGCAGGTGGGGTTTTTGGGGCCCAGGAGGAAATGTTAGGGCCAACTATTTGTCCATCCCCTGGATAATATTTTGGGAATCAGCCTTTGATCCCCCTTCCAGCCCACATAAGTGCCTTCCTTTGATATTTCAGATGCAGTTCATGGGCGCTCCAGAGTAGCCCAAATATCAGATCTAGCTTGTCTGAGCAAAGAGTGGGCTGGGCATTTCTGACTGTCTTGGAACAGAGAGCAGTTCAAGGCTGTCGCTTTCCAAAGCAGGGGCAGTCCCAGCAGTTCCTTTCTTGTAAAAGCAGGAAGGGTGCTGAGCCAAAAGGAAGCGAAGCCCTCATCTCCTCTGGTGTTTGCCCTTGTCGTTTCCTAGGACTGAGAGTGACTGGTTCAAGGTTACCACCTGGTTTAGCATCCAAGGTGGGACTAAACTCATGATTTCCCAGTTTCCAGCCAGTTTCTAGTATGATGGATAGCACTAGCTAGTATTAACTTCCCTTTAATTTGCCCCCACAGTCCTACTTGGGTCGACGCATTAAGAATTAGGCAGTTAACTCTGTAAATCTTCAGCACCAGAGGGATTAAAGAGCAAATATTTTAATCCGATTAGGAAGAAATGGAATTGGATTTTAATTACTACATCTGCCTTCCGCCCTGCTACCTACAAAATAGTTTGATGCCATGAGATCTCTCACCCAACCTATTCTCCTGATTGCAGGCTTGGCTGGTAGAGCAACACAGGTGTGTATAGTATATTTGGCAGGGTGGATAAAAATCAATGATTTTTTTAAAAAAATAAAAAAAAACAGATTTTTTTTATTTAAATCGGATTTTTTTGATTTTTATCGAATTTATTTTAATAAAAAACTTTTGGGGTAAAAATGTATCGTAAGATAGTTTTCTATTTAAGATACATAAATAATTTAGTTTATTCAGTATGAAATGGAGCTTAGTTATATAGCATGAGGCTGTATATTCTGCAACACTGGGACTATCGGTGAGTCAACAGTGGGTCAAAGGAGTAGCAGAGATGACAGTTGCTCTTTAAAAATGATGATTTAAATCGAGTTGATTTAAATCAAGCCTTTTTACTAGTGATTTAAATCATGATTTAAATCAAATCCACCCTGATATTTGGTGATCGATATTGATGCAGAAATAGACGATATAGATATGAGAGATAGAAACAGAGATAGAAATAGCAGTCACAGTTCCTTCACTATGAGATATTTCTATCTAGATTTTTTAAAAAAAAAAAACCAGTTATGCTAAGGCAATTTAAAGGAAATGAAAGCTTTTGGAAACAAAAGGTTGCAGGCAGAGGTGTGGTAGTGATTGCTGTGGACTTTTTATCCAGCAGACCAGGTAAGATACCTCTTCTTTGAAGGAGAAGACACATTGATCTATGTCTTCTTAGATGAGGAAATTGCATCCTCAGACGTATTATTTATGGTTAGCTAGCTGGAGTTGCAATCTCAACACAACCAAAGCGCACCAGGTTGAGGAAAGTTGGGGAATTAGGACTGCAGTCTTTCACAGTCTGTAGAACTATAGTCTCTGGTCCAAGATAGATATTTTTTGTTGGCAATTGTTTCTTTCTAAGAGTTTGCTACTAGGGTCCAAGGAAGAGCCTGGGATATATGCACAGCCTGTAGAGGTGTTAAAACTGAGCAAATGTGGTGACCTAATCATAACTTGAAGCTTTCTGGAAGCTTTCAAGAAGAGACTGGACTGCCGTCTGTCAGAAATGGTGTAGGGTCTCCTGCTTGGCCGGGGGGTTGGACTAGATGACCTACAAGGTCCCTTCCAAATCTGTTATTCTGTTAACTTTAGGTTATAGATTTTGGAACACCATATAACAGTCCATACATCTCCGCATTAGATGTGTGTGCACTTCCCACCCAATTTGCTTGATGCCACTGGTGATTGGAATAAAATGAAGATAGGAATCCACAGCTGACCTTGGGATGTAACAATAATGTTGGCAATCAGCAGAGGCTTCTTCCACTTAATTCTGCTTTTCCCCCATTACAGGCTATGTGACGCATCCTCACTTGAGGTTTTCATCCCTGGCATGGGTGTATTAAGCTCCAAGACTTCGTTTTCGGCTTTCCTCCTAGGCCTCATTTCTGGCTTTTTAAGCATCTTCTACCTTGTGCAAAACTTGACATGGGAAAGATCCATGCAACTTGGCCTCCAGATGCCACATGGCTCCAAGGATCTAGAAAGCATGTTGGCTAAATCAGATCTTGTCAGTTCTGTACACTTACCCAAAGCAGGTAAGAACAGAAGAGAACAGGTCAAGCAGAATCCTTTCCCCCATCCTGGTGTCCTCAGGATTGCCATAGCAGTCATAAGGAATAGAGGTTGTATTTTAGGGGTGAAATCCAGCAGGTTCTAACAGGTTCTGGAGAACTGGCGGCAGAAATTTTGAGTAATTCAGAGAACCGGTAAATACCACCTCTGGCTGGCCCCAGAGTGGGGTGGGAATGGAGATTTTGCAATATCCTTCCCCCAGGAGTGGGGAGGGAATGGGGATTTCGAAGTATCCTTCTCCCAGGAGTGGGGAGGGAATGGGGATTTTGAAGTATCCTTCCCCCAGAAGTAGGGAGGGAATGGGGATTTTGAAGTATCCTTCCCCCAGGAGTGGGGAGGGAATGGGGATTTTGAAGTATCCTTCCCCCAGAAGTAGGGAGGAAATGGGGATTTTGAAGTATCCTTCCCCCAGGAGTGGGGAGGGAATGGGGATTTTGAAGTATCCTTTCCCTGGAGTGGGGTGGGAATGGGGATTTCACAATATCCTTCCCCCAGGAGTGGGGAGGGAATGGGGATTTCGAAGTATCCTTCCCCTGGAGTGGGGTGGGAATGGAGATTTTGCAGTATCCTTCCCCTGGAGTGAGGTGGGAATGGAGATTTTGCAGTATCCTTCCCCTGGAGTGGGGTGGGAATGGAGATTTTGCGGTATCCTTCCCCTGGAGTGAGATGGGAATGGGGATTTTGCAGTATCCTTCCCTGCCATACCCACCAAGCCACGTCCAGGGAACTGGTAGGGAAAAATTTTGGATTTCACCCCTGTTGTATTTCAAATTGGGAAAGGAAAGTGCATTAGAAAGGAATAAGTATGGATATGTCCAGTGGTGGTATTTAGATGGTTCAGGCGAACCGGTAATGGTGATCTGCGGGTGGGCCCGTTCCCCCCCCCTGGCACTATGCCATCCTATTTAGCCACGTTTTCTAAGCCACTGCATGCGTGCAAACCACACACGTGAGCAAAGCACATGTGCGGAAGGCGCATGCATGAGCAAAGTGACCGTGCGCGCACGTGCTCACATTTTCAGTGCATGGCAATTTCACCTGTGGTAAAATTATGAGAAACCCACCTCTGGATAATTGCCTTTTCACTTAGACCGATATTAAGCTTTTGCCTAAGCAAACTGGAATGTGTGGGAGTAGGAACACAGACGAGAAGCCAAACTTCCAACAGCAATGTTTATTGCAGATAATGATTCAGTAAAACCAACATGCAATTTCCGGCTGATAGCCCCTTTTAAAAGAAAACTATCAGCCTTTAACCAATAACATTAAAATATGTCCCACACCTGCGTGGCAGGAGAAAAGTCTCTGCTCATGCCTGCGCGGACATACTGTAACACAAACAGTTGAAAATACTTGTAAAACGTCCAATGTGTTTTTGTAGGCTTGATGTATTGTAGTGTGATGTGTTGTGTGTTGACTGCGGGAAAGTTTCACTTCAGATTAGTAAATTGGGGAAAACTTTTTTGTCCTATCACACTTGCCAAACTAAATAGGGAGTGTGAGCCCCCAATTTAATCTTTTGTCCGACTTTAAATGCTCCATATGGTCCAGTCAAAAGCGTTTACAGTCGAGCAGATTGTCTTGGCTGAGGATCTGGACCATGCTAATGATTCATTGTCTGGGAACATCATGCAATGAATTATATTCTGCAGTGCTGCTGAGATGTATAGTGTGTTTCTCGGCCGGCTAGTCTTTGCTGCAAGGAACAGCTTCACCTTGCAGCCTATGAACGAGATATCTGCAGTAAACGATATAATTGTGCATCCAGCATTGTCGTTGCAACATTTGTGGTCACGGAATCTGAGAATTCTGAAGTGGGATTTTGAGGCCCTGGCTTTAGGAGCATCTGCTGATGTAACCGTTGAACATCTGCGATCTAAGAGCAAGTTAAACTTGTAATCAATACAGGCAGTCCTCGACTTACGACCACAATTGAGCCAAAAATTTTGGTTGCTAAGGGAGACATTTGTTAAGGGAGTTTTGCTCCGTTTTTACGACCTTTCTTGGCACAGTTGTTAAGTAAATCACTGCAGTTGTTAAGTTAGGGACATGGTTGTTAAGTAAATCTGGCTTCCCCATTGTTTTTCCTTGTCAGAAGGTCACAAAAGGTGATCCCATGACCTCAGAGCGCACGCAACCATCATAAGTATGAACCAGTGGTGAAATCTAAAATTTGTTACTGCCGGTTCTGTGGGCATGGCTTGGTGGTGGTGGGTAATGTGATTGGATGGGCGTGGCCAATTTTTTTTTACTTTTACTTTTAAAATCATTTTTTCTACAACCTCTTCAGCGAAGAGGTTGTAAAAAAAATGCTTTCAAAAGGCTCTGACGATCCCAGCTGAGTTGCCTGATCGGCAGAGGCTTTTTTTCTTTTAAATGCCTCTGATGATCAGGCAACTCAGCTGGGATCGTCAGAGGCTTTTAAAAGAAAAAAAGCCTCTGATGATTAGGAAACTCAGCTGGGATCATCAGAGGCTTTTAAAAGTATTTTTTCTACAATTTCTGAAGAGGTTGTAGAAAAATGCTTTTAAAAGCCTTTGACGATCCCAGCTGAGCCACGCGATCATCAGAGGCTTTTTTTTTACTTTTAAAAGCATTTTTTCGGCCAAAGAGGTTGTAGAAAAAATGCTTTTAAAAATTTTAAAAAAAGCCTCTGATGATTGCGCAGCTCAGCTGGGCATGTGGGGGAGGCAGGGATTTTTGCTGCCAGTTCTCCGAACCACCCGCCTCCATCACTACCGGATCAGGCGATCCAGTCCGAACCGGGAGCAATTCACCCCTGGTATGAACCAGCTGTCAAGCATCTTAATTTTGATCATGTGACCATGGGGATGCTGCAACAAGTGTGGGGATAAAACCGGTCATGAGTCGCTTTTTCCACTGCTGTTGTATCTTTGAACGGTCACTAAATGAGCTGTTGTAAATCGAGGACTATCTGTACCTAGTATATATAAATCTTAGGTTCCTAAGATGACCGATCATTGAAAAAAATGGTAACTCTTTGGTTCCGTCTTCCTCAGGTGTGTATAACAGTGTGGCAGATGAACTGTACGACAAGGTGCGGATTCTGTGCTGGGTGATGACAGGGCCCCAAAACTTGGAGAAGAAAACCCGCCATGTCAAGGCCTCTTGGACCCGTCATTGCAATGTGGTTGTTTTCATGAGTTCAATGGAAGACAAAGACTTTCCCACTGTAGGACTGGGTACCAAAGAAGGCAGGGACCAGCTCTACTGGAAAACCATCAAGGCTTTCCAATATGTGCACACTCATCACTTTGAGCAGGCCGACTGGTTCCTCAAAGCAGACGACGATACTTTTGTGGTGCTCGAAAACCTCCGATGGCTGCTCTCCAACTACTCCTCCGACAGGCCCATCTATTTTGGGAAGCGCTTCCGGCCCTTTGCCAAGCAAGGCTATATGAGTGGGGGCGCGGGCTACGTCCTGAGCAAGGAGGCCCTGCGTCGTTTCGTTGCTGGCTTTGCCACCAAAGTCTGCAGCCACACCACGTCAGTGGAGGACCTGGCTCTGGGTCAGTGCATGGAGAAGATGGGCGTGGAAGCTGGCGACTCCCGGGACATGAGAAAGAGGGAGACCTTCCATCCTTTCGTGCCCGAGCACCACTTGACAGGCAAGGTCTCAAAAAGCTCCTGGTACTGGGCTTATTGCTATTATCCTATTGTGGAGGTAGGTGACACACTAAGCTTTCTCCTGCAGGGGTGAAGCAGTTTCTTTTAGGGTTTTCTATCAAGAACTTTCTTCAGTGCTGCTCAGAGGGGACAACTTGCCATGGCCAACTCACTAACCTGCTGTGGGATAACTCACCACGGGACAAGAGTCACACTAATATTGAAGAAAATAGTGGAATAGAATCACTAAAGAAAGGATGCCCAAGGAGGGACAAAATGAAATGTGAATGACAAAAATTAAAATATTTTGTTAACTATTTAAACCTATTTAAACTAGATTTAAATATTTAAACTATTTAAACCTAGCAGTTTGAAAGCGCATAAAAAATGCAAGTAGAAAAATAGGGACCACCTTTGGTGGGAAGGTAACAGCGTTCCGTGCGCCTTTGGTGTTTAGTCATGCTGGCCACATGACCATGGAGACGTCTTCGGACAGCGCTGGCTCTTTGGCTTTGAAACGGAGATGAGCACCGCCCCCTAGAGTCAGGAACGACTAGCACATATGTGCGAGGGGAACCTTTGCCTTTACCTTATTTAAAACAATTAAATTGAATTGTTGAATTGTCCTGTGGGTGAGTTGTCCATGGCGAGTTGACTGTGGTGAGTGAGCTGTGGCAAGTTGTCATAAAACCCTCTCAGAGGTGCCTGAGGTTGAATCTGGGATCTCTTGGATGTGAATGACTATTTCAGACCCTTTTGCCTTCCCTAGAACCCTTGTAAATTGCTGAGCATAGTTGTACAATACAGACTAGAAACCATTGACATGGACCTGCTATAATCCCCATTTTTCTAACTATAGACTATGCTGCTGAGACCAATGGGGTTAAATATACAGCCACAATTTGAAGATCACAGGTTCTTCAGCAGCTTCACTGCTTACCTCTAAGTCAACCATGTCTATACTTCCAGCATGGTCATAAGGTTTTCTTGGCAATGATCGAAATGCCTCTCCAGCTGTTGGTGGGTCTGTTGTGTATGGGACACGTTTCTGTCTTTGTGTAGGGTGGTCAGATGAAAGAGAAGGCAAGGCTTGCCTAGAAAAAGAATTTTTCAGCAGGTAGCCTTAACACTACAAACCTTTTCTCCCACAAAGGGATAGGAGAAGGAGTAAATGCTCTTTTTCTCTTGCATTTACTTCATTCCCAATTGCTATTTTTCAAGCCGAAACATCATTTTGGCAATGATGTTGCCTCTGGAAGTTGGTAGGAGGGTTGCTTGATGCCATCCTGAGCCGTGGGATGGGGATGGCTGGGGTGTGTTTGTTACACTGGATGAGCAAAAGGGTCCATTGGACTTGTATAAGTGGACAAATACAAAATATGGATGGGTAACCCCTATCTGACCAAAGAATAATCTGAAGTGAGGAATTGGAGGGCAAAGATGCCAGAAATATGTTTAACCTTAGTAGGAGAATTTGGATTCAGTGACCCTAGGATTAAGTGATTAATTGGAGATTAGCTAATGCTTGCTGTGAGCTGAAATGGAAAGAAGCCAACTGTAATTGCTCTTTCAGGAAACTTTTCAAAGCAGATTACTTTTGACTGTGTAGGATATGAGCAAATTCAAAAATAAAATAGTATGTAGGTATATAGGTTAGAAATGCATATACAGTAAGTGAAGATTCAATTTTGCTCAGGCAGGGGGCTGGACTGGATGACCTGCAGGGTCCCTTCCATCTCTGCTACTCTGTTAAATTTTTAGACATTATTCTGTTTTAAAGTAGTTGGAGAACATGCTGAAAGCATATGTAACGAAGTTGTGTTAGAATAGATCTTCTTTTGTTTTGTTGTGGATTTTATAAGACAAACACAACTTTTAGATTAATCAGAGACAGATTTTATATATTGCGCAATAGGTTCAAAGCTCTGTACATGAAGCGTTGAACCAAGACAGAAATTAGGTACAATGGTTTTATACCCTTCTAGACAAAGGATTCTGTTAACTCAGCAATTCAGATGGTCATATACATTTATCATTTTTAATTGACATTTCCTAATTACAGAGTTTCTTTGCAAAACAGTTATAATTCTTTTTGTAGATTACTGAAGCATAGATTCAAATCATCTTCTGACGACAGACAATTTTTAACTCATGTGGATCCCCTTGACCTAACCAACCTTTAAGCTGTATGTCATTAGAATGTTCCTTTCTTCTGACAATTTAGAGGCCTCCTAGAGGAACCAAAAGGATTTTGGCTGAGTTTGTACTTTTTCCAACCGGATGCATTGCTTTTTAGAATAGAGTGAATAGAAAGTTATCCAGTGGTCATCCATCAGAGCCCGCTTCATTACATTAGTTTGAGGCCCGTTAGAAAGAGGCCCACTCTTGAATGCCAAGGCAATAGAGATAAGAAAGAGCTATGCTTTCAAAATATTTTATGGGTAGTTATAGGGAGGTGTTGATGGACATGTAATTAGAGAAAGAGGTGATGTTCTCTCTAAAAGGCGCTTCGGATTAGCCATGATCGGTCACTGGACCTGATGTAGGAGGGGCATGGGGGAGCATTAGGATAGAGAACGATAAAATGTAATGCTTTTGAAACTTTAGGTGTAGCTTCCTGGCTCAAACTCCTTGTTGAGATCTGCTGGGATACCACCCTATTTTGCAAAATTGTTTTTATTATTTTCTTTTAATAAAGTCTCTTTGTTTTCATTGACCCATGCTTGTTGGTTGGATTCATTTCCAACAACTGTATGTATGCATGTATGTGTGTGTGCATGAAGGAAAGTTTTTTAAAAAATGCTTTTGTAATGTCAGAATAAAGGACTTGGGTTCTTCAATATCTCAAGGGCTACTAGGCCCAAACCAGCAAGGCTTTTCATGAAGGCTAATAACTAGTGAAGTCATAGGTTCCTCACTCTTTATTTGTATTCTACTTAACAGAATAGTTTCTTGTGAATTTTTTTTTAACAAGCAGAATCAAGAGCCTGCCAGGCCTCCCAGCAGGGCCCCATCCTACTTCAGATTGCAGAAATTTCATCAGACCTTAGCTTGCCTCTCCTGAGATCTTTCAAAAACTTGTAGGACATTGCTGAAATTATTCATGCACAAATGTCAAAGTAGTCCTGAAATGGGGTGGCCCATAATTTTTCAGTTCCATTGATACAGGAGCCGTATTTTGTTGGGTTTTTTTCCATTTATGCCTGATCATTTGAGAAGCAACCGTGTTCATATGAACAGATGATTTAATTTAATTTAATTTAATTTAATTTAATTTAATTTAATTTAATTTAATTTAATTTAATTTAATTAATTTAATTTAATTTAATTTAATTTAATTTAATTTAATAATTTAATTTAATTTAATTTATATGCCGCCCCTCTCTGAAGACTCAGGGCAGCTCACAATACATTTTAAAAATCATTATAAAAAGACATTGAAAAATTAAAAATTAAGAGCCTTGGTAGTACAGGGGTTTAAGGCACCCTGTTATTAAGCTGGTTATTAAGACCAGCTGCCTGCAATTACTGCAGGGTTCGAATCTTGCCAAGGCTCAAGGTTGACTCAGCCTTCCATCCTTTCTAAGGTAGGTGAAATGAGGACCCAGTTGTGGGGGCAATAAACTGACTTTGTATAAATATACAAAAGGATGAAGGCTATTGCTGAGCACATTGTAAGCCGCCCTGAGTCTCCGGAGAAGGGCGGCATATAAATCAAATTAAAAAAAAAAAAACCATTAAAAACTCATTCACACCATTCATGGCCGGATCTCGCCAGATCACAAGAGCAAGATCAACGGCCACAGGCCTGCCAGAAAAGCCAGGTCTTCACCACTTTTCGGAAGGCCAATAGGGTGGGGATGGTCCGGACCTCAGAAGGTAACTGGTTCCAGAGAGCTGGGGCAGCCACAGAGAAGGCCCTCCCCCGTGGGCCCACCAGCCGACATTGTTTAGTTGATGGGACCCGGAGGAGACCAACTCTGTGGGATTTTACCGATCGCTGGGAGCTATGCCGCAGAAGGCATAGATTCAAGGGAATAGAGATTTGGGATAACGGAATGACTTCTACAACCCCAGTGTATTTGGTCCTTTTTTAAAGGGCAACTGGAAGCTTCACACAGTCCTCCACCCAGCTTAGAGTGACCACAGGTAGGTCTGTACTCTAGCCTCAGCAATTAACCACCATTTTTTATTTTATTTTTTTGCCTTCCTCAGGGACCTCAGTGCTGCTCTGACCTGGCTGTCTCTTTCCACTATGTGGACTCAGTGGGGATGTACACCCTGGAATACCTCACCCACCATCTGCGTGCCTATGGTTACCGCTACCGCTACCAGCCACCTTTGCCTGAGAATGCCACTCACCTTCAGCCCCACCCACCCTTGGGGGAAAACCCTAAGAAGAGCAGCAACGCCACTAAGCAGGGCAAGTTGTAAGAATTGAGTGCAAGTTCAGAGCAAACTCATCCAGGCTACAGATGGTGAGGTTTGTCGGTGCCTCAATCCTGCTGGCCTGTATGGTTTTTAGTGTGTTTTTAAAGTAAGTGCCTTCTTCCTGGAAAGGAGAGAAATAAATATGCCCCAAGCTCAGGTAATTTTCTCATCCCCAAATCTCTGTATATGCCCGCTAGCCAAAAGGAAGGATGTTATCGAAGAAGCCTTGTTGTTGTTGTTCCTGAAAGGGCATGAGAAGAAGGCAGAATTTGGCCAAACATGATGCTGCTTTTATCCATTCCTTCTTTGCCCTTGTTTCCGATGCAAACCAATCAGTCCCATCACCCTGTACACGATGTGATGTTCGCTGGGTAAAAAAGCTGAGGGTTTGGCCTTAAAAAACATGCTTTTTAAGCAGTGGGGTGGAATTTCCTGACCTTGAGTGACAGGGAAGAAGGTTGTGAAGACGCATGGAAGGAACGTCTTGAAAAGTGGGATCGTTTCATGTCTTCCCTCTCCAAATATGACTGCACCGTGAGCAAAGAGGTCTCATACAATAAATAGCCAGTCTCAGGATCCTCAGGCGCAACAAGTACAAACCACCAAGAATGACGTTTTGGATGTATAATGCTGGTTTAATCTTGTTCGTCCCAAAAACACTGCAGTCGTAACGATAAAAAATTGGCGCTACATGCATATGGCCTGTAGCGCTTATATCCGCCCTGAGCCTGTCAGCTGTGAGGTGAGGCTCGAACACCGCCCATGACAACGCCCTGCCGCCAGCGAATCAGCAGTCCAGGAAGTGGGCGGGGCGATAACAAGCGCCGGCAGCATTCCCGAAGTGTCTCAAATAGTTGGCACCCCGATACCCTGGAGCCCTAATCCCGACACACCTTACACCCCCACCCGACCGCCTTCCGTAGCGCCTACGTGCAAACCCCCCCCCCCGTGTGTGAATGTACACAGGGCCGGATTTAGATGAAAAGAGGCCCTAGGCTATTCCACTTATGAGGCCCTTTCACCTCCCATTTTTAAGTTTTTATGTTTGTTTATTAGTCATATGCGTAGAATTTCTCCTTATTTTCGGTTCAGTGTTTTAGTGTTCACTGTTTTTAGAATAGTGTAATTTTAATTTTGCTAACAATTTGAATGTAGGCCCCTCTTGATCTTGAGGCCCTAGGCTGAAGCCTAGTTAGCCTATAGGAAAATCCGGCCCTGAATGTACACCTATCCCATCCGTGAAGTGTGCAGCTCCGGTGCGGCTCCATCCCATCCTCACGCCCCGTGTTGTGGTCTCGAGCGTGATGATGGGGCTCGACAGCCAGTGTTTGGCTATTGGGGACAAGTAAGAATCCTGTCTGGACACTTGAGAGACAAGATAGAAATAGGGCATTAAGTCTACCAGGTCACACGAATGCGACATCAGCAGTTTCAATCCACTGACGGATTCAGCCTATAATTAGACACTCCGCCGATGGGTTTCTTCATGAACCAGGGTGTACTGCAGTGACAAGGATTATTGTTTAAAGGAAGATAATGGAGACAAAGCGAAGAAGGAAGTGGCAAGCCGCTTCTGGAAAATGCTGCCCAAAAGACTGCAGGGGGCATTTGTCAAGAATCAAAATTGACTTGAAATTGACAATTTTTTTCCTACATCACCGCTGACTACCCAACAGCTGACTAGCAGGCAGGCAGCAGCCAATTTCACAGTTAGTTATGTCTTCAGCCTCCTCATTGCCTGTACTTCCATGCCTTCTATTGAAGGTTAACTCTATCCTAACTCTCTATATGAATCCCCGTCCGTGTGAAGCTTCTGCAGTAGAGTTAATCTCACACTGTGAGATTCTGTCTATGCCAATAACAGATAGTTCTGAAGACAGGAGGACCAGCAGATGCCCGGTCTTGTGAGAGTATTACTCATTCCTGATACTGGGCTCAATTGGCAAAAATAACCAAGTGCTTTTCAGTTTTCTAACTGGGAAACGTCTGATGCTTCCAAGCATCCCCAGTGGCGATTATTGACCTATAATATTCGGAGTTCTATTTTTGATAAATTGATCTGTGTTGTGAAAAATGAGGACATATTTTCAGAAGTTCAAAAAGAATGGAAAGTACGTACACTTCCACCTAGATCCAAAACACGGATGTAGCCAAAAAGAATCTTCTGGGAAATGTAACTACTATTGCTTCTCATCCAACTTCCTTCTGGAAGGCAGAGATGACTAAAGCATTGATCAATCCTTCCTGTAATGTGCTGAAAAGACCCATATGGAGATGTGGAGACTCAAGAGATGCCCAGCATCTGAATCTCTTCATGAAGTCTGGTTAGAGCAGGCAACTGATAAAACTCCCACCCCCATCCCATGACCATACATTGCCAAGGCTGTGAGTTTTGAATTCATCCTGATAAATTGAGATGGTGGACCAGACCATTAATATTTAATAACTGTGAAAGTTTCTCAGGACTTTAGAGATGCTGATAGATTGTCCTACTCCTTTTTAACCCTTTCTGATGTAGTGGATAAGAATATATTATTCTTTTGTTTTGTATAAGGCTCTGGGGGAGGGGGGTTTGTACAATATCTGTTACTAATTACAGGTTGGAATTAAAATTAGCCATTTTTGGATACTGAAATAAATGGAGACGTTGGTCATATGAAACTAAAATTCTGTTTGTTTCAATGGGTCAACACAAAGTTTGACTCTAACCTTTTGAATGCATTTCCCTAAGCTGGCGAGTGTTGAATTGACTTTTAGAAGGTAGGTAAATATTCACAGTGCCCTTTGCTATGCATTTCAATGCTAGAAAATTCGACCATCACCTATTCTCCTTTAGTCATATAACAGTGCTATGTCCGCCATCACAATCCGTGGTACACATCAGTGCTGGGTTGCTCCTGGTTCGGTCTGGTTCTTGCGAACCGGTAGTAAAAACAGTGGGAGGCTCTGCCCACCCACCCGGACATCATCATGGACGATCTGCGCATGCGCAGAAGCGCACACGCACTCCCGTTGCGAACTGGTAGTAAAGGTAAGTAGAACCCACCCCTGGTACACAGATATTATTCATGTAGGAATGGTGTACATGATTCATCTTATTTTATTTTTCTTAACAGAGAATTAAGATCCTTAGCTTTACGATTTGGGGGGTGGGGGTAGGGGTAATCCAATTAAAGACTATATAATTGGAAAAAAGCTTAGTCTATGGTTACAGTCGGCTAGAACTGGTAACATCACTAACATCAGCGATGCTTTTAAGAAAACATTGTTGCTCAACTAAATCTTACCAAACAAGGGAGCTGTCCACAGGAGAAAAATTTAGCATTGTTACTTATCTGTGGGAGTGGAAAGGCAGTATTCTTTCTTCCAAAACCCACATCTCCTCTCTGGTATATAAGGCTTAATCATTGGGGGAGGCGAGGGGTTATTTTTGTTTTCTAGTGCAAGTTAGCATGAATACTGGAGAGATTTAAACACTAACCTTATGGCTGATTTGATTTTACAAAAGGAAAATATAAAGTTGAGGCACCGGTCGATAAACTTCAGACTCGTAGACAAAAACAAGAATAATCAGATCAACTTGTTATTTTCCAACGAAGGTTTTTATATCAATTGATGTTAAAAAATACAGACTTGTTTTAACAATAATAGCACCATCTTTAGTATTGTACACAGTAATCTTGCTTTGAAATACGCACTCAGAATGGAGTGGGGAAAAGATTTGGCCACAACCAGGATTGGGGACATCAGCAACTTGGAGGGAAGGACCCTTCATATATGCTTGTGAGCTTCCTAGCACCACCTGACCTAAGAAAGGCCCTCTAGGAAGACAATAAATAAATAATACCATTATTAGTTGTTCCTTCGTTCCTTCCTTTCTTATGCTGGCTTCGTGATCTACTCAAGCAATGGTGGCCACAGAAAATGATAAGAGAGTCCAAAAATGTAAGCAAAAAGGTTTTTTTTTGCGGGGGGGAGGGAAAGGGAGGAGTTTGGTTCAGCCATTCAGTGCAGAAGTCCTAAAAGTGATTGGGAAGTACTTGGATCGGTAAAAAAATATTGATTTTAGGGTTTGTTCTCCTTTTACAAAAAGCACACGGGGCCTATGTCAACACCAAATTCCTGATCGGCGCCACCAATGTCCATAGGCGCAATGTCAATGATGGGCAGGCGCGAAGTCTTCTGAGATCGATACTCGATGATTGTCTTCCCCCACTTGCCAGTATGTTTCTGGAATGGTGAAAACAGACACACACACATATAAGGATGCATTACTTCCAGATCTTTGTGCTCCAGTTTTCAATGAGGTGCTTGGATGATAATACAATACACCTGGATAGGCATGGCATGCTTAGACTAGCTGTGTCTACTTTCAAATCAGTGGAATTTGATGGCAATATTTCAAAAATGCGAGTGGGGAATTATGATGTCTTGTTTTGCTTGCAATGTAGTTTTGAAGGGTGATGTCATAACACCTGCTCATGGATCTGGTGTGGGGTTCTAGAAGATTATGGGATTCTAGAAGATCAGAATCTAATGTTCTCTTGAATATTTATATTTTCAGACAGGGTGGGTTGATGGAACACCAGAGGTGGGTTTCAGCAGGTTCTGACCAGTTCTGGAGAACCGGTAGCAGAAATTTTGAGTAGTTCAGAGAACCAGTAAATACCACCTCTGACTGGCCCCGCCCCCATCTCTTCTCTGCCTCCCGAGTCCCAGCTGATAGGGAGGAAATGGGGACTTTGCAGTAACCTTCCCTTGGAGTGGGGTGGGAATGGAGTTTTTACAGTATCCTTCCCCTACCACACCCACCAAGCCACACCCACGAAGCTATGCCACAACCACCAAGCTGCTGGTAAAAAAAATTGAAACCCGCCACTGTGGAACATCTATACCCTATGTGTTCTGATGAATAAAATAATGTGGCAGATTTCAAATACTAGAACAAATCTCTCTGGCTTTATATATTTTTGACTCTTTTATATACTTTTGACTACTTTTTGGTAACCTGGGCAAGACAGAAAATATATATATGGTCAACAGAAGACCTTCTTCCTACAGAACTAGATTCAGAACTGTCTCTCTTCTTCCTTTCAATCTAATATTGTCTAATATAACTTGCCCAATACAGGTAATCCTCAATTTACGATCGTAATGAGAGCCTGGTTTTATCGTAAATCATGACAGTCATAAGTCAAGGCACCCATGAAACTTACTCAATTTTACAACCTTTTTGTGGCAGTTGTTAAGCGAATAACACTGCAGTCATTAAACAAGCCAGTGCTTTCCTATGGGTGTTTTTTGGCCAGACACCTGCTGAAAAGGCCAGTTTTTGTCAAAAGCCATCATAAATTGTGTCACGTGACCACAGAACGTTGCAACTGACTGTAAAGGCAAGGCAGTTGCCGAGCAACCAAACTGTGATCATGTGACTGCGGAAGGTGCACGCAGCAGTTGGTACCCTGGAACCAGGGTGTAAGTAACTTTTGGGGTGGTTTCTGTCAAAAACAGTAAAGCCCTTGCTAAATGACTAGCTACTTACTGTTTTTATTTCAAATATTAACCCGGCAGTATAGCCCATAAGAGCAGACCAGGCATGCAGTTAAAGTTTCGTCTCTTTGAGATGCAACTTTTTATGCTGGAAGTGTGAACTCAGGGACATTGATACCTCAGCCTACCTGACCACAAGCAGGCAACAGAGCGTAGACCTAGATTTAAGATTTACTCTGTGTCATTTCCATGTCTGTCACTCTTTATCTAAGAAACGTCTAATCCAGGAGTGAAATCTAAATTTTTTCTCTACCGGTTCTGTGGGCGTGGCTTGGTGGGCGTGGCAGGGGAAGGATATTGCAAAATCTCCATTCCCTCCCCACTCTGGGGCCAGCCAGAGGTGGTATTTGCCGGTTTTTCGAACTACTCAAAATTTCCGCTACTGGTTCTCCAGAACCTGTCAGAATCTGCTGGATTTCATCCCTGGTCTAATCTGAGATCACCACCTTCTGACTTTTTCCCCTGTATACATATACAGAGCACACATGTTCTTTCAACTCCTCCTGGTGAGCGTGCTAGATGTGAGGCTTTCCCTACCTCTAGGATGAATTTCCTAGGATGATTAAAACCGTCATTCTGTTTTAGCTATAAAGCTTGCATCACTAAAAAAACACAGAAATCCCTACTCAGGTATGCTCTCATACTTAAAATATTAACTGGCTACTTGGCTGAAATGGAAATCTCTGCTACTCTTTTTGATCAGCAAGCTAAGCCTGGTACTATCACTATGATCTCTTGCCCTTAAATCAAACAATTGTGCGGTATTTGTATTTACTTTCTTGGTAGTAATTAGCCCAATGCTAAGTAAATAAAACAACCCATCATCAAGATCACCGCTCAAAAATTATTTTAGAAATGTGTAAAATTATGATTAGAAATCTGCTCTATGTAGGCTGCAATTTCTTCCCACTTTATGCTCCCCAAAATGAGGGTACAGGGTCACCCAATTAGGCAGAAGCCTAATCCCCAATAAATAATTTAGAATAATAGGGATAAGGAGGGGACCTTGGAGATCTTCTAGTCCAGGGGTCAGCAACCCATGGCTCTGGAGCCACATGTGGCTCTTTCATCCCTCTGCTGCAGCTCTTTGTTGCTGGTCAGCTCCAGAATTGATAGGGCTTTTGGTTAGGACAGGTAGAGGAAAAAGGATGCTGCGCTGGGAGGCAGCTCTATGGTGGGGGAACTGACTTCTTCCAACAGAGGAAGAAGGAGGAGACTATGATGTGGGAACTGGACTTCCAGTCGGCCTCAGAATTGAACAGGGGCTTCCGGTTAGGACCTTTGTGGCTCTTTGGGTATTTAAGGTTGCCGACCCCTGTTCTAGTCCAAACCCCTGCTCTGGCAGGAAGCCCTGTACCATTTCAGAGATGGCTGCTTTCTTTCTACTTACAGTACTTCTATCAATATCCCCAAATAAATCATGATTGCTTTCTTTCTACTTACAGTACATCCATCCTGCAAGGCAGTGTAGGTAAACCTGCTATTGCCCTCGGCTCTCATCTCCACGTCGTTGGATCCCTGTATCAGGAGAGCTTTCTTAAGGTTGCCGGACGCTGCGTCCATGTAGGCAATACTGTTCTTGCAGTGGTAGGTAAGATTTTGTGAGCCTTCAGAAGACAAGAGTCGCAGGAAAGTCATCTGGATGTTGGCAGTGTTAGGAGCCAAGTTGTCATCTCCGTAGCTAAACTGGAAAAGGACAAGGCAAAGCCATTAGGACATGGACACCTTAAAAAGAGCCAAGGGAGAAGGAACAGGAAGCACATGTGATGGTCAAGAGGACAAAAGCATGATGTCAGCGTTCCAAGTAATTCACCCATAGAAATTAGAACTCCGAGGCAGGCAGATTCTTCAAAGGACAGTTTTATTGGGTAGATCATATTGGCACAACTGGTGAAAGCTGACTCTAAAAGTTCCCACAGCTTTCACCTAATTAAAAGTAGACGTTTCCTCTTCCCCACCCCCAAGTCACTGATCATGCTGTCCAATCCAGGAGCTGGCTGGTTGCTTGGTTACTTCACCCCTCCTCTGGCCAGCCACCTGTGGGCATGTCCTTGGGTTCCCACAGGAAAGTTTTATTGATTTGGTTACAAACCCCATCTAACTACCCCCCCCCGGCCCGTTATGTGGCAGCCCTGAAGCCTCCAAGATGGCCTCAGACACGATCACTTCAGGGTTGTCACATGGAATCAAGGCTATGCGATTCAGGATTCTTCCTTCAGACAGTGTTGCAGAAAAACTGCAGTTACTAAACAAGGTTGTATTTGTTAACTCAGAAAAGCTGAGAAAGGGACCCTGGGATGTTCACAGAACATTGGCCCTCTCTCCAAATCTGTCTGATCAATGCAAAGACAGTTACTGATGATGACTACTTACGTGAAATCCTCCATTGATGCTTTCTCCAAACCAGATGTGCTTTTTCTCCTTGTTCTTGCTTGTCCACCAATTCTTCCTGGGAATGCTCTTTGGCTTCGGATAGACACAGGACTCGCCAGTCTCCATGTTGCAGAAAACCTTTATGGCATCCAAAGTGCAGCCCTGGTTGGGGTCAATCCAATAATCACCTGTAAAAGGGAAACAAAGTCACTTACAAGTGTATGTTATGTCACTCTCTATTTTTACATGCATAGCAATAGCACTTAGATTTATATACCGCTTCACATCAGTGGTGAAATCCGATTTTTTTTACTACTGGTTCTGTGGGCGTGGCTTGGTGGGTGTGGCAGGGAAAGGATATTGCAAAATCTCCATTCCCACCCCACTCTGGGGCCAGCCAGAGATGGTATTTGCCAGTTCTCCAAACTACTCAAAATTTCCACTACCGGTTCTCCAGAACCTGTCAGAACCTGCTGGATTTCACCCCTGCTTCACAATGCTTTACAGCCCTCTCTAAGCGGTTTACAGAGTCACCAACAATCTGGGTCCTTGTACATATATATTCAGACGAGGGCATCACATAATGTAACAACCGGTTCATCCAGAACTGAAAATGTGAGTGTGTGCGCCTTCCACGCACACGTGCAGCATCAAACACACAGCGATTATATAGGACGGGATAGTCCCGGGGCAGGTGGGCAGGCCCAGCTGCTGGTCGAAACTACCAGTTCTCCCGAATTGGTTTGAACCAGCAGCAGCCCACCTCTGTATATATTCCTCTGGTTTTTTTTTGTCACACTTGTCCATAATTTTTTTCCTGCACTGGCCATTTTCCTATCCAAGGGGTAGCCTCGGATGTCTAACTAATGCACCAGATGTCTAATTCATCATATTAGAATGGAATTATAATTTCTACAGAATGACATTTATTGGTAATCAGGACATGAATATAAAAAGGATGAAACGTCAACTACTCTATAAATTATGAAGAAAGCTAAATCTTAAAAGGTTTTTGAAAGGTTTAGCTTATAAACATATCTCTAATGTTGAATACTACAGTATTCAATGATTAAGGATTCCATAGTACACTTTAATATTTTGGACTGTAGTCTATCATTTTCAGGTTGCGTTACTTGATTTACTCTGATAACAGAATGTGCATCTGAGCTTAGGGAAAAAGAATTACATTTTATCATTTAGTACAATGTGGTTTACAGTGACATTCTGGGAAAAGAATATGCCCAGATTTATAAGCCATTATCTCTCATATCTTCAATGAAGTGGATCAAATAGCAATAACAATAGCACTTATATACCATTTCATAGAGCTTTACAGCCCTCTCTAAGCTGTTTACAGAGTCAGTCAAATGCCCCCAACAATCTGGGTCCTTATTTTACCAACCTCGGAAGGATGGAAAGTTGAGTTAACCTTGAGCCAGTTAGGATTGAACTACAGACTGTGGGCAGAGTTAGCCTGCAATATTGCATTCTAACTACTGTTAGAATCCCACATTTTTGGGTGGCAGGAATAAAAAGTGGCAGAAGAAGCCACTTGGGTGGCAGGAATCAAAAATATCCAAACCACTCTTGCTGTAAGGGACATTTATATATGCTTTGAGTGGGAATCATTTGGTTCTCTCTGGGTGTAAGTTTTACATAACTGAGCTGACAGAACTCCGGTCCACCCCAAATCAGGCAAGAGCACCCCGCTGGAGACTCACCGCTCTTCCAGTCAGGATGGCATAGTTTCAGGTCACGACAGGTTCGAGCTGGGTTCTTCTTACTGCCCTCAGGGTTTCGGATGCTTTCAATCTGGTTGTTGAGACTCTTCAGTGTGGCATCAACCTCAACATCATGTTGCCGCAAGTTGCTGACAGCCTGATCGGACCGCATGTAGCGCATTGGATCAGGGCCTTTCTCAGTCTGGCCGCCAAGGCCAGCAAAGGCTGACATATCAATCCCAGCTCCAGGTGGGCCAGGAGGGCCAGGAGGGCCGGGGTTGCCAGGAGGACCCTGTCAAAGAGGAAAGGAGACCATTCTAACAGATTTGCCTTAGAACAGAATATCTATCTATCTATCTATCTATCTATCTATCTATCTATCTATCTATCTATCTATATCTCATCTATCTATCAATCAGAATAGAGCTGGAAGGGACCTTGGAGATCTTCTAGTCCAACCACCTGTTCAAGCAGGAGACCCTATACTATTTCAGTCAGGTGGCTTTCCAGTTTCTTCTTAAAAACTTCCAATGATGAAGCACCCACAACTTCTGGTGGCAAGCTGTTCCACTGTTTAATTGTCTTCACTGTTAGGAAGTTTCTCCTTAATTCCAGGTTGCTTCTCTCCTTGATCATTTTCCATCCATTATTTCTTGTCTTTTCTTCTTCAGCTGATTCCCTCTTCTTTGTGGCCCTTTAAATACTGGAATACTGCTAACATGTCACCCCTAGACCTTATCCTTACCCCTATCCTACAGTGGTAGAGCTCTTTACAGCTTCCTTAAATTAGGGTTATGACTTCTGCATCACTGCACATCAGGGAACGTATGCGTCTGTCATTCAGAGACGGTTGCATAACTGTTGCATTTATACTTCCGTGTTTCCCCAAAAATAAGACCCTGTCTTATATTTTTTTGAACCCTGAAATAAGCGTTTGGCCTTATTTCAGGCCAAGCGCTCAAAAGCCCGACTGGGATTATTATCAGGGGATGTCTTATTTTGAGGGAAACAGGGTATGTTTATATCTCCTCACTTTGTCGGCAAATCTCTCTTCTAGTCGCTCCATGTTATCATTTGAATGTACCTTGCCTTCTGCCCGCTTTCCAACAGGCAGTCGGATCAACCAATCAGCATGCAGGATGCACATCTCCACACAGTGCATAGTTGAGATTGGGAGGTATGCATGTTGACCCATCTGCAACCATCTGCAACCATCTGCAACCTATACTTCCCGGTCAACCTCTTCCCAGAGTAGGTCTACGCATCGATGCCTACGTGCAGTTGCAGACAAGTCTAAATCAAGGTTTAAGTACTCTTGGCCCATTGCTGGGAGTAAAGCTGACCTAGGGTGGTGTAGCACAGCTTTTAGTGGCCTTGAGTCAGAAGAATGAATCAGTCTGCTTTTTGAAATATCACATGGAATATCATATAATGTTTGCTTTGTTTTTTAGCTTGTTTTACCACATGCAACCACTTGTTTTCAGGGAGCCAACTCACAATTTAAAACTAAAGGAAAAGGGATTGTTAAAATGATTGGCTATAACTCTGGCTTAGTATGATGTGCAAGTGAGTACAGCACATATGACTTTGTTATTTTCTGCTCATTTGAATCTGTGCATCATCCAAGTCTTGAATCAAGTCAGAGAAGTAAAAGACAAACACAGCTTAAAAAGGAAAAGCAGACATAAACCAGAAATTGACTAGACAAGCCACGGTTATTCTGCTTGTTTGCAAGACTTTTTTCCAGTTTTTGTCAACAAATCATGATTAAAACAAAGATCAGTGTGCTATGTGCAAAGGGCATACAGTTGCTAGCCTCTAATTAGAAATGCCTTTTGGAATAAGATTGTTTATAAATATAATAAGTAACAAGCAAATAAATATAAATATTTCATCCTATTAGGGAGTTCCATGTTATTTTTTATTGATAGAATAATAACATTGAAACAAAATACCTTGTCCTTCAATTAATTCCCCAAAGAAGCAAATGCCAATATCCTTTTTGTAGTATCTTGTACTTCTTTATTTCCATTACAGGTAGAGCTTGACTTATAACTGTTCATTTAGCAATGGTTCAAAGTTACAACGGCACTTTATTTATTTATTTATTTATTTATTTATTTATTTATTTATTTATTTATTTATTTATTTTTAGTTTGATTTATATGCCGCCCTTCTCCGGAGACTCAGGGCGGCTTACAATGCGTTAAGCAATAGCCTTCATACTTTTGTATATTTATACAAAGTCAGTTTATTGCCCCCACAATCCGGGTCCTCATTTTACCTACCTCGGAAGGATGGAAGGCTGAGTCAACCTTGAGCCTGGTGAGATTTGAACTCGCAGTAATTGCAGGCAGCTGGCAGCTAAATGCTACTTAACAGCACTTTAATCTGCTGCACCACCAAGGCTCATTAACAGGATTTATGACCGTTTTTCACACACTTGGCAACTGACTCATATTTATGATGGTTGCAGTGTCCTGGGATCACATGGTCACTTTTTGCGACCTTCTGACAATCAAAGTCATTGGGGAATCCACATTCACTGTTACTAACTTAACGACTGCAGTGATTCACTGAACAACTATGGCAAGAAAGGTTGTAAAATGGGGGCAAAATTCACTTAACAACTATCTCGCTAAGCAACAGAACTTTTGGGCTTAATTATGGTTGTTAAGTCTAGGACTACCCGTATTTATAGCTTTTTTGGGGGGAGTTACTTACAGCTGGACCAGTTTCTCCACTACGACCACGAGGGCCAGGAGGGCCAATAGGCCCAGGCATTCCATTAGAGCCATCTTTGCCAGAGGGACCAACGGGGCCTGGGGGACCCTAGGAGAAAGCCAAAAAAAAATTACAGGTGAGAATCAGCTGCTCACAAATGCTGCCTCTATAAGAAATGTACAAAGGAAAATATTGGAATGTGCAGAAATGAATAGACTAACATTGGCAATTAAGGGAAAGGAAGAATTGGAGTATTATAGGATATGGGGGCAATTCTATCAATGGATAGAAATGAGATATAATAAAAATTAATATAAATGCAAGAAATTTGGAAAAAATGTTGCAATAAATTAAATTAAAATGTAAAAGTGAGATAGAAATGCAGTAAGAAAATGATGGTGAAGGAGGAATATGATGATACAAAAATATGTACTCAGATGACACACTGAATAATTAATGATGTATTGTTTAAATATAAAAATAAAAAACTTTTAAAAAATGTACAAGGGAAAGTACTTTGGGGCTGCAATACAAATTTGTCCAATCACTCACTCACTCAATCAATCAATCACACTGATGCTCCCAAGTTTCTGCTACAAAAAAATTGCAGTATGAGAGCCTTCCCCAATCTGACCTGCTCTACATAAAGTGGAAACTTCCCAGCCCTTATAATGTGAGCCAGAAGGGGATTTGGAAACAAGAGATGTTCTACTGCTCCTCTTTGACTCGGTAGGAATTGCTTCTGTCCTCTCCCTAAACTAAACAACATCAAGGATTCAGAACCTGCGATTTTATGTTTCGATCAAATTTTGTGGGAAATCTTGGAGGGAAAAAATATGAAATTCTGCAAATCGTAGCATCATCACATCTGATGAATCAAGAGTCCATGCGGCAGATTGAATACCCATCAAACGACTGGTGATTTAAGCGTTCACGGAAATTAGCTTTTCTGAAGTACCCTGTTCATTGTACTTACCCTGGGACCAGAGGGACCGGCGGGACCAGATGTACCTTGATCTCCAGAAGGACCCTAAGGAAGAAAGGAAAAAAAGCTGCACGGTTAAATCTGAATTTTGTGCATTATAGTTTCTCCGCAGAAGAGTCCAAGTGGTCTCTACAACACGGAGCCTTCCTCCTTGTCATCTTTGATTCGTTGACCTTTGTGCATAGACTAACATGCCAGTGATCCTCTGTGCACCTTCATGTCGAAGGAGAAATTTATTACAAAGTACAAACTCATCCTATAGTATATATGCAACTGTATCTTTTGGAGGAGGCCATTAGTAGGGGACAGAATTGTCAAATAATAACAATATCCCGGACTGAAGATTCTTTGATCAGTTTTCAAAGATCCTCTGGGAGAGAATTTAAATTCCCAAGCCTTAATAGGGGTTATTTACTATACAGAATTTCAGTTCATAAGTCTTACTAAGAGTTACTGTATTTATGAAATCTTTGTAGAGAGGAATGGATACAGCATTGATTCGTATGAACTGATTCTTATCCTTGTTACAACAGAGGAACAGATCATCAATCAGAATAGAGCTGGAAGGAACCTTGGAGGTCTTCTAGCCCAACTTCCTGCTCAAGCAGAAGACCCTCTACCATATCAGACAGGTGGCTATCCAGTTTTTTCTTAAACATCTCCAGTGATGAAGCACCCACAACTTCTGAAGGGAAGCTGTTCCTCTGGTTAATTGTCCTCACTGTTAGGAAGTTTCTCCTTAATTCCAGGTTGCTTGATCAGTTTCCATCCATTGTTTTTTTGTCCTGCCCTCTGGTGCTTTGGAAAATAAGTTGACCCCTCCCCCCCTTCTCTGTGGCAGCCACTCAAATACTGGAATCATCACTGCTATCATGTCACCCCTAGTCCTTCTTTTCTCTAGACTGGCCATACCATACCCAGATGACCATTCCCAATCTGTGGCAAGCCTAGAACGGACCCTCTAGGGCTGAATCCTATCCAGGACATGCTGAAATCAAAACTTACAGGAGGCCCAGGGAGACCCTGCAGGCCGGTGAATCCTCGGTGACCCTTCAGACCTCGTTCTCCTGCCTCTCCAGCTTCACCTTTGTCGCCACGAGGACCTTGTGTACCCTAGAAGCGTAAAACACAAGCTACCTTCAGAAGGACTATAGGATCACAGGTAAGCTTGCTTGCTACAGAATACAGGAGACGGTGGTGGTGTTACTCCACAATGCTTTATATATTCGCCCAGCAGAAAAGGAGAATAATTAACTTTCATTTTGACAGCAGCTCTACCTCAAGGTTGGCAAGTGGATTTCATAGTTCTGGTTGTTACATTCTGATGTCACAAAGCTCTTGTGTTCCTCACGAAGGATGTTATGACATCAACCCTGGCCCTAAGATTCCAATCATCTCTCTTGATACAATGCTAACTATAGTAATTAAACTAGAAAAAAGTTGGTTATTTTGAGCTTAATTTGAGGATACCGAAACATGTTTATACCACTGAATCTAGTATTAATTTCTATGAATATTAGATCTGGACCTTTTGGGCAGAAACAGACAGATTACCTTGATATGTACAACTTAACTAGAAGACTATCGTGGTTCGGTCTTTCTTTAGCGGTAAATGCTTATAGCAGAAGCAAGCAGTTAAATGCTCCTGTGTATAAATAAATAAAAATGGAAACTAGTAGGTCACAATGTAAACAAAAAAAAAAGCCTCCAGCATTATTTTTATCTACAAAAAATGCCTCTGGGGCCAAAAGAGAACCCTGTGAGCATACTTAAGGGGAAAATGATGGCTGTAGTTATTTGTTTGAAATTATACTCACTTTCTGAGGAACAAATAAACAAAAATAAAGGAAAACTGGGGTGGTGATAGTGAACAAGTAGAAAGTATCTCGGGAGCTAAAAAAGATGGCAAGGAACTACCGTTCCATTTGGTCATATACGCCCTGGCAGAAATTCTATGATTAGACTAAATATGGCAATGCTCTCAATCTTTTTTTTAGTGCATTCTAGCCACAGGCTGAAAGTGCTAGAATGCTGCCCAGCATTCACTCATGATGACCTCAAATGATAAATGAGGAAGATGTCCATTGACTCACTCTTCTGGGTGAAATAATTAGTAGATCTTTAATGTGTTTTATGGCTATCTGGTAAAACGTTATTTCAATTTTAGAAACAACTTATTCATTTGTAAGACATATCATTTCAAGAAAATGAACATTTGAGATACAGCTCTGTTTTTGGGAGATCCTGTGTTGCTTCTCAATTTTCTCTGGGAGAAGAAGGAATCCATTTCAGGGCTCTGAGACATCTTTAAATGATTGTTAGGATTACTGTCATTCCATTCAGAAAGCAGAGGCAAGGAAAGACCACCCCACCTCAGAGAAATGTGCAAAGTGCTCCTGTTCAAGGAACATGCGGTTATTATACCCAAGAGGCATCTATTCAAGTATCACATAAACATACATGTGTATACATCTGTGCTGCACTTGGCCTCCGTTCCTGAAATTTTATTTTATTTTATTTTGTTCAGATGACAGGATTCACATTTTTAAGAGCCAGACCTACTTTACCCATTGACTTTGCAAAACATGAAGTGCTCCCCACGTCACTGAGTCATTGTGCTAATCGCACAAATTGAAAATGAATTCTCGTGGCTATAGATTATAGCAATGGTATGGCTGCAATTTGACTTGATTGCTTTTGGCTCTGGGGGAATTCTACAATGTTTACAGGAAGTCAGGAGAAGAAGATGGAGCCGGACAAAAGGAAAAAGTACTCACAGGTAAGCCCCTTGCTCCTGCAAGGCCAATAGGGCCAATGGGACCTTGAGGACCCTGGAAAAACAAAACAAAACAATGAGATGTTGACCTAGTCTTCTGCCCATGAGAAGATCGAAGACTGTAGTTCTCAGAATGGATTTGAAGAGTTGGTTTCATTCTAGCGTCTTCCTTGTTACTAAACACTTAACTGTTTCACCTCTGTCTCCTTGTTTGCCAGTTGGACCAACAGGACCTGGAGCACCAGGTGAGCCAGGAGCACCATGACTTCCAACAGCTCCGGTTTCACCACGTTCACCCTATTTGGAGAGAGAGAGAGGAAAGACACACAGTTCAAATATTTAACGCCACATATATGAAGGATGGAGTAAGAGACAACTACCCAGTAGAAACTGCCTTTTCATTTGTAACACTTATTATTATTATTATTATTATTATTATTATTATTATTATTATTATTATTATTATTATTCATTAAACATGAAGTATCATCATCATCATCATCAGCCCCAGTTCAGGACTATGCTATTAGGAGACACACATACCATAGTCAATGCTAGAAGAAGCCATTTGGGAAACATTTGGGAAGACTAGCCAGCTATGGTTGTTTGGAACCCATCCCAGTGTGACAAGGACACAATTATCCAGAAATCCCTTGCAGAAGTTCCCCCTTTATGTTATTTATTCACATTTACTATTTGATTGTCCAAGGCCAACTACTCATAAATGATTTTGGATAGTTTATATGGATTACCGTAAAAGCAAAAATGTCACATTAAAACCATCACCTATTCTATCCATGCTGCCCTCCCTGTGAAGCACAAAGGATCAAGACCATATGTTAATTTGCAGTTCAGAAAATGTATTGCTGAAGCCTATATACAAGAATTTAGTTACCGTAACTAAAGTTCAATATTAAATTGCTGCCAGGCAAGGGTCAACAAAATTTAAGAGGGGTTGGACTTGAACTGTTTGTGGGAATGTAATGATTCTAAACTGATGACATGCTTAACTCCACCCCTCAGTTCTGCCTGCTTTTCTACTATACACTCCATTCTAACAGGGGGAAACAGTTTAGGTTGTCTAATCTGCACTCTATCATGAAATCTATGCTGCCCTAGGGGACAAAATGGGACATTTAAGAGCCAGAAGATGGCGGCTGAGAATATGAATGGAGAAAGAAAGCCATATAAGGGGCGGGCATCCTGTCTGAGATTGTATGAATAAATTACTCTCTCTTACAACTTTCTAGTCAAAAGCAATGATGAAACACTAACCAAATAAAAGGGGCGAGTTAAAATAGATACCTAGAGCTAATCAATTCCTTCAATACACTTACCTTCGGTCCCGGGGAACCATCTCTTCCTGGAGGACCATCTGAACCAGGATTACCCTGAGAACAAGAAGGGGGTAGTTATTTCTGAGAAAGCCAGGAAAGTGCTTGTGCAGCAGGGGTCTGGCAATTAATTAGGAGTTGGTAGCAGCAGCTTCTACTAATACAAAACTACGTATGTTCTGGGATGACCTGATCCTTGAATTGTCCCATACCACCTACTCATCTTAACAGAAGGTCTATCTCTTGGAGGTCAAACTAGAGCAAACTCTGGTTTGGTAAATTCTCATCTGAAATACAGTTGTTATACTATTAAAAGGCTCCTCGGGGCTGCATGCTGTAGTTACCAAGCTTTAGCCTAAGCTAACTAGCAATAGCAAACAGGGCACACAACCAGAACTATTTCCCATTTGCTACTGAACCCAAACCCTCACCATCTTCTAGCTTTCTGCAACCCACTTTCCAAATTCACCCTTTTTAAATTTTTGTATGAGCTCTATTCGTTACTGCAGCTTCTAGCACCTTTGTCATCTTATTTATCCACTTTATGGTGATGGACGAAGGAATACATTGAAAAGTCCTGTCTATTAGTCTGAGCATCTGCTTCGTCAATGCCTTATACCATTTCTAAAACTATTCGATCAGAAAACAAAAATGTTTCCATTGAGGAGATTGTGGATTGTAATATATTTTTTTTAAAAAAAATAAATATGCGGCAATAAGAGCAATGGCTTTAAATTAGTATCTGGGTGGACCATATGAACAAGAGAAGGTATGAGCCAAGCCCTCCCCAAATCCAGCTGTCAGATCATGCCAACCTCCGCACTATTTTGCCATGAGCTCCCTTGTCCTCTATGGTTGCTAATATGGGGGGAAGGCATCTGCCCTCTTTCAGAGGGGAGCCGTAGGCTTTTGATTAATGTTTGATTCTGCATTAATCCCATTCACCAAGAGGAACTTTCAATAAAAGCCAAGACTCAAGGAATAAATATGTTTGGAAACCAGACATATACTCATCATGAACTCGGAGATGACTCTATCAGATACTCCTTGAAACAGAATTCTGAAATATTGGATGTAGTGTCGTGCTGTGGTCACATTATGGGCTGCCATCATGCCTAGTCATGAAATAACTCAGCATAATGGGGCAGGATAGATATGTATTTAAATATACATTCTCTTGAGAGGAATTTGTCCATCACAAATTCAGTATGAGAAACCAGAAATGCATCTTTTCTATTCCAGATGAGAAACATGCCTAGGTTAATTAGACTCACCTCACGGCCAGGTTCACCAGAGGGACCAGTCAAACCGGGTGGACCAACTGGGCCAGGTGGGCCTCTATCTCCTGGACCTCCAGGAGATCCTTGTTTACCAGGCTCACCCTGGGGGAAGAAAACCAATTTAAGCAAGCAGAAGACTATTTTTGACAGTAAACTGGACAAGGTAAAGTGAAAATCCTATGCCTATTTTTAATCAAAATTAAGTAGTTGAGCTAAAAACTGTTTGCCCAGTTTTACTCCATAATCATGATGATGAGAAACCTATTTAGTGCAAGGTCAGTTTATGAGTTTTAAAACTTGGATGAACTGAAAATTCCCAGAAAAAACTGGCAGAATTCTGTAAGCAACTGATAATGCTTTTTATTTGAGCTATCTCTAATATCCCAATAAAATACTATTTCCTCACCATTTATTTCAGGCAACAAATCATTCCCTCACATAGCCAGTATTTTTCTTTTCTTTTCTACACAGTGTTTGGGTTAGAAGAGTTCACTCTAAGAGAAGAGATAGATTGAATAGGCAGCGACTTGTGCGGTTAAGCAAACCTGAAAAAATAAAGCCTCTTCCTGATTCTGCTGACAGAATCAAACCTAGTAATGGGGGGAAAAATCTGATTCCAATCTCCTTTAGGACAGTAATTTTCAGACACAGGATGAGAGGTGACTCATCTCACAGATGATAATTAAACCTTGCATTCTGGTATCTTTGATGTCCAGACATGACAAAACATGGGTTTTGTTTTCATATTCGATAAACTAAGAAAGTCAGAAGATAGATTTATTAAATTTGTATAATTTCTCATTCATAGAATTTCTTTTTTTCCTTATTCAACATTTTAAAATGCTTTCTTCGTAAGAGGCCGAATGCAGAGAATGCAATTGATATAGTTCTCACAGATGCTGTGTGCCATGTTGAAGGGATAACAAGCCAGACTATGGAAAATCAACAGAATACTTGATAAGTAGCAGCTTAATACTATCACTACATTCATGTTGGAAGCGCTACCAAGACGCTTCTGGATTGAAAGGATTATAGCCAGTGACATCATCGTTGCCCAGGAGATGGCTGAGCGGGCTCCTTTCGAGTACCCAATATGTTCCCACCAAAGTGGTACCTGTTTATCTACTTGCATTGCATGCTTTTGAACTGTTGGATGGGCAAAGTAACGGGAACTTATTCCGTCATGCGGCTTGCTCTCGGGTTTCGAACTGCTGAGCTGCTGATCTCTCAATGGCTGACTCAGCATCCAACCACATGAATCACCACAGCCACTTTAGCTTAACGTTCAAAACATTAAAAATTATTATTAACCTAATATTGATTTTGTATTAAAAAAAAGTGACAAAAACCTTGGATATCTCCCAAATTCAGAAGCTGGGAAATGGACTGTCCTCGAACTGAGCGTACATTGTACACTTCTCGATGTATATTTTTCAAGGTTGTTAGCCCTCAAGATACTTACAGAAGGCCCAGGCAGACCAGGAAAGCCTCTTTCACCTCGCTGACCGGGAAGACCAACTATTCCTCTCTGTCCTGCCAAACCCTGAGGTCCAGGTGGGCCATCTGCACCCTGGCAAAAGGAAAGAAAGACGGAAGGGGATGAATTTGCATTAGAAATAGCAATAAGCCAAGTCAGTAACTTACACAGGACCACCAGCTGAATACATACAGGAGGGCCATCTTCTCCAGATTCTCCCTTCTCGCCTCCAGGACCAGGAGGGCCTTGCAAACCTGGATCACCAGTACGTCCAACTGGCCCTGCGTCACCACGGGCACCCTTGGGACCGTCTTTTCCAGAAGCACCAGGTGGGCCTGGGGAACCAGGGTTACCCTAGAAAGATAAAAAGCAAATACAATCCTAGGTTGTATAAACAGAGGCATAGAATCAAGATCGCCTGAAGTATTAGTATCACTTTATAAAGCCCTAGTAAGACCATACCTGGAATACTGCGACCAATTTTGGTCACCATACTACAAAAAAAATGTTGACACTTTGGAAAAAGTTCAGAGAAGAGCAACAAAGATGATCAAAGGCCTGGAGACTATAACATATGAAGAACAGCTGCAGAATTTAGGTTTGGCTAGTCTAGAGAAAAGAAGGACTATGGGTGACACGAAAGCAGTATTCTGCTATTAGAGGGGCTGCCACAAAGAAGAGGTTAATTTATTTTCCAAAACACCAGAAGGCAAGGCAAGAAACAATGGATGGAACTAATCAAGGAGAGAAGCAATCTGAAATTAAGGAGAAACTGCTTAATACTGAGGACAATTAACCAGTGGCAAGCTTGCCTCCAGAAATTGTGGGCGCTCCATCACTGGATGTTTTTAAGAAGAATCTAGGCAGCCACTTATCTGAAATAGTATAGGTTCTCCTGCTTGAACAGGGGGCTGGACTAGAAGACCTCCAAGATCCCTTCTAGCTCATTCATTCTAATTCTAAATCATAAACCATCTTAATAAAAAGAAATGTACATGAGTTGGAGTGGTTTGAGGAATCAAGCAACCACCCCAATCTCTTATATAAAAACGATTGCCTTTCAGAGAAAACACGTCTATCTTGCGTAGAAAAGAATGAGCAGCTGTTTGTTTATGGGACATTATAGTTTGAGGTGGCTTATAATGAGAGTTGAGATTTTTCAAAAGGAAGGAAGGAACAATACTCTCTTAAAATTGTATAGTATTTCTCTATTTGTCTAAAACCCATCAGAACCTAGAAATAAGGATGGATTCCTGGAAATGCCATTTTCTTGCCAGAAGCTCATAGACATGGCCAGAATCACAAAAGCTATCAAGCCTACAATTTCTCTTTTATAACATGACCTTGCATACTTCTTCCATCCTGCTAATTCAGCAAATGTTACTTCCGTCATTAAGAGGGATTCATTTTTCTTCTTTATGATTGGCTCATCTAAAAGTCAGTGGAAATTGTTTCTGAATTGTTTTCTACAGCTTTCGTTGTTGCCGTGCAACCAGAACTCAGATGACTGGAAAGTCTGAGAGATCACAACTAGCAGACACACCTTTTGTAAGGGAATCAGGACAGACAATGGCATTTGGCACTCTTTTTCAGTGCTACAGCTCCCTCTACTGATATAAAGCCTACAATGGTTTTTTTTTCTCTGAAGAAAAGCCAGTGAAGAAGAAACTCATCAAAGTCAATTAGAACTTTGCAACCAATACATTTAAATATATGAATATGTAATTTCTCCTCCTTCAATATTTTGTTTTATTGTATTAATCTGAACCATCCTACGCAACATGGCAAGCTTTTTTAAAAAATGGGATTCTAATTTTATCCTCATAAGCAAGTTAAGGTAAAGGTAAAGGTTCCCCTTGCACATATGTGCTAGTCGTTCCCGACTCTAGGGGGCGGTGCTCATCTCCATTTCAAAGCCGAAGAGCCAGCACTGTCTGAAGACGTCTCCGTGGTCATGTGGCTGGCATGACTAAACGCCAAAGGCGCACAGAATGCTGCTACCTTTCCACCAAAGGTAGTCCCTATTTTTCTACTTGCATTTTTTATGTGCTTTTGAACTGTTAAGTTGGCAGAAGCTGGGACAAGTAATGGGAGCTCACCCCATTATGCGGCACTAGGGATTCGAACCGCTGAACTGCCGACCTTTTGATCGACAAGCTCAGTGTCTTAGCCACTGAGCCACTGCGTTCCTCTGTTAAAGCAAGTTAAATTATGTTTTATTTTGTTTCCTGTTGGAACCTTTGAAACTTTGAACCATCATTTCAGTACCGTAAAATGGTTAAAGCTGGGAAAGAGAGCTTGTGCTTTTATATATATACATATCATTCTTCTTCCTACACTGCTGATATTAAAATGAAAAAAACAACAACAAAACAATGGCAGACAACAAAGAACTCACATTGGGACCAGGTGGTCCAACCCGTCCTGCTGCACCAGGGAATCCGGTGGCGCCCTAGAAAAGAAATGATATATCATAAGCTGAAAACCTCAACAAGGAGCATTTAACACACTGACAAACAAATGGTGAAGAACCTTCCTCTTGATTTTCTGCCTATTTCTCGAGAAATAAGGTTTAATTTCAGTAATATGCCTCAGAAATTTGGCGGAAAGCGTATCCTGTTGGGATAGATGGGAAGATCTCCATACAGTCACGGAGTTCACTGGGTGACTCTGAGCCCATCGTATTATCTCAGTCTAACCAATCCCACATGGTTGCTGTTATGAGGACAAAATGAGGGGTCATCCCAAAAAAGGTTATCTTAAGTCCTTGGAGGAACTGCAGGATGCAAGACATTCATATATAAGGACATGCAGTACATTCATTTTTTTTTTCTTTTTAAAAGGAAAAAAATCCTTTTGGATTCTGAGGATCAGACAGACGGCAGATCAGTGGTGAAATGTAAAATTTGTTACTACCAGTTCTGTGGGCGTGGCTTGGTGGGGGGGGTAATGTGACTGGGTGGGCATGGCTAACTCTTTTTTTTACTTTTAAAAACATTTTTTTTTACAACTTCTTCTGCCAAAGAGGTTGGAAATAAATGCTTTTAAAAGCCTCTGATGATCGTGCAGCTCAGCTGGGATCGTAAGAGGCTTTTAAAAGCATTTTTTTCCCCCTACAACCTCTTCGGCCGAAGAGATTGCAGAAAAAATGCTTTTAAAAGCCTCTTATGATCCCATCTGAGCCGCACGATCATCAGAGGCTTTTTTTTTTACTTTTAAAAGCATTTTTTCAGCGGAAGAGGTTGTAGAAAAAATGCTTTAAAAAAAAACAGCCTCTGATGATTGCACCACTCAGCTGGGCATGGGGAGGGGTGGGAGGGTGGCGCAGGGATTTTTGCTACCAGTTCTTCAAACCACCCAGTGCCATCGCTACCAGATCAGTTGATCTGGTCCAAACTGGGAGCATTTCACCCCTGGGGCAGATATTCTAAGGAAGACCTATATGGCCCTGCTGGCATTTACAATAAGGAAGAAGGGATGTGCTTCCATCCAAATTTGGATGGAGGGGACTAGCACTTTCAGGAGATATAAATGGCAGATTGCTTGTTTGTGTTAATTCCATTAACAGACTAAGTCTACTAAACACATTTCCTAGTAGATTTAGGAAAACTAATCCCAAATCCCCAACCAATATTTTTTTAATTCAGAAGCAGGTAGATTTTTTTTTTTTTTTACTTGCTGGACACCCTGGGAAGGTCATAGGTGGTCTCACACAAAGATTGCCTTGCTAGGTGGGACTAGTTACAAAATAAGTTTTAAGGAGAAGGGAAGTTATCCGTATCTATCCTTTATGTTTCTCCTGGAGGGACATGGTACATGGTCTTCTTTGTCCTGAAGGAATGGGAGGTGGGAATACTTCCAAAGAAGCACTAGCCTTTGGCTACCAGGCATTTTTATTTCCTAAAAATGCTAATGGGGATGTATATTTCCAAATACTCTTCGAAATAAATATTATGTTGACAGTTTGCTTTGCAGCATGACTGCTTCCCATTTCACTTCATGTTTAATTTAAAAAAAAAAAGAACATTAGAAAGTCAGATGAGGCAGAGAACCTTAGGCAATATAAGGTTTTGTGGGCACTGTACTGTACAAGGGTATTAAATTGAAATATTTTTTTGCTCTAATTTGCAGCCCATCAGAACATCCACATTTACTAAAAGCATCTGGCAAGACAATTAGTTCACAGATGGGTACAGACTTGCAATGGGTACAGAGTTGCAATCTTCTCTTTTCTACAAGGTAAAGGTATAATTTGCTGCTTCCCGAGAAAGAGTGATTAATAAAAGCATCTCCTATTGATTTGACTCATTTGCATCTTCTAAGGTCAGCCTGGAGACCAGCAAGGACAGTGACTTTATTCTCTTAAGAAAAACATAACAAAGACATGTCCTGTAAGACATGCACTATGAAATGCTGAGCATAATGCCACCAAAAGAAGCCTTCCCCAATACAACTCTCTCCAAGGGAAGGAAAAAGATTATTCCCATTCCAGCCATAAAAACTATGATGGAATTTATGAGTCAACATGCTGGGAATACAAAGATTGGGAATGGGGTGGCTGATTTACATTAACTTGCAGTAACCTAAAATCCAAAGGCAGGATTAAAGATAAACCTTTCATTTGATGGTATATTAAGGTAGGGTGTTATTTTTAAATCACAATCCAGGTTGTTTGTGATTATCTTTTTTGGGGATGGTTTTTAACAGGCCCACAGCCTCCTCCTAAATCAGGGGTCTGCAACCTTAAACACTCAAAGAGCCATTTGGATCCATTTCCCACAGAAAAGAAAGCACCGGGAGCCACAAAACCCTTCTCGTGCCTGACTATTTCTTGAGTGGCCACAAAACTAGCATATGTAGTTGAATTAAACATTCTGTTTTCTTTTGAAACTTTTCTTTTTTTGGATTTATCCATGGTTGGCCTACCGGGGGTTGAAAAGCTCAGTAAATTGTTTGCTGTCAGGTCTCGCACATTGGCGGTTGTGACACATATTTTGAGTGACAGAGCGGTAGCAGAGGGGTGAAAGAGCCACATGTGGCTCCAGAACCGCAGGTTGCTGACCCCTGTACTAAATATTTAATCAAGTCTAACACTGCTTAGATTTTTTTTTTAGATCAGTTCAGATTGAGCAGTACTGCCATCTGGCGGGCAACTGTGACATGACATCGGTAAAGCATCTTTTTGTGCTACCATTATTTTTGTACACAATAAGATAAAGAGTCAACAATAGGATGTGGAATCCTTTTTTGTCTTGAAGCTGCATTTTCATTCATCTCCGGACATCTGTTTTGCCATAGATTAGAATAAAAGTGGAAAGGGTGTCCCCTGAGGTTATTCTTCAGATACCAGCTACAAAGTCAAGCGGAATAACTATTGACTTGAATTCTCCAATACGCACTGTTCATCTACATAGCAGATAATTCCCCTTATTGTTACCCACATCATTTTAAAGAACGGTGTCACAGCACATCTCATTCACACTAGTAGTAGGGATGCCATAAAGGAAAGTTGTGAACAATGAGCATTAACGCTATGCTTTTGGGCTGCATGGGGGAAAAAAAAGCAATTGATTCACCAAATACTCACTGGGGGTCCTTGTGCACCACGAGCTCCTTTTGGACCTGTTACGCCAGTTGGACCCTGTTAAAAAGCAAAATGACAACAGGAAATTGGGATGTTTTTCATGCACCTTTCATCACTAGTCTATGTATGTATGTCTATGTATTTTGTTCAGCAGCAACTACCCCAGTTCTTTCACCCTCTCTGAGAGATCTCCCAGCATTCAGAAGCTATGCCTGTGGTGCTGTTGGATATAGTACTAACTTCATGGTAAAGGTAAAGGTTCCCTCGCATATATGTGCTAGTTGTTCCTGACTCTAGGGGGCTCATCTCTGTTTCAAAGCCGAGGAGCCAGCACTGTCCGAAGACATCTCCATAGTCATGTGGCCAGCATGACTAAATGCCAAAGGTGCACGGAACGCTGTTACCTTCCCACCAAAGGTGGTCCCTATTTTTCTACTTGCATTTTTACGTGCTTTCGAACTGCTAGGTTGGCAGAAGCTGGGACAAGTAACAGGAGCTCACCCCGTTACACAGCACTAGGGATTCAAACTGCCGAACTGCCAACCTTTCTGATTGACAAGCTCAGCGTCTTAGCCACTGAGCCACCGCATCCCTCTTCATGGGACTTCATGGACAATGTGTTAAACCTGTGTGCACTTTTGGGTTAGCAACTGGAAAATCCCTGCTTTACAAATTCTGTGTGTGTGTGTGTTTGTGTGAGTGAGTGCACACACTTTCAATTCAGGAAGTGGTTTCACTGACCTGTGGACCAGGAGCACCAGATGGCCCTTGTGGACCAGGGGATCCAGCATCTCCTTTCTGGCCAGATCCACCTTGCTCGCCTTTAGCACCAGGCTGGCCATCAGCACCCTGCATTGGGGAGAAAAGTGGGAGAGGCGGGGGGGGAGGGAGAATCCACAATGATTAGACTTCGGGGACCATTTAATAATACAGAAGTGTGACAGATTGGAACTGTCATGCGATACTCACAGGGGGGCCAGCAAACCCAGCGGGGCCAGGAGGTCCAGTTTCTCCACGCTCACCCTAAAACAGAAAGAGCAGTCGGGAATGGAAAGGAGCCGAAGTCACAGACCTCAACCACACCATAGCTGGCCAATTTCTTTAGCTGCAGGGGCAGTTCTGTTTTCTAGAGGCTAGTCCAGGGATAGGATCTCTCCAGCTGTTCCACAGACAATGGGATCTGTAATAAGGCTGCTGTGACCCAACAGATACGCTTCCTACGGCTCAGACATTATAAAGCAATTGTTTAGGAACACATTGTTTCCTAAGATATTCTCGGAGATCTTGCAAATTATCTTTTCAGAACAGCCCACAGGGTAGCTCTGCAGCACTGTGGAGTTCTTTTTTAGACACTGTTGCTATTCTGCATTAATAACAAGAGCGAGAGGCTTTTCCTTTCTACAGCTTGGAGAAATTCATCAGTTATCAGCTAGCCTCTAATGGGCTTTTCTACTGGTAGATGCTAATCAGAACAGCCAGAGCCTTCTGAGTTGATCTCTACATAGTGCAATTGGGGGGAAAGGGAGCCAATTTTCTCTTCATATGGGAAACAATTCCATAAAAGTACATCTACATTTGTCCCTATGCTACCCATAGGAGTTTCAATAGTTTCCTATTAGGATTTCTATAATGATGTGGGCCAGCCTGAATCTCTTTCCCCCGTTCACCCAACAAACTTCACTGGAAGGTTTCACAACGAGAGCAAACTTACAGGGGCACCCCGAGTACCAGCAGCTCCACTTGGGCCAGGGGGACCTGATTCACCCTGCAGGGACAGAAAGGAGATGAAAATAAGATCATGGAGTGTTTGTTGCTGAAAGAGAATCTCTTCCGCCATTGCCAAAGGCGGTAACTCAGAATACAATATGGGATTAAATGGCTAGTAGGATGAATGGTGCTGAGTTTTCTTAATATGATCAGAAGACGCATTAACAGGTAGTCCTTGACTTACAACAGCTTGTTTAGTGACTGTTCAAAGTTACAACGGCACTGAGAAAAACTGACTTATGACTGTTTTTCACACTTATGACCGTTGCAGCATCCCCATGGTCACGTGATTTACATTTGGATGCTTGACAGCTGGTTCATATTTATGACGGTTGCAGTGTCCCGGGGTCACGTGATCTCCTTTTGCGACCTTCTGACAAGCAAAGACAACGGGGAAGGCACTTAACAACCGTGTGACTAATTTAACAACTTCAGTGATTCACTTAAGAAATGTGGCAAGGAAAGTGGTAAAATGGGGCAAAACTCACTTAACAAATTTCAACATAAATTCTGGGCTGAATTGCGGTTGTAAGTTGAGGACGACCTGTACTGTATAATTACACTTTTAATATTTTGATAGTTAGTTTATTTAACAGAGCAACTAAACCATTGGTCACCATAAGGAATTAAGAACAAGAAGACAATTCTTGCTCATGTCATGATTGTATTGTAAACAGTGCTGATATAGTAGGGGGGAAACTGGCTGAGAGTTGCATACACTGTGGAGACCAGCCAAACTAACTAAGGATAGAAGATAAATGGATTCCACTGAGCAGGACAACAAAAGAGCCAAAGTAAATAGATCATTAGCAACGTGTTCTTCCTATTGAACAGTCCTCATTGCTAGAACTTCTGATTCTGGTTTCTTCCTAAACCCTGGGAAGCGAGAAAATTCAGATGCACAAGAAGTCAATAAGTCCATCAATGTAAACATGATAGGGTTATCAGTACAGCTCTAAACTTATGAAATCAAATTGATACTTCGTCCCCCATGTTTTCTTCATCTCTCTGGATCTAGGTCATAAAGCATAGCTAATGTGATTTCTCATTATGTTTACTGTTCCATGTATACTTTTTGTCATAAAGAATAGTTTCCAAGGCTCCTCAAAGGCATAGAAATAGCTATTAAGGCACTCTAAAAAGACTTGTGGTGGTGCAATGGATAGAATGCAGTACTGCAGGCTAATTCTGCCAACTGCCAGCAGTTCGATTCTCACCGGCTCAGGGTTGACTCAGCCTTCCATCCTTCCAAGGTCAGTAAAATGAGGACCCAGATTGTTGGGGGCAATAGGCTGACTCTGTAAACTGCTTAGAGAGGGCTGTAAAGCACCGTGAAGCTACATATCAGTCTAAGTGCTATGGCTAATCCACAGTCACACCCCAAATTCTCAATGCCGGGTGATAGGAAACATTACAGTGGTGGGTTGCCCCCGGTTCAGTCCGGTTCACAAGAACCAGTAGTAAAACCAGTGGGAGGCTCCGCCCACTGCCCCGGATGTCATCATAGGCGATATGCGCATGTGCGAGCGAAGCACACACGTGCGATCAATTGCGAACCGGTAGTAAAAGTAAGTAGAACCCACCCCTGAAACATTACTGTCGAAGCAGAACTATTTAGAGAACTTACACGTGGCCTCTAGCTGTCTACCTGCCACATGACCTAACAAGAGACAGGACCTCTTACCTTCTCTCCACTAGGGCCAGCAGGACCGGTAGGACCAATGGGACCACTCAAGCCCTGACAATGGAGAAAATAAAGAGTTAGATATGCTGATACAAAGCAAGATCAAAGGTATCCCAACCTTGTGTTCATATCCTCACCTATTAAATTAAAATAGGTCCAAATCAAACTAGTGACTTCCTTCATCCATTTCTCCCTTTTTCCTTGAATCTGCCCATTTATTTTACAATTCAAAGCCATTCCACACACGTAAATTGCACAAAACACAATGCTTCAATCAAGTTATATTGATTTTTCTATAGCGCTGTCAGTGTTCCTCCGCCTGATCTAATGGCCCACTAGAAAATAGAATGGTAAACATTTTTCTTAGCTAGTTATTCCCAGCCTTTTTCTAATTTAATACTGTTAGCATTTCAACCACAGTACGTGGGTTTGGATCTCGGTCTGAGTCCACCATGGTTCCTTCCTGCCTCTGTGTCCTTCCATATCGCGTTATTTAATACAGTTAAGGAATGAACAGAGGCAGTTCAGCTGCAACACCACCATGGCAGTAAAATACTGAACAAGATTTGGGAACTAAATCCTGTTCATGGCCAACTTCGATCCTCCATTTAGTTCAGCATATTGGAAAACATGTGTTGTGGCCCGCCAGCGGAGCTGATGGCTGACTCAGGTAGTGAGGAGGTTGGGGAGGAACATGGGCCAGTCCTGGAATCTGGGGAAGGTTCTGATGAGTGCTCTGCATCGGAGGCAGAGATGAGGCCAGGGCCATTCGATAGTTATCAGCTGCCTTCGGAGTCAGATATCAGTGGGGCAGAAGAACAGCTGGAGCCTGTTCCCGATGTGCGCATGCACAGAGTTGCCAGGAGAAGGGAACAGCTAAGGAACAAAGACTGACTCAGGAATAAAGGCACAGGTGAACGGTGAGTGGCCCCTCCCATAGGGAATAAAGAGGAGAGAAGGGGGAGTGGAGTTTGCAGGAGACAATTAGTTCAATTCATTAGGGTGAAGATCTGTTCCTGACTTCTTGCCAAGTAATTGCTGCTACAGGCGTTTGGAAGATATCGGCCTGGCTACTCTCCAAGCCTGATAAAGGTCTGTAGTTGTGAAATCTCATGAAAGACTGTTTGCCGGGACTTTGCTGGAGGGGAATTCCATTTAATCTATATAAAAGAGGTTTTATCGGGATGAGGAGCCTGCTTCATGATCTTGGGAAGCCTAGGTCAGAACAGCATGAAAATAAAAGGCTTTGATTGGGAGTCCAGGATGTTGTCCATAAAAGCTCCCACCTTCTGCTGCCATTCCTCCATAAAGGAGAAGATGAGATGCTACCACAACAACCTGTATCCTCCTGGAGTATTGTCCCAATTCAATACTTGGGTCCATTGCCGATGTGCCTTCATTGAACACACCGGGCAATGGACCCCTTATGCCTTTGTCCCATATTGGGGTTACATTTTAGCAAGCTAAGCACTTATGACTTAATTCTAAAGCTTTAAACCTTAACTAAGCCTTTTTTTAAAATTGATCCTTGATTAGGGATTTGGGTCTTCTCTCTATTGGAGAAAACAAGGTGCTATCATCACAGACTGTATCCTCTTGCCTAAAGAAAACACAGGACAACATTGGAGTAAATTATCTAAGGGTGGTTGGATGGTAAGGAGGGCTGACTCTGAAAAGGGCGAGAAGACTTGCTCAGTAAGAATATCTCACTCAGTAAGAGAAGCTTCATCACACACACCAACATAGACATAAACACACATGCAAGCACACCCCAGCTTTAACAGTATTAGAATATCCTGCAGTTTAATCTATTTTAATTAAGCTCTCTGTTAGATTAATAGTTATTGTCAAGGTTCTCTGGAGCTTGGCACTAACGAAAGTCTAGTATTATAGAACAATATGTTACATATTCCCCCTCCCCACCAGCCATCCACTCATTTCATTAACT
The DNA here is from genome assembly GCA_022577455.1 of Arizona elegans. Classification (NCBI taxonomy): domain Eukaryota; kingdom Metazoa; phylum Chordata; class Lepidosauria; order Squamata; family Colubridae; genus Arizona; species Arizona elegans. The sequence goes on from JAKOOJ010000003.1 coordinate 19,744,953, forward strand.
AGAAATGTTGCTGCCTTAAGAGAAGAGAAACTGATTTCTGCTGTGGACATACTCGGCTGCCATCTTTGCCAGGAGCACCTTCTGGGCCTTTCTCACCAGCATCACCCTGTTGGGAAAATACCAAAGAAATAATGACTGTAAGTAGCCCATATCAACTTGAAACTCTGATCCCTTAGATTGCGATTTTCTGCTGTTGTCTATTATTTAATTTTATGAAACTTTAAGAAAAATGACAACATTTATTTAAAAAAACATAGTGTTATTATTTTTAAAAAACATACAAATTAAACAGCAATATAACTATTCCTTGTGTGTCCAATCACACTTGGCCAATAAAGAATTCTGTTCTGTTCTGTTCTGTTCTGTACCTAACCTTTTTTTAAAATGAAGAAATACTTTAAAAACATTTCATTAAATTATAGAAAGAATAAAAAAAACTAAAGAGGAAAAAACACAGGAAACTGGGGGGAATTAAAAAAAAAACATTATAAGCAACTAAACAAAACCCAAAAAAAACAGCAACTCAAACTCTTGAAAATATGGTGCTATGAAATTTTATGGAAAATCGCTACTACTTACCCTGTCTCCCTTTGGTCCAGGAATACCTCCAGCTCCTCTCTCACCAGGCATTCCCTGCAGACCTGGGGGGCCTTGAGCTCCAGGAGGCCCAGCAGGACCAGCTGCACCCTAGGGAAGAAAAGCAATATAGGTTACAACATGGAACTGCACTAGATAATAGTCAGAGGAGAGCCAGCTTGATGTAGTGGTTAAAGCAACAAGCTAGGACGTGGGAGTTGTAGTCCTGCCTTAGGCATAAAGCCAGCTAGGTTATCCTGGGCCAGGCTATCTCTCTCTCAGCCCTAGAAGGGAGGCAATGGCAAACTTGCCAAAAAATTGCAGAGAACTGAAGTGGTCTTCTCAACCTGGTGCTTTCCAGATGTGCTGGATTTCAACTTCTAATCCACCAAAGCATTGTGGGATTTGATTAAACACTTCTGGTGGGCACCAGGCTGGGGAAGAGTCCAATGCCTTTTGTGTGTGTGTGGGGGGGGAGGGTTGGCAGTCACTAGGCAGCAAAACGTATCAGCTTCATTACAGAGTAAGAAAATAAGGCAAAAAAGCAGCCTACCTTGGGTCCATCAGTACCAGGGGTACCGGGAAGTCCTCGACCACCAGCCAAGCCTTGGGCACCTGCAGGTCCACGTTCTCCTGGGAAGCCACGTTCACCCTAGAAAGGAGAGATTTTCCTTAGTGCCATTGAAATTCTATACAGATAAGTAGTGAGCCAAGCTGCTGTTTCAGCAGCTCCACTTATGAGTAAGTTCAGGGGCTCAAATTGAACTGTAGGTGACTTACTCTGGGACCGACGAGACCAGGAGTACCAGCTTCTCCAGGAACACCCTGAAAACAAAACAAAAGAGTTAAAAACAGAAGGAGAGGGGAAGAAGCTACTAACGTACCTTCCTAAAACTTGCACGTCTCCCTATTAGCCATTAAGAAATATGGCAAGCTAAAAAAACAAAATCCATAGATCCAGGTGAAGAATAATTCAACTCACACATTAACTTTTAATTTGGATGAACATCTTTTCAGATTTTTCACTTTTAAACATTACTTTTAAGCAGTGTTAGGATTCAAATAATTTAACATCTGGTTCTCTGCCCTAATGACCAGCTAAGTAGGCATGGCTCGGTGGTAATGTGACTGTGTGGGCGTGTCCAACTCAACATCACTCACATTGTAACACCTTAGCTGTTACAATGTAATAAGGATTAACCAGAGAGGCAGTTTCTGTAAGCAGGGCAATAAAGATTAGGCTAGAAACACCAGAATGTTTCCTTCCTGCCTTCCTTACAGGATTAGCCCTGTAAAGTGGAAAAAAAACAAAATAAGATTTCTTCCAAAAACCGGTTGTCTGAACTGCTTAGAAAATTAACAACCGGTTCTCCCAAATAGGTGCGAACTGGCTGAATCCCACCACTGCTTTTAAGGTCCTATTGAGGGAAAAGAAACCTCTACAAGGCAAAGTCATAATGAGAATTATATTCTGGAGACATTGCTTGTGTTTCTGATCACACACGGCCATGGTTGAAAAGTTTGATCAATATGATGATTCTGTCTATTATTACAAATATGTTAAGTGGTTCTAGGAATACCCGAAAGTCAAATATCAGCATTTTGGAGTGATGTATATTGCTTCCTGCACTGAATACCTACTGAATATATCAGCAATGATTCGTAATTTCTATTTAGGAGTAGCAGAAAGTTCCTTGGCACCTTCAAACATCTAATTTACTTTTCATAATGAAAATCTGTTGGTTGAATATAAGCAGCTTTTCAGGGGACATTTTAGTCAACATTCTGTTTAATTCCTCTGCTGGTGATGTCATTATGAGGATGAGCTTTATTACTCTATTATTATTATTACTCTTCCTCCATCACCACACTCAAAACTGGAAGCATTATATATCAGTAATGTTACCCATAAATCTTAATTTCTGATATAACATCCACAAGCTTTTTCTGATTGCTGCCAGATAAACCCCACACTGCGTCTACATTCAAACTCAGTTAACTTTTCTAGAGAGCTTCAAGCATAAGTTGGATGGTTATCTAGCAGAGATTTTCTAGCAGACCCTGCATTGAGCAGGTGATTGAATGAAATGCTTTCTACAGTCCATTCCAACCTCTATGATATTATCCCTTACAGACACTAGTTTATCAGCCTGGGGATATTCAGCATGCAAACAAAGAATGCCCAGTGCAAACTAATACACTTCATGAAGTATATTTTTTTCATCAGAAAAATGATATCATAAGAAACTCCTCTCAGCTTCACTGCAGAATTCTGCAATTCTATTGTTTGGCTTAGCTGCTAATGAATAATTTATAATCCATCGGGATCAGGAGGGACCAAATTACCACCCCACCCATCAAAAAGTTGCTTTTTTCAGAAGAATTCTTTTGTTGCACCTGACCACTACCCTTTCAATGATTAGAGACTATTTAACTAGTGCGTTCTGAAAGATGTACAGTACATATATTATCCTCAAGCTCAATGGAAAATTCAATCTACTATTTTGAACCTATAGAAAAGACGTAGGAAAGAATGCATGTCGGACTGGTAAGTATCTATGTTGTATGTACTAAATGGGGATTGATATTTATTACTTACTTGGTCACCTGGTTTTCCACCTTCACCTGGAGGGCCTGCGGGGCCTGGAAGTCCCTGAAATCAAGAGGTTATTTTGGTATTAGAAAGTCTCACTTCATCCTCCTCGAGAAGTAACATCCTGTCCCAGCTAAGTGGAACCAGTGCAGGAAAGAGGATTTTTAGATCCAAAGGAACAATCATTAGTTTACCATCAAACATGAACTAGATTGGACAATAGTAACCCCTTACCTAGATGATGGGACAACTATGGATACATTCCTGTTGTGGCTCTCAAACATCTGCAACAAAACAACACCTGCCTACCTGAGCGCCTCTGATTAATATATAACCCCAATTCAGCCTCATTCATTCATTCATTCTTTCTTCCAGAGTTTTTTTTTCCTGTGCAAACCGTGAGACAAATAGCCTTTGGGATATGCCAGGAATCCAGGAAAAGAGGTGATAGACAGACTAAATAAAAATAGTACTTTCCTTGTTGCCTTCCTAGTAGCTGATAAAATTATGTTAGCAGGAAGTTATCGTCAACAAATGCAACCCTGAAAATATCTATACATCTAGGAGGAACAAATAAAACTCAATATTATAGACAGATTTCATGTGCTTTCAGCAGGAATTGGGTAGTCTTTTCCTTCTGCCTGTGTCTATTTATACTTCCCTGCACAAGCAGATTTACTTGCTAGGACTGGAGTGGGGGGGGGGTTGGGATGTTCTCCAGCATGGTAGTAAAGGCTTGAAATAGAATTTCTGTACTTACTTGGAATCCAGATGGTCCAGGGGCACCCTGTTCACCTCTCTCTCCAACAGCCCCCTGCAAATATCATCATCAATAACAACAACAACAACACTGTAAGTCTAACAAGAAGTGGAGAGATATAACTCATGTAAGCAAAAATCAGAGATGACCTAAAGATTACTTATAGTTATGTCTTATTAAATGGGTTCATACTCTCTTCCATAATGGACCACCCACCATCAATGTATCTACTAAGCTATTGGAAATCCCTGAATTTCAATCTAGTTACATGTTCTTTGTGTAACTATTGTGTTGAGCCCTCAGCAGTACAACGCCAAATTCTATTACTCATTACTTATGAATTCTGTGGTTTTGCTGTGATCATCACCATCTTCTCCCACAGCTTCATTTCCCACTTGGCTGCAAAATTCACATTCTATCCAAAAGTTAGAGCTCTTCTTGTATTTTTCATAGCAAAACCACAGAATTTGCAAACATGAGCAATAGAAATGGACATTCTACTGCGGAGGGCTCAACACCTGATGAATTATGGAGACTGGATTAAAATTCATCTGCATATTGAAAGAACATGGGTCACTCTCAGACTATTCTATCCCACAAGACTTTTGCAAGGATAAAGTGGAGTATGAAGAAAACAAGATGTGACCCTTTGAGATGTTTACAGGAAAAAAAATAGCTATAAATGTAATAAAGAAATCATACAGAATACCCGCCCTGCAAATAAAAGAGAATGAATGAGAAACTAATATTGTACCCAACTAATTGACTCCAATGAAGGACAGTGACCTTTGCTTAAATAATCTGGTGAGTAAACACTTTCTGATCATAACAAGCCAAAAGGAAATCCCGCCAATCCTCATAAAGGCTCAGTCTCCCTAAACGTAAGAAAAGATAGGATTTGGATTTTGCCTCCTTTCTGTAATACTTGTATCTAGGTAATATGTAGATGGCATACTCCCCTCAAAAATAAAAAGAAAACAAATACTCACAGCAGGTCCTGGTGGTCCAGCTGCTCCTGTCTCACCATCTTTACCAGGAAGACCCTGAGAGAAAGCGGTGCAGAAAAAAGCCATCATTGATCACTGTCAATTCTCCTTCCATTACCCCAGAATAAAAACAGTTAACATTCCTTGCTCTGAGAAGAGGAGGAGGGGAAGGGGAAGGGGAAGATGATGATGAAGAAGAAGAAGAAGAAGAAAAAGAAGAAGAAGAGGAAGAAGAAGAAGAAGAAGAAGAAGAAGAAGAAGAAGAAGAAGAAGAAGAAGAAGAGGAGGAGGAGGAGGAGGAGGAGGAGGAGGAGGAGGAGGAGGAGGAGGAGGAGGAGGAGGAACGGGAACAAGGACAAGGACAAGGACAAGGACAAGGACAAGGACAAGGACAAGGACAAGGACAAGGACAAGGACAAGGACAAGGACAAGGACAAGAACAAGAACAAGAACAAGAAGTCCATCCTTTGGGGATTTTTATACATATTTCTGAATTTCTACATGCTATACTTTTAATAATTCTCAAAGAGAAAAATGTTTGGTCAGACAAATATGTCAAGGTTTGTCAAAATGGAGTAAAATGTGTAACTTTTGGAAAAATCTAGGATTGTTCCTTCTTGCCCCTCCTTGCTGAAGGTAGCAGGCACTCCAGTGTGTGCACCTAGCAATTATAGAAGCGTAGCACAGATGCACTTCAACACTGTACATGTGTGCATTGGCAGCTCTGTACATAAGTGAAAGGAAAGAGACATGCATCTATATTTTGAGGCTTCTAAAGCATATGCATAATTATTATGTGCATAAGTCTTCCAATAGTGCAACTCTGAACAAACAAAATTATTTTTCAAAATAGTTCAAGGTTCTGCATGCCTTTCCAGATAATTCTAGCAAACTAATGTTTCATTGTTAGAAATTGGGTTGATGAGCATCCTTGTGAATACATTTGCAGGAAACTTAAAAGAACAAAGAACAGTTTTACTTACATGGAGAAAAACGCAACACTGAGTTTGTATAACTAGTTTTAATGTGCTTCTGTGCCACAGCACTGATTTGTTTGCATAGATGGTTATGAGAATTCCTTCCCAAAGCCTCTCATCACTGCATCTCAGTACTTAGGATCTCCGCTAACATCTGCCTTATACAGATGTGGAGTAAGAAGGCAAGAAGAGGATAGGCTCTTCTTTGAGATGATATGAGTTATTTTTTACTACAAGGTGGTGCTGTGTTATTTAACTTTTTAGAGAAAGTATTTAAACAATTTTTAATGAGGGACAGAGGGACAGAGAATAAACTCACTCGTAGTCCAGGAGCACCAGGTAGTCCCTTCTCACCAGCTTTACCAGCTTCACCCTAAATAGAAAGATGAACAAAATAACTTATAAGCACATTTTATGAAAGATAAAAGATCCACCTGGAGACCCTCTACATCTCAAATTCTGTGTCCTCCTATCCTACCTTTTCTCCACTGATATATAATGTTTTATAGGACTACAGTAACTATTTGCCTTCATTTGTGATTACAGTAACTACTGTACCTGGGAGAAGAGGAAATGAGAAGAAACCAGGAGACAATTTTTTTATTTATAGGACTTAAGCATAGTTGGGAGAAAAAGGGGAAAAATATAAAATCAGGTAAACCATCTGATTATGATTAAATAATTAATTCCTATTTCTGATGATGTTGAATAAATATCTGGACCAAATAGTGCACTTTTTTTGGAAATGTCTAATGGGATAATCTTTGTTATCTAACTAAGGAGTGATTATTTTCTGGTAATGTTAAATCCTTCATTTCTTTTTTGTAATGTTTTTATTGTTAAGAGAGAAAGAGAAAGAAAACCCAGAGTAAATGGAAAAGAGGGCTATACATTTATGTTATTAGGTATTTTTTTTCATTTATATTAAAACTCTGCTGATTAATAAGGAGCGCTGAAGGTTTAAACATGAGTTTATAGAAAACATGGTGAGGTATGTAATGAAGAGTTATTTGGTTGTCGTTTAAGCAACAGTGGTGAGTTGTTAATGAACTAATTTTTGCGAGAAATTAAAAGAAACATAATTTTGATTTTGGGATTTGATAATTAAATTATATGGGATTATAGAAGTAATGTAGGCTATTGTTAATTTTAGAGTAAAATTTGGTTGTATTTCTTATCTATAGCTGTATCAGAGAAAGTCAGAAGCCATTCTTTTTTTTCCCCTTTCCTTTTTCCACACTTCTATCTTGTATTTGGTTGATTCTTTCTACTTTCTTTCTTTTTTCTTGCTTGTTTACTTTTTATTCGTGCTTTCAAAATGTAACAAAATCGTATTTTTAAAAAAGGACTATGGTAACTACCCAAATTGGGGAGAGCAGAAAAAGTATGGGAAATAAGAGGAAATGTTGACTAAGTTGGAGAACTCAAGAGACCTTTCTGTTAGCTGCCCAAATGTTATATCTGCTCCCTATTTCCCTTCAAGCCTGCCTGAGCCCTGCTTCTAAGAGTCAAATACAGCTTCACTTACATTAGCACCTTTGGGGCCTGGGAAACCCATGACACCTGGCTGACCACGAGCACCTTGAGGACCAGGTGGGCCAGGCCGTCCATCTTCACCCGAAGCACCCTATAGAGAGGGAGAAAGGTATAGGCATCCACTGCTAAAACTGGTAAATGGCAAGACTACAGACCTAGCTCCGTAGAAATGTTAACTTGGCCTGGAAAAGAGGCTGTTTATTTTATTAACCGGTTTTAATATGTCAGTGTAAAATTGGTCCCTATATATAATGTTATTCATTCACTCTTCATGCTGATTGGGATCAATTCCCCTATGAAAGTATTCAAAGAGTTATTGTAGTCTAGAGCAGGGGTCCCCAACCTATGGACCACTGCCCACTAGTGGGCCATGAGGGGTTTGCAACTGGGCCATGGAAACAGCAAGCGAGCGCATGCAAATACTTGAGCTCCATTTGTGTGAGAGGTAGACACAAGTGCACACCGCTCGCGTAAATGGAGCTGTGCACGCACATGCACACTTGCCGGTCGCTTTTACAAACCATCCCTTCCCCCTGCCACCCCACCAGTCCACAAAGCCGGAAACTTTGGGGAACTCTGGTCTAGAGATAAAATTGTTGGATTATGGGCTAGGAAATCGCAAATTTTAAGCCACCAGTATCTAAGGAATTATACTAGATACATTTTCTTAGCCCAACCTACACACAAATCTGATTTTGTGGGGATCAAACAAATAATAGATCCCCTATAAGATGACCTGGCAGCAAGGCAGAATACACATCTCACTAATCAGAATATTAAGAATAACAACAATTGATTCATCAAGCATTGAAACACATATTTTCATGTAAATATATATAGATTTCTGTTGCTACCCCCTTTCTTCATCCATCACAATCACAACCAGGGTTCACGTACTACAGGCTATTGGCTTACTATATTGGCTTAAAGCCCCTAATATGGTTTATAAATCATGTCATATGACTTATTACGTTGAAATATGGCTGTGTGTGGTTTAGTCAATAAACTATGTGTAAGCAAACAATGGCTTACTGTAGTATGTAATGCAGGTCACAGCTTTAAATCCAACTTGAGTATTTTAATTTTCCACACAAGTTAACGCAAAGGAAATGTTTGCAGTTCTACCTCATTTTATCATCATATTTGTCTATCTTAACCATGTTCTCAAATATTCTGCATGCCACAAGAAGAAAAGTACAGAATTTCACTTACAGATGGGCCAACTTTGCCTTGAGCACCAGCATCCCCAGGACGACCAGTGAGACCCTAGTAAGAAGAGGAAAAAAGTAAATTTATCTTAACTTTAACTTAATTTAATTTTAACTTAATTTAACTTAAGAAACTATCTTGTTTCGGACTTCTTCAAGTGTTGCCAAGAAAAGTAATTCTGATGTCAATTTACCCAGTGCTTTCATCGTCTCAAGCCTTAGGAACAATAGCTGAAGCAATATGCCCAAGATAACTGGCTGAAAGATTCTAGAACCTGTTCTTCCTTCCTTCTTTCCTTCCTTCCTTCCTTCCTTCCTTCCTTCCTTCCTTCCTTCCTTCCTTCCTTCCCTCCCTCCCTCCCTCCCTCCTTCCTTCCTTCCTTCCTTCCTTCCTTCCTTTTTCTTTCTTTCTTTCTCCTTTCTTTCTCTTTCCATCCATCCATCCATCCATTATCTATCTATCTATCTATCTATCTATCTATCTATCATCTATCATCTATATCTATCTATCATCTATCTATCTATCTATCTATCTATCAATCAATCTATCGTCTATCTATCATCTATATCTATCTATCTATCTATCTATCTATCTATCTATCTATCTATCTATCGTCTATCTATCATCTATATCTATCTATCTATCTATCTATCTATCTATCTATCTATCTATCTATCTATCTTTCTATCTATCTATCTATCTATCTATCTATCTATCTATCTATCATGCCACCCATCTCACTTTCCAAAGCAACTCTTGGCATCTTTGTCTAGCCAAAAGAGTATAGCATTTTAAGTGACAGATCAAAAGAAATCACAAATAAAAATGATCCTGTGTTACCACTGTAAATACAGATACAGCTGCAATTGCTACAGTCAAACCGCTCGTAACTTTTTTCTGTCTGTTTCAAGCAGTCACTCATTCTAACTCACACCTGGCACTGAAAATGGGGCAGATCTACACATTTAAACTTGATCCTTCCTGCAGAACTTTTCTGAGTCAAGATTGTTCAAACAGGGACTTTTGTGGACACAAAACTTAATCTGGAAGCTCTGAGAATTATGGATGCCACAAAACTGCCTTAGCATATTTGAGCTGCAAAAAATGGAAAATTAAAAAAAAATTCTGTATCCACTTGATGCCATCTAGTGGTTACTTACACCTCATATCTAAATTGCTCTACTATACTACAAGTATGTATAGGCTTCTCCTCTCCTCTAATTCTAATAATAATAACTTCAGATGGTAGTGAACATAACTGCAGTGTCCATCAACTGTAGCATGCAATGAAATAAAGCAAAGAAGAGGTATACAGGTTGACATGACGTTATTTCATTCTGAAGTTGCACCGGCGTTATATACCCTAGTATATTTTTAATCAGATACAAAATGCAAAACACCTCCACACTGCCTCTTACAGACAGCCCTCATTAAACAATAACTATTGAGTCTGGCAACTTAGTTGTTAAGTGAATCAGTCACTAAGTGAAACTGTAACTATGCTTATAATTGATCTCACTTCAGCTTTTCTTTGCTTTACAGACCTGCGGAAGGTCATAAATGTGAGGATTGGTTGCTAAACGAGGCAGGTGCTAAACAAGGAGTGTTTGCATAATCCCTTCCTTTAAAAAACAAAGCAAAAAAACTCAAAGCAAAAAGTACCCAATTCTTTAGAGATGCTTTAATCCATCTGTATAAACCCAACCTGGAGCCACAGCAGTGTGAATGCTTTTTGTTTCTCTACACAAAAAAAATGTCTTCTACTACTTGACACCATCTGTGTTTCAGGTGTATTACTGCACGTTTTATAAGCAGGCTTGATTCACTTATATAAATAGTACCAATACTAAGAAGGGGGCACCACTTTTATATGGCTTATTCAATTCCACATTCTTACCCGGGCACCAGGCAGGCCAGGTTCTCCAGGTCGTCCAGGATCTCCAGGGCCACCTTTGGGTCCCCCAAGGCCAGGAGGGCCACGTTCACCAGGAGCACCCTATTTAAAGAAGATTTAAGCAAGAAATACATTAACCGAAGATTTTATGAAGGATACCAGGGAAATATAGTATTTGGCCCAATAATCTACCATCACTCTGGACATGCCTACATTATACAGGTAGTCCTTGAGTTATGGCCACAACTGAGCCCAAAATATTTGTTGCTAAATGAAACATTTCTTAAGTGAGCTTTGCCCATCTTACGACTTTTCTTGCCATAGTTGTTAAGTGAATCATTGCATTTTGTTAAGTTGGTAACATGGTTGTTAAGTGAATCTGGCTTCCCCCATTGACTTTGCTAGTCAAGAAGGTTGCAAAAGGGGATCACTTGGCCCCGGGACACGGCAACCGTCGTAAATATGAACCAGTTGCCAAGCATCTGAATTTTGACCACGTGGCCAAAGGGATGCTGCAGCAGTTGTAAGTGTGAAAAACAGTCAGACTCATAAGTCACTTTTTTCAGTGATGTAACTTTGAATGGTCACTAAATGAACTGTTGTAAGTCAAGGGCTACCTGTATATATTAAGAGGTTTAAAACTCATTTAATTACTCTGACATCCTAAAAAAAAAAATAGAAGAGGTGAGCAGAAGATAAACTAAGTTTGCAATATATCTGCATCCTAACCCTTAATGATTTACCTACATCTGTAGTGAAACAATTCCTCCTCAAGCTACATTACAAAAGACCGTAGTAACCACAAATGGATTTTATTCAGTCATTAGATTTCTCTCCTACCTTTTTTCCAGGAGCTCAACTTGGTATACCCAGCACTATCTCCTCCAATTCCCCCACCCCCACCCCAAAGATAACAAAATAGTGAGATAGGATGGAAGTGACCAGCCCAAATTTACTCAATGAACTGACTGTAAGGCTGAGCCTGGTCCTAAGTGTCTTATTCAATCCTACTTCAGTAGCTAAGCTACCACACCACACTAGTTCTCCCACAATGATTATGAAAGAATTTAGAACTTTATGAAAGAACTTTATGAAACAACAAAGGACAATGAAAGAAGTTAATTCTTTAGTTTATACTGAATTTGGGATTTCTTCTTTCTAAATGCGTGTCTTCTGCATCCGAATCCAATTGGTAAATTATGGATTTTGGAAGTAAAACTCCACAGGATTGCTCACCCCTATCCTAATCACTATACATCTATGAAAAGGATGAGGCGGTGAACTTTTCCAAAGAAAAATGTTAATCAATTGATTCTAAAGATATTTTATGGCATGTCCAAAATGTGCATACTATGTTTTCTATGAAAGAATGCACGAGCTAGGAGACTTTTAAAGGAAACACAGAATGCCATTTTCATAATTCAGATTGCTATTTGTCAATAGGAATAGAAAGAAAAAAAAACAGTCAAAGAACACAAAGAAAAAAAAACCAGTACCATTTTTCTATTTTTAAAAAATTGTTATGAAAAGGCAGCAAGTTCTTTGGACTCACTTACTTTGGGACCAGCTAATCCATCCTGACCTGGGAAACCACGATTTCCAGGGGAACCCTGAAAGCAAAAAATAATAATGTCGAAGTCAAGGACAGAATCATCATTATCAAAGATTCAGCAGGAACTCTGGACCACTTCTTTTAGAACAAGGACACAGCAGAAGCAAGAACTCTCAGTAGGCTACCATCCAGGGGTGGATTCTAAAAATTTTTACTACCAGTTCTGTGGGCGTGGCTTATTTTGTAGGCATGGCTTGGTGGGGGGGTAATGTGACTGGGTGGGTGTGGCCAACTTTTTTTTTTATTTTTAAAAGCATTTTTTCTACAGCCTTAAGAGGTTGCAGAAAAAAATGCTTTTAAAAGCCTCTGACGATCAGGCAACTCAGCTGGGATTGGCTGAAGAGGTTATAGAAAAAATACTTTTAAAAGCCTCTGACAATCCCAGCTGAGCCGCGCGATCATCAGAGGCTTTTTTTTTTACTTTTAAAAGCATTTTTTCGGCCGAAGAGGTTGTAGAAAAAATGCTTTTAAAAGTAAAAAAAAAAAAAAAAAGAGGTGGGTGGGGTAAGCGAGCGGTGACTGGGCTGGGGACCAGTTCGGGGGCATGGCCAGCCAATATTATTACCGGTTCTCCGAACTACTAGAAATTTTTACTACTCGTTCTTGCGAACCGGTGCAAACCGGGAGCAACCCACCACTGCTACCATCGCTGGGGAGTGCACTAATAATATAACTACTATACACAAGAAATATCTTGTTTCAGATCTAAATAATATAACCTGTTCTAGGGGAAGAGCCTTGATGCTCCTAGGACCATTTTAAATAGTAGGGCACAGGGGTGAAACGCTACCAATTCAGACCGGTTTGGGCAAACTGTTAGCGATGGCGGCGGGTGGTTCAGAGAACCGGTAGCGATGGCAGCGCGAGGCTCCGCCCACCCGCCCGGTTGTCGGTACTTCCTGGTTAAAACTTGTTTTTTACCCTCTGCATATGCGCAGAAGGGTTTGCGTATGTGCAGAGGGTCCGCGCAAGCATGTGACGCACACACACTTCCGAACCGGTAGGGAAGGTAAATAGATTTCACATTCTTGGAATGCCAGTTTGGCATCTGCCCTTGTCATAAGAGCCAACTTATTTTCCAATAGAAAAAAGGTTTAAATTGGAAAACTCAGTACTCTTCAGAATGTGAGGCAGGCCATTTCCCCACTGGAAAGACGTTGGGCATTTTCCTCTTCCCAATCCCTGCATATCCCTACAGGTGCTATGAAGCAAAGGTTGAATTGACAACCATACTTCTCCCTTTCAATAGCCCAGGCAAAGCAAACAAGGATGGAAACAATAAAATTCTTCTCTCGCACCACCATGGCCCTAGATTTCTAGAAGAGAAATGGAAGTATAAGAGTGTGTGATGTGTGTGTATTCTATTGCAACATGGCCACTTAGAGCAAGGTACATTAACTATATTTCTATGAATGTAACAAGTAACAGCAACAAAGGGTTGTATACTCTGGCCAAGAGCTCTGACCAAATACGATTTTCTCTTAAATCTTCTGTGCCATAATGATCCAAACATTTTTTACACTTAAACACGAATTTGCTCTAACGGGGCTATTGCGTTACAATCTTTAAAAGATCAAGAGGCTGCTATTTTGGGGTCCAGAATTCAATGGCCTCAAAAATTTATATATCACTAACGTGACATTATCTTGTATTATCTACTGGGTGGGATGCCTTTTATTCGAACAGTTTCAATCAAAATGGCCATCAACTGTTAAGACACTACCTTAGGCAACTTCCAATCTAAGTTTAATTAATCCTTTGCTTGGAATTTACGGCATGGTGGAGAGCCATTGCCCCAGTTGGGAGAAGGGTTCAAGCAGGGAATAAGCTTCGATTTGCTACATAAACAGAAGAGGGCCAGATCTGAACCTCTGAATGCCTTTGAGCCTTATTTGGTCTTTCCCAGGCACAAGCTACTAGTCTGAAAATTATTCCTGTGAAATAGGCATAGAACAATAAAGTAGCTAGTTTAAACTCTACACATATGGGTCTGGTTGTTCACATGAGACACCACATGGCTTAGAGCATGCTTGTCAAACTCGATTTCATTGTGAGCCGCATCAGGGTTGTATTTGACCTGGGGGGGTAGGCTAGGGGGTGTGGCCAGGGTGTGTGTGGCCAGCTTGATGTCACTCATCGAGGCTCCATTTTCAGCTGCGATGGCCTCCTATAGCTGTCTGCTAGTGAAAACGGAGCTCGGGGAGGCTGTGTGTGGCCCGCCCAGACTCATTTTCGACCGTGATAGCCTCCTGCAACCTTCTGCCAGTGAAAACTGAGCTTGGGGAGGCTATGCGTGGCCTGCCTGGGCTCCGTTTTTGGCTGTAACGGCCTCCTGCAACCCTCTGCCAGCAAAAATAGAGGTTGGGGAGACCACGTGCAACCCACCTGGGCTCCATTTTCACTGGCAGAAGCACCATGGGCATAGGCATCATGGAAACTTTGCTGTTTCCAGGGCGGGCCTGTGGGCCAGATCTAAGCGACCCGTGGGCCACACCTTGAGTTTGACACCCCTGGCTTAGAGACATTCCACATAGAGGACTACTCCCTGCAAATGATATCACTTACCCTCTCTCCGGGTGGTCCAGTTGGTCCTGCAGCTCCTGGCTCACCACGACCTCCTCTCTTCCCTTCTTCGCCAGCTGGGCCAGGGGCTCCTTGTGGTCCCCCAGGGCCCTGGGGATGAGAAACAGTAAAGAGGCTTAGTTACACCTTTCGTATTCCTTTATCTTTTATCCAATAATGTCAAAAACCTATCAACAGTCACTGTATTTTTAGAAAAACATTTGAACATCGCCCAGAATTTAGGTGATCTGGGAGTTTTCATTATTATTTTCACTATTTCAAGTGCCATTTTCATTGGTACCAGGTGGATTAAAATTTTAAAATATTATGTATGGGCAGGACAAGAGTTGATTCCTTCCTTGTTCTAAATCATGAGCTAAAACCTTTGCTTGAGTGAAAAACTTAAGTAAAGACATCCAGAGGGTATTCTAAAGCAATGCTGCATAAGATTAAAAAAAGATTGGCAATAATTGTAATTTTTTTTCAAAGCCCTAATAATGGTGATAGCCATCACCAACCTTCTGATGTTTGAAAGAGGAGTTATTAGGTGGGTAGAAATTACTCAACCTTCTGATCCCTAAATATCAAAGCTGAGGGATGAATGATATAAGTGTGTGTGTGTGTGTGTGTGTGTGTGTGTGTACATATTGTAGCAAGGCAGCCTACATTAGAATGAGAAAATGGAAAGAGCTACTTTATTCTCACAAAACTTGTGGCTCTGAATTTCTCTAGTTATCTGATGGGGATAAATATTTCTAGAAACATAAATGCTCTGAGCCCTTCATCTTACACTCACCCTATTTATTCATCTAAATAAAACTTGCGTCATAACTTTATCATAAATACCAATGATTTCTTTCCTAGAAACTGGTACTCTTGAAAGTTCTCATCATATTTTACCATTTCTCACTGTTCAGATGGCAGTATACACATGGAACACAGTCTTAACACTGATGCTTTTAAATTAGAAGACACATTTTTAATTTAGACAGAAATTAAGTTCCATCCTTTGGAAGTAGTTAGGTGAAAAAGCAGTGCTATCGAAAATGAACAAAGATCATATAAATATGGTTCAGTATAATCTGGGAAACCCAGACAATTCCTTAAATCGCTGGAATACCAAAACTGCATTTTATCTATGAAGGCTGATAAGCTACATAATAAACATTTTATATAAATGGCACTAAAGAACTTCAGAGAGCAAGCCCACCCCTGCAATGGGTCATTTATATACCCATCTGAAAATAGTATATAAATTGGTGAATGGATCATTGTTTACCATGGCACACCTTCAGCGTCAAAAATAAAAAGCAGAGTTCAATGCAATAAAATTACCATGGTTTTCCCCATGCACCCCAAAAGAGATTTTGTAACAACAACAACAAAAAAAGCTAGGCTTTATTTCTGTCTTTAAAAAATGACAGGAAGAGTGGTAAAGGAAAGGGAAAGCCTTGTAGGCCAAAGTACAATCCCGTTAATAGAGCTCCATGATGTTACAATTCAAGCTATTTTGCTATATTCCCATGCCAGTGACATGAGATAGAGAAATGCTATCTCAAGGCAATAAAAGTTACTTCACACATATACACTCACAGACATATACACACACATACAGTGTGTGTGTATGTGAGTGTGTGCCTGTGTATCCTTTAATTATTTTTATAATCAACTTAAGGTGGCTAATATATCTAGTACTCCATCTTCCTTCTATTTTCCTCACAACAGCAACTCTGAGGGGTGAGTGGGCCTGAGAGTGAATGACTGGCCCAGTCACCCAGACAGCTTTCATAGCTAAGACGGAACTAGAATTCACAGTCTCCTGTTTTCTAGCCTGTTGCCTTAACTATTAGACCTGTGCTCTTAGAGGAAGGGAGTTTGGGTTCACCTAATCTACCAGTTCCCACATAGTGACCTGATTAAGAAACAAAGTGCAGAAATGCTAGACTTGCAGGAGGTTAGGGGTTTCCAAACACTTGAGGGTGTTTTGTTGTTGTTATTGTTTTTGGAAGGGGTGGGAAGATTTTGAGGGTTTTCTATTCATTTATTTGTATCTTTTAAACAATACACTTCTTCGTCCATAGTTTCACCTCAGAATACCTCTGAGATTTTATTAAAAAAACAAAGGAGGTGACACATGCATAGAAAAACATGATGCACTGGAGAAAAATGCTAGCAATTTTCTTGTATGTTTGCTGAGGGATGAAAGGGATGCTTTTTTAAGCAACTGATTAGGTGACACCTTAGGAGGCAGGATAAGATCTGTGGGCCAGTTGAAAAGATGGAAATAAGTACATAGTGCCAGTTTATCACTTCTCTTAGCTCAGCTATTGGTCAAAGGATTCCTACTTTGCTGCTGTTTGTGTGGGAACTCTAGACTTGCAAAGATGTACCTGTGATTGGGCCTAAAGCAACTTAATTCTCAACATATTTTCAAATATCCAGACATCCTGGATCCATCCTGTGTTTAAACTATACAGGTCATCTTTGTTTAATGACCACAATTGGGTCTGGCAACCTGGTCATTAAGTGAAGAGATAAATGAAACCGCAACTGTGCTTTGCTTTACAGACCTACAAAAGTTGTAAATGCAAGGATTGGTCGCAAAGTTCATCACTGTCATAACTGCAAAGAGACAATAGTAAATGAGGACTACCTGATTAAGAAGATTGAAAACCAGAAAGACTATTCATCTGGAAAGATTCAGATACACAGGAGTCCCTGAGGATTTTACTCCGCTAGTCATTGCCAGCTATGGGGGTGGGGGGTGGGGTGTTGATCTCCGTTTCAAGGCCATTGAGCCAGCGCTGTCCAAAACTTTTCTGCGGCCATGTGACCAGCATTACGACATGGAATGCTGTTACCTTCCCACCAAAGTGGTACCTATTTATCTACTTGCATTTGTATGGTTTCGATTTGCTAGGTTGGCAGGAGCTGGGGGTGAGGACAGGAGCTCACATCGTCACATGGAGCTCAGGTCTTGAACCTGGGCTGCTGGTTTTCCAGCTGATAAGCCCAGTGTCTTAACCACTGAGCCACCGCGCCACCCTCAGAAACACAGGAAGGGCCTATATTGAAACCAGATAGTGAGCAAATGGGAAAAGAAGAAGGGGAAGCACACGAAATATCCTTGTAAGAGTCAGATGCATGGCCAATACTGTTAGTGCTTTCCTAGAACAAGGTTCTTTTTCAGTTCTGCTACTAAACCAACTTTTTATATGCCGTAAGCAAGGAATTTTACAAGGGTTCCAAATGGTGATCTTTATAAGCAGCCCCAGACCTTTTTAATTGGAAATTAAACTTAGTATATAAAACAACTGAACCTGGGACCTTGTGTGTGCAGCACCTCTCTCCTATCAAAGCTTTAGATTCCTATTGGCATCCAGCTTTTAAAGGAACAAATTATTCTTTTCATTCAGGCACTCATTCGATAGCTATCAGACCCAGGCTGTGAAAATCTGGATAACCAGTAGATGATAGCAAACATCTCGCTACCTCTTTGCTCCCATGTAGTGGCTGCTTAGATTTCTGTAGCGCGGTTCTAGCAGCCCAAAGTATTTTTAGTAATAAAAAGGCATAAATTGGTTCCAATCTACTTGTTAGGAATACATTGGTGCTGAGTGGAGAAAATGGGATTGCAGTCATCTATGTTGAATGTAACATTTCTTTTGTCCAGATGAAAAATCTAACAACTATAAATCTAAACTGCACAATTAATTCCAGATTTTGTAGAAGATTTCAATTGTACATTTGGTCCTAATTGAGCTTATTTGATTTGATAGTGGCATAGGGTTTCCTGCCTAAACAGGGGGTTGGACTAGAAGACTTCCAAAGTCCCTTCCAACTCTGTTATTCTGTTCTGTTCTGATTTTCTCTACACAGGGACTGTGAAAACAACACATCCTTATATAAAAATCTAGCAAGCTCAGAGAAAATATAGACATTATTTTTTATGAACATCAGGCTACCTGTTCACGAAAGCCCCTTATAACAGAAAAAATAGTGAAGAAATATATTGAATGCTTCTCAAACTTTTGGATTTGAAAAATAATAATAATGTAATTACAGTTGCAAGTGCATGATCTTGTGCATAACTTGCACTTGCAAGTGCAAGTGCAAATAATAATAATAATGCAATTACAGTTGCAAGTGCATCATCAGGGAAGAAAATAAACTTTCCCCAAATACTGTTTGGAGTCTGAATTCCCAATGACTTATGATATGCCTTTTCTGAACATAGTAGTATTGTAATTATCAGAAGAATTGTAGTAATATCTGCTTGTTAAACATGAAATTAACTCCCTCTCCATAGTTGCCCTTCAACCATGAGAGGGGGATTACAACCCTCAGAATTCCCTAGCCAGATCAGAGGAGTCCTGTAGAAACAAAACTTTAACAAAGAATTTAAAAAAAGAGAGCATACATTCAAGTCTAGCGTAAAATGACATGCACATGATCAATTACTTACAGGTTCACCCTTGGGGCCTTGTTCACCTTTGAAGCCTGCAATTCCAGGCTCTCCCTATAGAAATAGAAAGAAAAATGTTAAGAGAATACAACAACATCTGTATCACTTTAGGCTACCTACTGATCAAACCAGCAAAACCTTTAAAGCAGAATCAGATGCAGGGGACGCTTTAACAATAAAGAAGGTGCTCAGTCCTTAGATGAAAAGGCAGGAACCAGAGGCAAAGAGGCAAGGAAAACATTAGAGTATGGAAGAAAAGCTAGAATTTTCTACTATAGAAGAAGCAGACTTTGGACAGAGAATCGTAATTCCTATAGAGAACTGGGAGGAACAGCATCTTCCTTCAGCAACAATGGGGAGAATTTCCCTGAAAATACCCCCTTTAGGTCCACAAAAAAAAAAAAAAAAAAAAACCCTGCAAATTTTCCACAGGCATTATCTGCTGACAGGAAGTTTTCAAATGATTTGTTCCAAAGATGGGTAAGAGCCTATTTTGAACCAATTTGACTTTCCTTATCTTCTGCTACATTTTTTAAATAGGAAAGTTTTTTTAAAAAAAATATTGCTATGGCTAAAGAGTCCAGCAAAGCTCAAGTGGTCGAAGTGACCCACAAAGTCTTGCTCATGGCAGACGGCTGCTCTGAAATAGGGCTGTCAGTACTTTAAAAAAAAAAAAATCAGAAGTGCTTCAGAACTTGCATGAATGGAAACTTAACATCTCTTGGCAATTTTTCTTTTTCTTGGGCTCATGTGGAAGGCTGAAAAGTCTTTGAGGAAGAGCAGAAGGTTGCTGTGCTTGCATGTCTTCTGAATCAGTTTCAAACCATGGTTTTGTAACAGCACCTGTTCAGTTCAGCCTATAACTCACTGTTACTTAAATAGGCTTCATTTCCCTATTTGGATATAATACACCCCAGTAATTATTTTTAATAGTACTTTTTATGAATTTTCCAGGGTATGCCTGCAATCTTTTACAGCAGGGGTGTCAAACTTGTCACGGCATCGTCACATAA
Organism: Arizona elegans; assembly: GCA_022577455.1. NCBI lineage: Eukaryota > Metazoa > Chordata > Lepidosauria > Squamata > Colubridae > Arizona > Arizona elegans. The sequence continues at coordinate 19,765,136 of JAKOOJ010000003.1, forward strand.
CGTATCAGGATTCCCCCTCCCCCCTTTTGCTAAATCGGGCGGGCCAGCACGTGACGCATCCGGCCCGCGGGCTGCAAGTTTGACCTCCCTGTTTTAAAGCTGCTTAAGTCCATCATGATGTTGGATATTTGCATGAACTTCTGATTCTTCAGTAAAGAGGCTGTTTTAGATATAAGGTGCATGGCTAGAAGATCAATAATTTCATATTGGAGAATTCTTCAGTAACATGTGGGTTTCCATTCAGGTCCCCAAAGCTTATCGTTTTTTATTAGTTTATAAAAGCATAGACTTGTATTTCTTATCACATTTAATTGACTAGCAATGCCATCCCAAGCGAGTTAACTTGGAAGTTAAGTCGGTCTTTGAGCGCAAGAAGATTTCCTCTTTACTATGTTTGTTTAGGATTGAATTTTCCAGCTGTCATCTTCCCAAAATGTAAATCACATAGAGTGAGAATTAATTACATTTTCTGCATTCTCCTTGTGCTCTTTTAGAAATACTTCATATTGTCACACATTTTTTGGCACTACAATACTAGATCACTGAAGCAAAGCAATCTTCTGTTCTCTATCTGATGGCCACATGCCCAGCCCAAGTGAAAAATCCCTCTGCTCCCCCAAATTCTCCATTAATTGCAGAGATCCAGAGAATTAAGGGAAATCTCTCTCTCTCTCTCTCTCCTCCCTCCCTCTCCTTTGCTAAGGATAGCAAAAAAATCAATCATAATGCCTTCCAGGTTTTGGAGAAACTCAAACATATTTCTCACCACTTTCAAATGCCCCAGAAACAATCAAATAAGGAAAAATTGCACTCCCTTCTTTTAAGTCCACATATAGAGCTTTATGGAAATAATAGACCAGTGGCAACAATTATAATAGTGACTGTAGGCAGGCAAACTTGATGAAAAGGTGGACATCGTTCTTTAACCATCCATGGCCAAATCCCGGTTAAGATCAGTATGAGAAGAAGCCATCCAGAAACAGGCACAGAATGAAGCACCTGTGATATGAATCACCCAGAATGAAGGCATCTCAGAACAGATGCAAGAGGCAGGATCTTGAGCAATCAATCTGGACCACCAGGCACATCACAAGTTTCACGGTATCCCTATATGTGTTTCTTACCGCCTGACCTTTGGGACCCAAAGGTCCTGTTGCACCTTGTGGCCCAGGGGGTCCACGTGGGCCAGGAAAACCAGGAGCACCAGCAATGCCAGGACCACCCTGTTAATCGAATTGAGAAGCCCAGAGTTAGGAATGAGAAATGCAGGTAGATTGAGACACAGCAAGCTATTCAGAAAGACCATTTCTAATGTTCAGAATTTCAATAGGTAGCTTAGGCCAGAAATTCTGTGAATGTTCCTCAAGTCTTCCAAAGTCTCCAATTAGCTCTGCCTTTATATCCATCTAATGTACTACTCAGTGGTGGGATTCAAATTTTTTTACTACCGGTTCTGTGGGTGTGGCTTGGTGGGCATGGCTTGGTGGGTGTGGCAGGGGAAGGATACTGTAAAATCTCCATTCCCTCCCCACTCCAGGGGAAGGTTACTGCAAAATCCCCATTTCCTCCCAATCAGCTTGGACTCAGGAAGCAGAGAATAGATGGGGGCGGGGCCAGTCAGAATTTTTGCTACCGGTTCTCTGAACTACTCAAAATTTCCACTAATGGTTCTCCAGATCTGGTCAGAACCTGCTGAATACCACCTCTGGTGTTACTTACTGCTGATCCTTTGGCACCAGGGATTCCGTCATTTCCAGGGTTGCCCTAAAAGCAAGAAGAAATCTGTGAGCAAAATACCTTCAGAGATTTTTAAGAAAACAATTTGCTTAATTTTACTAAATTGCAAAGCTATTGGTAAACTATTATTTCTCTTAAGTCAAGTTATAAAAGGTCATTATAAAATATAAAGCGTAGTAATGTGTTAAACACATTAATTATTCCTAATATGCAATTTAATTGAAACCAACAAAATTATCTTTTGATTAGAATATGTTTGATTAATATTGTAGGAGAGCAATGGCTCTTACACTAATGAACTATAAACAGGTGGCTTAAACCACAAAATTGGTCACAATTGTATTTTTTTTCCTTCCCAGGTTATTCACAGCCATGCTGTTAAATGAAGGACATTGTATCAAATTAGAGTCCCCCCACAACACCATAACTAATAGTCTGATAAAGGAGAAGAAACCCAAAACAGCAATGGATAGAAAAGTTCTGATTTTGAAATATGTCAAAGTAATTTGGAGTAAACAATATCAATAGACAGATATTTAATTTGCAATTACAGCTTAGCTTGCCATTATGGTTTTATAAAACAAATTAGAATTTGTTTCCAAAGTTCCTAAAACCTCAGTCCCTGCAAAGATTCAAGGAGTTTCTAATATGAAAAGAGTGAACTTGTCAGTTCTTATTTTGAATTCTTCAAAATTTCAAATTTCAAAATTCTTGCCAATACTATGATTTGTATCTCATTAAGAGGCAAACAAATCTTCTCATTTGTAGGCATGTTTTATTTTATTATAATCAGATCAACGTGGGCAAGTGAAGATGATAATGTGCAAATGTGTACATAACTGTGGCTTTTGTACAAACCTTTGCAGGTAAGTGTTAGCAGAAACTGGATGGAATACATCGCACAGTCTCTGCATACCACATTTGGCTTTGAAGGACCAGATTAAAAAACAAAACAAAATAAGGCACCATTCCAGCATTAAAATGTTGTGCACACGCTGCTGGTGGCTTATGAATTTAGAATTCAGAATCGTAAGCCATTTTAATGGTAGGACAAATTTCTAGATACATACAGTAAACCTGAGTTTTAGCAGACTAATAGAAACAAAGAAAGTCTGTTAAATCCAAACATGAAATGTTTGTTAGATCCAAAAGAAATTTTAGATGTGTATCTTGTATACATTTTATGTAAGCTTAACATGGGAACAGGATTTTATGCATATATATTTTGCACATTTTATAAATTTCGCACAAATGTAAAATGACAGATGAGACTTTACACATGCCTAAAGCTATACAGTGCACGGACAGATTTTTTTCGTGTTGTATCCAAAGTCCACTAAACTAAGGTCCATGAAAAGTGGGAGCATTTGCCAATTACAAACCAGGGTAATTTCTCCATAAACTGTGTCTGAGTCTATATGCATGCTCATTCACATACACCTTATGATTCTTGATGAATATATTTTATTTTTTCTTTATGTACACTGAGAGCATATGCACCAAAGACAAATTCCTTGTGTGTCCAATCACACTTGACCAATAAAAATTCTATTCTATTCTATTCTATTCTAACAGCAGCAAGAACAGCCATTATTCCCAATCATCAGGTGATGTCTAATCAAGCAGAAAGCAAGATAAAAAAATGTACATTGTGGTCTTCTCCCTGCTTACATAGAAAACGGCCAAGGATTGTATGCAACTCATTGGTTGTAGATTGCCTATGTGTGAACTACTGTAAACCATCTTCACGTCATCTAAAGATTCTGAATCTTGAACGTATTTTAAGAACTAGAGTACTTACTGGAGGTCCTGCAGGTCCTGGAGAACCAGGGGATCCAGATTCACCTCTAGAGCCTTGGGCACCCTCAGGGCCACGAGCACCAGTGGGACCAGCTTCACCCTGAATAGATATAAAGAAAGGAACATGAATTACTAACAAAAAACAAAAAACCCAACCAAACAGCAAAGATATCCATAAAGAGAAGGATGCAAAAAGGGCAGACCATGGAATTCATATGTCCCACCACCATTCCTATTTTGCCACTCAGAACTTCTCAATGTGGTTGAAGAGGCAAACATTTGAGGTTCTTTTCACTGGGTGGTTGAGAGGAGTTTAAGAGGCAGAATGACTGCCTTAAGGGTCCTAGGGAGATTCTTAGTCATCCAGGTTGTCTCAATTCAAGAACCGATGAAACTTCTTGGATGAGAAGAGAAACGTCTTCAAGGAAAGGCAAAGGAAGTCCAGTTGCCTTTTGAAAAAAGCACGTTTGGGACTGCCTTAAGTCTTGCAAATGTTTAAGGCACTTCTTAAAGCGCCTAAAATTTCCCTCCTATGGGCAATGGACTCACCCACCATTAGAGTGTAATACTCCATGTGGCCTGCATAGTCCAATAGAACTGATAGGCCCTGGAACTGATGGAGGTTACACACTTCCTGCAGCTGGACAATCAAAGGCTTTCCTGGGTCACACTACTAATAAGAATTTAAATATCATCAGGGGAAAAAAACTACTAGATTCTTTGTGACCTGTAAGAATAATCAAACTGTATCTTATAAGAAGAGCTTGGTGATTGCAACTTTGGGCCAATAGTTTTCCTTTTTATTTTCCCCTATTTTCAGAACTTACATGGTTGCATTGTTCTTTAAAAGAGACCACACTCAGATCTCACATTTCCTCTGTAAAGTGGTATAAAGCTGTGATGAATGAAGTGGTCTAAAGCTGGGACGCAAATTTGGATACGCTGATGATTTGACCATAGCAGTACAAGAAAAACTCATGGAAGTGACGGACAGCCTCCTCTCTGAAGATCTTAAAACCTTGGGGAAATTATTCACTCCTAGCACCAATGAAACGGTAACTACATGCTTCCACCTAACAAAAAGCTAGCACATGAAGCCCTGAAGGTCTACTGAAACAACAACTTATTCCCCTATAATCCTATCCATAAGTACTTTTGAGTAACATTGAACTGGACTCTCCTCTATAAGATACATTTAGTGGATATCGTGGCAAAAATCAATACAAGAACAACACACTCCAGAAATTATATGGAACTAAATGGGGAGCTTCAGTTGCCAGGTCATCAGCATTAGGGTTGGTCTACTCCACAGAATACTGTGCCTCTGTATGGCTTAACAGCTGTCACACTAATAAGTTGGACATCAGACTCAACGACACCATGAGGATTATAAGCAGATGTATTAAAATCATCCCAACTTGCTGGCTTCTTTGAAATGCTTGAAAGGTCTTCAAAAGAAAAAAAATAAGAAAGTCCAGTTGCCTCCTGAAAAAGCACCTTTGGGACAACCATGACCTGGATGTCTGAGAATCTCTACAAACTTTTTGCTGGCTTCCTGTTGTGAGCCATATAGCACTGCCAGCTTTATGAAGACTCACTCCTACTGGTACATACAGATCTTCCTCATTTATTAGCAGGAAAACTCAAATCCTGGAAGCCCCCACTGGCACTTGCTCAACATCTGCTCAACAACTTGATTTTGTTGGTGCATAAGCGCACCAACGCGCCTATCGTCCCTGTCCTACTGTCCCATTTTTCGTATCCATTGCATATATTCATAATCATGTTTATACTTATATCTGTTATCTTATACATGCTTGACAAATAAATAAATAAAAATAATAAAATAATAAAAAAAACTTTAACATTGATTTCCAAAGGAAAGCCAAATGGGTCACTGAACACCCAGACATAGGTAGAGAAATAAATGACCCCACAAAAAAGGTGCCAAGCTTTTAACTATCATGTCAGCAATGGACAATCCTGAATAGGATTTGCACCTCAAGCGGTGTCTGCCGGGACTCTCTGTATAAAGGGGGTATCCTCCCCTCAGTGTGACTGTGGGGGTCAAACTGTAGATCACATCATGACCAGCTGTAAGCTGAGTGCATATACCGGTCCAGTATCTGGGTTTTTTTTAATATTAATGATGCTGTGCTTCAGTGGTTTGATGGCCAATACATTGGTATTTGAACCCAGATCTTTTTAACATTTATATTTATTGTGCTTTACTAATTTAAGTGAAATATTTATATTGCTAGTATGATATGCCATATGCTAAATAAATAAATAAGCTGTGATGCTCCCAATGTGAAATATTTCTTTATTTAAAATAAATTAAATAAACTAAGCAATCATAATAGACTACCATGGTTTCTGGACAATGATCTCTGATATTTTGACCAACGAAAGGAATTCTAAAACAAGCCTCGGATAAGAGGCAGGCTGGGATGGGGGGGAAAAGACCCTGATTTTTTTTTATTTTTTGAGTAACTTGGACAATTAAAATCTTACTCTTTAAATTGCAAAATCCCAAATTGAGAAACTTGTTTTTTGGATTTGTCCACTTCTTTCCCACTCTCCTTTTCAGATTAGATCAATTCATAAAGAGTTCTGGAGAATCTGAAAGCTTACACACTCTCGTGTTATTTCGTACCAAGTTTTTAGGCTTTTCCATTCTTGCTCTTCCCCCCATTCCCAAAGAAAGCACCATCCCTAAAATGCAAAATGCTAATATTCCTCTCCCCTCCTTCACCCCATCTTATTATCTCTGATGTTCCCTTCAGAAGGATTCTTTTCTTCATCTTTTGTAACAAGGGCACTTTGTTAATGAAGAAGACCCATTGTTAGTTCTTGTGGGATACTGCACAAGGGGCCTCATTTCCTACCATCTCCAACTCCCCTTACACATATACTCATGGCCCCTTCACTGTCTAGTAACCCTAGAAACTAGTCCACTAGCAGATTAGCACATTAAAATCAGAAACCACGTGGTTTTCGGAGTTCCCAAGGGAAGGCCATTCTCTCCGGCTCTCTCTGTGTTTTCCCTTGCCCTAATGAGCCTTACAATAAGGAAATCTGTGAAGCTGAGCCAAGGCCCCTAACATTATGATAGGTCTCCTGGGGAGGGGGGGTTGATTCTGTGATTGCCTTGCTCCTTTAGCAAAATTCTGATTTCAAGCCTGGAGCAAAAGACGACCTGGGCCAAATACTCAGGAATACTTGAAAGGAATATGAACACACTGAGGAATGAAGATATTGTTGAAAAAGTACTGTAGTACACATAACAGAGCCAATAGTACACAGAAAACAGAGTATTCTTTTACAAGAGTTGATTCCATCTGAACACATGAAATGTCCAAGCATGTGAGCTAATGTTAAATTCACAGTCAGCAATTTCTACGTCTGTTCTCAAATGGATGGTGAATGAATGTGTGAGCAGGAAGACCTGCGGCAAGAGCAAAATTTAGCAGGTAATGGATATGAGATTTTTTTTTTCACCAGCGAATTTTTCAAGTCTCAACTATTATTCCATTTGATAATCGTTGCAATATAAATATTTCAACAAACTTTCTAGATGAGGAAGTGAATGGAAGAATTTCCCTTGATTTAAAACAAATTATTTTGATTTGTGGTCTTAAAACACATTATTAAGGTAAAGATAAAGGTTCTCTTCGTACATACATGCTATCGTTCCCGACTCTAGGGGGCGGTGCTCATCTCCGTTTCTAAGCCGAAGAGTTAGCGCTGTCTGATGACAATTCCATGGTCATGTGGCTGGCATGACTAGATGCCGAAGGCACACAGAACGCTGTTACCTTCCCATCAAGGTGGTCCATATTTTTCTACTTGCATTTTTACATGCTTTCGAACTGGTAGGTTGGCAGAAGCTGGGGCAAGTAACAGGAGCTCATTCCGTTACACAGCGCTAGGGATTCGAACTGCTGAACTGCCGACCTTTCTGATCGACAGACTCAGCATCTTAAACATATTCAATAATGGGCCTTAATTCTGTTAAGGATATTCCCTCTACAAACAAAATCATCATTACTAAAAAAAAGAAGTCTAAATTAGTTCATCTGTCACCAACTCAAAGGTCTTCACATTATCCTATACAGGATATTCACAAGCCTTATATTAGCCACTATTTCAAGACATTTTCTAAAAGTCTTGAAAAATTCCCACGCCTGCTTTCTCCTTCTACTGTTTTCTTAGCTAGACTCATTGCTTTTCCATTTCACTGCAGCAAATTATGCACCCACAGAAACAGATAAAATAGAACAAGACTGGACAAGATGGAATCACAAAATTCTTCAGTATAATTCATATTCCTTAAAATTCTCAGGCTGTCTGCCCCTAAAATAATCCTCAAAATCAAAAATGGGTCCTGAAAGATCTATTAATATAAATCCAGTCTATACAGGTAGACTTTGACTTACAATTTCTGTTGTTAAATGAGACATTGGTTAAGTGAGTTTAGCCCCTTTCTTGCTACAGTTGTTAAGTGAATCCCTGCAGTGGATAAGTTAGTAACCTGGTTGTTAAGTGAATCTAGCTTCCCCATTGACTGTGCTTGTCAGAAGGTCGCAAAAGGGATTCACATGACTTATAGGGACACAGTTACAGTTATAAATATGAACCAATTGCCAAGCATCTGGAGTTTGATTACATGATCATCGGGATGCTGCAAAGGTGGTAACTGTGAAAAACGGTCATAAGTCACTTTTTTTTTTTTAGTGTTGTTGTCACTTTGAGGAGTCACTAAATGAACTGAGGTAAATCGAGGACTACTGTACTTTCCTCCTTTTAAAAAAAAATCAGGGAGATTAAATCTTTTTTCTTTTCCTTATTCTTCAGATGGATAAATTAATAAAAAGAATGAAAGATGGACAGTGTCAAGTTAGCATAGTGACATATAGAAGGCTGGGAAGTGGATGCAATTATGCTGCACAATTGCAGAAACATTACTTTGGCTTTGAAGCTTGACTTGCCTTTGCACCTGGAGCTCCTGGAAACCCTGGTCCACCAGAAGGGCCAACAGGTCCCTGAAAAAAGGAAACAAAACAAGTGGCTTTAGTGAGCTTGCCAAAAAGCAGAACTGAATTCTTTTAAACATTTAGAATTTTGATGCTCATTTAAGCAGTTGTGCATTTCGCTCCTAAAATATAATAACGGAATTATCTAAATGTAGAGGTAGACAGTTATAGCTGAACTGAGCTTCCCAATGTATTTGTGGCTGAAACAAGTCTTTGGTCAAACTGAGACCAAATGCTGATGTGCTTAGTTACTCTTAGATTTAATAAAAAGAGCACTCAACACCCTTCACTGTCCCAGTTCTCCATCTGTTCCAATTTTTTTTTTTATTTAGAAGTTTGGTCAGGAAAAAAGGTGCTTATAATAATATAGAAAGGTTCAAACAAGGAAAAAGTGGATGTAATAGATGCTGTCTGGAGCGGGGGGAAAGCACAAATCCAGAGTTGTGTAATATGTTTATCATAATTAACTGAAAGGGTTGGATATTATTGGAATTTGAATTTGGAATCTGTGTCAGATCCAGTCTAGTTTCAATGTATAAGATTATTGTTGTTCCTTGTTTTTAATAAGCTACCTTCAAAGAGTCTTTCTTCTTTTCTTCTCATGAGTTATTCATTAGATATTTCAATAAAAATTCAGGGAAAATTTATCAAGTTGGTTTATTTGATCAGGGCTAAAAGAGGAAAAAAGTTGTATCTGCTTCCCTTCCCAGATATTTTGTTGACAAGGAACATTTGACGAAGCTTATGGATTTATGTTTTCTACTTAAGAGATTAACTAGGTGGAGAAAAGAGAAATTATGTTATATTTAGAGATGGTGATTAGCTATTAAAATTGTTTTTTTTACTTGCTGGAATGAAGTGGGAGGTTACTCTTTTCGGTTCTTGTTCTTTCTTTCTTTTTCACACTATTTTCTTTTTGTACTTTTGTGTTTGTATTTACTTTTATTCCTTTCATTTGTAATTCTTAATAAAATTATTTGGAAAAAAGAAAGAATGAAATTGACATGAATAACTTGACAAATTTGACTGACTCATGAACAGTCAAAGGTGGTCACCAAGTAATTGTAAAATAATATTCCTTCAATCCTAATTTACTGCAGTATTACATTTCATAACTGTTCTTTATTCTGTAATAATGCTTTCTACTTCCCAGTAAAATAACTACTATAAGTTAAAAAGCTTCTATTACACAGGTCTAGCTAGAGTAAAAACATAATTTAACTGCTCGAAATGTTAAATAGTATTTAATCAAACATTTGCTCCAAAAATCAGTTGCATCCTTGATTCTGAAGATGTGAGCACAATGTTTTACACTTTGGGGAAAAAAATTCATTATTCACCATTTCTTCCTTATGCCCTTTCTACTATCAAGCTGCTCCTCATTGTACAACAAACAAAAAATATATTTCTGTTTTTACCCCTTCATTTACCACTCTGAAGGTATCTTTCTAGATATCTTTAATCTTTGCTAGAGCAATCTTGTTCTTTGCAGCTTGCCTTAATATTCCTTAATATTCCTCAGTCCTGTTGTGTCTGTTCAAAAGGAAAATGCCCAAATTGTTGTTGCTTTGACCATCTGGCATCTTCCTTGAATAGTTTCCCATCTCCTCACATCCCAATTATAGTTTTTCTCAGCTGCAGTGACCACTGGTGTACATGTGTAACACAATAATAGGCACAGTATTACATCATGCATATATAAAAGGGGCAGGCCTTGAATTGCAATGCCACATCTGTCATTTTACAGATTTGGATATCCTTATGGATATCTGTTCTTGTTCAACCTTACCCTACTCTGACTTCCTACATTGTTTCCCATTTTTGCAGGCTCTTCTCCTTCTCTAACTATACCACCCATCAGTGTTTCCAAAATCTCTTGTTCTCTCAGGTTAAATAAAAATATTCATATGGAAACATCTCATAGTTTTTGCACCTGTTTCCTTCTGCTTTCACAATTTGTATGACAGATATATGCCTCAGAATTTGTCTCCCTGCTCCTTTAATAATCATTATAGTTTGTCACACAGTCAGCCAGATGTTCAGATCAGATTTGGCATTTTTATCCAACTATTGAGTACTTCCCAAGGAGCTGGGATAGGCAGATGTTGATATTTGATGGCATTAAAGGTATTGCTGCAAGATACAAGCTGTTCTGACTAACGCTGCCTTTTGCAATTGACTGATGGTAATTTTGTAATTTGGATGGGGTTCAAGTGCTGCTTCATTTGTTTTGGGATTGTACCCAAGACACCTATTACTATCATTGCTGTTATTATGAAAACACCATAATTTTTTTCATCTTTTAAATACCACCTGGTTTGTTTTTTTCCCCCTTTTTGCAAAGCTTTGATTTTAATTCTGAAACAAAGCATTTGTTATCAGATTGCAGTCTTTGGTATAGAGGATAGGTTTTACAATATAATGTTGTTGTCTTTCATGATATCACTGGTATAACCGAGGAGAGGGTTTTATTTTTAGAAAAGTTAGATCATATTATTATAATAACAATAAATGTAAATAGCATGGTCATTTTCCAGAAGGGGAAAAATTAAAATACTTAATTACTTACCGGTGGACCAGCTGGACCAGGGAGACCATCATTACCACGAGCACCCTGTGTGAACAAAATACTGACTCAGAAAAGTATACTTCATCATACAACAGTATTCTTATATTTGGAGTTTTGCTGCCAAATGGATTTAGAATTCCGAGCAAATCTTTAGCTATCTAATAGCTGCCCTACTCCCTTGTTCTCCATCAGCACACTAACATCTTATCTGGAGAGTTGGAGGCATGCCAGGAAGCCAAGGAGGAGAAAAAGGAAGAAGAAATATGTTACATGAGGAGAAATCTGCTCACATACTGCTCTATCTCTTGAGGCAAAATGGAGTATGTGAGAAGGTACACACTCATGAGAATGCAAGCAATGAAAAGATACTTGAGGCTCGTTCTTACAACTTCCCAGTTTTGGAGGCATGCAATAACTGGAATAAAAGGGTCTAAATTAGCTTTCTTTAAATTTCAAGTTAGATATGCTACAGTTCTATAGAAAAATTCTGGTTTTTAATCATCTAGGTCTTTGGTTCACAAGAGAAAAAGGAAGATCATGCTAGCCTTGAAAAAAATCATGGCAACAACAACATCTTTCAGTGTTAGGACATCTGAGTCATATCTACGGCTATTCCTCGAATAACGGGTTTTAGAAAAAATTGTACTTTTCTACAGGACTATAGTTCTAATCTCACACAATCCCAGAGCCTGAGCAGGGCCTCTTGTGCGGAGTCCTTCTCAGCAGCTAATGGGTTGACATTCCTGCCCTCCTGTAACTAAAGACTAATTGCTTGGCCTCGTTGCTCCTGTCTCAGGCAACGGGCCAGGAAAACAAATGGAAAGATGAGGCTGAAGGGTCACGTGATTCTCCAAAGCTCTCACAGGGATGCCATCAAAGGACTTAAAGCAAAACAAAAAGCATGCCTCCTTCACATGCCTCCCTTCGATTAAGTAAAAAATTAAGTTTGTGCAAACATAACTCCTTAAACGATAAACCACTCAGATAGCTCAGAAGAGCTTTTGATAAGACCGTTTTGTGGTTTCAAAGAGAAAACCTAGAGGATCGCTCAATTACAAACAATTATTGAATTATTTGCTTAGGCCTAGTTAAAACACCTTTTAAACATCCCAACTGTATACTTCGAATAAAATTATTTGCTTTCTCCTTGAAAAGTTTATATTCCCCTATTTTGAAGTGGAACTATTTTTAAGATGTGTTTGTTGTTGCTTTAACAATTACAATTTAAAAAAAAAAATTTCTCCATCACAAGTATAAACTGTCTTTATATTTGGTGAGCGGTAAGAAATTTATAAAAACTACAGTGATGACAAAATATTCACCAGGAAATTACCTTCCTGTTGCCAAGACTCATGTAGTGGCAAAACCAAGAAAACAAGAATGACAGAGATTTTAGGAAACTATATCTAATGCTATACTGAGGTAAAAACAGGGTAGGTTTTCAAGAGTCACTTCGCACCCTCAAATGTATTGCAGTCAGTCAATAAAAACAAAATCTCTTAATTTTTTCCCTCACATCTCTTCAATTGGGACTCACCTATTCTGAGTATCTTGTCCCTCACTTTCCCTCAATCTCTTACAGCTCTTCAATATGGTGGATTTAAAATTAGTCATAGGAAACAGTAAATCCTACTGTTTCCTACTACTGGAAATCTGGACTTACTGCTATTGAGTAATTTGATTACTTCAGCTCCTTAACTTCTTCAACATTTTAAATCTGTGCAAATAAACAGTCTGGAACCTGGGCCAAAAACAGTCCTGCTAAAACAGTGTTTTATAATGACCATTAGAGAAATTTTACCATGTGGTAAAAAAAAAAAAATTACCATGTGGTTAAAAAAAAAAAGCCAAAAGAGATTTCAGGCAATGTTTAGTACAGTGGCAAATGAGGAATCACATATTTTTGAGATGTGAAATGGACCAAGGGGTCCATTTATTTGACTTACAGCCCTGTAAAAATATCTGCACCTGAAACTCAACTTTGTTTTGCATTGTACTTACAGTACACTGCAGAATTTATCCACTGACATTAGACAAATCACCATTTCTCAGACTAATTGGCTATGCAAAGTATTTGAGAAGATCAAACAGAATGGACTATGTATGTCATCTTATGCTCCTTGGAGAAAGGACTGGACAAGAACAAAATAAGCAAATATATGGAATAGGTCTGTTCCAATAACTTTTTACAGAGAAGTCCTTTCTATTGTCCAATCAATGCGTTAATCCTATGACTACATTATTTTTGTTCCTTTGAGTCAGTGTTGATGCCTGCTGACTGCCTGGACAAGTCCCTGCAGTTTTCTTGGTAAGGTTTTTGGGAAGTGGTTTGCCCTTGTCTCCTTCCTAGGGCTGAAAGAAAGCAGCTGGCCCAAGGTCACTCAATTGGTTTTGTGCCTAGGGTGGAACTAGAACTCATGATCTCCCAGTTTCTATCCTGATGCCTTAACCACTATACAAACTGGGTCTCTACTAATCCTATAAGATCTGAGATTAAGCATTGCAGGTACATCCAAATTTACAGCTACATTGCTATTTTATTCTCCTGCCTTCCAGAAGTTGCTCCTAGAACCATTAACCTAGAAGCTGAACTTCAAAAGGCAACCCTCACTACATGTTATTTCCATAATCTTGTGCTACATGGTACTTAAGGAAAGGCAGGTGGAAAGAAGAAAGGAAGGAAGAGGAAGGAAGACCTCAATGCATTGGCTTTTCTTTTATTGCAGCCTTCCTCAGTCTGGGCAACTTCCAATGCCTTTTCTAAACAGCCCAATCATTTCTGAGAATTTAGGTCCACACAACTAGAAAGTGCCCAAGACAGGTTTAGCACAAAATTTAATCCTATATTTGAGGTCCAGACCACAAGATAATTAAAACTGTTTTCTACACAAATGCTTCTCTTTAATTAACACTGCTTTTGTACAGCTTCACTATTCATGGCACACAGTAAATGCTACCATCCTTATCCTAAGGGTATATTAAAAAGTATGTGTGCTTTGCCTGCGCAGCCACCGTAATACTGCATTAATTTTCCTTCATCCTTTACATTAGGAGGATATAGCGTTAGTCTGGGAGATTGAATTGGCCACAGTGAATGAGATGGCAATTGTAAAGAGGGGAGTGGTTTTCTGCTGAAGGCATGGATGCGTGTATACATTCTGTAGCTGTAAAAAGCACTCAAGCAACATACCCACGGGGCAAGATTTGTAGTGTTCAAACTATGCTGATACTTACAGCAGCACCAGATGGGCCAGGACGTCCTCTTTCACCTGGAAGGCCACGGGGACCCTAAGGAATAGTAGAAGCAAAAGTTAAAAAGGTATTACAGCCCCACTGTCCTTCAAGAGAGTTATCGTCTAAAACTAATACCCTGTGTGTTTTATCTTCTAATTCCCCAACACTAGACCGAATTCACACTGACCATGGTAGATGTGGAGACACCCTCTACACCATCATTGAATTGCGACTGTGGGGCCAAAAGACAAACTATTCAACATATAGTGGCAGAATGCCAAAAAAGAGTCTATAATGGAGACTTTGCTGATTTTCTGGCTGTGACAGATGCAAAAAATTGTATCTGTAATCTAGAAATATTTCATATTTTGTATGTTTATCGCTTTGTTTTTATCAAAATATGATGTGAATGGGCCATGAGATAAATAATAATAATAGTTCACCAATGAAATGCCTACTAGGATATACAAGCAAGAGATGCAGTGAGAGAGATCTGAATACTATAGGACTCTACTGTTTGCGTGTATGCATTTTCCATGATTGATACTGTGCATGAGTACACACATGCTGCGACTAAGGAAGCATGGGTAGGAAACTACTTTACATGAGAATTCTACCTGTGTCATCTAGATTCCATGGAACTCAAAATGTAAATGTAGTTTGTTTGCATTAACCTATTGGGGATGCAAAGAAGGGATATGTAGATAGACAAAGTATGCTCTATGTCAGCCTTGGAAGCCATATTAGGCCGGAAGCTTCAATGCTGCCACCTCCTCATGTGTGGGAAAGTAG
Organism: Arizona elegans; assembly: GCA_022577455.1. NCBI lineage: Eukaryota > Metazoa > Chordata > Lepidosauria > Squamata > Colubridae > Arizona > Arizona elegans. The sequence continues at coordinate 19,780,304 of JAKOOJ010000003.1, forward strand.
GAGGGGGGATTTAGGAGAGGGGGTTAGTAGACATAATAGCATTCTTCCTGTCAGTCAAGGTCAGGGCGATCCAGCATCTGGAGGAATGGTCAGCTGGGTCGAGATGGAACGGACGTTAATTGGAGCATGTGATCGACTAGGGAGAAAGGGGATGGTTTTGGGAGCTTTGACTTACTGAAGGAAAACCCGGGCTTTTCAGATTCGGGTTTTCCCAGATGTGCCAGTTTTCCTATTCTAGTAAAGAGAACTTTGGAAAATGCTTGCTTCTGCGTCTTTACTTGGAGTTGGGGTTTTCCTGGAACGCTGACACTCTATATCAGGGGTGTCAAACTCGCGTCGTCACATGATGTATCAGGACTTTCTTCCTCTTCGCTAAACCGGGTGGGGATGGGGCCAGCACGTGACACATCTGGTCCATGGGCCATGAGTTTGACACCCCTGCTCTATATGGATAATCAGATATGGACAATGGCCAATTTACAATGTTGGTATTGTGATAATGATTAAAAATAACTGAGCAATAGATCCTCACCATAGGACCAGGAGAACCATTCTCCCCAGAAGATCCAGCTTCACCCTAGAGAAAAAAGAAATAATGGTAAACTAGACATCTGTGTCATCAAACAGCCCAAGAAAATATAAAACAGATTGGGACATCGTGGTTGGCTTCAGCTGCAAAATCATTACTACCTTTCGCATCAAGGGAACACTAGAGGGCAATTCACAAGCATGGAAAACACATCAATAGCTAACTGATGGCTGGCCATTTCAACACATCTTCATTAGAGGATGCCCTATAGCCATGATGGCAAACCTATGGCACGTGTGCCACAGCTGGCACGCGGAGCCATATCAGTGGGCACGTGAGTTCAGCTCCGGCGCACTGATTTTCAGGCCTTCTGGGCCACCCAGAAGTAGGGAAACGGGGTTTCCTGCTTCTGGAGGGCCTGGGGGGTGGTGGGGAAGCCTGTTTTCACTCTCCCCAGGCTCCTAGAGAGGCTCTGGAGCCTGGGGAGAGCGAAAACGGCCTTCTCCACCCCCTGAAAGGCCCTCTGGAGGCCGGAAATGGTCCATTTGCCGACTTCCAGTAGGACCGGAAGGCCCATTTTTTGCTCTCCCCAGGCTCCAGAGCCTCTTTAGGAGCCTGGGGAGAGTGAAAACAGCCTTCCCCACCCCCCTGAAAAGCCCTCCGGAGGCTGGAAATGGCCCGTTTGCCAATTTCCGGAAGCCAGCAAATGGGCCATTTCTGGTCTCTGGAGGGCTGGATCAAGTGCCAAAAGCGGGGGACCACGGGGGGGGGGGGTTGCACACGCATGTGCGGAGCACATAGAATTATGGGTGTGGGCACATGCCCCCCCGCTTTTGGCCTGCGATGGCAAAAAGGTTAGCCATCACTGCCCTATAGCTATTAGATTCTGTAAGAGGTGAGTCAGTTCCAGCTTGGTACCAAGTTAGTCATGTTTTTATGACACTTAATCACTCTTCAGGGAGTACAGGGAGTTCTCTTTAGTGATCAAAATTGGGATTTGCAACTCAGTCATTAAGCAAAGCAGTTGCTAAGTGAAACCAACCAAGATAAGTGAAAGCTTATCTTACTTCAGCTTTCCTTTGCTTTACAGACTTGCAAAGATCATAAAGTTACTTTAAGTTTCAAAGTTACTTTTTCATCACAGTCAGAACTGTGAACAGTAGTTAATTAAATCAGGCAGTTGCTAAACAAGGGCTACCTGAGGTGAATTCTCTTGCTGCAAAAGAACTCCAGTTTTCTAGAACTGGAAGTTACTGAGGTGGAATGTGCTCTGGATTCCCTGGAGGGAGATTCTATATTCCAGAGGAGCAAAATTTAGATAGCAAAATTTAGATAGTTGGGTTGGGAGGCAAAGGTCAAGACAGTTCCTCCTCCCTTGAAGTTCTCAGAATATATTTTTAATGATGCAAATAGTTTCCTTTAGTTTGGTGAGATTTCTGTAGGTGAGGAACTATAAAGGACTGCTTAGAAGAAACTCAGCATGTTTTTCTTGGTTTAAGCAATTAAATGAGTATCAACTGTCAACCGTTCAAAAGTATCAACTGTTAAAAATATTAATCAGTGGAACAGCTTGCCTTCAGAAGTTGTGAGTGCTTCATCACTGGAGGTGTTTAAGAAGAAACTGGACAAGTCACTTGTCTGAAATGATAGTGTCTCCCGCTTGAGCAGGTGGTTGTACTGGAAGACCTACAAGGTCCCTTCCAGCTCTATTCTGATTGATTGATTGATTGATTGATTGACTGTCTATCACAGCATAAAGTAGGACGTAAGTGACCTGGGAATCCTCATGCATATTTCTTCGTAATGCAAGTGTCTTAATATACACTACCAATAGGATGGCTAGAGATATCATAATGCAATGGGTAAGTGACATCACAGAGATTAGCAAAAGGAACGCCAATTGGTGGCCATAAAATAATACATCTACAGTATAAGTACGCACTGTATCAATATGGCATAATTAATATAATCATGATTTAACTGTTTTCCAATAACAGTTTTTTCTGGGTAGTTTAAAAAGTGAAAACAAATGTAAAATTCCTTTTAAAAATGTTTTTATAGAAGTAGAGGTTGATTACCGGTCTCATTGTTTATAGTGTCTGATTTGTAAAACTTGCCATCCATCTCTGGTGAACTGATTTCTGTATCAGTAGAAATCAGCATCCTTTTAACAGGGAGTGTTTCTCCCTTCTACAATAACCCTATCTGCTTCCTTTTATGGAACTTCCTTGGAAAAAAAAAATCTAGGCTAGCAAAATGACAGCGGAAATTGTTTTTCTATCAAATGAATTTCAATCTAGGAATGGTTAATATTGCTTTTCCTGCCTGCAACCATTGGATTCAACATAATTGAAGCTTTCCTTTTAAAAAGCAGGAAATGATAAGTTATAATTTAATATTTGGGGGGGAGGGGAAATGAATTAAATGCATAAATAAATATAAGCTTAACAATATGCTAAAAATAACAGGGTTTTCACCAATCATATCTTAGGATGGGAATTCTCCGTCCTACCTTAGCACCTGGAGCACCAGCTTCTCCTTTAGAGCCATCTAAACCAGGATATCCCTAGAAGAGAGAGAGAGAGAGAAAGAAGCATAGGGATCAATTCTGAATTAAATTAAAATTTAAAAATCTCATCTGCAAAATACAAACTTACTCTGTGACCTTTGACACCAGGAAGACCTGGGGTCCCAGGGAAACCTCGAGCACCCTAAATTTAAATGAGAAATTAGTTAAAAAAAAAATAGACACGTTTTCTAAAACACACATGCAACAATTCCTACATTGCTACTAACTTCATAAAACTACAATATCTGCAAAAGCTAAAGGAAAAACTGGGTTTCTAATGCGATAGTCATTTACATAGAACCTAGATCAATCGGACGCACAGACGTTTATTATAATAGAAGAAAACAAAGTCTGTCAAAAAAGGGCTTTTATAACCCTTCGTTTCCTTCTCAATCTGATTATCTTCATCATTAAAGGGAAGGTAGGAATATTTTGCTTGCTCCCTGTTATTTACTTCCTCCTTTCAGTATCCTGATTTAACATCAGTCCTTTCACTTTAGGATATACAGAATTACAGTGCTGCAGTAAAGGTACACAAAAATCAGGGTGTTAGTACTGCCCACTTAGCATCATGAAGGTTGCAATTTTCAGCCTGTCACCAGGAAGAGAAAAGAAAGACACTTTGGCTCCAAAGACTATAATTTTATACTGTGCCTCTTATAACCCGTAAGATAAAATTGGAGGATTGTGGTTTCTGAATCTAACTATCTATACTGATACGGAGGACACAGCCATACCTGAGGTCCAGGTAATCCACGCTCTCCTGATTTGCCAGGTTTGCCTGCTTCACCCTGAAAAAAACCCAAAGTGGATGCAATTTTATTTAGGAAGGATCCCATTTACACAAAATATATCACCAAAAAAGTGGATAAGACTCATCAAGACTCTGCTTGGCTGGGCCTGATCTATGATAAAGTCCAGCATTCTATTGTCAAAATATTGCAAACACAGAAAGTCATCTTTATTTTTAAAAGTACGGGATGTGTTTTTCCTTGCACAAAGAGAAATACAGAAGAATCAGACAACCCTTGACTGTTAACACTTTCTCCTTCTCAAGAGCCCCAAAATTAGATAAGGTATCATTTTTAAATGAAAAAGAACTAAACTTAGGCCCTCATCACTTCAATGTTTTGGCTGGATATTTTCACTTTGTATATGTTTAACAGTTCATTCTCTCTCTCTCTCTCTCTCTCTCTCTCTCTCACACACACACACACACACACACACACACACACACATATATATATATATATAAATATTCATACTGTATGCTCAGAAGCAGATTAATGCCATGGAATTGTCTATTTCAGGGTTACGCAATTGGGACATTCTAAATGTCAATGTATGAGTGTACCTGTGTATGTACTGTACACATATGACTGACAAACAGAATCTGGGACAAAATAGTATTATGTGGGGTGTTCTTGGCTGGGGGCAGGGGGCAGGGGGCAGTCATGTCCCTTTTTACTTAATTCTTGCCTAGTTTTTAGCTTTCTGGGTTGTTGTTTTTCTTCTCAACAGCTGATCAGCCAGTAAACATTCTCAGTTAATGAACTGTTAGGGGAACTGGATATGTTTCGTCTAACGAAGACAAGGTCAAGGGGTGGCATGATAGCAGTTTTCCAATATTTGAAAGGCTGTCACGGAGAAGAAGGGGCCGACCTTCTTCTCCAAAGCACCTGAAGGCAGGTCAAAAGATAATGGATAGAAAGAGATCCTGCCTAGAAAGAAGGGGACATTTCCTGACAGTGAGAACAATTAATCAGTGGAACGGCTTGGTTACAGAAGTTGTGGATGCTCCAACACTGGAGGTTATTAAGATTGGAGAGCCATTTGTCCAGAATAGTATAAGGTCTACTGTTTGAGCAGGGGGTTGGACCAGAAGACCTCCAAGGTCCCTTCCAGTTCTATTCTGCATTTGTGTTCTCAGTGGGTTGTGATGCAACAATTCATTATTTCTTTTAAATGGTATACCTCTGTAGACCTTGGCTTCTGTCAAAGTCTACAAATACCTTCCCCTTCAGCATAATTATATTAGAATCCACATCTCCCTTCTGAGAACAAATGATATATTGGAGTAGGGTAATTGATATATACATCAAGGTATAATCTTTAAATAAACATTTGAACGTAACGTTTCTAGCAAACTCCTCCTTCACCTAAGCTGATTAACCTATGCTGATCCCAATATTGGGATGTTTAAGAAAATAATACTCACATCATCTCCTGGTTTTCCGGGTAATCCAGGTGGCCCACGGGGACCCATTGCACCCTAGAAGAAAAATATAATTGAGAAGAATGAAATATGAAATAAGGGGTTGTAATGATACACCCTAGACTTGGTATGGCATTGAGCAACAAATGAGACAGTGGGACACATTGCCTGGTTCCTTGAATATTAAACTCAGGTTGAATATTAAAGCTAGGTTCAAATTCTGCCTCAACTGAGGACTACCCAAGTCATGTTATTTCTTCCTACATCTGACTCAGGGATTTAAGCACCAATTTCCTTGAAAACAGCTTTTCAATGCCAAGCGAAAAGATATCTACCATGTGTTTTAACAAGGAATCTTCTATGATCCCCAGCAATTTAGTTTATCACAGTACAACTGCTTAGTAAGAGGGATACCATAGAGGAGTCTTTGTGTGGAAAAGGAAAAAAAATATTATTTGCTGTAATACAGGACCTGGAATTATTTATTAAAAGCAAACAGTGGGAGATTCAAGACAGATAAAAATAAAGATTAATATCTAGACAATGCATAGCTCAGGAGTTGTAATGACCACAAACTTTAAAAGGGGAATAGCCAAATTCATGGAAGACAAAGCAACATTTTCAATTAATGCATGGTAGATATAAAGATGTGATGTTGTAGAAGTGCACCACAGATTAAGGATGATCAGTCATATTCCTGAACCCACTAGTGAATGGTTCTTCAGTTACACTACCAACACTCTCCAACATACCAACATCTGCCTATACCAGATGCTTGGGAAAAACTCAGCATAGATAAAAATGCCAAATCCAGTTTAAACACCTGGCTGACTGTGCAATCAATCATAATAATAAATAAGGATCATTTTAGGAATAGGATAACAGCTTGCATGCTTTTCATAACCTTTCTTAGTTCTGCTTTGAATTGGTATTTCCTTCAGTTAGTTATTGGTGGGGCGTTTTAATAAGCAAATTTAATCACATATGAAGAGCCCTGGTGGCGCAGCAGACTAAAGCACTGTTATTAACATCAGCTGCCTGCAATTACTGCAAGTTCAAATCTCACCAGGCTCAAGGTTGACTCAGCCTTCCATTCTTTCTAAGGTAGGTAAATTGAGGACCCAGTTTGTGGGGGCAATAAGCTGACTTTGTATAATATACAAAAGTATGAAGGCTATTGCTTAATGCATTGTAAGCTGCCCTGAGTCTCTGGAGAAGGGAGGCATATAAATCAAATTAAAAAAAAAGGCAACTAGTATAAATAGGCATGGTATAAAGTATAAATGATGTACAGTATATGTAATATTTATATAGTTACAAGTCAAGTCCAAACTTCAATAAAAATCTATTGAAGATTGTTCACACATAAAGCATCTCTAATTTCTCGGCAATGAAATAATAGCTACAAAGATTAAAGATTAAGAACTTGCAAATCAGATATGTTCCTGAAAAAGTTATCTTAAGCAAACAAATACAAGTTGAAATTATGTTTATAAAATCAATAAGGCAAAGGTATGGGCCTCTGAAGCTTTTTTGAAGTCCCAGAGCTCTTTCTGATTGATAGCATGCAGCAAAAATGCTACATGGGACTTCCATTCCCAGAAGCAGATCCATATTAAGCTTCATCATATTCTGAAATTGTTTTCCTATGCAAAACGAAACTTTAAATTGCCCTCAGTCATTTGCAGGATTTTATATTCTTCCTAAAGAAATGAGAATACATTTATAATTTTCCAAGCAATTCCATCTCAGTAGCTATTAATGTAGAATTCCATCAACATCATGCATGAACCTTCAAAATCATCTTATTCACAGAGGCAACTGAGAACGACAATGTAGTTTCACTGTGTGCCAATGTATTTATACCAGACTTAAACCACAAATCCTCATCTTCTATTCCTAGCTTCTTCTCTATTGATATCTTCCTCACCTTGATCCAAAGAAAAAAGACTCCTTAACCACTTCCACCTGGATCAACAATTTATTTCCTACCATTAATCTGAGCCTGGATCAGTCCATGCGGGAAATTTATTTTGTGTTCATATATATAAGAGATATACAGGCCCACTGATCTTTATACATAAGCTTCCTGCTACTTCTTTGAATATACGTGACCGTTAACAGCAAACTGTAGATCTCAAGAACTGACATCTGTTGGATTTGTTCAGGCATTCTTTAAATAGTACACCTACAATCACAAACTAGGGAAGTGATTTTTAAAAAGCCAGATGAGATAAGGTAATGACTAAAAGACACTTCCATACTGCTGTGACTTCCCATCCCCGATCCCTCTAAATGATCTGTACATGACTTGAAAATTGTATTTGAATTCTGCCAATTTAGAAATGTTGGGAATATGGAAAGAAGATAGTTGCTCCTACCCAAACAGCTACAGGTTTAACAACCACAATTCTAAAAAATTAAAAATCCATTCATCCCCTCTTTAAAGGAAGAAAAGAAGAACCTAACAGACTGAAGGTCTTTGTAGGCAGTTGGAATGCTCAAGTCTCATCATTTTCACCCTATTCATTTTGGGCAAGCTATGAGATTAAGGAACTTGTTCAGCCAACATTCTCTTCACAGGATATTTTGGGCTAGCTGAAAGTCAAGAGCTCAATGGAGGTGGTGGCAAGAGTACACTGCAACGTGGGAATGGCCTGTCCTCAATACCAAGCATTTCCATCTGGAAACTGGCCTTAGAATAGTTCCTTTTGTACAGTATAGTTGAAACCAACCACAAATTGACTCACCTGCCAAAGACATGGAATTGCCTAGATGTCAAGCTAATCTAGAAGAGTTGCAAATATATTGTGTGGAAATGCCCACAACTTTCAGATAACCTGTACGTCATACTGTCATGACCCCTCCCCCATAGCTCAATAGTTTAATTGATAAAGTTGTAGATGCCTATTTTAATTACTGGGGCAATAAAAAAAGTATAACTGCTTAAAATATGGTGCCCAGTAAATAATAACCAGGTATAAAAATATAATTAAAGTACTGTATATGAAATAAAATTTTAAATTCAGAAAAATAAAAAAACTGCAAAGCATTTATGGAAGGACAATTTATACAACAGAGTAATAAACTGAACAAAAAAGAGACAAGAAAATATACAATAATTCTAAATATAAAGAGAAAAGAGAATAAACTAATGAGATCTCTGGAGAAAGAGAGAAAAATCACATAGCAAATTAAACTCCTACAGTGTCAGCTTTCTATGTTAATTGTGTGAGAGAGAGGGAAATAAAATGGAATGTTGTTACACAAAGGAATTTTGACTCAGCAAAATTCCTGAGAAAAGAAAAGGGGAAAAAATTAAAATTACAGAAAGAGAAAATTATGGTGATCAATAGTGTATGCACTGAAAGAAAATTTCATCAGTACGGTATTATACAATGCTATTTTAGAGAGAAGAAATTTCATTTGCAAGGACAAATGAATACTTTAAGAAGTATTCTTAAAGATCTACCAAGTCAACAAATGCCCAAAGATGAACAATGAAGGGACCAATAACAATAAGGGAAATTTGTGATGCTATAAAAAAAACAACCAAATATAAATAGAACCTATGGTCCAAATGGATCATAGGCTTCTTATTATAATTATTTTGAAGATGAGCTTTTATTACCTTTGCAAAAAAATGATGGACAGGAACATATATAGCACTGATTCCTAAAGAAGGATGGGATTTGACTGTGCCAAAAAAAATTATAGGCCAATAACATCATTACTGAATGATGATTATGAGATATTCATAATTTTAGCTGAAAGACTGAAAAATATTCTATATTATCTATGAAGATCAATGTGGCAATTAGAAGATAACATTAAAAATGTTCTTAATGTATTAGATACTTGGAACAATACTGTTATATCCTTATTTCTAACAAATACAATGAAAAACAAACTGCCTTCATATTTCTTGATGCAGAGAAAGTTTTTTATAATTTCAACTGGAATTTTCTGTTTAAAATTTTGGAAGATACGGATTTCAGAGAGAACTTTATTACAGTACATGGGTGAAATATTGTAGCTGTATAAGTCACAAAGCAACAAATAATTGTGAATGAGGAATTGACCAAGTCTTGTGAGATACAAAAGGGTAGAGATACCCACTTTGAATACAGATATAAGACAAGATGAGAGTGTTGCTGGAATTAAAGTTTAAAAAGATTATAAAGTTTATAAACTAAGGGCATTCACCAGTGATTTGGTTTTAATTTTGGAAAACCCGTTAGAAGAGATAGACGTATTAATGGGAAAATTAAGAGAATTTGGTGCATTGGCTGGATTTAAAATTAATAAGGAAAAAACAAAGATGTTGGGAGAGGATATGAAATCCAAAAATAATTGTCTGTGAAAACAGGTTTTCGGATTGAGAAAAATAAAATATTTGGGTATCATTATAACTAATAAGATTTGTATGTTATTTGAAAATAATTTCTTTTAAAGTATGGGATTAAATTAAGAAAGATTTAACAAGATGAGGGAAATGACAATTACCATTGTTGGGAAGAATTTTTATGGTAAAAATGAATGTGTTATCTAGAATGTTCTTCTTGTTTCAGACAATGCCTGTTTTGAGAATTGATGCATCATTTAAACAGGGACAAAAAGACATATCCAGATTTATATGGCAAGGGAAAAAAAACAAGGATTAAATGAGAGATTCTCCAAGATAGAAACAAAAGAGAAGGACTGGGATTACTTGATTTTAAACTGTATTTTGCTGCCTGATGTTTGTTTTAGATGCAGGAATGGCTTTTGTTAAGAAATAAAAAGATTTTTAAATGTAGCAGATCATTGTCTGAAGCTTGGGTGGCATGATTAGTTATGGCATGACAAAGAAAGTACATGTAGATTTTTAAAAATCATATTGTGAATTCTATACTACAAATATAGAACAGGTACAAACCCAGATTATACCCAAAATACTTTTGTTGGCCTCAGCTCATGAAACATGGTTCTTTCAAAGACAAAATGGTTAACATATAAAGAGAATCAGATAGTTTTAGTTTTAATGATTCCTATACGCACAATGCAGAGAGGTTTAATATAAAGTTACTAGGAATAGAATGGGATAAATCTGAAAATGAATTCTGTACAAATCATGAACACGTAATTGCTAAAATGTATAAACTTTTGTTGAGATTTGGAAATAGAGGAGGAGCAAGTTAAGGAATGTAAATTGGGCTAAGAATGCTGGTTATACTATTCAAATAGATCAATGCGGACAAGGTGATTAAAAAATCCCAAGGCTCATAATATCTGGCTGATTGGGCTAAGGTCCTGTAAATCTGTAATAAGCCTCTGCTCTTTAAATAGCATATCCACCTCCCCAAACCCTCTATAATGGAATTGTTGGTTTCATATTGCTAAAGTGAGGCAAAGTAACAAACTAGGAAGTTGCAATGGTTATCTCCACCCTATGCTCCGTTATTGTTCCCTTTTCTCTTTTTTGAACCCAGGATTAAAATTAGTGCCATTGGACAAGATTGCTCTGAGGGAAAGGATTGAGAGGAAATATACACAGGAGAAAAATTGTTAAACACAGACCATTTCTTCCTGAAAGTGTACATTGTTCCTTGTGCTACTCTTAAGGTAATAAGGGGTTTTACTGAGCTGTGTTTAAAAAGGGCAGACTTCTTATCTTCCCTTTGCTTGATGGATCCATATTTATGACAGTTGCAACGTCCCAGGTCATGTGATCACCTCTTGTGACCTTCTGACAAGTAAATCCGATGGAGAAGCCAGATTCATTTAACAATCATGTTATTAACTTAACAATTGCAGTGATATATTTAACAATTGTGGCAAGGAAGGTTGTAAAATGGGGCAAAACTCAACTAACAACTGTTTCGCTTGGCAACAGAAGTTTTTAACTCAATTGTGATCTTAAGTCAAGGATTACCTGTACCACACAACTATCCTATTCAACCAGGGATACCATTTTTTCCTCCTAAACAAGATCCCCAACTTTCTCAGTGTGCTATATGTAACACTGAAGAAGACACAGTGCTTTTATCTTTCCTGATGCTCACACCTTTTAAGAATTCTTAGACTGGGTATTTCAATCAGTTCTCCTATTGGCTGAAGGTTCAAGGGAAATCTCTGCAGGCAGACATGGCAGTTAAAATATAGCAATATGTCAGTTTTTTCTGCCGAATATATCATGCACATTTTGTCTTTTGGTTAAGACAACCCTGCTTCCTGGATACTCACCCCAGAACCAGGTTCTCCGGGTTCTCCAGGGCTGCCTTGAAATCCTTGAGGGCCCTGAAAAATGGTGGTAGAAGCACTGTCAGTGATCATTTCAAGATAGAACAATCTTTCTATTTTTCTACTGTATTATTTTCAGGACATACAAGGTCATCTAAGGAAAGTATCGAATTCTATACTCACAGGAGATCCTGATGGTCCTGGAGGACCCCGTGGTCCCATTGGTCCCTATATAACAATAAAAAAAGGAAAAAACAATTATATCAAAGTTGTTATGTTTTATAATTGAAGCACAAGAGAAGAGTTGAGCCTGATTGAGAGCAGGTCTAATCTTATGGCTATTGCTATGATGTTGGTTCCTTTAGTTCTCTCTTTCTCCCTCTGTATCACGCAGAACTATTTTTATTTAGGGAAGGCATGCTGAGGCAAAAAGAAGCACACACACACACACACATTCACACAAGGACACACACACGGCTTCTCTTGGAAACAGTCCATGTTGACAAAGACTGAATTTCATTTACAGCTTGCCAAGAAATGCTGGATAGCAGAAATTTCCTGCTGGAAGTTTTGTGGATCCTGAAGAACAGTAGCTGCTGTCTGTCTTTGAATAACTTTAGCCCTTGGTCCAACAGAAATACTGAGGGAATTCCTGAAACAACCCTCTCTATTACTTCCCTATCTATAATCATCTGTTTCAAAGATTTTGGCACCTGCCCTCAAGAAACTTTGGCAAAAACAAAAACAAAAACACAACAACAAAGACCTATAGCTATTTTCTAAAACCACTTCCACATTACAACAATCTGCTCAGGTTCTTGAGTAATCTGATAATGCAAACTAAGAAAATCTTTTTTAAAATCAACAGGGCACTTTTGTCTGAAGGCTCCCAAGGCAGAAAATGGAAGGCCTGAAGTGGTGGACCTGAAGGAACTGTGGGGAGATTCTGAGATCACCCTTCTGTCTTTGCTCTTCAAACAATAAGTCCAATTGATCCTATGTCCATGCAATTCTTCCCAAGCAATATAGAATATCACCCTGACAATGAACCAATTTTTGCTGAGATTGGGGGTATTAGGAAAATTGGTGTTACTATGACTTTCATGGAATCACTTCAGAACCTCAAATTTTGCCCCGATCCTGTGCTAGTTGACTGGTTATTAAACTAGGAGTGTAACTCTTTTGAGTAAAATGGTCTTTAGACTTTTTAAAAATGTTTGCTAATTTGTAGGATCCTTTTGATTTAAAGAAATAAATGGAAAGGAGAAATAATCTTATTTTCAATCAAGAGATTAAAAACCATTCTTGATTTATTAGATTGCACCATGAAAGTTAATCAACCATTTCTTAATGGCTGATACAATCTAGATAAAGGATGTGACAGACATTTGTGTGCCATTTCTTATTTTCAAAAGAAACATAAGCAGTGTTGTAAAGCAAATTGACTGAGAAGATGGAGGAATCATATATGGATAAATAATAACCTAATTCCTCAAATTAAGGCCATCTGAAGAATATCTTGTAAAATTTTAAGGTTAAAGCTCATACCACAATATGACTTATATTTCTTTTTGATAGCATAAAATTAATTTAATACACTTTGCTTGGAATCTTTACTGTCAAATTGAATAAAAATTGCACAACCCAATTAATTACCTATATTTATAATTTTTCTGAAAAGTTTTGCTTAAAACAAAAGGATAATAATAAGATTAAATAATAATAAAACAAGCATAAAGTACTCTTGATGTCTTCTTAAAAGAAGGAAATTAATATCTATCTGCTTCTGGAAGTTAGTTGCATACACTGTATCATTGTGAAAATTAAAATTAAAATAATTAATTAAATAATTTGAAATATAAAATGACCAACACAGCCATTGCTGATACTGTAATAGCCAACCAATTTTCCTGATCTTTTTAAAGTTTGTCAAAATGCATAATTTCTAATATAAAAATAGGCATTCAGTATGCCAAGCTGCTTAAAGTATAACTACTCTACAGATTTGAATAGGCTGTTATATACTGTATCCCCTAGCAAATACTTCACACTATCAAGAAAACGAATATTTGTTAAGGTTCCAACTTTTGTAGAGAACCATCACCCCATAACAATCAATATTTACATGGATCATAAAGATGAGAAGTAGAAAAACATTCCTGGCTCATCAAGGAACCTATTTCTTTCAGGTGAATATCCAAGCAGACTGGGTCTAATTTGGACCCTCAAAATCCTGTATCCAGATAACTCCAAAACAGCCATTAAGATGGTTCTTTAGGTGACCAGGTCTAAAATTAACTATGAAATTCAAAAGCTGCAGCCACATTTTTAAGGTAGATGAAGCTTGATTAGATTCCCAGCTCTCCCCACACCCAAATAAGAAATATTTAGCTCTTAAGGAACCTCAGATTGAAAAAAAAAATATTTGGGCAACATTACGCCCAATTTATGAGAAAGTACCTCCCACACCTTTCAGTATGATTGGCCAATGAAATAACTGGCTAAGCCCAGTAGGAAGCACATGATCTGTTTTCTGCAGAAAAGTCATTATTTTGAGAATCAAATTTTTGAAAATCAATTTTGCAATCAATGTAGATCACCTTTTTAAAGTGATTACTTCCCACCTAGAAAGTTTATTTTTGTTTGTTCCATTTTTGCATATAAGATAGCCAATAATGTATTTCTCACGAAACATCCATTAAAATATTTTTTTAATTGTTTTATATAAAATGTGAGTTTTGGATCAAATGCATTTGCAAATGCAAAACTGTTGTGAACTCTAGGTCAAATTAGGTTGCTATAGCCTACCAAACCTGCCTTGTCCATCATCACGACTCAACTTCCTCAGCCTCACTAAAATCAACTCTCTAAAATAGATCATGGGTGTCAAACTCGCCACGTCATGGTGCCATCACGTGACGTATCATGACGTTTCTCCCCTTCATGGAGCTGGGGTGGGCGTGGCCTGCGTGTGATGCATCTTTGGAGGATATGAGGCCAAAACCCATAAGTTGATATAAAACCAATAGAGTACTGCAAATATTCAAGGAATGTACACACTCTCCTAATCCTTACCATAGGTCCTTGCATCACTCCCATCTGAGCACCCCCACCACCTGCTTTCTCATCAAATCCACCAGCCATCTGAGCAGCAAAGTTCTGCAAAAGACAAAAGGAACATAGTTTCAGTGAGATGCGGAATATGATGTGATTAAATGGAGAACACTTGTACCATATGAAATATAAGAAGATCTTTTAAAAGCACAGTCCTTTCTTTTATATCTGATGGGCAATCTTTGCCATGTTACAGTGGGGGGGAAATTGGGTTGCTCTCTTTTACCATTTTTCTCTCTCCCTGCAACTCGTGCAGATATTTTATCAGGAGGTATTTCTGGAAAGAATTTCAAGTAGAGAAAAAAGGGGGATTTTATTTGGCAATTGATTATTCTAATACAAAAGTGTTTAAAATTTATTGGATATGAATTGAAACTCTGTAGTGACAGAAATAACAGTAATGCTACCCAACTTTTCAAGAGTTATTTATAAATACAAGAGATTTTAACTACTCTTGAAGTCATGGTGTTTGTAATGTAAAGTAAATCAATGAATCTCAAGTTATAGAAAGGCGCTTAGAATAATTTAAATGTAATTTAAATATGGATTTTGCCAAGTATATTTTCAAAGAAAATTCTGTCACCATTTAGGGGTGAGCAGAAAAGCAACCCTAAATTTCACATCCTAAGAGGTAACAACATCAAGATGAGTAGTTCTTATCCTAAGAACTACTCATATCCTATACAAAAGAATAGCTTGGAAACTATTACAGTGGGTGTTTTTTGTTCTTTTCAATGCATCTTCTGTGCTGAATTGTCAGTGTTACTGATAAGTGGAAGTTAGTTGTTAAAGTATATTAATTTGGACTAAAAGAATATGACCTTGTGAATGTACCCTATGAGTGGTGTAATAAAGTACCGTATTTTTTGGACTATAAGACGCAACAGAGTATAAGACGCACCAAGATTTCAAAGAGGTAAACAAGAAAAAAAATGTTTTTGCCTTCCCCAGGCCCCAGGAAGCACTCTGCAGGCCTCCCAAACCCTCTGTGCACCCCATTTTTGCCAAAAACGGGCATTTTTGGCGAAAACAGGACATGCAGGATGGGGTTTCAGGAGGCCAAATATGGCTGTATTCGGTGTATAAGATGCACCAATATTTCCACCCTCTTTTGTGGGGGGGGGGGGGAGTGTGTCTTATACTCCGAAAAGTATGGTATATCCAAAGTTGAAATAGTTACTGCAGATACAGAATAAGAACTTGGTACATATTCTCCAGAAATACTATTTAACATTTCTATTACTGGTCATGTTTTTGCATTGCAAATAAAAATCCATGACTCACAGTGAAGGAAATTAAAGTATGTGAGTGATTCTAATAAATGATTTTATAGAAACCCCCATGGTGGAAATGTTTTTGTCCCTAGCCATTACTCACCTGATCATTCTAAAACCTCCCCCCAAATTAAAAACAATTAGATCTTTCTCTGCTTTCTTATTCAAGGTTTAGACATTACTCTTTTAAATATTTCCCTATAAAGGAGCTAGAGGATAATTAGTAGATTAAGTAGAGATGTTTTGTAATTTCTCTGTTAATGTAAGCAAAGTCAGCAGATCCCATAGTTACGAGAGGCCATTTGTATTATCAGTTGGACCTTAGTAACACAACGAAAAACAGAGGCAATTATGCCTACTGAAATCAATCAGTTAGGGCATATCTAATTCACTGCTGGGCTATTGGTCCAAACTATACTGAGAAAGGCATTTGGTCTCTAAAGTTTTCTTCTGGAAGGGAATTCCTCCCATTTTAGTCAGCCTGCTGAGGAAGCCCATCGAACACTCTAGTGTTACAAAGGATTCTGGGTCATGGGGCACACTCTGGATTTACAAAGAACAATGGCCCTCCCTATTGTGCCCCTCTGTTGACCCGGCAAAAATTAAGAGTGCGTTCTTCCATAAAAACCAATGCTTCTTTGTGGCGGCCCACAGAAAAATAAACTTAGTAATGATGAATTAGCTATGCTGCGAGGAATTTTGTTTGTATTATTATAGATTATGATGATGCTTTTTCCCGCCCTTCAAGCAATGCAGGGAGCTTTTCAACACAAGGGAACGTTATTCTTTCATGCAGAGAGACTCACAGAGCAAAGCAACGGGAGTGGGTCAAAGGCCTTGTTAGTTGATTAAAAAATAATCACGAGTGTTACTTGCTGTTTTGGGTATTTGAAATGTAGGGAACACATTACACATGTTATTCTGAATTAAGACTTCTCCATTAGGAATTCTCGAGAGGTGACCCAGTGAAAGAGCTATTTACATGACTTGTTAACATTCATATGCAGAAGCTGTGAGACTAAAACTTTCCTTAAAGTTAAGAATACTCACTCCAGTAAGACCCGGGGGGCCTGGAGGTCCAGCGGGCCCTGGATTGCCAGGCGTACCAGGTTCACCATCTCTGCCACGTGGACCTGGAAGACCCTATGGATGGAAGGATGGATGGATGGATGGATGGAAGGAAGGAAGGAAGGAAGGAAGGAAGGAAGGAAGGAAGGATCTTCCATGAATATCAAACTGTCCACTCTTATGTCCAGTTAACATTTCACTTATACTTAATTTCAAAAACCACTACTTCTAATGCAGTTTATCTCATTATTATTATACAGTATTTTATAACTCAAAACTACGCAAAAGGGAGTTCCATTGCATTAAAAGTTGTTTATTGTTTATAACTAAATTAAATTTTAGTGTGTCAATCCTATGCCTATATTATTAGTAATTTTGCTCAGTACACTAATTTTAATTGGCATGGGATAGGATACCATGCCATTAGATTGTACCTCTTTGTTCTTAATAATATTGGGAAACATTTTGATCTTAGATTTTAAATGCCTTTCATACTCTTTACAAAAAACTGTATACAGATAGCAACTGGCTCAAATTCAGCCAGTTAAGTTTCATAGAGGAATAAAATTATGAGCACAAATTTTTCCATTTCATTACTCTACAATTGAATTCTAACCTACACTATTCAATACTTTTTATTGAAACTGTATATTATTATGTAGCAAAGGCTACAAAAGAAAAATACTTCCAGAAACTTGGTCCTTACCTTACCAGTCAAAACATTTGATGGCTATATTATCATGTCTCTCTCACATAAATATACCAATAGATTTTGTGAGGAGAAAGAAAGCATTGGGAATGGAAGGATATAAGCGGAAAATGGCATTGTCCAGATACTGTACTATCCATACAAGTCTACTAATTTGAATGTCTTGTTCTATTGCAGAATAGTCATAGGTAATTATCTCCAGTGATAAGTTTTGGAGAGCAAGGAACATCCCAATACCAGGCTCCCTGCAAACCCTAAGGTAGCTTATCCTGTGCCCCCAAAACTAGTCTGTTTGCACTAAAGAATGTTATTGCACTGTGAGCACTGAAGTAGAATTCAATTGTCAGTTCAACTTGGATGCTGAACGCAATGATGTATGTATGGGAAAGGCTCAGCTACACACAGCCAAATGCCTTGGGCTGGTTCAGTAAATTCAACAATTTCGCAGGTAAGGGAGGTGTCTAGAAGTTCATTCAGTCAGGTTATTAATCCCGCATCTTACACCCAATCATGTCTTAAGTGACCTTCTTCCACACTTCTTGGAATGATTATGATTTTAATACAAACTGTAAGATCTAATGTTGGTGGACCTGCCTTGAGGGTTTGATGAGTTACATCTGCAAAAAATTACTAATTTGACATAGACAATGGTATTCTACAACTACAGCACTAGATACCCTGAATTGGATGCAAACTCTACTTTGCTTAGAATTGACTCTGAGGTAAATATAAATAGACTTGCAGCCTGTTTAGTTCATTAAACACTGCACAGGTATAGTTGGTTTTACCTTTTCTCCTTTATCTCCACGTTCTCCCCTTGGTCCTTGTTCGCCTGAAGGTCCCTGCAGAAGGTAACGAGAGCATTCACAGCCCATTTTTAAAAAACCTCTTTTTCAATACATGTAAACAAGATAGCAGAAGACGTCACTACCTGTGGTCCAGGAGGGCCTCTCGGTCCTACAACCTAGACCAAAAGAGAAAGAAGAAAACACACAGAAAATCAGTTCAGTCAAAGGTATATTTTGTACAGCTAGGTTTTAAGAAAAATTAGAAGGAATGCATTAAATTTGAAACTTACATCCTTGATATCACCAGGTTCACCCTTTTGACCCTGCCAGATACAAAATATGTAAAATTAGGGGGGGCGGAACCAAACCAAACATCCCAAGCCAGTCAATTCCCACATCTTGAACTCTGCGTCTACATTCTTAACTTTCTAACGCTACAGCCATAGATAGCCTGTGGGAAGTGTAGGTTTCAAAGTGTTAGAGAGTATCTAACCTCCAATTTTGCAACTACGGTATGCATAACTTTACCTAAAACATGAACAGACTTAGTAAAGTCAGTAAAATATTCATTTGGCTGGAACAAAGCAATTATTTCATCAATTTCAGTAGGAGGCTGTCAGATTGCCATTCACGTTCATAGCCAGATTCTGTCATAATTCATGATAACTATCTATTGCATCATTTGATTCTGAAGAGCTGTCTTCTCCCTTAGGCTGAAGTCAAACCCCAAAGAACGTGTAGCCACAACAGTGCTTTTTATAGCATCTCATTCTGCAGAAATTAGCTTTTAGGGGACCCAGTGATAAGTAATACTTCTACACTTCTTTTTTAAGCAGATCGACAAAAGTTATATGAATGACATGTTTTAAATTAATAAAGCTGCCAACTGAACAGCAACCAATGATGCAAGTCCCTGTTGCGCCTCTAACACAATTGGCAAACCTTGGCTTGCTAACAAGCAATGGTGGTTATTAATAGCGTTCAGTTGTCTCACCTTGGGACCAGGTTGCCCTGTTAAGAATGAAGGAGAGAGAGAAAAGAAAAAAACATCAGAAAATAGAACTGTTTTGAAAATAGAACTATATATGAAAATTTTCACAAATGTCCTCAGTCTGTTCATTCATGAAGCACGTGACAACACGGGAGACAAACATAGGGTAACCTGTACCTAGATCAAGGAAACAGACATGAGAGCTTTCTTATTTCGGTGCCTGCCCTGTTTCAAATCACTGCTGTGTGGGAGATGCTGATGTCCCAGGAATACAACGGGCATAGGATTTTATTTTGATTTACACTGGGAATGTAAGGGCTGTTGCAAAGTAACAAAACAAGCGAGTGTAGAGAGAATAATAGTCTTCTGAATAATTCATTGCAAGCCATGCTAAAGCAGGCTAGCTAACTTTAATTCCACTTTGCCCACAGGAATTGCAGTTCAGTTTTATCAAAGCAATAGGATTTTCTTCCAAATAAATTTGCATAGGATGGAAGGAGAGAACTGAGAATCCCACTGATTGGAGGAAGTTGGATTCCCCAAATGTGACTTGTTTACAAGCAACTTCCCAATGAAATATTTTTAAAAAATCAGTGAAATTCACCGCCATTAAACATGGTTAAATCAATCAAATAAGCAAACAATAGCTTTGAGGGAGAAGTGTAGGCTTTTTTTTTTTAAACAGATGCATGAGGCAAAACACAGAGGTTAAAAGCCACAATCAGCTTAATTGCAAAAAACAACGCACAGAAAAAAAACAGGGTTAACTTTTGCAGATCTCAACCCTTTTACTCCTCCTGGCAGTCTCCCTGTTATTTTGCTTCTGATGCTTCCCTTTTAATTAAAGGAGCCTCAGACAGCCAGAAGAAGGGAAAGGGTTAAAAAAGGCCACTTCTAGTTACAATTCCTCATCTACTGTTAAGACTTTTTTTAAAAAACCTGCTATTTTTGAAACTGAAAAATGGTGGGTGTTTTCCTGACATTGCTCTGGAAAACAGGGCCCCAAGGCAGCACAAGGTGAAGCAGGGAGCCTAATAAATCATCTCCTAAACTTGAGGTATGAAAGTTAAGTCATTCTTGTAAAGTTCACACAAGGGGAAAGGTTGACCTCTTGATGCTTGAGGACTCTCCCCCACCCCTCAATTAATGAACCAGGAATTCCTTAAGGGACTTTAAGGCTCCAAAGAGATAAAACATATGGGAGGAGCCAGAGTTATCTGCTAGGCAGGTGTGTGTGTGTGTGTTGAGTGCAAAAAGTAAAAAATGGCAGCTGTGATCATCCAATCAAAACTAGTATCTTGACTTTTTTTAGCTTACCCTCATAGATTTCTTGAGGTTGAACCATACATGTTTTTTGCTGTGATCATAAACACATTTTACCAAAAGGAGAACTGCTATCTACTTCTATCTCTTTGTTGATGTGCTCAGTAACTCCAAAATTACTCGAGCATTTTACATCCTTCCAAACAACACTAACCTTCAGTAGGAATGCTGATCAAAGACGGAAAGCTGAAAGACACTTGGCTCTTATAATTTTGGCCATACTTGGCCCTTCTCATTTTTTTTACAGAAATTTGATTGGCATACTAAGTGAAAGCTGTTAAAGCATAAGGCAATGGGTACTGTTTAGAAAATGTGTTCCAAATACACTTGGCATTAATAGGATGTACAGATTAGCTGCTCATATACTCCTTTTATTGAACAATATTACATTAATAAAATATTGTATTTTAATAAGCACTATATAGATATGCATTTAGCATTTTTAATGGTAGCCACAAGATGTGATTTCTGCACATCATTAAATTTAGATATTGAGAATGAGATTCCCTGTCCTTCAAAAATCCCATGGAAGAGATTTTGCCATCTGATAATACCAGATAACAATACCTGATTAGTCTTTTCCATTTCTATAGGACTATTTAAAAAAACCCTCCTATTGTCTAGGTCACCCTATAAATTCTGACACAGAAATCACAGTTCAATATTGTGTAGTGGAAGACATATTTAGCATTATGAAGCTTCTTCCCACTTCCTCAATGTTTTAAAGCAACAGTAAATGCAAAAGAAAAAGTTGGTGCAATGGTTGTTAAAACCATTCTTCTTCTACTTGCTGAGGAAAACTTTTGAAATTTCTAGATATGTGACTAGCACTAAAATGCCTGCACTGTTAATAAATGTGTCGGCTGCCTTAGACAAGTTAATAGTTGATCAACAACGCTGCCCATTTTCTTCTGTCATACGTTCATGGTTCAATTAATTCACCTCTTCTACATCATAAACACAGTTTGAGGAATTGTGAGAAGTAGCCTTTTGCAGCCATTGCCTTTCATGGATGCGAAAACATCTGAGAGTCACATCCATGGCTCTTATTCATCTTTCTATTTCGGTGCTATCATCTCTCAAGTAATTTATTTATATGAAATAGAAATAAATAAATTACAACCACTGGCGGTGGGCTGATCAGTTGGACATATAGGGCAACATTCTCCGAAGGGTATCTCAGGCCTGGGACAGTCTCTCATTTCTTCGCAGAGAATATCGTCGCAGAGGACAGTGCCAGTGTCACAAACACAGATCTGGCACGGTTCGGGTTTCCATACATCTTTATCACTATATCTCTGCCCATCCTGTACACAGCTGCCTGCCTCCTCTGTGCCAGAAGGAAAGGGAAAGGAGAAAGCAGGTTAAAAGACAAATGCAGCAGAAACCAAGAGCGAAAGAAATAGCAGCATTTGTCCCAGTGATCCAACATTGGCCTCCATTATTCCCAACCAGCCCCCTTCAAGAACATCTCATCAACTTCCCACAGGTTATGAGGGCATTTTGCTCTTCACAAATAGAGGATAAAGGCCTTCGGTTAGCTGCTCCCAATCCCACCCCCAACCTCCACATAAGTAGTATCCGTAAATTTATCTCAGGGTTCCTCACGACAATGATGATAACACTCATGGCTTGGGAGTCTATGTAAACTCCAAAAATCACATTCCAGTGGAGGGATTATTAAAGAATCATAAGAGTGGTAGACCTGAAAGGATCATGAGGATCATCTGTCTAATCGCCAGCAATGTGCAGGAAAAACAATTTAAACCATCCATAATAGGTAGCTCTCCAGCCTTTAAAAAAAACCCAGAGATAGAGAATCCAGAACCATCAGATAAACTGTTCCACTGATACAAACATTTTACTGTCAGAAAATATTTAAAACAAATCTAGGTAGCAGCATTTTGTTTATTTATAGGCTATTATTTGTGGTTCTAGTTTCTATAGCAGTGGAAAACAGTCTTCATCACTTTCCTTTAGCTTCCCTTTATGTACCTGAACATGGTTATCGTATCTCTCCTCAGTTTTCGTTTCTCCAGCCTGAACATCCCAAGGTCCTTCGGCATATCTTCTTAGGAAATGTCTTACAAATACTTGTATCATCATTTTTGTCTTCCTCTGAAAACCCCTTCTGGAATTGTATTACTCGAAATCCTAGCTAGGATGCCAGTTGTGATCTTAGCGGTGCTGAATAAATATAGTATCTTTTAGGGTTCCCTCCTACCAGGTGTGTGGGCTCAAGACGCTTAGCATATCACATTTTTCATTTATCCTCACCATCAGTTATGTGAGGTGTGCTAGGATGCTATAGCCACCCATGAGGCAAGACAATGCTTACTTGTGAAGTAATGGCTTGGGTAATAGCTACCTGCAAGGTAAGAGCCAAGATAATAATTACTTGCAAAGTAATAACTAGGGTACCAGTAGTAGGTATTTGCTAGGGCATTAGTTACCTCGGCTGCAGGATAATGCCTATTTGTATGCAACAGTATGTATTACCCAGTGATAGTTATAGGGTAATTAGGGTAATAGATTCCTATAAGATATTGCTAGAGTACTTCCAGGGTACTCTAGGGTAACTGTTACAGTTACTTCCAGGCTAACCGCTAAAGCAGCGATTGCTTGCCCAAGATTGTTCCTGCATTGTCTTTATTACTTCCCGCCACATCAAACATATTTTGCTTGCTATATATTACCTCTTGGATACAGTGATACCAACTTCATAAAAAATACCCGGCAAGCCTAAGACCTAATCAC
Organism: Arizona elegans; assembly: GCA_022577455.1. Classification (NCBI taxonomy): domain Eukaryota; kingdom Metazoa; phylum Chordata; class Lepidosauria; order Squamata; family Colubridae; genus Arizona; species Arizona elegans. Next base: position 19,803,863 of record JAKOOJ010000003.1, read on the forward strand.
AGGTGTATAAGTTATGTTTATTCTAAGTCTTAGCCCAGTTATAGTAGTTGCTCCCCCCTCTCTCTACTGCTGATCTAGAGTTCCCTCAGTCCTCACTCAGCAAACCTTGTCGTTTAGCAAACTATCTCTTATAATCAAGCATAGTTTCATTTCATGGTGGTTTGACGAGTCACTTGGCTGAACTGATAGCATTTCTGGCGGAAGAGGTTTAGGATTTAGAAGAGTTATATTGGGCCACATAACTAATTCACCTTGCAATCCCTGACACTAATTCTTGGCTATAATGGGGAAGGGAGCATATTAGAGGCCACCCAATTTGCTCCAGTCCCTTTGAACCTGCATCTAAGAAAACAGTAGCGACCTGAGTTAATTCTTGATAACTCTAAGGAAGAGTAAAACGTGTTTTTCTAATTAAAAATCCAGGGTTTTTTTTGAGGGGGGGTGTTTATTAGGCAACAGAAGACCAAACTAATGTCAGATCGGTGAAGGATATGGCAGATGGAGAGTGGTGGGAGAATTCAAACCAGAAGGAAGAGGAAGACTTTGGTACTCTAATTTAAACATCAGATTAACTCTCATTCTCTCTCTCTCTCTGATACCCCCACCCCTTAGCTAAGTGAAACAGAAATTGTACTTCATAGGGAAGAGATCAGAAAAAAGTACATTAAAAATGCACCTCATTTGCACTTGCATCCCCTCCCCTCCTCCCCTTTTCTTTAACTTCTTAGCAAAGGCCTGACAGCAGCAACGATATGACAGGGGGGCCATTGTGTACAAGTCAGCAGAGCCAGTTGGAGCCCAAGGGACCCTCCACTCATGAATGGACCTTTTCTCAAATGCACACAGAGTGCAATTCACATTGCTCCAGTAGGGACTACTTTAAATAAACATGGGCAGCCTTTCAGCATCTGGAAGCTATTGCTGCTCAAGGCAAATAAACCTGCATAGAGCAAGGATTCAGTTTATACCCTAACCTGGGAGAACACTTTAGGGGGTGGGGGGAATCAGTGTATAAAAGAGAAAAAATGATACTCTCCAAATAAGCACCTGGATTAAAAACTTTCCCCTTCATGAGAATATGAAAATATGTTTTTTTTTAAAAAAAACAAAAACAAAAAAAACAATTAAATGGTATTTGCCGATGAACACTTCGCTTCTCCTGCATGTTTCTCAATCTCCAAGCCATGGTGCTTTAATCATGGCAAAAGATGTGAGAAAAGATGCTAAACTTAGAAAGACTACACTTACCACACTGCAGACCAGCTGACTAATACGAGAAAGAACACCTGATTGTGATTGGGAATTACAAATTGTCTCCCAAGATTCAGAGTGTTTCCAAGCTACTTTCAGTGTGCAATTTCCCTTGCTTAGTTCACTGAAAGCTTGTGCCTCTTAAAAAAGTGTGTTAGTCAGAAAAAGTGCAACCTCTGACTCCTGGTGTTTGTTTGTTTGTTTGTTTTGGTCACCATAAACTAACACAGTTCTGCTACTCTTTTCCACTGGTAGTAGCCCTCCCGTATTTTCCTAGCTTGTTATGGTTGTTAGAAGCAAAGAATAGACTAACTAACTCAATACCTTTTGATCAGCAGGGCTAGGAACCTATGTCAGTTCCCTTTCTTGAACCACCCTGAGGCAAACCAGTGCAAGGCTCTTTCTTTCTCTTACCAACTCAGAAGACCCAACTGCAGAGATTATAGCATATTAATAGTAAAAAGAATTAGACTCTTTCTTTGGAATTTTGCACTGGGAGAAAGCAAGGCCTGAGATCGGGGCAAAAAAAAAAAAGGAAATTCCACCCCACTTCCATGATATAATCCCTGCAATTGATTTACAATCTGGAGCATTACAGAGGAAAGGATGGCATCCAAACAAAAGAAAACCTGCTCAAAATATAGGAAGGGAGGAATTGTTTCTATCTATTCAAGTTTCCCACTCTTGAATAAAATACTGCAAACAACAAAGGCTCTCTTAGTCAGCAGCAGAAAAGAGAGAATTTGGCTCTAATTTTGTAATGATTGGGAGGGAAAGTTGATAAAAGCTTTGGGGAGAAGAAGGGGGATGGGGATGGTTATACACAATTCCCTAATACACAGGAAGGATTCCCATGCCTCTAAGTGTGTGGGGGGAGGGGGGTGAAGAGTGAGAGTAGAATAAATGGACTGATGTGCCTCTGGAATGTTTTGTACCCCTCAGGTGGCCTCTTTTGAGTTGGGGAAATTTTTCCTTCTGCTCCTTCAGCTACCAAAAAAAAAAATCTGTTAGCTATCAAATTCCCCAGGAACTCCATCTGCACCTTACTCCACGTCCCTAACTGAACTAGTGGAGAGATACTAGAACTTATGGATAAAGATCTTTGTGATTCCTCCACTCCTCAAATCTTCCTGGTATGTTCTCTTTTGTCTGGATCCCCCCCCTCAATGAGCCCCTATACAAATCATTCAGTTAACCCTTTCATTCCACCAACAAGAGGTTGGAGGGGTCATTTATCCTCTGTGAGTTGAGAATATGACTTTTTACCATACTGTTTTCTGGAGATCTTTAGACAAAGGCATATAACACTTTAAACACTGATGATGATGATGATGATAATAATAATAATAATAATAATAATAATAATAATAATAATAATACCTTATGCCCAGCTCACCCCACTGTTTGGAAGGCCCAGAGAAGAAATGGTACAGCAGTTGAATTAGATTGTGCCAAGTGCAGCTCTTGTTTTTGAGTAACCAAGCATTACAAAGAACAGATTGGGATTTCAGACTAATTATGAGGATGTGGAACAGCATCTCTCTGCAGCAGGAAAGAATTTGAGGAGCCGAAAGAAGAGAAACCAAGTGCAAGAACGAGATGGAGGGAGATTAACTCAAAGGAGGAAGATGAATTGTACAAACCCACAAGTGATTTTTTTAAAAAAAGAAGTTTGCTTGTTCTCCTGATTTTTTCCCACCCCCTCTCCTAATTTATTGTTCCCCATCAACTTTGCTTTCCCCCTGCTTTCTGGACAAGAAAAAGAGAAAGAAAGGTGTAACTTACGTATATCATTCTGACAATTGACAACTGCTAATAAAATTACTTGAGTAGCTGCCAGGAGCACTAGAGTCCTTGAATCCAAAAAGCTGAACATGTCTAAATGTTAGACATGCAGCAGGACCTTTGTGTGGATGGGAAAGAAGGAGGAGGAGGTGATGATAGTAAGTGGTGGTAGTTTCCCCAGTGGCTACCGAGCCTTCATGCAGTTGATCCTCCGCGGTCTTTAAAAAAAAAAAAAAACAGCAAGAGAATCCAAAGTAGCAAAAGGCCCAGGAGAAACCCGGCTAATGCCGAGGGCTCTGGGCTGAAGCACCGCGGCTGATGCTCCCCTCTGCCTTCTAGCAGCCCGTGTATATGCCCAGGTCTCAGTCCTCCCCTGGCCCCCAGCTGAGCTGTAACCTGAGCTTTCAGCCTTGTCCCCAAGTTAGAGACCCCTCCTCCTGATCGATCTTCTCAAGTCCAACTCCTGCAGCCAAAACGGGTGGCAACCAGACGAGAGGGAGGGGTCTGTGGCCCTCTTCCCTCTCCAGCCTCAGCTCTATACATGCACACTCGTACCATCTCCCCCCTCCCGCTTCGGGCGGCTGGGCAGACCTCCTACGAATCTCCATCATCAGCCCCGTCCATCTCTCGCTCTCTAAGGAGCAACTTCGGGAGAAAGAGCGCGCGGAGCCCTCGAGCTGGGAATCTGGCTGGGAGCGCAGCTGCTCAATTGGAGGTAGAAGGCAAAGACTCCCGGGGGTCGGCGTGACTTCCATTTCTCCAGTCTCCCACTTTCCTTGCATCCGATTTTTCTACAAATCGGGAATTAAGACCGACTACTTTCCTTTATCCGGATTCTTAAAGCAAGCTTGCCTATACAATACACGCGCAGCATCAGTCAGATCCGGGCGGAGAGCGCTTTGCCCTCCCCACCTGTTGCCTTCTTTTCCCAAGAACCCGTCCGTCGCATCCCCTTTTCTTCCCCCTCTCAAGATGCTTCAGCATCACTGCTTCCCTGGCGCACTAGTTATACCCGGCCACTTTTAAGACGGATTTCCCATTTAAATCCTCAGCCCGCGAATCGTTTTCCACAGCTTGGACCAAGAAATCTCCCATGTATTTTCCCGTTGTTGTTGTTTTTTTCCACCCTCCCCGCCGCTTAACGGGAACGAAAGGGGGACGGTTGCAACAGAGCATTAATGACCCAGCTCAACTCTGAATGAACGCTAGGGAAAATGGCTTGGGAAGGTGGCCTGAGTTTGTTTTGTTTTTTTTTAATTTGATTTATATGCCGCCCTTCTCCGGAGACTCAGGGCGGCTTACAATGCGCTAAGCAATAGCCTTCATCCTTTTGTATATTTATACAAAGTCAGCTTATTGCCCCCACAATCTGGGTCCTCATCTCACCTACCTTTGAAAGGATGGAAGGCTGAGTCAACCTTGAGCCTTGGCGAGATTCGAACCTGCAGTAATTGCAGGCAGCTGGTCTTAATAACCAGCTTAATAACAGGGTGCCTTAGACCACTGTACTACCAAGGCTCTTTTTGACTACCTCACACCCCGATGGCTGAGATGATCTAGTGGGTGCAAACGACCAAATGGGCAGAATAAAACCCCCCTCCCCCTCTCATTTCATTCAATTTCTCCCTTCCTGACCCCTTTTTCCCTTTCGGAGGGAGGTATGAGAAACGTCCTGGCTAATGAGAGCGATCCCCCTCCCCCACTGTCCCCGCCGCACACGACGATACTCGCTGATCCAGCCCCTGCTTGGTCCCTCTTCCCATTTACTGCATCGCCATTTCCAGGGAGAGAAAAGACGATCAAACATAAATGCCACCGTAAGTGCCCAAGATTTCTCTTGGGAGGAAAAGTTGGCTGCCAAGGTCGGGCGTTGAACCTTACTCCACAGTTAAGTGAGTCCCACTAAAGGTAGCAAGGCTTATATCTGAAGAACTAAGTTTAGGCGGCAGCTCAGAAGCCCTTTGATGGACAGCCGCCTTTTCCAGCGTTAAATGCTTCTCCAACGTCCCGGGAGACGTGTCCCGGCCGAAGAAACCCATTCCCGGTTTCGGACATAAAATAAAACCCAAAGCGATCTACAGTAGCAAAAAAGAGCGCAGGCAGGCAGAGGGCGGAGCTACCGACTCCGACGGGACAGAATGCGTCCACCTGCGCGCGCAGCTTAGCTGGCCTGGCTCTGGTTTTGCGGCGCACGTGGCTCGAAGCCTGGCGCCCAGAGAGAGAGAGAGGTCAAGTGGCAGGGAGTTTGTGCGGCGTTTTGTCAAGCGCGTTTTTCTTGGCAGATGATTGCGGGGGAGGTGGGGGGGGGAGTTCCCAACTGGAGGAAATTTCCGAAGAGGGAGGGAAATAGGGAACAGGACTAGACAAACCAATGGAGAACTTAGTGCAACTTTGCCAGCTAGGGCGAACCAACTAGTTGCCAGCAAGATTTTGTGTCTTTGGGGTTCTTCGAAATAATTATAGGTTATTCCAATTTATAGGTTATGAATAGTCATTCCAAAGTTGTAGGCCAGATCCGGTAGGCTTAATGCTAAGTCCAAAATGCAAGCTTTCTGCCTCAACTTTGAAAACAATGAAATAACCTACCTACCTTGCAATGTAGTATTTTGCTCAGCGGTGTTATGCTTAGTTTTTTACCAGTTAAAATAGTTCATTTTCTCCCCCCCCCCAAAAAAAATGATACAATAAGCCTGGAAGGATAGTTTTACTCCATATTTTGTGCCTATGGAGGGGTTCAGGGGTAAAAAAACCTGCAAAGAAGGTAATTGTCAAATCCAGGCACCCCCAAATGTCAACTGGCCCAAAATGCAGCAGTGTGCATGGTAATAGGTTTGCCCACATAGCACCTTTGTTATGGAGCTGCACTGGCTTCCAGTTTCATTCTTGGTGCAACACAAGGTGCTAGTCATCACCTTTAAAGCCCTAAATGGCACAGGACCACCTTTCCCTAATGGCATCTGCCTACCCTACCAGATCAGATAGGGTGGGCAAGCTCCTAGACCCTTCCTTTAGACATTGCTATCTAAGTTGGGCAGACTTACACCCTTCTGTAAACTTTAAAACCTAGCTTTCCCCCCAAGCGCTGGGATAAGATTGGATAGTTCCACATTAGAAATTTGACTTGACGCTAGGTCTTTGTTGTTTTTAATATTTTAATCTGTTTAGTTTTATAGTTTTATATGATTTTCTCTTTGTTTTAACATTTGATTGGGAGCTGCCCAGAGTTGCTTAGAAGATGGACAGTTATATAAATGTTTTATAAATAAATGTTTTAAGTTATACCTGTTGATCCAGTTAAACATAAGCAATTACAAAATTGGCACCCATCAATTCAGGGTTTGTGCATGTGTGTGTGTGGACAGATGAATGAATAGGAAAAGGAGAAAGAGAAAACAAATCAGGATACATTTATCTCCTTAGTTAAATCTCCTGTAGTAGAGATCAACATAAAAGGAAACATCTTTGGTTCTAGAGAATAATTGAAAGGATGCCATTTATAAGTTTTTTCGTGCAGAATAATTGATTAAAGTTATAGGAAAGCATATTACAACGTTCTTAGAAAAAGATTCTTAAGCCTATGAATATCTTAATAATGGAATAAATTGAGAGAGCACGCGACTGTCCTAAAGTCACCCAGCTGGACAAAGTGATCCTAGAGACAACAAAATGAAAGAGACTGAGAAATAAGTTTCAAATGCAAACCTATTGGAGCAGACAAAACTTTTAAAGAAGTTATGTCAAATTCTTCATTTATACAAAGTAGTTTCAGTTCATACCAAATTTGATTAATAAACATTTTTAAAAGAATATTTATAATGGTGTTATGTAGCAATTGTCTTATATTTATCATTTTATTGGAATGTTGTATATATGGTGTCATTTTCCATGCAATGGGCAGCCATATAAATTTGATTAATAATATTATTTTTCATAATTATTCGAGTTTACAAATACAAAGATGAAAGAAACACAAACTAAGAAAAGTATAAAAAAAATTAAAAGAAAAAGAGAAGTACAAAGAAATATAAAAAATTAAAAGAAATAAACATATATAAAAGATGACTCCAGACAAGTATAAACTTCAGTAACTTGACACCTTCTCTAATATTTCCATACCAAAAACTTTTAATCATCTCTTATGATTGTTGCCACAAGACAAAAAAGACTATTGTAATTTTGATGCTCGTTAAAGCATCAGGGATTTCTTTGAAGAAGGCTCCTAACTTTTCATTGCTCATGAAAAGCCACAGTGTGTCCTTGTAGCAAAGATGGCCACAGCGTGGTATGAACCTTCCCCAAAAATAACTCACACTCTCGGTTGTAAAAAGAGCCAGTGAGCTTTGCCCTTGTTCGGCCATGAATGCTAAAAATGTGCCCCATCAATTAACCAATGGCAGAGATCCCTCATCTTTTACCTCAGAACTGGATGGATTCTGCTCACCCCACTGAATTTAAACAGGGAAGCTATTCCACTGAGGCTTGGAAATAACTCAATGCTCGCTGAATGCAACAGTAGATTTTGATAATATGTGTGTGTGTGTGTGGTTTGTGAATCCTATTTTTATCTCTTTAACCTGTCATTAAGACAAACCCACTTTAAATACCCTCTGTTTCCTTGAAGTGAGGTGACAGATTCACGTTTTGCAACCAACTAGAAACTTCATCAATTGCCTGCTCACTGCCTGATCTTTGCTGCAAGAAAGGAGCTGAAATAGAATGTGTTTACACCTTGGATTCTGAGTTTAAATTCCTCATGCAGTTAGGATACCTTGACTTCAATTTTATTTGATTTTGTTCAGAGTCAATTGCTTTAGAATTTTTATTTACAAAGGGAAATCTTGGAAGAACCATTAAAAATTCCAAAACCCTTAGATATGAGACTTTTCTTAACCTGGGGTGAAATTTTGTACTTTTTTTATTGCCCTCATTGGTTCCTATGTAGTTTCCTCTGTGGCAGTCCTATTTTGCATGCTATGAAAACCTTCACCTACTCATTTCTGAAGATCTAATTTCTGACAGTTACAAGAACAAAAGATTAAAAATATTCCCAAATCAACATGGGTAGCCTTGCTGGAACCTATAAAGACTGTCTCTACTTACTCATGCCCTGCTATGTTGTTTCTATCGGCCCTCAAGGCAGTACTTTGTACACTTAAGCAGCATTTTGCAGCAATTTTTAGTAACCTCTTCAGATCTCTGAGACACAATCAGCAATCATCCAAACTAAGAAACAAAAATCTATAATAAACTCAGTTTAGCCATTATACTATAGTTTTACTTAACAGCAACACCAGAGTGCAAAATAGATGATTGTGCTCACTATTTCTTCATCTGAGACAAGTCAGGATGTTAAAAGCAGAAGGCAACGTTTTATAGAATAGTCTGCAACAATCCTACCCAGCTTGACAGCAACATCTAGTTCAGCGGTGTCAAATTCATGTTGTCATGGCGGCGTCACATGACATATTGTGACTTTTTCCTCCTTCGTTAAACGGGGCGTGGGCATGACCAGCGTGTGACACATCCGGCCGTGACTTTGACGGCCCTGATCTAGTTGATCTTGGCTAATCTAGAAGACTAAGCAGAGTCAAATGGGAAACGGCTGTTGATTAGAGTAGAAAGTTATGTTCAGGTGTGTCAACAACATTGCATGCGTTCAACCATACACACCACTAGAATCTGGTGTACGGTAACTACTCAAAATGCCCTTGATTTTTGCTTCACCTTTTTAGACCTTCTCAAATAACCCAAGTGAGAATCAGGTACAATATCTAGAATGCTAAGTGGGGAAGAATGCCTTTAATAGAGGTTAAAGGTCAACAATTATGACCTCTGCCTCATTACAGGCTTATATTGAGTGGGGGATCTGTATCCTTTGGGCTGTCCTTGGTGTCTTGTAGCTAAATGTTTTACAGCTTAAAGATCCAGAAGAAAACAACCTCAAGGTTATCTTAGCTATGTTATGAGATGTGAAAGATCTGGATCACATATGAAGTTCCAATTAAATTGATTAAATTGATTTATTACTAAGAATGCCTACACACAAGAATCTACTCCATTCTAGGTTAGCACTATCTTGGCATTAACTCTTGTTTAATGCCAAGATAGTGCTAATCTAGAATGGAGTAGCATTCAAGAGGGGTTAGTCTTCGTTCATTTGTGGCTATGTAGAGAGACTAGCCCAGTGATGGCTAACCTTTTTGCCGTCATGTGCCAAAAGCAGGGGGAGCATGGGGGGGTCATGCACCCGTGTGCCCACACCCATAATTCAATGGCCCCCTGCGCCCCACCCCCCACGCGACCTGCTTTTGGCACATAACAGCAAACACTGTTGGGCCTGGTAGGCCCATTTTTTGTCCTCCCCAGGATCCAGAGGCTTTCTTGGAGCCTGGGGAGGGTGAAAACGGCCTTCCCCACCCGCCCCGGAGCCCCCGCAGAGACTGGAAATGGCCCGTTTCCTGATGTCTGGTGGGCCCAAAAGGCCTGAAAATCAGGTGGCCGGCGCGCACATGCACACTGGAGCTCAGCTAGGACAACACTCATGTGCCCACAGATATGGCTCCGTGGCACGTGTGCCACAGGTTCGCCATCATGGCTCTAGTTTGATTTCTCTTGACTTTGCCCCAGGTTCTGCCACATATATATAAGCATCAGTATGTAAGTAAGATTAATTGTGAGGAAACCTACATGATGGTGTTACACAAAGCATTCCAGTTTTTACTGATTCCTACCTTCTCTTACCATCTGAACAATAATGGAATGAAACAGAGGCACAAGCAGAACTGTCCATTTTGGATTACACAGATATCCATTAGAGGTCAGGTCGGAAAACTTAACTCTTCATTATCAGATAGCAATAGTGCTCCTAGCCCAACCTTTCTTAGCCTGGTATTGTTTAGATTGGCTGGAGACAGTTACAGTACTTATTATAATCCATTAATTGAGGCCATGGAGGCACATTAAGATAGCTTTCTACACTCTTGATAGTCTTTTACTAGTTCCAGTACATTGCCACAGAAAATAAACGAAAGCAAAAGAAAAGGCTTTTATTTTGTAATTCCTTCATTCTGTCCAAATTTGCTCTGAGGAGACACAATTCAGATTGTTGGTGCCCATGTGGTCATCATGATATAAGTGAAACAAGTGGGGTGAAATATTAAAAATGCCTAAATTCGGAAGTTTCCCATTTGCAGTCTATGAGTGGTTGAAATCGGTTGTGTAATCTTTTATAAGCAATGATCTGCCAGTGCTGAGAGAGCATTTTAGAGTTCATATCTGAACCGCAAGTGATTCTGCATCATGTTTAGTGCTTGTTACTATGTTCTGCTTTGATTTTAGCTCAGCTGATTTGATTTCAGAATACTGCTTTTTAGTAAGCAAAGTTTAATTGAATTGAACATGGTTTCCTTTTCAAATGGTGTGTTTCAGATTTCAGCATGAATATCAAACAAGAAATACATGTACAATTTTGTATAGATTGTGTGGAACGCTAGGACATTTAAACCAGACATTACTGACAATCTAAACTGGAAAGAATTCAAATAGGGTGCACATATCAAACCAATTTACAAATCCATTCATTGTCATAGATCAAGACTTCTCTTTAAAGATTTAAAGAGCCTTTAACTTTGATTTATCGTTTTGCATTCTTCAGCATTTATTTTATCTATAAAGTTAGATTCTAGATTCACAGCCTGTGGGGTAAGAACTTTGAAGGGGATAAATGCTTGAGCTTACATTGGCAGACCAAGCTAGGAAATCCTATGATTCATTGATAAACAAACTACAGGTAGTCCTTGACTTACAACAGTTCATATAGTGACTGTTCAAAGTCAAAAAATGTGAGTTATGACCATTTTTCACACTTAACAACCATTGCAGAATCCCCATGTTCATGCGATCAAAATTCTGACACTTGGCAACGGATTTATATTTGTGACGATTGCTGTTTCCCAAGGTCATGTGATCATCTTTTGCAACCTTCTGACAAGCAAAGTCAATGGAGAAGCCAGATTCACTTAACGACCCACTGGAGTGATTCATTTAACAACTATGGCAAGAAAGGTTGTAAAATGGGGCAAAATTCACTTAGCAACAAAAGTGTTGGGCTCAATTGTGGTCGTAACATAAGGACTGCCTGTACTTTATCTATATCAGGGGTGTCAAACTCACATCATCACGGCAGCATCATGTGACATATCAGGACTTTTTCCCCCTGCGCTAAACTGGGCATGGGCATGGCAGCATGTGACGCATCTGGCCCGCGGGCCGCAAGTTTAACAGCCCTGATCTATTTATTGTAGATGGGGCTTCCACTTGATGACTTCATGTTGCTCTAAAGGCACTAAAGCAAACCAGGCCAATTTCCCCTCTTATTATCATTTGTCAGCTCAGGCTGTTAATTTAATTTCTACCTCCCTGGCCAACATATTATAGCTTCAACACAGGAATTTTTGGCCCAGGTGCACAGGGTTGAGTTATGCCAGAAGAAATATCTGCTCATCACTAATAATTAAAAGCCCAGAGTCAGGAAAAGATGTGGAAGAATATCACATCTGACAGAGGCCCAGGTGCACACCTGTTGGGTTTTTCAGAGCCTCCTGCTCCCCCTGCCCCACCCCCTGACAGGAGACTGCAAGATTCAGCCTGCTTGATTTAAGGTACGACTGTCAACCAAATAAATACATTTTAGTTGATGCCTCCTCTATCATTTAACTGATCAATTGACTGAATGTCAGTACAGGTAGTTCTCAACTTACAACAGTTCATTTAGTGAGGTTCAAAGTTACAACAAGTGCCTTATGACCATTTTTCACATTTCTGACCTTTGTAGCAGCCCATGATCATGTGATTAAAATTCAGATGCTTGGCATCTGGTTCATACTTATGACCATTTCTTTGTCCCAGGGTCATGGAATCACCTTTTGCAACTTTTTGACAAGCAAAGTCAATGGGAAAAAGTGATTCACTTAACAACCGTATTACTAATTTATCAACTGCAGTGATTGGCTTAACAACTGTGGTAAGAAAGGTTGTAAAATGCGGCAAAACTCACTTAACAAATGTCTCACTTAACAACAGAAATTTTGGTTATAAATCGTTGTGGTTGTAAATCGAGGACTACCTGTATTAGCAAACTCTTTGCTATCCAGTTTTGAGATATAGAAGACAACACCATGGGAAAATTGGAATTACATTTACCTTTAAGTAGAGTTTTCTTTTTCTTTTTCACTGTGGAACATCTCCCACTTATTTTATGACCATCCATAGGTTAGGGAACTACAGGGAGAAAAAAAGCAGAAAATGTTAGTGCCTAAACAGCTATATGCCCTTTACAATTATTTAGATTACTATTGTTGAATTATTTTACTGGTTTCTGTAGTACAAAATATTTTTAAGTACTGATTTGGTTTTCAGAAATATATTTATTGCTTTAAAATTATTGAATTACTTGTATTCAGTTATCAGGCTATTTAGAATGGTTAAGGAAAGTGGACAGGATAATTTTAATTTCAAATAATTGATGTGCTATTGATAATAGCCAGATACAGTAACATCTTCTGTGTACTCAAGTATGGACATGCATATATTCAACCATCCCTTTAATGGAACACATATCTCAATGTATACTTTACATATCATGGTAATAGTAGACATGCATAAATTTTCGTATATATAATATTAATAGTTTCTAGGTGACTGGTTTATTTGAATGAGAACAGCAATCCTGTCCTTTGTTCAAATATTACAATGTGGTTCATTGTCCAAATAGTTTGCTAGCAATTTTACAATGCTTGATTGCTCCCAGAAAAAGTACTCCCTCATTGTGGCTTTTGGTAGAGAAGGGAATAAAATGGAATGAATAATGTTAACTTGGTAGGTTAAATAGGCAATATGATTCTGAATGCCAATCTTTGCAGCAGGAAAAAAGTCTGCATTGCCTTTACATTGATGGAGATGGATTGTTGGACTTCATAAAGTGCATTTTTTACTATATTATAATATATAAACAAATTGTGTGTGTGCACACGTGTCTGTAAGTTACCCTTATGTTGGAATATTAATTTTAAGTAATTAAAAAGTCTTTCCATTATATATAAAAAGGGAAAAGGAATAATCTTAGATAACAACAGAACTCTTTTTCTGAGTTTTCCCCATTAAATGATCATCAACCATCTGTCTTGTTTCCTCCTAAAATTTAATGCTATTGGTCTCTGTTGCTTGACAGAGGGAGACAAAACTTTATTCAGAATCTTACAGTTTGAAAATTCCAAAACGATTCTCTCTCTATGTGTATGTGTGTTTATATTTGTGTCTCTCTCTGTCTTTCTTTCTGTGTGTCTCTCTTTGTTTGTGTGTCTGTGTTCCCTTGCTTATTTGAAAATGGGGAGGTAGTGGGGAAAAAAATCTGGCTTGCTTCCCAAAACAAATAGTTCATGGCATTATATGAAATCTTCTCAGATCATCAAATGCCTCCTCGGCCTTGACATCAAAGCATTGTGTAGGCCCTGCAGATAATTGAAATTGATGTGAAATTGTCACATCTAAAGTACAATCTCTGTCAAAGGAGTAGCCGTTTTTTGCCATAATACTAATAGCAGCAGCAGCAAAGGGCCTTAAGGCTTAGTTCATTAAATCTAATAATTTATGACTTAATTTTTTCCCCTCATACTGTAGATGCAGGAGGACATCCCTCAGATATAACAGAGCCCTCTAGTGTTCATTTCCTAGCTGCATGTTTCCTGGTTGTTATGATTCCTCCCTTGCTTTGGATTGACACTGTGCCTTGATTTTGGATTGTGCCTTGGGAACTCTGGACTTTTCTTGCCTCATGAATCCTTTTGTGTTGTGGATTTAATTTTGCCTGGTGGGTTTTTCTTGTTTGGGAAACTTTCAAGTGCCTTGTGGATTCATTGGTCATTGCTCTGTGGACTAACATTGGCCTGCATTTGACTGGACTTAATTGGAACAATTCTGGGTTTTTGGTGAAGGGAATTGCTGGGGAATATTAATAAACCCACTAAATCACCATTACATGTGTGTGAGTGAGTGGAACAGCCCATGTGTGTATACACAAAGACAGATAGACAGATAAATATAGGTGTGTGTGTGGGGGTGCCATTCATGAGACCAGAGATGGAAACCCAGAGCTCAAAGCTATCAATGGAACTTTTCCAGAGTGAAATTTGACCCCTCTTTCCTTTCATCCCCAATCCAGTCCAGGCCTGAGAGAGATAGTAGGCTTCTGTTGAGTTCACTTTCATATAAGGAACAGGAAGCAGACGTCTAGCTGTCTGACTGCTTTGAGTGTTCTGGCAAAGCGCCACCATTTGTGTATACTATTTCTGAATGATAAAGTTACTTTGGAGAAGTGTGTAAAGCAGGCTCAAAACTCAAACAAGGAGAAAACTCTCAAAAATACTGATAAATTGCTTGCTGGATCCCAATAAAATAAGATTTGGAATTCTTAGTGATTCAAAGGAAGAGGAGATCAAGATGATATTTGGAATGAACAGGAGATGTTTACTATATTTGTGTTATTATTTAAGAATAAAGTTGCCAACTTTTCAGCTGGCCTCTTATAATTGGTGCTTTAAGGAAGGCAAAGAATTATTCACATGATGGACCAAGACAAGTTGGCAAATTGGACCAAATCACTTCCCTCTGCATTCCCGTTTCTTTGCCAATTCCAAGTAGTGGTTTCATTGTGACTAAAGTGTGCAGCAACCTAGAGACACTGCCTCTGCTGAATACAACCCATAGGGACCTTTTTAAACAGGTCTCAAAGCAAGGTATTGTGAGATAGCCATAATCAGTATGATTAGATACTGGGTCTAAGATGCAATCATAGCAGATGATCCTCCCTTAGCCTGATGAGTTCTTATCCTAGTGCAGGGGTGTCAAACTCAATTTAATTGAGGACCGCACCAGGGTTGCGTTTGACCTCGGGGGCCCGGGTGGGTGTGGCCAGGGTGGATATGGCAAGCTCAACATCACTCATGTCGGGGGCACCTGCGGTGACCCAAGCGCTCTGCCAGCGAAAACAGGCTCCTGAGCTCTGTTTTCACCACCTGCAACCCTCTGCCAGTGAAAACGGAGCTCAGGAAGGCTGCCTGTGGCCCTCACAACCTCCATTTTCACTGGCAGAGGCACTGTGGGCCAGTCTTTCACTTTTCCAGGGCGCCCCTGTGGGCCATATCTAAGCACCCTGCAGGCCAGATCAGGCCCCTGGGCCTTGAATTTGACACCCCTGTCTTAGTGATTCAAAGGAAGAGCCATGAACCATGATGAGTTTTCATGGGCCATTCCTACTCCTGGAATGGAGGTGTAAACGAACCTATCAGTAGCTGGGTGTGGGAGTTACTTATAATTTTTCTCCCGTGTTCAAAGTTCTGCTACTTAATTTGGCTGAATAGATAGATCCTGCCTACAGCAGTGTGTTTTAATTGCTGGGTATTGGTACTCTATCTTACATGAAGAACACCATAGCAAGGGAAATTAGCCACCAAGAACTGTCAGTAAAGATTATGCCCTAACTCTAGTTTCCCTAAACCAGCATTCCCCAACCTTTCTGGGTTGGCAGCCCAGCACAGGGGGAGGGGGGGAAGGCTAATGGTTTTATGCAAGGAGCAGGAACCCACATCTTCATTTGCGCTCACCCACCACTTCTGGGAGTGACAGGCTGTGAACGCTGGCACCCACCATTTGCGCAAATGGGATTGTGAGCACTGGCGCCTGCTGCTTGTGTGAGCTGGGCTGTGCACGTGTGTGCTGACTCGCCACTCACACAGCCCGGTTGTGAATAGGCCACGAACCGGTAGTGCGCCACAGCCCTCAAGTTGGGAATCCCTGTCCTAAACTTAAAAAATGTGAGAAAGAAAAACATTCTGGTCTACCCATAACTCGACAGCATTTTCCCCATATATTGAATTAATTTTCTTTAAATCTTAATTTGTGCAGACTATTAATATTTAAAAGATATAAATAATACACCATACTAAACCTCCTGTTCTACTTTCTTCCCTATGTAGCTGGATCACTTGTGCTATCTGAAGGCACTGATTGTTCTGTCCCCCGTCCTCACACAGACAAATGCAGTATCAAACACGCCTGCCAATAATTTATTGTATAAACAGACCAGAATTCCTGGCAGACGAGAGTTCTGGCAGCTAACTGTAAAATGCCTGCCAAGTCCAATTAGCACTCCCAAAAAGCAGGAGAGGCCTTATCTGCAGTCCGTTTCCAGAGTGACAAATTATCCATAAGAGTTTAGTCCAAAATATATCTGAGCCGAAGTGCAGGATTCACAATGTGACTCTTTAGAGTTTAAACTTTTGTCCATCACAAAGCCTGCCGAGCAATCACGCCCCTTTTATCCCTTGTGGGGCATGGCTCAGTGACTCAGCTCAATCCCTAGCCCTCCCATGCCTCATCCTTTGCTGCGCACGCTTCTCCCTCCGACGCTGCCTGGGATCAAGCTAGGATTCATCATTATCACTCTCTATCAATGGGTGCTCCAAAATGCCTTCCTCCTGGCCCATCCCAGGCTGTTCCTCCTGGCCTTCGGATGGAACTTGAGGCATTGCCAGAGAGGAGGGTCCTGGAGAGGGAGGCCTTGTCAGTTACTCCCCCTCACCTTCTGAGTCCTCTTCCTCCATGAGGACAGGCTCGGGAGTCGGTGTCACAACACTGACGCTTGCAGAAGACTGGGATAAATATTTAGCATTTTATGGATGAAAGCTGAAAAATTTAGCACGGATGTACCAAGAAATATATAGCTTCGTACCAGTGGTGAAATGCTACCAGTTCGCACCGGTTCAGGTGAACCGGTAGTGATAAAAACTACCGGTTCCTCCACATCGGTATTTCTGACGATCAGCTGTGCCACACGATTTAAAATAGCTAGAAAGCAGTGAATCTAAATTGCATGGCACAGCTGATCCCCCCCCTTGCTGTTCTACATACCTTCCCAACCCTCCTTTTAGTGCGTACTGTGCATGCTCGCGTGCATGTGTGTTTGGTGCACATTGCACATGCACACACAGCACATGTTTGACACGCACTGTGTATGCGCATGCACGCAGTGCGCAGCACGCATACACGGCTAGTGAACCGGTAGCAAACTGTTTCAGATTTCACCACTGCTCTATACCAACAATTTTTCTGCCACCAATGAAGCAGCAAAGTATTTTCATCCTCCCTTTCTTCTATACAGGTAGACTGTATAGAAGTAAGTCCTTGACTTACAACAATTTATTTAGCAACTGTTCAAAGTTACAACAGCACTGAAAAAGTGACTTACTATATTATTATTATTATTATTATTATTATTATTATTATTATTATTATTATTTTATTTCTATACCGCCCTTCTCCTGCGGGACTCAGGGCAGTGTACAGCCAAGATAAAACATTGCATATAAAATTTAAAAACAATTTAAAAGACAATTAAATAATTTCGGCCCAAGATATTAAAAACAACCCAATTAAAACCAAATTCAATTAAAACTGAGAGGATGGGATCAAGCCAGCCCAGCTAGATGGAATAGGTGTGTTTTCAGGGCCCGACGAAAAGTCCGGAGGTCTGATATTGTGCGTATCTCAGGGGGTAGGTCATTCCAGAGGGCGGGTGCTGCCACAGAGAAGGCTCTCCCCCTGGGGGTCGCCAGCCGACACTGTCTGGCCGACGGCACCCTGAGGAGGCCCTCTCTGTGCGAGCGAACCGGTCGGTGGGAGGCTATTGGCGGCAGAGGGCGGTCTCGCAGATAACCCGGCCCTAAGCCATGGAGCGCTTTAAAGGCGCTTTAAAGGACTTACACTTCCTTCCTCCCCTGCCCCCCCGACACTTACAATAGATTGCAGCATTTCCGTAGTCATATGATCAAAATTTGGGTCCTTGACACCAGCATGTATTTATGCCAGTTGTGGTATCTCAGAATCATGTGATAACTCAGGGGGTTCTTGGTGCTTTCTAAGCTGGGTTATTTTCTTGCAGACATTTAATTACCCAAACTAGGTAACATCATCCATTCTAAAAATCATGTGATAACTATTTGTGACTTTCCCAGTCAGCCTTCAACAAGCAAAGTCAATGGAAAAGTCGGATTCAGAATGGGACAACAGGATGATTCACCAAACAACTGAAGTTATTCACTTAATAGCCATGGCAAAAAAAAAAGTTTATAAAATCAAATGCGACTCTCTTAACAACCATCTTGCTTAGCAATGGAAAATCTGGCCCCATTTGTGGTTGTAAATTGAGGTCTATCTTTATTGGAAATATTGGACTTCCATTGGAGAGTCAGGCATGAGAGCACCTATTCTCTTTTGCCTGTTTTTCACACAAGCACACAGATCTTTGTTTAAAGCTTCCACAATGTCTTGCCCTTCTCCTATTCCCCACCCAAGGGGAAAAAAATTCTACAAATAATATTTGATTGAAAGGTGGACCAACCAAGGAGTTCAGGTGGCAATTAAACTTTTCGTCAAGTGCAAAACTGTCTCCTCTCCCCTGCTGTCTTTTTGAGAAATGCAAGTCAAAAATGACTTTGCAAGCTAACCTCAGACTTTCCCAAAAATATTTCCTCTGGTCTAATGGGTAGGCATGAGAAATGTCTGGAAGAAAAGACACTTGTTAGAAAAAGCAAGGATTTAAGGAAAGCATCTCAAAGGACCAGAGCATTCCATGGCTTCTGCAAATAACCTTTCTAAGCTACTAGTTTCTCCAAGAAATCTCCTTCCAATACGTCTTCAGCAGCAGCATGGAATGTGCTTCGGGATTAACAATGCGTCCTCACTTCTGAGCAAGAAGCATGAAATGAGGCAATGAAAATGAGAAATATCCTTTGGCATTTCTCCTGAAACATACCTCCTTCTCTGGGTCTTATTGCTGAAAACCAAAAATTCAATTTCCTGGTAGCTTGTTGCTCCATTACTGCAACCCAGAACTGATGTGTTTGTTTAGGTTGAACCGTTCTTCATAAATACATCAATTTATTGACAACATCATACATGTCAAATGGCTCCGAAAACATTTAATTAAAACATTAATATTTTATATTACATATTGAGCTATTTAAATGAAAAAAAATGTGTTTTAGGAAGCCTTTGGAACTATGTTAAATTGCAAATGGATGGAGTGTTTTTTGGAGTCTAGTTTATTATGACTGTTTACAATATATGGGCAACTTCATACGGTAGCCTTCTCCAACCTGGTGACATTTAAATACTGTATGTTCAACCAAGAGGGGTATTGACTGTTGTTCACTAAAAACTAAGAGGGCACCAGATGGAGGCAGACAGTTCTGCGAGACGATAGTCATCACATGTATTGGGAAATAAATGCATAGATGCTTAAACTACATATATTGTATCAATCACACCACATCCTCACTTTAGGGTCTGTTTCTGTTGCTCCCCTCTGGGAGGAGGTTTCGAAGTATTTCTAGCAGGACTAGCAGATTCTGTATTAGCTTTGTTTCCTATGCCATCCGTCTGGTAAACTCGTAAGATTCATTTTTCTTGCCATGTACATGTATACATCTGAACTAGACCATGTTGTTTTTGTGTCTTATAATATATGTGCGTATATGCATGATTTTTGTATTTATTTATTTTGTCATGTTTATGTAGTATATCTTGGAGGTGGTGATCCTTTGAGAGCTGTATGCAACAAAATTTTATTTTAATGTATGCCGATTAGTGTACATTTAAAGTGACAATAAAGTTATTTATTCTAAATCTAAGTCTAATCATAACCCTGGAAATGAAAGTTAAAAATTAAATAAGATGCCTATAGAAATGCAGGATGATAAAATCTAGCTCCCTAGACCCTACGGCGAACATATGGTATGTGGTATGCGCGCCATGTGCAGTGGTGAAATATAAATTTTGTTAATACCGGTTCTGTGGGCGTGGCTTGGTGGTGGTAGGTAATATGACTGAATGGGCGTGGCCAACTTTTTTTTTTTTAACTTTTAAAACCATTTTTCTACAACCTCTTTGGCTGAAGAGGTTGTTAAAAAAATGCTTTTAAAGCCTCTGACGATCCCAGCTGACTTGCCTGATTGGCAGAGGCTTTTTCTTTTTTTTTAAGCCTCTGATGATCCCAGCTGACTTGCCTGATTGGCAGAGGGTTTTTCTTTTTTTTTTAGCCTCTGATGATCCCAGCTGACTTGCCTGATTGGCAGAGGCTTTTTCTTTTTTTTTTAGCCTCTGATGATCCCAGCTGACTTGCCTGATTGGCAGAGGCTTTTTCTTTTTTTTTAAACCTCTGATGATCCCAGCTGACTTGCCTGATTGGCAGAGGCTTTTTCTTTTTTTTTAAGCCTCTGATGATCCCAGCTGACTTGCCTGATTGGCAGAGGCTTTGTTTTTACTTTTAAAAGCATTTTTTCTATAACGTCTTCAGCTGAAGAGGTTGTAGAAAAAATGCTTTTAAAAATAAAGAAAAAAGCCTCTGATGATTGCGCGGCTCAGCTGGGCAACGGGGGGGGGCAGGAATTTTTGCTACCGATTCTCTGAACCACCCGCCTCCATCGCTACCGGATCGGGCGATCCGGTCCATACCAGGAGCATTTCACCCCTGCACACGTGCCATCGCCTGTTGTGTTCGCCCGTTGCTCTTCCGGATTCCAGCACACTACTGGCGGTAGTCTTCATGCGCGCGGGGGTGCCAGAAACCAGAAGAGTAGCCACCTGGTGTACATCTGCGCCCTGGGAAGATGATCTTCCGTTTTCCTGCGTGCCAGAAACCAGAAGATCAGCTAGTTTTGCGCACACATGCATGCCAGAAGCTGGAAGACCAGATGGCCAGTGCACATGCGTGTACCGGAAAGCCGAAGAGCAACGGCCCGGTGTGCATGCACATGCTAGGAAGATGATCTTCTGGTTTCTGCATGCACATGCGCACCGGCCACCTGGTCCTCCAGTTTCTGGCATGCATGCGCATGTGAAGACCAGCTGGCCAGCATGCATGCACACACCAGATACCAGAAGATCATTATCCTTTTGTGCGCATGCGCACCAGCGGCTGCTCTTCCAGTTTCCGGCACCCCTGCACATGTGATGACCAGCTGGCTGGCAGGCTGGAACCTGGAAGAGCAATGAGAGATGGAGAGATGTGCATGCATACGCACCGGGTGGCTGCTCTTCCGGTTTCTGGCACATGCACTTGCACGTGCTCCCATTTCGGTACTCAGTGCCAAAAAGGTTCGCCAACACTGCCCAAGACCAATGTTTCCCAATTTTGGCAACTTTAAGATATGCGGACTTCAACTCAGTGCAATGGAGACAATGTGCACACTTCAATTCTCCATTTTCATTAGTCTCACACTGGTTTAAGGGTGGGGGAATTGGCTTAAAATATGAAAAAGGGACGTTTGTATTTGGAATTCCCACCTCTATTAAATCTGCAGAGGAGTAGCCTTGGAAATGAGTGTGATCCAGACTGATTCAGGGCAATAGAGATTGGGCAAATGAAATCTAACGTTTTCAACATAAAAAACTCACACAAGCTGCTATTTGCCTGATAGGGAAAGTGCTGTATATGCATGGCACTTTTACCCACGTTAGCATAACTACAGATTTTTCAACCAATTTTTCTGAAATCATAAACTTACCTCAGAGGTTAGGTTTGCTTGGCTACTCTGTGGTTCAGTGTGCCATGTAAACAGCCAGTGTGTTTTTCATAAAAATCAAGTAGTAGCTTGAGGCGCTACATTGTCAAAGAACTCAGGGTGGGATAGGAGTGTGGTTTGCTCCCCTTGCCAAGATCTATGATCATTATTTTATTTGTGTGCATGTTTTGGTAAGTGTAGTGGGTTAAGGTACCAGGCTAGAAAGTGGGAGACTGTGAGTTCTAGTCTCGTCTTAGCCATAAAAACCAACTGAGTGACTTTGGACCAGTCACCCTCTCTCAGCCCAACCCATTTCACAAGGTTTGTGTTGTAGGAAAAATAGGAGGAAGATGGAGTATTAAATATGTTTACTGCCTTGAGTTATTTATCAAAATAATAAAGGAGGAATATAAATAAATAAATAAATGTATCCAGTCATGTAGACTATAAATACTAGTTTTGACTCCCTCTTTTTATTGTCATCCCCCCCCCCTACAGCCTATACTAGAATGACATCCTATGGAACATAACCTCCATTTTATAAACTCAAAAATGCCATAAGAGAAAGGCATAACCAGCGGTGAAATCCCCCCGGTTCTATCTGGCTCGCCGAACCGGTATCGCCAGCAGGAGGAGGCTCCGCCCACCCGCTGGGACGTCATTATGTCCCGATTTTTTACCATCTGTGCATGCGCAGAAGAGGCGCAGGCGCAAACTCCCACATGCTCCCATTCCCGAATCGGTAGCGAAGGTAAGTGGATTTCACCACTGGGCATAACCTAACAATTGTGGAAGCAAAAGAGGAAGGATAACTGAGGGCATACAAAATAAAGAAGAAGAATCTTGGATTCAGTTCGAAAAACCTCTAAATGGCCACACAAGTCCTGTGGAATACATTGTCAAAGTCTTTGTAAAACCACCAAAGCGGGGACTCTGAAGACCTTTAATAAATCTCTGAGTACCTCATCAAAATGTTGTGGTTCTTTTGTCAATTGCATTGATGGATGACCAATAAAAAGAAACCACAAAGGTCATGTCATCAGAAGGATGTGAATCATTCTCTCTGCCTCCTTCCCCCCCTCTCCCCCCCCACCAATGTCCCAATGAGGAAGCACCAAAATACTGTATAGGGGTAACCACTGTTCTTTATTTATTTATTTATTTATTTATTTATTTATTTATTTATTTATTTATTTATTTATTTATTTGTCCAATTTATATGCCGCCCTTCTCCGTAGACTCAGGGCGGCTTACAATGCATTATAGCAATAGCCTGCATACTTTTTTGTATATACCTGCTTATTAGGGCTTTCGCCCCCCCCCCCAAGTGGTGTTGTTCTATACAAAGTTGGCTTATTGCCCCCACAATCCGGGTCCTCAATTTACCTACCTCGAAAGGATGGGAGGCTGAGTCAACCTTGAGCCTGGTGAGATTCGAACTTGCACTAATTGCAGGCAGCTGGCAGCCAAGTGCTAGCACTTAACAGCACTTTAGTCCGTTGCACCACCAAGGCTCTTTTTCTCTCCCATCTAGGTTTACTAGGAGGGATCACTGTTGAGACCGCAATTCATCACATACAGTGTCGGGTTGCCCCCGGTTCAGACCGGCTCTATAGAACCGGTATTAAAATCGGCGGGAGGCTCCACCCAATGACCCTGATGTCATCAGGAAGCTTCTGCACATGTGCAGAAGCGCGCACAGCCCCATTGTGAACCGGTAATAAAGGTAAGTAGAGCCCATCTCTGATCACATACTCTGTGATGTCCATGCAGCCTCTCAAGTTTCTCCTTGGAGGTAGTTGAGGTACGGTTTAGGGTTTAGCCCCACAGCAACTGAGCAGTCATCACCTGCCTATTTTACCTTGAACAAGGGCCCTCTTGGAGGTTAAGGCACAGGATTCTGCATTAAAGACTATGTGAATGAAAAATCCAGGGGAGGCTGTAAATGTATTTCTTCCACCCAAAGAAAAAGGACTGTTTGGATTGTGAACACACCACACCAATTTTAGGATGTAGTCCAGAAAATCTGTGGCCTGAATTTAAGGGGGAGGGGAGGAAGGAAGGAAGGAAGGAAGGAAGGAAGGAAGGAAGGAAGGAAGGAAGGAAGGAAGGAAGGAAAAGTTCTGCATCAAGATGAACTAATCCTGTCTAGAGATGAACTAGATTCACAAAAGTATACAATAAAATTAGTAGAACAGGTTAGCATTTGTTGTTGTTGTAGCTGTTATTATGTCTTTACCATAGTGCAGACTTTAAGAAAATACTATACAAGATGATAAAAACCATTCTGGAAATCTTAGGTAAAACTAAAGGTTCCCCTTGCACATATCTGCTAGTCGTTCCCGACTCTACGGGGCAGTGCTCATCTCCGTTTCAAAGCCGAAGAGCCAGCGCTGTCAGAAGACGTCTCCATGGTCATGTGCCCGGTATGACTAAACACCAAAGGCGCACAAAATGCTGTTACCTTTCCACCAAAGGTGGTCCCTATTTTTCTACTTGCATTTTTTACATGCTTTCAAATTGCTAGGTTGGAAGACGCTGGGACAAGTAACAGGAGCTCACCCCGTTACGCGGCACTAAGGATTCAAACTGCTGAACTGCCGACCTTTCGATCAACAAGCTCAGCGTCTTAGCCACTGAGCCACCACACCAGGGGTGGGTTCTAACCGGCTTTACTACCGGTTCTCTTTGTGCGCGCGCTTCACGCGGGATCGCCCCTTGACCTGGATCATTGAGAATCTCCATACACACAACCTTCTGTATTTTTGATACAGTTCAGGGCTGGACTGCTGGGGATTCACAGGGGTTCGGGAGTACCTGTAGCTAAGATTCTGTGCAGTTCGGAGAACTCCCAAATCCCACTCCTACTGGCCTGTGCGCCCCTCCCCGCCCCTCCCAGGAGTCCCCACACGGCCCATTTTGGAAGAAGGTAAGTGCAGGGTGTGCACAGAGGTTCTGGGAGGGCGAAAAATGGGCCTACTGGAACTTTGGAAAGGCCAGAAATGGGCCCGTTTCCAGCCTTCAGAGGGCCTCCAGAGCCTGGGGAGGCCATTTTCGCCCTCCAAGAGGCTCAAGCAAAGTCTCCAAAACCCAGGGAGAGCAAAAATGTCCCCCCTGCTGTGGTGCAGGAGGCCGACTAGGCCATGCCCACCAGGGCCACGCCCTCCCAGCAACCGGGCAGAGAACTCCTTGCTAAAATTTTTGAAGCCCACCCCTCATACAGTTGCAAAAAACTGCAGAAGAGGCTTGCTGAAGAATCATTTAAGAGAGGCCCCTCTCTGTGCTAAAGAACAAAGTTGAAGATATGTGATTGCAGTGAACTAGAATAGCCCTTCCACAAGTTGAGCTCATGAAATCATTTTGCAAGCTCTGCAAAAGGGCATTCAAATGACATTTTCATGGCATGGCACTGATGTGATATTTTGTTCACCTAGGAAAGAATGGTTCAGTTCACTGTATGCAGCATCATTTTCCAGCTTTAGATGTGTCATTTCTCCCTATACATCCATCATTTGGAAGCAAGCCAGGGGTTTTGCTTTCTGAAATGGCTCTTTATTCTCAAAACCTGCCTGGTTCTGAAAGACCCTTCAGAAAAAGGTTGCATTCCTTTCAGAGCAACAAAATGAAATATTTCCCCCTTCCTTAGGCTGTGTGTGTGTGTGTGTGTGTGTGTGTGTGTGTGTGTGCCTCTATGTGTTCATCTATAGTGTGAGTGTGGGGAGTGTCTTTTCCAGTGCTTCTGTGGTTCTCCCACCCTCTCCACACACTATTTGCAGCTTTTTTTTTAATTCTTTGCACTATTTCTGAAATTATACAAATATAAGAAACTAAATTAAACTCGAATCAAAGTCAAAATGTGTGCAAGAGGAAAGAAGCACATTTGTATTTCAAGAAAATTTGCAAATGTGAGACAATTGCCATTATAGATAGTCCTCGATTTACAACCACAATTGAGCCCATAATTTATGTTGCTAAGTGAGAAATATGTTGTGAGTTTTGCCCCATTTTATTTTATTTATTTATTTATTTATTATTCGTATTTCTATGCCGCCCAACTCTCCGAGGACTCTGGGCAGCTTACAACAAAGAGAGTATAAACAATATACAATAAGAGATGTTAAAAAAACCCGTACACACCGCTCATGGCCCGATCTTGCAAGATTTTATGAATTTTCTTGTCACATTTGTTAACTGAATCACTTCAATTTGTTAGGTGAGTAACCTGGTTGTTAAGTGAATCTGGCCTCCCCAAAGACTTTGCTTGTCAAAAGGTTGCAAAAGGGGATCACATGACTCCAGGATACTGCAACCGTCATAAATGTGAGTCAGTTGACAAGCACTCAAAAATAAATCACGTGACCCAGGGTGGGTTCTACTTACCTTTATTACCAGTTCGCATCGTGGCTGTGTGCTCTTCTGCGCATACGCACATCAACTTTGATGA
This sequence comes from Arizona elegans, assembly GCA_022577455.1. NCBI lineage: Eukaryota > Metazoa > Chordata > Lepidosauria > Squamata > Colubridae > Arizona > Arizona elegans. The sequence goes on from JAKOOJ010000003.1 coordinate 19,829,960, forward strand.
TGTCCGGGTCAGTGGGCGGAGCCTCCCGCCGGTTTTACTACCGGTTCTTGCGAACCGGTCCGAACCGGGGACAACCCACCACTGACATGACCATGGGGGATGCTACAAGGATCATAAGTGTGAAAAATGGTTATGTCACTTTTTTCAGTGTTGTTGTAACTTTGAACGATCACTAAAAGAATTGTTGTAAGTTGAGGACTACCTATAATTAAAGCACAGAAATCTTTTTTTTTTTCCCTAAAATCACCAAAAATGCCCTACTCAATACAAGGCAAGTATGTGTCATCTGGCTTGAAGTGGTTGGGGATATAAATAGAAGATAGCCAAGGAGAAATCTATCTGTCTCTGCCTGTCTGTTCATTTGATAAGATCTACTGCTCTGAAACCTTTTGGCCCTCTCTGAGTCAGCTACTATTTTGAGATCTTCTGATTTTTATTGATGGATTTCAGGAGATTGCTGACCAATACAAATCTTTTCTAAGCGCTCATCCATACATCCTGTTTGTTATAGTGCAATGACACCCTACTGTTACGGAGGTTATGAAGGTGAACCATTGTCCTCTCTGTGCTCCTAGTCCAAAGCCCTCCTGAAATTTAGGCATTGCAGCACCTAAGGAACAGGAGGGTGGCCAGCTTCACTTTGGCACTGCCAGCTTAAGTTCTTCTGCTAGGACAGGGGTGTCAAACTCAAGGCCGGGGTCCGTATTTGGCCCATGGGGTGCTTAGATCTGACCTGTGGGACTGGCCTGGAAACAGCAAAGGACTGGCCTGCAGTACCTCTGCCAGCGAAAACGGAGCTCCGTTTTCCCTGGCAGAAGGTTGCACGAGGCCGTCATGACCGAAAATGGGGTGTGGGCTCCATTTTCGCTGGCAGAGAACTATCAAAACAAACTAAAAACAAAACAAAAGGAGAAATGTTTCCCCTTTTGCATTTTGAGCACGCAAGAAGGGACAGGAAAGGAGAAAGAGAAAGAGGAAAGACAAAGAAAAAGAAGGGAAGAGAGTGAGGAAGGAAAATAAGGAAAGAGGGTTAGGAAGCAGACAGGGGAATGAAGAGGGGATGAAGGAAGGATGAAGGGAGGGAGGGGTGAGGTTATAATGAGAGTTAAGGGAGAGTCTCAGGGAAGTCCTGCCATAGCACTTGGCCACCACAGATGCCCCTGACATGCCCACCATAGCCACGGCCACCCCCGGCCACGCCCCCTGCCCATCCGAAGTCAGACAGAACCATGATGTGGCCCTCAATGAAATCGAGTTTGACACCCCTGTGCTAGGACCTCCAAGATGAAGCCATGGATAGTATCACTTTGGCGACTGCTGGCAGAAGTTGCTCCACCCTTCTTCTCCATAGTGAGAAAAGTGAGGGGGAAAGGATAGAACAGATCCTTACTCTTCCCTATTTCTCTTTCCATGCGTGACAGAAGGCATGTTGGTGGGAGGGGAGAAGAAGTGACGGAGAACAGCCCCTTTGGCGCCAGTCCTCTGATCCCACAGGTCTTCTGCTGCCAGCCTATGAATCCCCAAGGGCCCCATCTTTCTCCTCTCTACTCCAATTCCAATGTAGACATAACCTTGTCCCGCTTTGTTACAGACACAATGGGAGGGTTGGAAATGTAGTCAGATCTTCTTTAGGCTAGCAATGTTTTCTGCCAGTTCCTATTATGAATAATAGAAATTTAGTGTTGCCCTATGGAAAAGCTCTTAGGCTCTTATCAACACAATCTTAAATTCTGTTAGATTCAGAAGGTTGCACTCCGTGTAAAGGTATTGCAACCTGCAAAGTTAGGGAAGCCAAAGAATAGGTGACGTAACATTAATTTATCTTTCTTTTTCCCTAGAAAACAAATAAGCATCTCCCTTCTCTTGCACTTATAGTGAAAAGCTAAACTTTTTAGAACCTTTTAATCATTTAAATTAAAGATTAACAGGACAATCATAGAGATGGTAAGTGATTAGAGAGAATTAAATCTATCTCAATATTGGAACTCAGATTATGCTATTGAACTGGCAAGGCATTTAGTAGAGTAAAAAAGGAAGGTTTTTCCCAAACTTCATATCAGTAGTGGGTTTCAAATCCCAGTGCTACCGGTTCGCTATTGGTAGTGCGTGGGTGCACGCTCGCTTCTGCGCATGTGCAGAGTGTTTTTGATGATGTCTGGGCGGGTGGGCAAAGCCTCCCGTTGCCGCCACTGTCGATTTGCCCAAACTAGGGCGAGCTGGGAGCAACCCACCACTGCTTCATATGACATTTGTGTCATGTAACATTATGATGACCACTAATTTAGATGACTTTAAGAGTACTAAATAAATCCAGAGAAGATTTAACAGCAGCTATTAACAGCTGCTAGTAATTAAGACTATGGTAAAATTTCCAACTTTAGAAGCAGTTTATCTCAATACCAGCTATAGGGAAACAGCTTTTGAGCGAAGCGTGTAGTTTTACTCACTGTCCATGTATCTATTGAAACTAATTTTTTCCTTAATAAAAATAATTAACTGTAATAAGCATAGCAGGACATTATATATCACATTAAACAGACATTCCAGAAATTGGTTGGCTGCTTTGGAAAATAGGATTCTGGCCTGATTTTTTTTAAAAAAAATATTACCTGGACACACAGTTTCAAAATATTTTCTTGGATGCTTGACCAAATATTTTATTCAAATAATATTGGCAACATACAAGTTATTTCTTGAAAAGGCAGACTGGAAAGGAGGTGATTTCAACTGGATGGCCTTTTTATGTTAAACGTGTACTTTAATGCAATGCTTCCTTTCAGCAAATTTCTCCAGACCAAAATAGAGAGACGTTAGAGAGACGATTACCTCCTTCCTTTTAAAAAAAAAATCCCTATAGAGCTAGAGTGTATGTATGTGTAGGTGGGATACAAAATAAGTGGGATATGGAAAATCAACTTTGCGGAAAGGTACCTGTGAACAAAGAGGCCCTTTGAAACTGGAGGCTGAATTTAGAGAGAAAAGAGCTAAACAGCTGGCATTTCTCTCCTCCCTTCCCGCCTGCCCAATTCTAACCAGAGGCAACAGAAAGAAGTCTGAAAATAACCCAAGCATTCCACCCAGCAGGAACAGAGCAACACTTCTGAATAGCTGATCTCTCCCACCTATGTCACGGGGGCATCTTTGATTTCCCATTTTGGGTAGGCCTGGTTATAATCTAGCAAGGGTTAAAACTATGTCTACACTAGCTGCTTGACGGGCCATCCACAGTTCATTGTGGTAGCAAAGGAACTGCTCTCACAAATATGTTTCTCCATTCATCAGGGTCAGCACTGATCATTAGGCTTGGGTGATCAGAGAGGAATATTATGGTTACTAAGGTTATCTATCTGAAGAGGCAAAGGAAGTCATGTACAATTGGAAAGGAGGACATATGGGCGGGAGGGAGGATCCACTGTTTTACTTTCTTGGCAACCGTGACAAAAAATACAGTGAAAACTATAAATTATGTACTTAGCCCTACGTGTATATGAAATTCCTTTTTACAACATCAAAAGCAACTGGTGTTTCAGTTGCAGTATTTTTCCAATAAGACATTGTTTTCAAGAATATATGCTAGAGGCAATATAGAATCGAGAATGACATTCTTTCTAAATTTTGCCACAGACGTGTATGACTTGTCATATGATTTGCTGATTAGAATAATTGTAGATTTGAAGGGGTTGCAGTGAAGCTGATGGTTGGAATGTGGAAATAAATGAACCTCCCAGAGTTGCGTTATGAGGGGATGGATGGTTTCTAAATATCAGTGGTGCATTTCACATTATGTTACTACTGGTTCGCTCCACCCGCACGCACGTTTGCTTCAGATGTGTGCGTGCCCGGTTCACACCCATGCCTGCCTTCCGCGCATGTGCTTTGCATGTACACACGCCTTCCACACATGTGCCCGGCCTCAAAAATGTGCCTAAATAGGATGGCATAGAGGCAGGGGAGGCACCCACGATTTCCGCTACCGATTTGTGTGAACCGGTCCAAACAGGCTGAATACCACCTCTGCTAAATATGATAAAATAATGTAAACCCCCTTAAAATAATGTTGAGTCTGTCAAAAGATATAGGAAAAGGGATGGCAGAGTCTGAAGCCAGAGTCAAGAGGGGAATCAGCCTAGAATCATTACATTCCCACAAGCTTCTTGAATTCCACTAACATTTAGCGCCAAATTAATACTGATTGTTAGTTGACTACAATCTTGTATATGGGCATGAGCAATAAATCAGCTTAATTGGAATTTATCAAGTGGTCCTGATTCTTCGCACCTGACAACAGATGAGGGAAAGAAAGAAGCAGATAATTTACAAAGTAACAATGCACAAAGGTTTAAATGACTATTGTTGGGGAAATGGTCCTAAATAAATAAACTTTAAAAAATGGACAATATTTGATTTTAAGGCTTTGTCTGCCAGATGGAGTATATGAAGATGAAAAAGAGGACATATCCTCCTTTTGCTGGTCATCTGGTAATTCTAGGCATGCTAATTCCATTTAGACTACAAAACAGAAAAAACTTTTAACTAATATATTTTGCAATAAATTGAGAGATAGGACTCTTCTCTTATGAGCTTTCCTTACCTAAAAAACAGAGTTAAGACTCCAACCAACAGCAGGAAGTTAATATTGTTTGATATAAATTTAAATGGTCAAATAAATATCCTTATACAGATATGCATGTGGTTTCTTCTGTATTTAATAAACTGTCAATTAGTTGATTACTGGTGATTATGTGAACAAATGCTTGCTTTCTCAACCTGTCTCGAGCAGTAACCAGTAGCAATGCCAAGGATGCCTGAGTAATCTCTTGAATCCTGTAGACAGAGCCATTTTACCTGTTATCTTCCCCTTTTCTTCTTCTCTTAATCTGCTGCCTATTACTCAATGAAATTCTCACTGCAGCCAATTACAGTTTGGTTTGAGGTTACAGGCAGCTAGAATCGTCTCCTTTTATAATGTTTTTGCTTGCACACCAGTATAAACACCATTTCAACAGACTGTCCTTCATGGTTCGTTTTTTCATCATCTCCAATGCCAACAGGACCAGATGCCAGTTTTTCCATCCAAACCTGAAAAAGTAACTATGACAGACTGAAAATATAAATGCTCAATCTTCACACCTGGTCATTTAAGATAAAAAAAGAGGAAGGCCCCATTGAAAGAAAAGTCCATCTGGGTTCAGTTCCAAGTGGGGAGAAAGACACTGGAAACATGGAGACTGCTTGGAAGGATGGTTTTAATGGTGAACAGGACCACATGGTTTGAGGTCCTGGGCAGTTGAGCACATGGGTGAGAGAGAAAGAGAGAGAGATTTATACTGTCTCTTGGGTCCCACCTTGGAGCTTCCTGTTCTTGTATAAGGAATGTATTCTGATTGGTTGTCAGACTCCCATGGGGCCATGCAGGGGTAACTTTGTAGGTTGTCTTGAGTTCCAGGCTTGGTTGAATCTTGCTGGGTGATGTAATAAAGGGGCTTTGGGCAATTCCTATTATGGCTTAATGGCTTTGTCCTGGTTTGGATCTTGAGTGAGGGCTAATCCTATCACCCTGGAGCTGAAGGTCTTTTGTAGATAAGATGGCCTAGTCTTTTGTCTTGTAGATAGGTTGGCACCTGTCTTTCTGGGGCTAGTAACAAAGATGGGGGCTACTTTCCAAGAGCATGTTTCTCCTTTTCTCATTCAGGGGGGTATAATATTCTGCCTTTTTAATATTTCCTAGAATATTTCATTCTTCTAGGAGATTAATTTATATGCTAACTTCCTACAGCCCCTTTTCCTATAGGACTTGAAGAAAGAAACCTATAGCTGCAGTGACCATTTTCTTCTGATCTCTACCACACAAGAGAATTGCAACATCGCTCTCTTATCCCATATATGTTGATCTATGGGAATAGCAACTGAGCTGATTAACTTTTAATTTAAATGCTGCTTTGATGCAGAGGAGATTCTATAAAAACAGATTTGAACTCTTTTGCTTGAAATGTAGGGCAGGCAGGCAGGCAGGCAGGAAGCTCCCTGTTGGTGGGAACTCATTCCTTCCTTTCTGGGGGTTATAAAGAGACCATCGTGTCTTGTCACTGCTTTCCTCTGATGCAACTGAATAGAAAAGGATAGATCTGTCAGGATGTGTACATACATATTAGCCATTTTTCTTTGGTGCAACAATGGGCTCACTGAGGTGAAAAGGAGAACGTGCAGTAGGGTAATAAGTTGCTGCCCCTTTTTAGCTCTGATCCTTGGAAATTTGAATGGATCATAGATATTTAGAAAATCTATGTAAGAAATAGAAAGTAAACTCCCAGGTGATGGCACATAATCAATCATTTTTTCATAATTTATATGTCAGGGTTCCAAGTAACACCCCCAATGAAAGAAGATTGCGAGGCTAGAAGTTCCTCAAAGTTCCATTTTATTAGAGATGTCATATTGGCACATCTGGGAAAACCTGAATCTAAAAGCTCCCAGGTTTTCCCCACCCAAAAGAAAGTCCAAGTCCCTGCTCCAGCACCCACATGTCCATCACATGGTCCAATCAATGCACCGTCCCAACTGGAAATGCCTCCCAGTCACACCACTCCAGGTGCAGGGCAGAATGACCTTGACTCTCAGAAAAAAGAATGTTATTATGGCTAGATATCTCTCCAACTCCATACAATCCCCCCTCCCAGCACTAAATGTGGCAGCCCTGGAGATCCAAAGTAAAAGATGGCTTCTAGGACTGACATTAGACATAGGCTAGGTTAATAACTAAATGGGAGACCAACAGGAAATCCCAGGAAAGATTTTTTTAAAAAGAATCCTGAAATAAAGCAATGGGAAATCATTTCCATATTATTGTGAAAAAAAACCCTGCACATACAGATGTGTCCTCCTGGTCACCAGGTGTTATAGAAGTAATTTAGTATTATTATTATTCTTATATATGCAGAAATATGAACTCACAGCTGCCAGTTCTTCTCATTATTTTTGGTACTGAAATGATCACATTAGATGTCAGGAAAATTTTTCAGAAGAACCTTCTACAGATGAGATGTCACAACTCCGAAGCACCGTCCCCCTGTCTGGTTAACAGTTGAAGCAGCCACAAAACAAGGTGCTCTCCACTGCGTCACTGTCACGGCTTTCTTTGTGGCTGGAATAACAACTTACTTGAAAATGCTTACCAATAAGTAATTAAGATTGTTTTCCCCAACCAGGTTTCCTCCAGACATGTTGGACTGTATTGACTGCAAAGCAGTTTGGTCTAGTGGTTTTAAGGCACCAAGCTAGAAAGCAAGAGACCGGGAGTTCTAGTTCTACCTTAGCCATGAAAGCCAGCTGGGTGACTTTGGGCTAGTCACTCTCTCTCAGCCCAACTCACCTCACAGATTTTTTTGTTGTAGGGAAAATAGGAGGAGGAAAGAGTATTCAGTATGTTCACCACTTTGAGTTATTTATTAAAAAACAGTAAAGGCAGCAGGTAAATAAATAATAAATAAATAAATAAAATCATGGCACAAATCATGGCTGATGGCAAGGGATGATGAGAATTATACTCTAATCTATCTGAGGGGGTGCCAGGTTGATGAAGGCAGGTATGTACTGTAGGAAGTTAGCACCTACCCACTTCCTAGAAGAATGAAATATTCTAGGAAATATTAAAGAGGCAGAATATTATATTTCCCTGGATCAGAAAAGGAGAAACATGTTTTTAAAGACAAAGCAGCTTCCTGCCCCCACCCCTTCAACTCCAGGGTAATGGGATTAATACATGGTCCTTAGGACATGATAGGATTAGCCCTCTACCCATCTCACCACATGGCACCTGGGAAGATTACATCACCCAGCAAGGCTCAACCAAGCCTGGGACACAGACAGCCTACAAAGTTAGCTAAGACGCCCACTCCCTGGGAGTCTGACAGCCAATGGGATACATTTCTTGTACAGGAACAGGAAACTCTAAGGCAGGGCCCAAGAGAGTGTATAAATCTCTCTCTCTCACCCATGTGTTCATTTTGCCCAGGACCCAAAAAACCCATGTGGTCCTGTCCACCATTAAACCATCTTTCCAAGCAGTCTCCATGTTTCCAGTGTCTTTCTTGGAACTTCCCACTTGGAAGTGAACCTAGATGGACCTTTCCACAGTACCTACAGAGCTCTCTATCATTCCTGGAGGATCTCAAGGTGCTATATCTGAATGTCAGGTGACTTCACAAGCATTCTCACAGGAAGGACCTACTCAGGGTGCCATCGGCTAGACAATGTCGGCTGGCGACCCCCAGAGGTAGAGCTTTCTCTGTGGGTGCACCCACCCTTTGGAATCAACTCCCCCGGGGGCTCCGGTTGGCCCCTGACCTTCACACTTTCCGCCGCGAACTAAAATCATGGCTATTTAAATTGCCCAGCCTGGACTGATGGAGTTTTGATTTTTAATGCATTTTAATATGCGTTTAATATGTATTTTAACATGTTTCTTACTTGGATTGAGATTGTATATTTTAATTGTTGTGAGCCGCTCTGAGTCCAATGGAGATAGGGCGGCATATAAATCTAATTTAAATAAATAAATAAGACTTCATCTGTCCCAGGAGCTATTCCTTAATATTATAATTTTAGCTGAGTAGAACAAGGCTCTCATGACAACCTGGGTTCAATAGCTACAGACTAAGCTGTCTTGCCAGACAAGATAGCATGTCATCCAAAAAGGCACGTTGGCTGACAAATGTACCTTAGCCTTTGAAGCATAAAACAAAAAAGTCATGGTGTTGGAATTTTTAGAATGACTTCATTTTCATTGAAGATAATGCATTCTGCATCTAGTTTAAACTTACTGACATACTTCATGTTCCATTATAAATCTACCATGTTGTACACAAAGCCAGATTATTTTTAAAGAGATATGCTTATTGCTTGCGGAACAAATAAAGACATAACTTCTCTTGTAAAAAGATGTTTCTACACTGTGGTTATCCAGCATATGTATTTTTTCCAGAAATCTTTGTAAGCATAGGAATTGATCAGACCTTCTTATGCCACCAAACTTCAAATGTTGGGCTTAGACAACTTAGAACTATGCTGCCTTCAGTATGACCTAAGTGTAGCTCATAAAAGTTTCTGCTACAATGTCTTACCTGTCAATGATTACTTCAACTTCAACCACAACAATACACGAGCACACAATAGATACAAACTTAAAGTGAACCGCTCCAAACTCCGATTGCAGAAAATATGACTTCAGCAACAGAGTGGTCAATGCCTAGAATGCCCTACCTGATTCTGTGGTTTCATTCCAAAACCCCAAAAATTTTAACCTAAGACTGTCTACTGCTGACCTCACCTCATTCCTAAGAGGTCTGTAAGGGGCGTGCATAAGAGCACCAGCATACCTACCGTCCCTGTCCTAATGTTCCCTTTATTTGTATTCATTTTATGTATTCAATCCATGCTTATACTTATATATATTATCTAATACGTACTTGACAAATAAATAATAAATAAATAAATGCTACATTTGAAAACAGCTGCCAATAACAATGTTTATGGTTTTTTTTTAATGCTGACTAATAGATCTAAGAAAATTAAACTCAAGAGTTTTCAATACTTTGTTTGGTCCTAACTTTCATTTCATCAAAAACTTTCTCTCATAAACTAGATGCTCTATTACATGTCCAACAGAACTGAAAAAAATATTCCTTTCTATAGTTCATTCAACAAATTGTTGCATAGGTGACATATACGTATTATATTATGATGATGTTAAATACTAACAGTATAAAATCTTATAGAATTCTTGTAGCAAAGTTAAGAATTTACTTGGTGAACATAAGTTCTTCTCCAAGTGCTTAGAATATCTGTTTTCCACCCTTCTTTCAAATCTGAAGTAAAGTTAATTTTACAAGATTTTTTTTTTTTTAATGACCTTTAGCTTCTGGAGAATAATTAAGAATTCACCTGTTAAGCTCTGAAAAAAGACAGCTAAATCTACTACTGTATACTCCTGTTATGTAATTACAATCAGTGTTGATATGTGACTTCATGTTGCTCTATCTTTGCTTTTCTACAAGTTGTCAAAGTTTGAGTACTTTTACCCTCTAAAAGGATAAATTAGGCTGTGTGAACACATACAAATAAAGGTAATGATTTTACTTAGCAAGAAAAATGTATCACTTTTAAACAAAATTTTAATGTATATATCAAATGTTGTTTTCAAACTTTGTGATATTGGGGTTGTATTGGCAAAGTCAGGAGCAAAGATGAGACACAGCCCTGCCACTGAGAAATTTTGATTTAAGACAAGGTATGTCTTCATTTGTGAATATATTTTGTGGCAATTAAAGCTGGAAAGAAAAAAAGGTCTGTTTAAATTTATTTCATAAATCAAAATCCTGAAGCCCAACTAAATGGAAAAATTGATAGAAGAATCCCTGAAATGGAGCTTCATAGCGCCTGAGTTTGAGTTGGCCAGGGCTGTTTTCTTGATCAAACCTTCTTTCTGGACTTCAGGTATCCTCTCTGCCCAATTCCTATTGGTATTGGAATGGAATTTGTTTAATAGATCACTTTGTGTTTGTGGAGGCATTTGCAAAACGAAATATAGGAAAATCCTCCTCCTTATTTTATTTAACCGAGGAAGCAAAAACAAACATTGAAAAGCTGTGGATTCGGGTAAATAATGATGAACTGAAGAAACCATTTTTCAAACAGGAACTAACATGATCCCTTTATTATTTTAATTAAGGATGGTTCTTTTTTTAAAAAATTAGATTGGCGAAACCACCTCTGCAGCAAAAGGTCTGGCTGGTGCTTTGAGATCTATCAGAATTGAAATCTGCTTCATCTTTGCATCTGTTTTTATTGGACCAAAAGCAGTCCTAAATTTTTTCTTCTCATGAACTAAGTCTTCAAGCCACTGTCCCCAGTTCATTTGGTTTCCTCTCTATCCTGAGTAAGGGATGAGCAAAAGTATAATTATAAGCCCAAGTTCTAACAAATCAAAAGGCCATTCAGTCCAAAAGATTCCAGAGAGGAAAGATAACAGAGCAAAGACCATTATCCAGGCAATGAAGCATCACCCAGAGAGTCAAGTCAGGATTCAAAGTGCAAGAGAAATTTATCAAGCCCACAACTTTTAATTTGGGGTGCGTGTGTGTGTGTAAAAAATGGAAAGACATATTAATTCTCACAATGGAAGAATGGATAGAAAAAGTGATGGAGAGATAGCAAAACCAACTGCTTTAATTAAAGAATAGAATTTATTCAGTTTTGTTTCCATAGGGAAATTACTTATGGATTGTATCCTCCAAACAGGAAAAAAAATGAAATGTTGGTTTTGATGATTAGATTAACATTGATATAGAAATGGCTAGTATTAAATGCTGTATGTACTAAATACTGTATTTGTACTAAATCCTGTTATGTATTAAATATTGTATGTACTAGTACTACTATTACCATGATGGTGAACTTATGGCACACAGCATCCTCTCTGTGGGCACGCGAGCCGTCACCCCAGTTCCACCGCACATGCGCGCGTGCCTCCCGCCAGCCAGCTGGTCTTCGGGTCTGAGCTGCACATGTGCTGGGGGTGAGGCATGTGCAGCGGGCCATGCACGCATGCACGGGGGCGGGGTGCATGTGGGGGCCTCACACACATGCACAGGGAGATGGGGTAGATGCGGGGAACTGTACACACATTGCATTTTGGGGGTTCGGATGCACACACATGGATTCACGCCGACGTCCGCATGCTTTGGGCACTCGATCCGGAAAAGGTTAGCCATCACTGTACTATGGTATATACTAAATACTGTATGCACTAAGTACTGTATGTACGAGTACTAAATACTGTAGGTAAAATAAAAAAGTTGTGGTTGTACCTATATTTTGTATTCTAGTACAGCAAAGGAAGTTGGAAGTCACTGCTTTTTTTTTCTTTCCCTTTTAACTTGCATCCCCTTTCCCCTCTTTACTTTTCCATATTCCTCATTATCTTTGTTTCTATTTGTATTTTAGTCTAGAATACACTTCAGACATTACTTTCAGCCATCAGCAACTTTTAGATAGCTTTGTATGAAAACCTACAGCTACCTCACCCTTAACTCCAACTGGTCCAGAATGCGGCCGAGCGAGTGATTATGGGTGCAACCCGTTGCGCTCATGTAACACCTCTCCTGCGCGAGCTGCACTGGCTCCCAGTGGTGCAATTCAAACTGTTGGTTACCACCTTTAAAGTGCTCCATGGCTCAGGATCTGGGTACCTACGAGACCGCCTTCTGCCACCGATAGCCTCCCACCGACCAGTTCGCTCCTACAGAGAGGGACTCCTCAGGGTGCCATCAGCCAAATTATGTTGCCTGGCGACACCCAGGGGGAGGGCCTTCTCTGTGGGAGCCCCTGCCCTTTGGAATGAACTGCCCCTGGAAATACGCACAATCTCTGACCTCCGAGTTTTTCATTGTGCCCTCAAGACCCTGCTCTTCCGACAGGCAGGGCTATCTTTGTAATGGAGTTTTAAATTTGGAGTTTTTAAATTTTGGGGTTTTTAACGAATTTCGGCCGCAAATGTAAGAATTTTAATAATTTTTAAATTTAATTATGATGTTTGTATTGTGTTTTTACTTGGCTGTGCACCGCCTCGAGTCCTTCAGGAGAGGAGCGGTATAGAAATAAAATTATCTTATCTTATCTTATCTTATCTAACTCGGCTGCTCTTCTTTAAGGCATGTTGAGCTACTCTTAAGAAAATACCTAGCCAGACCATATGATCCAATGTTTTCCATTCTGATTTCTGCAGAAATCCAGATGGTGGCTATGACATGAGTGTGAAAAATGTGTGTGTGTGTTTAATTTTGATTAAGAATTTTGAGCCATATTACATGTTTCTGGTAAAAAACAACAACACATCAGGGATAAAGTCACATTGCTATTCATCTAGTAATTAATCTAGTACTTCATGTGAGATCTTGCTCTCATTATAGATATTTGTGAGGCAAATTAGATTAAAAATGAGCAATTGGCTCAAGATCACTTGATGAATTACGTGATAGAGATGAGCTGTGGTGGCGCAGTGGTTTGAATGCAGTACTGCAGGCTACTTCTGCTGATTGCCTTCTGCCAGCAGTTCAGCAGTTCGATTCTGACTGGCTCAAAGTTGACTCAGCCTTCCATCCTTCCAAGGTCGGTAAAATGAGGACCCGGATTGTTGGGGGCAATATGTTGACTCTGTAAAACCGCTTAGAGAGAGCTGTAAAGGACCAGGAAGTGGTATATAAGTCTAAATAGTGCTATTGCTATTGGTCATTGTCCCTAGATAATGTTCCAATGGTACACAATCCTGTAACATGCCAAGGGATGCACTTTTGTAATCAGAAAAAAAATTGATGAGGAAAAATGGCTTTGCTTGGCAAATTTCTGGGGAAAAGAAGAGGAGGATAACAGATAGTGGGATCAAAAGACCACGGATATATGGCATCAAAGACATGATTGGACTATCCTCAGAAGGATATTGCTGGAGGAAGCTCAAAACATCAAGTATTTGTTCTTGTAACAACCGAGAGTCAAACCCTTTTCAATGGAAACTAGGTTCAAAAATGATTAAAAATATGTAATTATTTAATTTCTTTCTACATATTTAAATATTTCATCTTTCAGACTAAAATTTAAGAGCAATTTTTTAAAAGTTCTGGGGAAAGCTGTAGTGCTGGAAAATGTGGATGGAAAGAGAAGAAGACAATCAGCAGAAAGTAGACGGACTCATTTAATGGTGATAAGATAGATTGTCATAGAAAACATCTATGTGATTGCTAAGAGTTGACACTGACTTGATTGCACTTAAATCTAGTTATCAATCAATCTAAAGACTACTAGCAGCTCTTGATTAATTTTCATTTATCCTGACACCATGCTAAGAAAAATTCAGAAGTTTTTCATAGGTTGATACCATCCGTGCTGGGAGGCAAATATCTGTTTGATTTAAGGCAAGTGTAGGGATACTGTGACCTACTTGATATTGTGAGATATGATTTACAACAACCTGAACCAAACTGATTATCCTAACTTATGCTAAGAATTTCAGTTTCATAATATCTTCAAAACTGGTTTCCCCATTCCTGGTCTACAGATAAACTATGAATGGGTCAGATAGCATAACAAATTGACAAACTCCAACACAGTTCAATTTACATGCAACCATGGCCATTATTAGGTTTGTGAAATACTCAGGTAATGTATTTGGCAGCATTTTAAAAATTCTTTATCAAAGGTATTACCCTAAGGCAGTGATGGCGAACCTTTTAGGCACCGAGTGCCTAAAATGTGCACGCACGCCCAAACTGCAAGGTGCAGACACATGCGTGTGCACCCCACACATGCACCCGTGCCCCACACATGCGACCACACCCCTCCCAAACTGCAAGGCATGGGCGCACGCGCAGGTGTGTCCCACGCCTTGCGCATGCACAAGAGAGACCCGAAGACCAGCTGAAGAGGTGCACGCACAGAGCTGGGGCAATGGCACACGTGCCCACAGAGAGGGCTCTGCGTGCCATTGGTTCACCACCACTGCCCTAAGGAGTTTCAGAGCCAATCAGGAAGTGGACAGCATTGCTGGGGTACTTAATCATGCGAGATTCCATCAGCAAGAAGAAGCTCGGACTTGTGCTATGTAAAATGCCTAGCAATGCTATTGACTAAAGTACATCACCTACTGTTTACAGGCACGGTTCACCTTCCATATTTTATTTTTTAGTAACAAATCTTAAGTAATTAAGTAATATCTTAAATATATACCAACAAAGTTATAGACATTATGCCCTGAAAGAATAACATCTAGTTCTAGCATTCATGCTCGGAACCCAACTCCTACCATAAGTCAAGATATTTATTTTACTTTTAAAAAATAGAGATCTCATTAAGACTCTGGCATGAAGGGCCAGAGTTCCCGGAAATCCCACTGCTTGTGTTTACACAACACAAACAACCCAACCCAACCCTTCCTTTTTCCCTGCCAATAAACTCATCTTTGCGAGCCAGCAGGATGGCTGAATCTGTGCAACAAGGATGAAGGCTGAATCTGCCATTGATAGTCACTTTTTTGGTCCCATCGATCTTCTTTTAATCCTCCTTCAGATTTTTCCCTCCAGAGGTAGGGAACTGCACAGGGCAAAAACAAAACTGGAGTTCATATCATGAAAGGTAGACCCCAGGAGTAAACTGCCCCTGACTGCCCCCTTTCCCCCAACACCGTGTGGTCCTGAGGAGGAGAAAAGTTAACCAAAGAGAAAGTGATGTGATTTCCTAGAGAGAGTCTATTTTAGGAAAGCCTTTCTAGGATATTATCTCTACCTCAGGAATGAAAAGAATCATAGGGAGAATTTGATTGGCCTGAAGCAAGACCTTTTTACAGCCGAATTTAAGGGATTTTAAGTAGATAATTTGTATGAATTAGAGAGTTTGCACAATATGCTTTTCTCCTTTCCCTTGTCCTGTAAAATGTCTGTTCAAATACCCTGTTCCCACAAAATAAGACATCCCCTGATAATAAGCCCAATCGGGCTTTTGAGCGCATGGCAACAAGGCCAAGCGCTTGTTTCAGGGTTCAAAAAAATATAAGATAGGGTCTTATTTTCAAGGAAACACGGTAGTAAATATGATTGATCATAAAGTGCTTTTTCATCACCATCGTAAGCGTAAACGATTGCTAAATGAGGCAGTTGCTAAACAAGGACTGCCTGTACGTATAACACATATTTTGGTGACCAAAGTGTAGTTTAGAAAGATGGACCTTCAACTTTCTAGCTTCAGAACTGTGACAATTTTGCAGAAATGATGCAAGAGGTTTGCTGATGTCCAAATTTAAAAAGATGTTTTCTAGGGAGCTTATAACTGAAGGAAGAGCTGGAATGAGATTTCAGGCATCCCTAGATTTTTATGCCTCCAAATTCTGTTGCCTTAAAATATTTGCAAAAGTGTAATAAAGCAAATAAGTAAATAGAACCCGGAATTCTTAAAAGCTTATTTTTTTGCAACGAAAAGGTCTTTGCCTCATACAAGAGATTCCTTTCAATGTCTCTATTGGAATATATAGCTGAGCTAACAAATTCATAGCCACACCAGTTCTCGAAGGGCACAAAGATAGTATTCTCTACAGTAGCAGAGCTCAGGCAAGCTATGTGAATCCATAGTTTCAGAAGCCAAGTGAGCTATGAGCCTTTAACACTCACTGGGACAGAGGATGGGGCAAAACAATTTGCCCCACCACACAAGTGATGGAATCATTGATATCCCAAAGATGCTTTTTTCAAGAGGCAACTGGACTGTCTGGTTTTTCTTTGAAGAAGTTTCGCTTCTCATCCACTGATATTGTCTCCCATATTTTTTATTTTTTATTATTATTTTTTATTTTAATTTGTGGATTAATCCTATTAATTAAACCCCATTCCTAAGAGGTCTGTAAGGGGCGTGCATAAGCGCATCAACGTGCCTACAGTCCTTGTCCTACTGTCCCCATTTATTTGTATCCATTTCCTGTATTCATTATCATGTTTATACTTATATCTGTTATCTTATACATGCTTGACAAATAAAATAAATAAATAAAAAGTCAGCAAGGATAAAAATAAATAATCTCATGTAAATCACCCTGGCTTCCAATCAACAATTCAAACTAATGCAATTTTCAGTCAAAATAATCAGTATTGTTGGAAAAAGTATACTTGAGATTTAAAAAAATGTAATGAGTTTATATTTAACAGTGGATGATTATCTAAATCTACCAGGAGATGACCTAAATCTCTGGTTCTACTTTAATAGGCATATGCAATTTTATTCCATTAAAAAAGACACACCTGAGTGGATATCTACACCTTTTACTAGGAGTAGCTGTTCAGAGTAACTATTTTGTGGAGTTTTGATCAGCTAACCCAGGGGTGTCAAACTCGGGTCATCACGTCGTCACATGATGTATCACAACTTTTTTCCCCTTCGATAAAACAGGCGTAACAACATCCAGCCCATGGGCCGTGAGTTTGACACCACTGAGCTAACCCAAGACCCTAACAAAATGCTTATGGACATCAATATTAGGATCATTAGGCTGCAAACATCCAAATATCCAGAAGGAAATAAGGCATTTTCTGTAGGTTTTATTTTATTTTGTTGTTCTTTGGGGGAAGGGAATACATACAGGTGGTCCTTGACTTACAACCACAATTGAGCCCAAAATTTCTGTTGTTAAGTGAGACATTTGTTAAGTGAGTTTTGACCCATTATACGACTTTTCTTGTCACAGTTGTTAAGTGAATCCCTGCAGCTGATAAGTTAGTAAATAAGTAAGCAGTTGTTAAGTGAATCTGGCTTCCCTATTGACTTTGTTTGTCAGAAGGTTGCAAAAGGGGATCACAAGACCTTGGGACACAGCAGCGGTCATAAATATGAACCAGCTGCCAAGCATCTGAATTTTCATCACATGATCATGGGGATGCTGCAAAGGTTGTAACTATGAAAAATGAATTCCTTGTGCGTCCAATCGCACTTGGCCAATAAAGAATTCTATTCTGTTCTTTTCTGTTCTGTTCTGTTCTGTTCTGTTCTATTCATCACATTTTTCAGTACCGTTGAAACTTTGAACAGTCACTAAGTGAATTGTTGTAAGTTAAGGACTACCTGTATTATCCATGAATCCTACTGTGAGGTGGGGGTGAGGGGTGTCTTGGGGCCATTCTTTTTAATTGGGTCATTTTTATCCAATCCAGACATCCATCAGAGCAGTCATATTATGAACAGACAAACCTTCCCTGCAGATTGCAGGAATACACAAAAAAATACTGACACTCAATATCATCATGCTTCCCTCCATGGAAAGATTACTAAGAGATCTAAAGGACAGGTATATATGGAAGCCGGAAGATAGGAGGTAATACAAGCATTCATTTTCAGCAACAGAGCTTTCACTGTAATTTGTTTGATTGCTGTGAGTTGCCCAAGATTTCATAACCTGGGAGGCCACCATGAAGAAAACCCTGTCATAAAGCGACCGTAGCTGGGCTGTGAAAATCCATGTGATCACTCAGTGGGGATAGCATAGGGTTGTGGTTCTGACCTAGGCTTCCTTAGAAAGCATGAAGCAAAGTCCCAGTAAAACCTCTTTTATTAACCCGACTGTGAATTCTGTTCATTCGCAGTCAACAAGGCTTTGGCAAACAGTCTTTCAGAGGAATGTTTATCAACCCCCACCTTATCTCACTTGGAACGCTGCCAGAGAACCAATTTCCAAATGCAGAGCAAAGCCAAACTCGGCACCGAGTCTATTAGAGTCACGAACAGAACTTTCCAATCTTAAAAGGAGATGAACTAATTGCTTCCTGTAAGCCCACATCCTATTCACTCCTCTTTTATGGCCTATGAGAGGGGCCAATCACCTCCAAGGTGTGGCCTTACTCCCGAGTCTACCCTGCTTTCTTAATAGTTAGATAGATAGGCCCCTTAATAGAGGGGCCAATCCCTCCAAGGGTAGACCTCCCGAGTGCTTTCTTAATAGTTCTTGTCTTCTGGGAGCTCTGTACATGCGCACATTGGGAACGGGCTCCAGCTGTTCCTCTGCCTCGCTGCTGTCTAACTCCCTCTGTGCCTCTGACGCAGAGCCCTCGTCCGAGCTTTCCCCAGCCCCTAGGACTGGCCCAAGTTCCTCCCCAACCTCCTCACTCTCTGACTCTGCTGCCAGCTTTGCTGGTCGCCGGCGGGCCACAACAGTTGTCCAGAATTTTTGGAGCTCAGATCTGATAGTACTACTCTACTTTTCCCATTAACAGAGCTTCCCTTGGTGGTGACGAAATCAAAGGTTTGGAAAGCAGATCTTAAACATGTCTCCCAAAGATGTCCTAAAGATCTTTTTCAAGAGGCAAGTGGACTTTCTGGACTTTTCTTTCAAGACATTTCACTTCTCATCCAATAAGTTTTTTGAATGAAAAGTGAAACATTTTCAAAGAAAAATCAGAAAGTCCAGTTGCCTCTTCAAAAAGCACCTTTGGAACAACCATAACCTGGATGACTGAGAATCTCCATAGACATCTTAAACAGTGAGCAAGTGTAATGGAATGTGAGAAAGACCTTGGGAGACGGATGAGGAAATGCTGCCTAGGGAACGGTCAGATCAGAGAGGGCCTAGCCTGCAATGGTATAATGGACAGATGAAGAGGCTCAGAAGGGATCCTCTCTAACTTCTCAGTCTGTAAAGGAGATGGCGGGAAATTCATACTTTCAGACTCGCAAGATTATGTTAATGTACAATAAAATAAAATTAACTCGTCTGGATTTTTGCAGGTCATATATGGTTTGCCTACTAATACTATGAATACTTCAGTCTTGAACACCCAAAAACATTAATTTTTGCAGGTTTTGCATTTTTAGAACGTTTTACAATAAAGGCCCGAGACTCATAGTTATCTGCCTTCCTGACACAGAAAACAAAGCTGCAGAGATGATGAGCTTGGTTTCCACTTAATGTATTTATTTCATTCATGCTTTTGGCTTTATTTAGCATGGGGGGAAGAATTTGGGACCTGCTCTGGCCAAGCTACAGTGCTGTTAATTCCCTTTTAAATCTGTTTGGGCTGATGTGGTAGCAAAACCGTGTTGTATGCAATGCTATCAAAGGCAAATCTAGGAGACAAGGAAGTCTATGTCTGCAAAGAAATATAAATAGAAAGCATTTTGCCCGGATTTCTGCTGAGGAACGAAGAAAGGCCACCTTGGAGGTAAAATAAATGAATGGGGGCAAGAAACAGAGTACCCATTCATGTCTATACATTGATGCCTGTATACAGAGGGGTAATGTTATACATGAGAGGCAAGATCGACCAAATTCTTGGCCTAGGAGCTGCTGCCGTCAAATTATCTGTCATAGCACATCTGTAGGTTGATTCATAAATGCAAACTTGAACTTAATCTGCCTTGATGCTCCCCTAACCAATCAGACAGACAAGACCACACCTGAAGGATTGTTATTTTTATTGAATATGTTTTTAGATACTCAGAAATGGGAATTTTAGTTATGTGGATATCTGCTTTGTATAGATTTGCCATATCTGGATTGCAAAACTTAGTGGGAATATTAAGTAGCGGCAAAGAAAAGTTATTGCTGTCCCATCCTGGAGACAGGCAGGTTGGGTAAGACCAAAGTTAGAATTTTCCATATCTCTTTACTGCCATCCAAAAGCCATTAAGATTTTTGCAGCCCAAATACGGCAAGTACAACACTTAGTTAATGGAAAATACTAGCTTTTTGGCAAGGTGAGAGATACTCTATTTATCCCTATGATATGGCTACAATCCTTAACAAATTGCTGTTTCTATTTTATAACCCTCTTTGTTTTCAGGAATTTGTTAAAATTAATTGTTTCTTGTTTTCCTCCTTTTAATCTACATTTTAGCACTATATCCTGCAAGATACCACATAAAATGTGGTACCTTGCTCAATAGTAGTAACTGTGAGAGGGATCTTGGAGTCTTAGTGGACAACCATTTAAATATGAGCCAGCAATGTGCAGCAGCTACCAAAAAAGCCAACACAGTTCTAGGCTGCATTAACAGAGGGATAGAATCAAGATCACCTGAAGTGTTAATACCACTTTATAATGCCTTGGTAAGACCACACGTGGAATACTGCATTCAGTTTTGGTCGCCATGATGTAAAAAAGATGTTGAGACTCCAGAAAGAGTGCAGAGAAGAGCAAAAAAAGATGATTAGGGGACTGGAGGCTAAAGCATATGAAGAACGGTTGCAGGAACTGGGTATGTCTAGTTTAATGAAAAGGACTAGGGGAGACATGATAGCAGTGTTCCAATATCTCAGGGGTTGCCACAAAGAAGAGGGAGTCAAGCTATTCTCCAAAGCACCTGAGGTAGGACAAGAAGCAATGGGTGGAAACTAATCAAGGAGAGAAGCAATTTAGAACTAAGGAGAAATTTCCTGACAGTTAGAACAATTAATCAGTGGAACAACTTGCCTCCAGAAGTTGTGAATGCTCCAACAATGGAAGTTTTTAAGAATATGTTGGATAACCACTTGTCTGAAGTGTTGTAGGGTTTCCTGCCTAAGCAGGGGGTTGGACTAGAAGACCTCCAAGGTCTCTTCCAACTAGAAGGGACACACTAGACTAGTGTGACTCTATTCTATTCAATCCTCCCAAAGCAACAATAAGAAAATGAGAGAGAGAGAAAAAAAACCCCAACCAAATTCTTGTTAATCAAAAATAATAGCCAAACCTAACAATTTCAGGATTTTACAGTTTGCAGATATGTCAAGTTCAGTTTCTTGAATGCGAATTTTTGTTTTAAAAAATAACAATAACAAGTCTTTGTATTTAGATTTACATTTCTCCAAGCCAATGCCTTTTTGCAGGCAATTCTTTCTAATATACACAGCTTCTGGCAAATATGTTTCCTTTGTACAGTGTGTCTTATTCATTTGTTCCTGAATATATACACTCTGTATAAATTTTTCCATATCGTATTTATTTTCTTTTAAATGGCCAGATGCCTTGAAAAATTCAGAAAATTAAATTTCCAATCACAAATAGGTTTCATTTTCATGAATTGGTTCAGAAATAAGGAGTTAGATAAATGTATGCATGTGTGAACTAAATAATCCTCATTGTTTGCATCAGAATTAATGTTCTGCTGATATGGAGTTCATCTCAAACAGATCCCACCAGTTCTCAAGGAAAACTGAACTAAGTGGTGCTCAGCACCTTTTCTTGATGGATCTTCCTCTTTATAGGGAGAACATAACTATAACATTGAATATACTTCCCAATAGCCACTTATAGGACCATAATTTTCAACTACAGGCAGTCCCTAAGTTAAAGAATGTCCGACTTAAGGTCAACCCCTAAATATGAATGGGCTGCCTATTACGAAAAATGGTAGATAGCATTCTTCCTCAAGCCAACAAAGTGATGAAGTCACATGTTTTCAATATACACCCTGTTTTCAGTAGTTTTCAGGGGTTCGTGGAAGCATTGCAGGGCTCAAAGCTTTGTTGGCTTGAGGAAGGACAATGCTGTCTGCCATTTTTAGTACAGATAATCCTTGACATACCACCATTCATTTAGTCATCATCCAAAGTTTCAACAACACTGAAAAAAGTGACTTTTATCAACCAGTTCTTGCACTCACAACTGTTGCAGCATCCCTATGGTCACGTGATCAAAATTTGGACGCTTGGCAACCAGGATGTATTTACAAAGGCTGTGGTGTCCTGGGGTCATGCGTGTGATTGCCGTTTGTGACTTTCCTAGCCAGCATCCAACAAGCAAAGTCAATGGCAGAAGCTGGATTTGCTTAACAACCCCGTGATTCGCTTAACCACCATGGCAAAAAGATTGTAAAATTGTGGCACAACTTAACAATCGCCTTGCTTCGCAAAAAAATTCTGGTCCCAGTTACGGTTGTGAGTTGCGGACTACCTATAATAGGCAGCTTCTTTCTAAGTACAAGTTCTGAGTTATAGATAAATTCCAGTTAAGGAGAAAGCTTAGGGAAAGGAATTTGTTCTTAACACTGGGAATGCGTGTTATCAAACACCTAACGTAGCTAGAGTCCATTGTCATTTATGTCTATGATTTATGTACATCAAAAATAAAATGTTTATGATGAAACAGAAGCAAAGACATGCAAAGCCTCACTGCCTCAATAAATGATGCAAAGTTGCCATCTTTTCTTTCTCACAGAGAATATGACATCAACTTCCTTCTCATTCTCTCTGAGAGAGCAATAAGAAGATATATTGGAGATCAGGGGTGAAATGCTCCCAGTTCGGACCGGATCGCCCGATCCCGTAGCGATGGCGGCAGGTGGTTCGAAGAACTGGTAGCAAAAATCCCTGCGCCCCCACACCATGCCCAGCTGAGCCGCACAATCATCAGAGGTTTTTTTTTTTAACTTTTAAAAGCATTTTTTCTACAACTTCTGCCGCCAAAAAAATGCTTTTAAAAGTAAAAAAAAAAAAAAAGCTTCTGATGATTGCCCTGAAAAGGCTCTGACGATCAGGCAACACAGCTGGGATTGTCAGAGCCTTTTCAAAGCATTTTTTTAACCACCTCTTCCCCGGAAGAGGTTGCAGAAAAAAATGCTTTAAAAGTCTCTCTGACGATCCCTGCTGAGTTGCCTGATCCTGAGAGAGACTTTTCAAAGCATTTTTTTAAACGATCAGGCAACTCAGCTGGGATCATCAGAGAGACTTTTAAAGCATTTTTTTCTGCAACTTTTTCAGCGGAAGAGGTGGTTAAAAAATGCTTTGAAAAGGCTCTGACGATCCCAGCTGTGTTCCTGATCGGCAGAGGCTTTTCAAAGCATTTTTTTGCATTTGCAGAAAAAATGCTTTGAAAAGTTAAAATTTAAAAAAAAAGTTTGCCACACCCACCCAGTCACATTACCCCCCACCAAGCCACGCCCACAGAATCGGTAGTAACAAATTTTACATTTCACCCCTGTTGGAGATATATCTTCTTATTGAGAGAGAGTTATAAGATATATATACTGGAGATTCCTGCATTCCAGCTCTCTGACATAACATTTAAATATTATCTCAGTTGTTTAATATCTGTAGGCACAGATGTTACCTAGGAATCTCACGATGACAAAAACAGAATAACAGTGCTTATGGCAGAAAATTCTTTGCAGAGGAAAACATAGTTAGAAAGAAATGAAAGATAAATGTCAAGGGAAATTAGCTATCCAATCCTTCCAGTTTAAATATCTTTGTTTACTATTGTTCTAATTTCACAGAAAGACCAGAAAGTATTATTTGTAGTGACCTTTCCAAGCATAATCAGAGATTTCAGAATTCACGAACTCCATTTGTTCAAAAAAATAAGAAAATGGGAATAAATAGATTACACTATTTAATTTGTTTTAAATGCAAGCATTAATTTAAGGTGTACAGTAGTGGCCAAAATTGTGGAAACCTTTTGGGAAAAGTGTATTTTTGAGGTTTGATGGCTAATAACATCACTTTTTTTGGAGTTTCAAGATAATCATATTCCACTGCTGGAATGGCCTGGGAATAGCCCAGACCTTAACCCAATTGAAAATCTATGGAGCTGACTAAAGAAACTTATTAGTCAGAAGCGACCCAGCAATAAAACCCAGTTAATAGAAGCAATCATTCAATCTTGGATTCACATTAGAACAGCTGCAAAACTAAAAGACTTGGTTCACTCCATGGGAAGACGTTGCAAGGAATTCATGCTAAAGGTTACCCAACTAAATATTAATTGACATGATCATTTTCGTATATCTTTTTTCTATGGTGATAATTTTTGTATATCTCGTTTTTTCTACGTTTCACTTTTCTTTTTTATACTGTAACTGTTATTCTAATAGCAAATCCTTCATAAAAGTTATTGCATTACATTCTTGATTAAATTATCTTTCCATTGATATATAATTTTATGGTACTACTCAAAAAAAAAGAAAGTGGTGTTATTAGCTAGTTTTAGAAAATACACTTTTCCCAAAGGGTTTCCACAATTTTGGCCACTATAGTGGCCTTAGTCTTATACTATAATCTCTGGAGTGGTGTCCTAGAAACAAGGTCTTTTGAATTTCTCCTTCCAAGAAAGTAAGACTCTCCAAGACTCTTCCTCAGTTGTGAAGTAGGAGACTTGCTAAATCAGATGGGAAAGCCAAATATCGAATACTACGAAAATACATATTCCTGTTTTATTCCCTGCTGTAAATTGATAAGGTCCAAACTTTTTCGTGACTTAATTATTCCTCACCCCTAATTCTTTATTAACTCCTAATTGATGAAGATTCCTGGAGAATTAAAGCATGTTCAGATTATTTTGTACCACTGTGATAGGTTTTGGGGTTTTTCTCAGATGGCTCAGATGGTTCTCCTTATTTTCTATGTTTAGAGCAAAAAAAAAAAAAAGAGGAGGAAAAAGTAGAAGGAAAAAGCCCTGGAATCAGAGGTGAAATTCAGCAGGTTCTGACAGGTTCTGGAGAACCGGTAGCGGAAATTTTGAGTAGTTTGGAGAACTGGCAAAAACCACCTCTGGCTGGCCCCAGAATGGGGTGGGAATGGAGATTTTGCAATATCCTTCCGCCAGGAGTGGACAGGAAATGGACATTTTGCAGTATCTTTCCCCTGCCACGCCCACCAAGCCACACCATGCCCACCAAGCCATGCCCACAGAATCGGTAGTAAAAAAATTTGAATTTCACCACTGCCTGGAAGGGTAGGGGGAATCCAAAAACCAGAATGGACAGACAACATAGCTCCTTCATCTTTGCATCAGGGAGGGAGGGAGGGAGGGAGGAAGGAAAGTGAGAGAAGGAAGGAAGATTTCTGATGTTCCCTGTTAGCTTTCCATTAAGAAACTCACTGGGGAAGCCCACAGGAAGTCAGAAGTCATTCCCATTCAGACTGTTTTTTTGCCCAACCATGGTCACTCTGTTTCTTTGTTGAGGTAAGGAAATATCTTTGAAACGATGGCTCAACATTTTGTATTTTTGTGTTTTATTTTTTGGCTGTTCACCGCCCTGAGTCCTTCGGGAGAAGGGCGGTATAGAAATTTAATAAAATAAAATAAAAATAAACAGGGTACAGGTTGTCTAGCATTTGCTCAGGTTGTTCTCAAATTTTCTGAAGATGCAATGCCACTATGGGGATTCGATCTAGGGCCAAGGGTAGAATCTTTTTGTAAATACCATCACCAACATTCCTCATTATCTGAGGTCATTAGTGCCACTGGGAATTGTAGTTCAGCAATATACTGAGGGCCTTAGGTTCTGCGCTTACAGCTAACATGAGCATCGATGCCATAAACCAGGGATGGGCAACTATGGCCCTTTTATGACTTGTGGACTTCAATTCCCAGAATTCCTGACCCAGCCATGTTAGCTCAAGAATTCTGGGAATTGAAGTCCACAAGTCATAAAAGGGCCATAGTTGCCCACCTCTGCCATAAACCAAATCATGGTATCATGGAGAAGGGTTGTGAGACCAGAACATACCTCAGAACATACCTTTAAGAAGAAACAGAGGACTGATGCTACTTAATACAACTAAAGACTGCTGCCACTTAGTGGCTAAACTTTATAATAACGCCATCCACAAATGGTCACTATCAACGCCAACCGAGAAAGAACTCATTGTAATTGCAACTAGGCTACCCACATTTTCAATATGTCAATCTCCATTGAGGAAATGATATTTACAGTGGGGCCCCTGGGGATAACTGAATTAAGAAAACACCAACACATCTGGCCCAAGCCTGGATTCTTATGTCCCTTCTCACTCCACTGAGAAACAAGCATCATTATAATATTTGAATAAGAGGAACCAAAATTTCTCCAACCACCATCACCATCTTCTGCTAGTTGTAAGAACAAAAACATATGAGTTCCAAGGGTAGAAGGTAAACACGTAGGAACCATAACTGGGAATCTATGAAAGGTTTCATATAATGTCTGTCCATGCTGCTCAAAGGAGGATACACATTACAAATAGAGGCCAACAAACTATGGTTAATATTACCAGGCCATAAATAGAGAGTCAAGAGAGAAAACTGCTGGGTGTACACCAAAAGGTAGGAAGCTCAAACAGAATAATATTTAAAGAGGTAACCCTACCTCATTCATGATGGAACAATGTCAGAAGGGTTGGCACTTCACTCAGGCATGCAAATAGCTGGTTTGTGTGGTAATGGGAATGCAGCTTCCTCTGGCAATCCAACAAGACATCCATTGCTACCAGCTTACACCCTGGTTGATGGAAAGCTGACCCTGATTGCTATCACCTGAGAGGAAGAAAATTACACCGGGCTCCAAATTAAAAGACAGGTTTTATGTTCAGACATCCTAGATCAGGGATGGCAAACCTTTTTGCCATGGCGTGGCAAAAGCGGGGGGAGCACAGGGGGGTCACACATGCATGTGCCCAAACCCATAATTCAATGCGCCCCATCCCACAACTGCGTGTGACCCCCCACGGTCTCCCTGCTATTGGCTCATGATGGCACAGTGGGACTTGAAGGCCCGTTTTTTGCCCTCTCCACACTCCAGAGCCTTTCTAGGAGCCTGGGGGGTTGAAAACAGCCTTCCCCACCTTCCTGGAGGCCTTCCGGAGACCAGAAACAGCCCATTTCCTGACTTCCGGTGGGCCTGGAAGGCCCGAAAATCAGCTGGCCGGCATGCACATGTGCGCTGGAGCTGAGCTAGGGCAACGCTCTCGTGCCAACGGATATGGCTCCGTGCCATAGGTTCACCATCACGGTCCTAGATGCTTAGAGAATTTTCTGCAGAGAGTTGGACATCAGTGAATGGCAATATTTTTTTCCTTGGTGTCATAGTACAGGGAAAATGTAGAACCAGGTGGCCCAGGTCTATGTCCAGAGGTGGGTTTCAGCAGGTTCTGACCAGTTCTGGAGAACCGGTAGCAGAAATTTTGAGTAGTTTGGAGAACCGGTAAATACCACCTCTGACTGGCCCTGCCCCTATCTATTCTCTACCTCCTGAGTCCCAGCTGATTGGGAGGAACTGGGGATTTTGCAGTAACCTTCCCCTGGAGTGGGGAGGGAATGGAGATTTTACAGTATCCTTCCCCTGCCACGCCCAACAAGCCACACCCACAGAACCGGTAGTAAAAAAAATTGAAACCCACCACTGTCTATGTCCCCTCTAAGTTACGTAGAGTAATAGAGATGTCCAATCATTTTCCTCAAGGCCTCCATTCACCTAATCATAGTTTGGAAATCACTGTTCTATAGGGAGGAATTTCAGTTTTTATTGCCAACTGATGACAGAAACATGAAAAGCCTCTGAAGCTGTCAGTAAGCCTGATAAATATAATAATATGTCGAACAAGTTTTGCACAAATTGACAACTTGGTCAGGGCCTCTTGTGAACTACAGGAATGATAACATAAATTAGGGACACGCCATATTTGGGCTCCCAAGAGCCCAAAATGTGAAAATTGACAAAGAATTAATTAAGGACAGAGACAAAATTCAAATTTGCTTAAGTTTAATTCAAATTTAATGAAACAACGAAAACCAAATTAGCCAGGCATATTTACTACGTTAAATGTCTACTCCCTGTGTAGTTAATCATTTTCTTCCATCACATGAAAAGGACAATCTGCTTCTAACTACTGGAGCACCTACAGAGATTGTATATGAAGCCAGGGGAAAGAGAAGGAATATGTGCATTTTGATTAAAAGTATATAAAACCTGCTTGTGCTGTTGATAGATCTGTTTCTATTCCATCCAGTTTGACAGGCCTTTTGTGTGTGTGTACACATACGTGCACATTTAAACAAGAAAATGGTGTCAATTGAGAAGTTTATTTTTCATTTCAAAACAGAAATATTTTAAATCACAATGGCTATTTTGCTTTGGTAATTACATTTTTGAATAACACTGTAAAACTGAAACATTAATCGTCTTCTTTGATAACTGCTTTCAAGGCAGGTTTTTAATATGTCGACTGCTGGGCTTGCTCAAGTCTCTGGTACACTCTAAACTTTTTTCAAAGCCCCATTCCCGAAGGATATATATTTTCAATGGAAAATATCCAAATAAATGGTAGCTGGAATGTTCCTAACTTCCCTACCACCCCACCCTGGTTGGGGGTCTCGACAGTCCTCCTGATGACCTCACACAAAGCAGCCTTCTAACCAGGCACAAGGAATGCTGAAAAATGCAAGCTGCAACCTGTGAGCCAGGTCATGTTCACACCAAGTCCGTGGCTTCAGTGGTGACTGGGCTTACTGGAAATAAGTAAGTAAATGAGGTTGGATGACACGAGGACCAAGTCTGCATGAGAAAAGATGGCTATTACTAAGGAATAAGGAAAGAGGGCAGGATGTGTGCTTTGGCACACTAAACCTCTGGAATGTGTTTCATTCTTGCAGTTAGCATAGCATCTTCTTAGGCAGACCATGTGATTGAATTAAAAATAAATAAATAGATAGATGATAGATAGATAGATAGATAGATAGATAGATAGATAGATAGATAGATAGATAGATATAGATTGATGATAGATATAGATGATAGATAGATACAGGTAGGTAGGTAGGTAGGTAAATAGATAGATAGATAGATAGATAGATAGATAGATAGAGGATAGAGGATGGATAGATAGATAGATAGATAGATAGCTAGATAGAGGATAGAGGATGGATAGATAGATAGATAGATAGAGGATAGATAGATAGGTAGATAAATAGATGATAGATAGATAGATAGATAGATAGATAGATAGATAGATAGATAGATAGATATAGATTGATGATAGATATAGATGATAGATAGATACAGGTAGGTAGGTAGGTAAATAGATAGATAGATAGAGGATAGAGGATGGATAGATAGATAGATAGATAGATAGATAGATAGATAGATAGATTGATTGATTGATAGAGGATAGAGGATAGATAGATAGATAGATAGATAGATAGATAGATAGATAGAGGATAGATAGATAGATAGGTAGATAAATAGATGATAGATAGATAGATAGATAGGTAGATAGATAGATAGATGTACAGTATGTATGTATGTAGGTAGGTAGGTAGGTAGATAGATAGATAGATAGATAGATAGATAGATAGATAGATAGATAGATTCAGCAGCTGACCTGATTTATTTCTGACTCAGCTCTGATGAAAAGAGGAAAAAACAATCTTCCCATTTGAAACAAACGCATGGGAAATGAGAAGTGGGTCCCTTCCAAAATGCCACGATTTCTTGACTTTTGTTCTAGGATTGCAACTTTTGCTACACCATTTTAAAGCAAAGTCATTGGGATTATTTTCGATTTATAAATTCCAATGCAGGGTACGAACATTTGACTCTTAATTGTTTTTCATGATTTTATGTTTTTTTTTTCTTTTTTACATTTCATAACTTTTTAATCTCAGCTGAAGCTTTTTTTCCCCCCTAAGCAGCTGGTGACCAAAACATTTGATTTAGCAAAATTTCAAAGCCTCTCAAAATCAGTAAACTGCCTAGAAATTTTTTGAAGAAATTTAATTTGAAAGCCCACTTTATAACTGTGATACAGCATGCCACTAATTGTTAATGTTATGTCTCTGGGAATTCTTTAGGGACTATCATTTTGAAGTCTTTTTTATCGCCCTCAACAACCACTAAATTTATTGCAAACAAGAATCAAATATAAAAAATTAACTTGAAGTAATGTTTTAATACACTTGGATCGGGGTGGGTTCTACTTACCTTTACTACCGGTTCACAGCGGGGCTGTGCGCTCTTCTGCGCATACACAGAAGCGTTTTGATGATGTCGGGGTCGGTGGGCGGGGCCTCCCGACGCTTTTACTACCGGTTCTATAGAACCGGTGCGAACCGGGGGCAACCCACCACTGACTTGGATGGTGCATTGCTTCAGATCTGAAGGCAAAACAGTGCTCTAAAGCAATGGCCCCCAAGCTTTTGGGGATTAGGGACTGGTTCTGTGGCGAGAGGTCTTTCTGCGGATGAAAGGGGGTGTGGTTTCGCTTTCTGCCTGCATCTCGTGGATGGGGCTTTGCTTGTTTGCGCGGCCCTGTTTCTGGCATGCTGTGCCCGGTGCCGATCCATGGACTGGAGCGTGGGCACCCTTCTTGTAGAGTAAGCGGGGTAGCAAACAGCACCAGGCTCAAACTCAAACAGCTTATTAAAGCGGCTACTGTAGCTTTATCAGCTGGGATCACACAGCTGCATCTTCCAGAAGAGGAAGTATTTTAAGACAATAAACAAATAAATTTCAAAAAGAAGTGCTGGGCCTCAGGTGTTTTTTTTTCCCCCTTATGGGAGATAGAGATCTGTTAAAGAACGCTAGCAGTTGTAGTTTAGCACAGTCTGGAATACAGGCTTCCATTCCACTGTTAATAAAACCATCCACTTCTGAGCCTATAGAAAAAACAGGCTTGAATCAGTGGTGGAATTTAATTTTTTTTACTACCAGTTCTGTGGGCGTGGCTTGGTGGGCATGGCGTGGTGGATGTGGTGTGGCATGGTGGCGTGGCTTGGTGGGCATGGCAAGGGAAGGATCAGTGGTGGGTTTCACTTACCTTTGCTACTGGTTCGCTCACATGCGCATGCTCACTTTGCTTACAAGGGCGCCACTTCTGCGCATGCACAAAGCGTATTTGATGACATCCAGGTGGGTGGGCGGAGCTTCCTCCCACCACCACTGCTACTGGTTTGCCCGAACCAGGGCGAACCTGTAGCAATCCACCACTGGGAAGGATACTGCAAAATCCCCATTCCCACCCCACTCTTGGGGGAAGGATATTGCAAAATCTCCATTCCCACCCCACTCTGGGGCCACCCAGAGGTGGCATTTGCCACTTCTCTGAACTACTCAAAATTTCCGCTACTGGTTCTCCAGAACCTGTCAGAACTTGCTGAATAGCACCCCTGGCTTGAATGTTTATCCCGGCTTCTATTTGAAAACATAAAATAGCAAATCTCAAATTTCAGTGGTGACCGGAGTACGATCTGGGCTGACCCGGAGCTGGAGGTAGTTAGTTGGTTCTCAGCAGGCCCTGATACAAATTCCCATCACAGTGTTACAAGCGCTGTTTTTGGACCAGGTATTGAAAGGAAGTCAGAAGTCAGATCTGTAGAATGGATGGCTTTTGCCTTTCCCTTACATGGAATTGGGACAATGATCCTGGAAAAACCTGAGGCATTTTGTCTCAGGAGCCTGGATTACCCCTTGAGCCTTATAAGGACAAAGCTTAGTGTGCAGGAAGCCAGCATTCTTGGCATTCTCTGGGCTGCATAGGCAAATTCCTTCCCAGGGGAACAGCAAACCCAGCCCGTGTGGCTCTCGTCTGAGTATCCCTTGACAAAGACAGTGGTGTGGGGCTGCTAAGAAGCAGACCTCTCCTTAGACAAAGAGCCCACTGTCCTTTCAGCTTTGGAAAGCCACGGCTGAGCAAGTGCCCGTCCCACAGGTTCAGGGAGGGAGGGAGGGAGACGGAGGAGCTGTGCCACATATTCCACAATCCAGTTCAAAGATGAGGTATCTTTTAAAGACATAAAAATTCCAACAGTAAGATCAAAATATTTCTAACAAAAAAAAAAAGACACGTGCCCAGTTCACTCTTAAAATCACACTGGTTTAAAAAAAAAGGCCAATAAATCTCCTTCTCAGGAGGAGTTTTTCTCCGCATTCAGAGACTGACATCCAAAATATTTTATTTAGTTAGTTAGTTAGTTTGTTTGTCCAACATGTATAAGATAACAGATGTAAGTATATACATGATTATGAATACAGGAAATGGATACGAATAAATGGGGACAGTAGGACAGGGACTGTAGGCATGCTGGTGCTCTTATGCACGCCCCTTACAGACCTCTTAGGAATGAGGTGAGGTTGACAGTAGAAAGTCTAAGGTTAAAGTTTTGGGGGTTTGGGGAAGAAACCACAGAGTCATGTAGTGCATTCCAGGCATTGACCACTCTGTTGCTGAAGTCATATTTTCTGCAATCGGAGTTTGGAGCTGTTCACTTTAAGTTTGTATCTATTGTGTGCTCGTGTATTGTTGTGGTTGAAGCTGAAGTAGTCATTGACAGGTAGGATATTGTAGCAGATAATTTTATGCGCTACGCTTAGGTCAGACCGAAGACGGCGTAGTTCTAAATTGTCTAAGCCCAAAATTTGAAGCCTGGTGGCATAAGGTATTCTGTTGTGAGGTATTCTTTTTCAATCCAGAGGATGGCACTCCAATATTCTTAATAACTGAATGTCCTTTAAAAAAAAAAAAAAAAAAAAACTGGAGTCAAGTAGTTGTTAAACTAGAACTGTGGCTCTGTGTGTGTATGCGGGGGGGGGAATGTATATGTATGCAAAATACAATAAAATATAAAAACTGAGCAGAATTGATTGGGTATATGCCATGTGCATTCTAATCTAGCCTTTTTCAACATGGGTCTCTCCATAACTTTTGGTCTAATGTGTGCCTATTCAATTATCAAACCGGTTTTTGTTGTGACACAAAAGGCCCCAAACAACTTGGATCCAAGATATTCGGACTGACAACTCTGTCACTAAGCTACATGGTCATAAAATGAAATATCACATGACTGTCTATGGAGATTCTCAGTCATCCAGGTCATGTTTGTCCCAAAGGTGCTTTTTCTTCAAGAGGCCATTAGACTTTCTTGTTCTTTCTTTGAGGACGTTTTGCTTCTCATCCAGTACAGGAACCATTTGCACTTCAGTCTGAGATGCAGATAACGCATCCCCAACAGCCTGTGGCTGTCTTCAACAGTGAAGGGACACAGGGCAGAAAAACATTCTGCAAAAAGTATAGCTCCAACTTCTCAATGACTCAGGTGACCCTGAGGACACAGATAAGCCTCCAAGTAGCCTCAACGACACTCTAAAAAGGATGCAAATGTGTTGTGGCCCGCCAGTGGCCTGCACGAATTGTTGCTGATCCCGACGACGAGGAGGCTGATGTGGTGCTGCGCAGCCTGTGCAGCCGGCGCTCGAGTCGGACAGCGAGGAGGCTGAAGAAGATGTGGTACCAGAGGCAGGGATTCAGACAGGGCCTTCAGAACCTCCAGAGGCTCCTTTAAGTGAAGAGGATGAAGGAGCCTCTTCTCAAAGGCTCCTTCATCCTTTGGGCACGCAGAGCTGCCAAAAGGCAGGAGTGGTTCCTCAGGAGGAGGTCTCCTCGAGAGTAAGGCTTGGGGCTAATGGGCCACTCCTTTAGCCTATTTAAGAAAGAACACAGCTTGCAACAAGCTGCAGGAAACAACTTTAGTTCGCTAATCATTGAGTTTGGATTTTCTCTGCAACCTTGCTTCTGGGCTTTCTGCCAACTCCAGTAAAACTCTGACTATCTTATCTGTGGAATTCTGGCAGGCAGTTAAGAATGCTTATTAACAGCCGGCATTTGCTAAAACTGCGTTATTTGAGTAAACTAAGTTTTGTTCAGAGTTTGTGTGTGCTGTGTTCTTTGGGATCCGTAGCTGGGGCAGAACAAAATGACCAGCTGTCTACAAGGAGTATAAATCCTTCCATTCCCCACCATCCAGTCAGAGCTGAACTTGGATGAGAAGTGAAATGTCTTCAGAGAAAAAACAAGAAAATCCAGTTGCCTCTTGAAAAAAAAACACCTTTGGGTTATCACATAATTGTACTCAGGTTCTGGCTGCAGTCAATAGCAAATCATCACAGGTCATGAAGTGATGTCACATGACTGCAATTTGCAATTTCCTACCGCTTTGACTTTACTTGTTAGAAGCTGGCTTTAAAGCTCACAAATGGTGCTCACATGTCTGTGAGATACGACGACTGTCATACCTGTGCGCTGGTTGTTAAGCGCCCAAATTGCTACCATGTGACTGCAGATGACTGCCGTGATGGACACAACCTCACGGACTGGTTCCAAATCCCCTTTTCAGTGCTGTTGTAACTTTGAAGTGATCAGTAAATGAAGACCACATATATCCCTATAACAGAACTGTAGGGCTCTGAAGATCAGGGGTGTCAAACTCACAGCCAACGGGCTGGATGTGTCACTCACTGGCCACTCTCACCCCTGGTTTAGTGAAAGGGGAAAAAGTTGTGATACGTTACGTGACAACACGTCGTCATGAGTTTGACACCCCTGATGTAGATGATTCATATGTGATCCATTTCAGTGGTGGGATTCAAATTTTATAACAACTGGTTCGGTGAACGTGCGCTTCACACTAAAAATGGAGCATTTAGAAGCTCAGCTGCTTACCTTCCACGTTAACAACAGTAAGTAGAACAGCGGGGGGAATCAGCTGTGCCACGCAATTGAGATGAGCTAGAAAGCAGGAAATAAAGGACAGGATAGGACGGGGGTGGGTAGGCGGGGCCAGCTGATCATCAGACCTACCAGTTTTCCCGAACCGGCTGAATACCACTTCTGATCCATTTGTCTCATTAGTTCTAAAGGGGAATTGTGGAAAAGGGATTCCCACCTCATTCATGTTGGTTGATAAGCGAGCCAAATGAAGCTTTAAGTGATCCACATCATGACCACTGTAGGAAATCTGTACTACAAGTAGTCCTCAATTTACAATCGCGATTGAGCCTAAAATTTCTGTCACTAAGTGAGACAGCTATTAAGTGAGTTTTGCCCCATTTTAGGACATTTCTTGCCACAGTTGTTAGGTGAATATCTGCCGTTGTTAGTAACGTGGCTGTTATATGAATCTGGCTTCCCCATTGACTGCTTGTCAGAAGGTCCCAAGAGGTGATCACATGACCTCCGGACACTGCAGCAGTCATATTATATATGAGGCAGTTGCCAAATATCTGAATTCTGATCACATGCAATGGTCATAACTTAGAACTAAGGAGAAATTTCCTGACAGTTAGAACAATTAATCAGTGGAATAACTTTTGGGTGGGGAACAACTTGCCTCCAGAAGTTGTGAATGCTCTAACGCTGGAGGTTTTTAAGAAGATGTTGGTTAACCATTTGTCTGAAGTGTTGTAGGGTTTCCTGCCTAAGCAGGGGGTTGGACTAGAAGACCTCCAAGGTCCCTTCCAACTCTTGTTATTCTATTCTATTCTAGTGTGAAAAATTGTCATGTCACTTTTTTCAGTATCATCGTAACTTCAAATGGTCACTAAATGATCGGTCGTAAGTCAGATACTACCTGTATACATCCCTTTAAGCTTAGCATAAAGAGTTCCTGTCTTCTACAAGGAAACGTGGAGGAAGGAGCAAGGTATAAATGAAAGATTGTCCGTTCAGCTCCAGCAACGTTTACAGAAGATCCTTGTTCATGTGTGTGTGCAGATTAAAGATGGTAATGACTGGATACTTGGAAATGTTGGGGAAAGCATTGCTCATGTCTGCAAAGAGAAAGCTGTGAGGAGAGTCAACATGACCTGAAAATCCCTAAACCAGTGGGCAATCTCTGAATAAAAGAGAGAAAGAAAGGGTGGGGGGAAGCATAATTTCAGATGTTTTCACTCCCAGTTTTAGACTCCGTGAAACACGATTGCATTAGTCTGTAGATGGCCCATATTTTTGCCATCTCCACAAACTTCTTCAGGTACAGGTAGTCCTCGACTTACAACAGTTCATTTAGTGACTGTTCAAAGTTACAATGGCACTGAAAAAAATGAATCATGACTGTTTTTCACAGCTACCACCTTTGTAGCATCCCCAGGATCATGGGATCAAAATTCAGACGCTTGGCCACTGGTTCGTACTTGTGACATTGCTGTGTCCCAGTCATGTGATCACCTAATGTGACCTTCTGACAAGTAAAAGTCAATGGGGAAGCCAAATTCACTTAACCACCAGGTTGCTAATTTATCAACTGCAGTGATTCACTTAACAACTGTAGCAAGAAAAGCCATAAAGTGGGGCAAAACTCACTTAACAAATGTCTCACTTAACAACAGAAATTTTGGCCTCAATTGTGGTCATAAATTGAGGACTACCTGTATGCCTCTTATCTAGGGCTCCCATCTTGCCATCTTTCAGATTCTCT
The DNA here is from genome assembly GCA_022577455.1 of Arizona elegans. NCBI lineage: Eukaryota > Metazoa > Chordata > Lepidosauria > Squamata > Colubridae > Arizona > Arizona elegans. The sequence continues at coordinate 19,866,460 of JAKOOJ010000003.1, forward strand.
CATCCCTTGATAATCTTATAATTTGCAATCCAACAGGATTCATGTTGTGGAGAAGTACGGGGAGTTCTCACAACAGTTCATTCACTTAACAACTGTGGCAAGAAAGGTAGTAAATTGGGGCAAAACTCACTGAAAAAATGTCTCACTTAGCAGCAGAAATTTTGGGCTCAGTTGTGATTGTAAGTCTAAGACTACCTGTAAACCCCCAAAAGGGCACAGAGATAAACTTTCAAGGAATAATGAGATTAATGGATTAGTTTCAGCCCTGGAAGCCATCTTTTACTTCGGATCTTCAGGACTGCTACATTTAGTGCTGGGAGGGGGGATTGTATGGAGTTGGAGAGATATTTAGCCATAATCACATTCTTTTCTCTGAGAGTCAAGGACATTCTGCCCTGCACCTGGAGTGGTGTGACTGGGAGGCATCTCCAGTTGGGATGGTGCATTGATTGGACCATGTGATGGACATGTGGGTGTTGGGGCAGGGACTTGGACTTTCCTTTGGGTGGGGAAAACCTGGAAGCTTTCAGATTCAGGTTTTCCCAGATGTGTCAATATGACATCTCTAATAAAATGGAACTTTAAGGAACTTCTAGCCTTGGAGTCTTCTTTCGTTGGGGGTTGGGTTAGGGTTCGTTGGGGATTGGAACCTGACAGTTGTTAGTTGTGATTGTAAGTCTAAGACTACCTGTAAGCCCCAAAAGGCACAGAGATAAACTTTCAAGGAATAATGAGATTAATGGATTAGTTTAGTAGTCATTAAACGTGAGCCATGGTCTCCCACTGTAGTCTACCTTTGTATCGATGACTAGTTTAGATTACTGTGGGAGACCAGGTCTCACATTTAATATTTTTGTGAAGATTAAGCATCATATTGAGTACAGCAATACGTGAATTTACTATTCTCGAATTTCCTAGTTGTCTTCCACCCAAACACTAACCAGGGTCTGTCCTGCTTAGTTTTCTAAGATCATCCAAAGACATATTGTCACTCAACATGGCAGATTTAGGTGAATTATGTTTAAATATCCATCAGCTAAGTAGGCTACGTAAACAATTTTTCGCAAGTATCCTGAGTTTTATATCACGGGCTTTGTGCCAGCTTTATAAAATATTTGTCTACTCTAACCATGAAATCAGCAACCATCTCGTTTGGTACAGAAGCCAATTACTGTTTTTGGAGGGCCGAGTGAATCACGAATGGGATAAAACTAGGAATTGCACTACAGCAATCGAGTTAGAAAAGATGAGGGTAGAATCATTGCTGCAATCAGTACATATCAGATTGGCTCCGCTGCTTTTTAATAACTAGGCTTTGCTGCCAGCTGTTTCACAAAATCCAGAATCAAGAAAGTTTCAGATACTAGCCAGAGAATATAGAGGTGTGAGTTGATACTTTTAATAAGCTGTATGTATTTATATATGAACACTATGAAGTGTAAATGACAAACCACACGTTTTTCTTTGAATATGGGAGGCTACTGCCCCCTATCTACAACAACAGATATATCCCTTTGTAAATAATCAGTTTTATTTACTTTCCTCTTTTAACCATAAATTTCAGGATAGAACTCTAAGATGTTTATACGGTTCTGCTACTGACTTTCAACAGAAATCAGGATTCTTCCTCTTTCCAGCAACATTTAATAGCTTCAAGTTTATTGAATGTGGGATAAGCCATCACATCAGGAGTGAAATCTGAATCAGCTTGCTACTGGTTCGCTGGCCGCTCATGCACACTGCATGCCAAGTGTGCACTGCCTGTGTATGCGCAGTATGCACCAAACGCACACTGCACATTTAAAAAGCTACCGGTTTGGGCGAAGGTCCAGTTGAACCAGTAGTTTAAAAAGCTACGATTCGACAATCCCGTGCCGCGCGGTTGAGTTACAATCGAGAACAGGATTTTTGTGGCTAAGCAAGTCATGACCCATTTTATGTCCTTTTTTATTAGTTGTTCGATGAATCATGCAGCCGTTTAGCAGATCCAGCTTTCCTCACTGACTTTGTCAAAAGCCAGCTGGGAAGATCGCAAATGGTAATCACATGACCTTGGGACACTGCAACCATCGTAAATATGTGCCAGCTGTCAAGTGCCTGAATTTAGATCACAACTATGGGGATGCTGCAAGTGTGAGGACCAGTCATAAATGTGAGATCCAGTCATATGTCACTTTTTTCACCACCACTGTCACTTTGAACAGTCACTAAACAAATGATTGTAAATCAAGGATTACCTGAACATCAAGTCTTAATGCTCCTTAATCTCCAAAAAAGTATTTGAAGCTGATTCAATGAATCATATGAAACAAATTTCCAGCCACTTTGTTGGATTAAGAGTTTTAAGCATGGTCTAATCAAGGATTTAGTTCTTTTAGGAGGAAAAAAATCACATTTGTAAAAGCTGAATAGCTAATTAATATCTAAATAGGTAACTGTAAGCTTTATTGTGAGTAAGTTTAATTCTATTTATACTGTAGAATAAAAGCTTAGTATAATTCTGCAAAAATATACTCTTTTCCAATCAGTGAAGCATATATGCCAGGACTATAGCTATATTCTATTAAATATACTATATCCTATAAAATAAGAATACAAACTAAATTGCATTGCAGGTTAATGGAAGAACAGACTTTGATTCTTTACATTTTTAAATGGCTGAGTTTATTTAAGAATAACACATTACAAAATAAAATTAGATTATGCAGAAAAAACATAAAAAAAGGGGACCGGAGACTGGTATAAAAAACACAAAGAGACATCAAAAAAGGTACAAATGTCTAGGAAGAGCACAAATTGGGGAAGGGTAATGGGAAATTTGTACAAAACTATTGTTTCCACATATAGAATATATAAAATGTTCCCTGTTTGATGGCAGAAACACAAGAGGACATTTACTTTAGAATTTTTTAAAAAAGATATATCAAGAGGTATGTGTGACATGCGAACTTAAATCCAAGCTCTTGGGCCTGAATCCTCTCTTTCTGCATTCCACTTCTGTTGGTTAACGGCAGAAACAGAGACCAATCCAGCTGCTATATAAAACTTCCATTTAAATATGGATTCCACACTGAAACAAATGCAAGATTCGCTGTACAGAAATTGTTGGTTGTGGATTAAAGATAGTCTTCAGTATGACCTGAAACGGCAGTATTCTCTCATATTGGACAAAAGATAATAATTCCGTCAATGATAAACAGGGTGTCATGGGCCCTTTGAAAAACCTGCCTGTTGAGAGATCTCTCAATGCCAGCAGGATCTCTTACTGGTTTCATACAAAAGCTGGACAGATTCAGTATCAGTTTTCCCCTATTTAGTGTCCACGTACAACATATTTGTCTCAACTTCCATTAACAGGACCAGAGGGGGCTGATGGAAGTTGTAAGCCAAAGCAAAAAAAGGATGGGGGGAGGGGGAGAAACTCTCTTTAGGGCATTCTTCAACTCATCATTAATTGCTGTTAACAACAAAAACAGGAGGGAGGAGCTTATGAATAAAAAAGCAACTTTCAATTCAGCTTTTTAAAAACAGAGAAAAAAAGCTGCAAATATCATATATATATATTTGTTCATTGGCAGTCACTGGGAAAGGCATATAAATATATATATATATATATTTATATATTTATAGTATAAAAACTGTTTACCAATAATTAAAGTTTTAAAACAAGTTATATTGTACCTTAATTCTACAAAGAGCTGAAAGACGAACATCTATTTAATCCTCTGTCAAATGAACATCCACTGACATTACAGCTGCTTAGTTTGTTTTAAATCCTATTTTTATTGAGAATATAATGCACCAACTCTTCAAAATTGTGATTCTTTGTGAAGCTGAGCTCCAGATCGCATTGCAAGAATGTGGTTAAGAAAAAAAAATGCTGGCTTTCAAGGGGGGTGATAATCCCAGTCATCTGAATGCAGTGATGTAGGCCACAAAGGTGTCTTCTTTCTCAGGTTAAAACCCACCAAAGCAGGCTTGGGGAGGGGGCAGTGAAGAATAAGGACTTTCGGTGCAGAATGCCTCTGCCCACAAATCCTTGCCTGTCTTTAGGATAAATGGTTAGTCCTGAATATCAGAAGAGGACTCATAATCCTCATAATCACTCAATAATTAGAGGATGACTCATTTACTGTGACAAGATAAACACTGAATGTCAAAATAAAGGATTGTTAATTTTCTACTGGGCAGCCCTACTGTAGAATTAAAAAGGTTACCTGCCATGGTGGAAAACAGAGCAAATGGTCATTTTTCATGTGCTGGTGTCTATTTGCCTTCCATTCTCAAAGAATTCCATTTCTCTTTAATAGTTTAAGAATAAAAGGGAATCTAAGTTGCTACAACTGCTGTGGGAAACACCCATGTTATTAACAGCAGATTATAAGAAGCAGAAAACACATAAACATGCACACACATCTGGAAAACCTGGGGCAAATAGATTCCCCAAGACACACATCCCTGCATGTTTTACATCTGATAATTAGCTGCAGCAACTGTAATGTGGAGAACCCACACTTACTTAGTACTATGCACATTAGAGTCTTCTCTAGATCGTGACAGATCCAAGAAAAGATTGCAAGTGCTTCCCTGCACCAAGGTCTTACAGCTGAACACTGGCAGGTCTTAAGTCCTTTGCAGAAGCTGGCCATTTTTTTAAAAAAGAGAGGCAGAAATCTCCTTGAAGATAAAAAGCTGCATTCCTCCAAGTTTCAAATGTCCCTTGTAAAAAATAGGGTTTCAAAATACAAAAGAAAGTGTGTGCTTCAAAAAGGCTGCATGGGCACACTGGTCCAAGAAATAGATGTGATTTTCTTTTTAAAGACACCCAAGTGTAATGCAGAGAGTATTGTCAGTGGAGAAACCCATGCAGTCCACTTGGAGGTGGCCAAGAAGAGGAAACCTGGGGTTTTCAGTCTCTGAAGTGTCTTACTTGGCATGAAATCACAGCAGTTTACGATGGAGGATCTCCCAGACCATTCGTTTCCGGAAGTAAGGCATGTGTTGCTTTAACAATAAGAAATCAGTATTATCAATATATTTGTGACATTACCAGGGCTTTCATTTTTAATGCATACTGACATATTTCTGCCCCTCCTCCCTTGCTTAAACACAAAACCAAGATTAATCCAGCCAGCACTACTTCACTAAAAAAACCCATCATTTTTGAATTTGTATTTACAAGCGGTAGCTTCAAATTCCCACAGCCAACGTTCCCCATAAAAACAAAGAGATGCCCATACAGGACCAACTTACTTGAGTAAAGTTGATTGGTTTGTCTTTGGTAATGCAGTCAGCGTATTTACAGGCAAACATCCCACAATCACTGCCATTCATTTGTTGTGGGATCTCCTTTAAAAGACAAATAAACCCATCTCCCTTTATTTTCTTGATGAGAACTTAATACTGGCTTTATCCAATATTACTGTTATATAAAGTGCACACAACAGGTAAAGTTTCAAGCTCCCAATGCTTGAAGTATTGTGGGGGCAATAAGTTGACTTTGTATAAAATATACAAAAGTATGAAGGCTATTGCTGAATGCATTGTAAGCCGCCCTGAGTCTCCGGAGAAGGGCGGCATATAAATCTAATAAAAAAAAAAAAAGGGGGGGGGGACCATTTTAATCCAGATAGATACAAGGGCAGCAAAAGCAAAGCTTCAACCTGGTAAATAAGCCAAAATAAATAGCAATAGCAGATTTATATACCACTTCACAGTGCTTTACAGCCCTCTCTAAGCGGTTTACAGAGTCAACATATTGCCCCCAACAATTTGGGTCCTCATTTTACTGGCGTCGGAAGGATGGAAGGCTGAGTCAGCCTCGAGCCAGTCAGAATCAAACTCCTGGCTGTAAGCAGTTAGCCTGCAATACTGCACTTCAGCCACTGCACCCCATGGCTCTTTTACAACAGGTTCCACAATTAGGTCCAATCACAAACGAACTCCAGTTCAAATAATTACAGTTGGCTGCAGAAGCTACTAAAGATATCTATGGCTGTGTTCTTCTCCCACTCATCATATATTCTTCATTCCAATGTCCCTTCTTTGTTCAACTTCTTGCCACTTTGCCTGGCTTTTTCAGTTACAGGGGAGAGCAACAAGAGCCCAAAATAAAAATTTGAAGCCCCCGAGAAGTAAAGCAAATGGAAATATTAAATGCAATTTTTCCCCTTAATAGCAGAGGAAGTAGAATGTTAGTTTTTGTAATATTGCAGTGGTAAGTATTGAAAAAGAGTTACTACAAGCATTCAGATTCCAGTTGATTGGAAGCCTTCAAAATTGGCTCCAAATTTGGAATTTGAATACAAAATGATGCTCTCACAAAATGGCTGACACCGGGGATATGATCAGTCAGATTTCCTAACTTACCTTGGGGAAACTAAGCAGAGACAATACCATAAACCAAAGCATACTTCAAGGCTAAGAAACACTAAAGGCAGGAGAAAGAAGCTCAGGTTAACTCCTTAATTTATTAGGGTATTAAAAGGGAAAGAAAGAAAACTCAGTGAGACTTTCAAGATTCTTTTACTATAATCTGTAACAATAAATTGTATTTTTAATCAAACTTGTGGAGTTTTGTTTCCTGACTTGGCTTTCCTGAAAGGGCTGATAATATCTATATGCCTGTTAATAATGTTTTAAGGGGAGTTTTAATGGTTTTTAACATTTTAATATTGAATTTTATGTGTTTTATTGCTATGAGCCGCCCTGAGTCCTTTTCGGAGAGAGGGTGGCATATACGCTTGATAAATAAATAAATAAATAAATAAATAAATAATATAATTTTTATTATTTTTTCAGATGCATGTATTATTAAATATCTGCATCTGCTACAGTCAGGACTGAAAGGGAACTGTTTTCCACCTCTGACCTTTTTTAACCAGGGAAATACATACAAGCTATGATTAATAATACAAACAACTCAGAGTCTTATACAATGAGCCATACATACTTGGCTTCTTTTACACAGGAGCATCCAGCCATTGGTATCAAATTCCTTGCGCTTTTTATCCAGGCTTTCCTGTTTTAAGTACTGCCTGCAGAGATTGGAACACAACACAAACATTTTAGCACACAACAAAACATTTGAAAGACTTTTAATGAATGTTGCATTTTAAGAATTTTACTTAGCAAAAATATTTAGTTATATCAGGATGGTCAAAGCTGTTAAACAGGTCAATAAATCCCTTTTATCAAAGGGAATGAGAAGAGTGTTTGACCTCTTGCTTCCCTCAGCAGAGAGTGTTATCCTGTTCTTCCATTCCTAGACAGAAAAGCCCTTGCCAATTAAATGTCACCAGGAAAGTTAGCCTTTGTCCTATAACTTCATCGATACTGTGGTTCCCAAATAATTTTATCTCCCTGCTCTAACTGTAATCTCAAATCAAGATAGAACTGTTACTATACATGTGTGACAAGGTTTCAAGACAAAACTAAAATTTTTAAATGAGGAAAACACAGAAAAGCATGAAGTGAGATTCCTTTTCTAAACACCCAAAACAGTTCTATTGCTTGTTTTTTTACCCAGTAAATATACTTTAAAACCACACACACTCTGTGACTCAGAAGAAATGCTTTCTGAAAGTCCATTATGTATTACTCAATAGTCCCCACACCACAGCTTCACTTAAAAGAAATCCTCATACTGCATCAAGCAACATTAATTCACAAAGTTAATGCAATTCCTAAAGACACAACACCCATTTTGAAGCTCGCTTTAATGAACAGCAAAAATCGTAATGTTCTTACTCAAACACAGTCTGACAAATATCTTGAGAGTCATTGCCAAACAACGCAAAGTCCTAATATACTTGCATTACTATATACACACATTCAGGATTTTCTTGTCTTGGCAAAGGATGAACAATTTACTATTTGTTTCAATTATTTTTGTATGGAAATTTCTACTACCCTTGGGTTTGTTCACGAAAGTTGTATTTTATCTTTGCTGCAAGTACTATCTATTGCACCTGGTTTGAGATAACTTCATTTTTTTTTTTTACTTTAAGCAGTGATTCATAAGGTTCAGTTTCATTCTCTGCCTGACATAGATTTGGATTAAACTGAAACTAATGAGATAAATATCACAGCATAGCAAACAGATATCCTAAATATTAAAACAAAGCATACTTGAACTTTCCAGGGAGCTTGCTATGAGCTCCTATTATGTTAATGATTCCTTACTGACCACTACAGAAATGTCTAACTGCCCAGCATATGGCAACACTCTGGTTACTCAATTAGCTATGAAGAATTAAATTAAAAGTAATGCTACAATACATTTTCTTCCTCCAAGTATCTCTTCTTGGCTCAGTAAGTTCAATTTTATTATGGTTTCTTATGTTAGTTGACAAACCTGCTTTTTTCAAAGATATGTTACCTAGCCATTGTGACAGCTTAATCTCTTAAACAGTGATGGAGTTTCTAAGGGCCTCAAACTTATGTTTGCAGGTCTCAAAACAACCTCAGTTCATGCTATTATGTCAGTTTTTAAATGCAAGGTGCAAAAAACATTCAAGTACTCAGATTCCACCCAAAAATACTGAAAAGAAAATTGAAAAAAAAAACTGCCAGCACTCACTAACATCACTACCTCTTACAGTTTAAAGGACAGAAAGATTTTAAAAAGATAAAAAGTGAAACTCCTTAGTTCTTACATTTCTAAATAGTCAGGTATAATAAAAGTGAAAGGCATTTTTCAATTAAATGACTATAGTCAAGAAAATAATTTGGGGGTGGGGAATAAAAGAATGGATTTAAACAAATGTTCTTGATATTGGGTTTTAACCCAATATTAAATTCCAGCACCTAGTTCTCCAATTGGTTGCCAACAACTCTATTAGATTTTTTTTAAAACAAAAACAAAAACAAATAATGGTATGTGTAATAACTCCTTCAATCTGAGCCCAGCTACTGCTGGCTTCACAGACACATCATGTAGTTTTCTTAGCAAAAATGCTAAAGTTTGCCACTGCTTTCTTCTGAGATTTTTTTTTTCATTTACTCATCATAACATATAATCCAGGAATGTGTTAGTAATCTTCTATTCAAATATTAAGTAAGTTTAAACCTGCCTAGTTTCCAAACTCAAATAAGATGGACCAGGATGCTGCTTTCTACCAATAAACAATGACTACATAAGAATATCTAATTTGTCCTGAAATATGATCAAAACATACATTGGAACCACTTACAAAAAAGAGGGCATGTTCTGATGGATGCAAAGGACATGAGCACTATGCAGGTGTTCAAGAAGGTATTGTGTATGTGCCAAAGCATTTCAGGTATTTTCTTCAACCTTACATTTTAAACTCTCTCACACGTTAGTATCTTTTGAAAGCTTCATTTTTCACTATTTCTGAAGCAATATGTATTGGTACTTTAAAGCAAACCACTTCCTTCATGAGAATTGCCACCCCCATTCTCACAATCTAAAATATATTCAGAAGACAGCCTATCTAAGACCCAAGTAACACAACTAGCAAGGGTATGTGAATCAACTAAAAATCATAATCCTTCCATCACTTCATCAGCTATTCATCATCAACTTTGTAGAGCAAGAAGAAAGCTAAGCTATCCGGCTTTCTAAAATCCTTAATGGTAGTAGGCTGAATTAGATTAATATGTTTTCCTTATCTGATTTTTCAAACAGGACATACAACTGATAGAATTAAACAACGGATCTTTAACACCATAAATCTCTTCCCTTTCTAAAAAGGGGCAGACAAATCATTCAAAACTCACCAAAAATCAGGAAGCTCTAAAGATTGAAAGCATGAAAGGGTCACTAACCATGAATAGGACCTCTGTCCCCTGTTCCCGGTGTGATCCTCCCACTGCATTCAACCAATTAAAGCCTCCTGAAAGGAAATAGAAAGGGAAAAACAGTTATGGAAAGGGTCGATCAGCTAAAAGCTGAGTTCCCGTTGCATTATTCTAGATGTCCACTAGTCATCTAGACAAAACTGAAGTCTTCCCATTCTTACTACCAGTAAAATTAAACTAGCAGAAAAGCTGTAACCACAACATTCTCAGGGCAACCATCTAATTATTTAACAACCAAAAAGCTGAATCCAATATATATTTCTAAATACATTATTGAGCCAATTATCTTTCACTTACCCATTCCTTTTTACTATTGCCTGCTTCTAATTCCAGACAAGAACTAGCAATGTAGTTTGCCATAGCAATATTTATATTGGTGATTTCTTCTATTGAGTTTACTGTGATAAATATAATGTAAAACATAGAAAAAATCCTCAATGTATATATTATTTCCTTTACACAAAGCCACTATTCCAAAACAATACACAAATCAACTATTGCCATCTTTCCAATTGGAAAGGTGCACACCCTAAACTTATTGGCACTGCTGAGAAGTCTGTAAGATGAAGCCCACACATCCAGAAGTTGCCAAGATTGACTAATACTGCTTTACAATGAGCTCTCGAATGACAGATGCTCAATTATCTCCTAAGTGAAAAATGTATTTTTCTAGGAAAATGAGGACTACATACTGACCTACTGACAAAGCAATCCTTTGGTGTAAGAGAGAGGAAGAATCACCAATTTTGAAGTCTTTTCCTTTTTCAAAAAACTCCCTACGGAGTATTTTTTTAATCACCAATCACAATGAGAATTTCACTAAGCTCCATGAGTAGTTTCTGGGCTTTAATTTTGGTAATAACAATAGACCATACTACAGGAATGTCAAACTCGCATCATCACAGCGTCATCAGGTGACGTATCTGGACTTTTTCCCCCTTCGCTAAACTGGGTATGGGCATGGCCAGTATGTGACACATCTGGCCCATGGGCCGTGAATTTGACAGCCCTGCCATAGTAGCTTGCAGAGCCCACTACCTGCCCTGACACAAAGCTGACATACCCATTATTGGTTCCTCAGGTGCAGCAACTGTGGTAGAATTTGCTACTAACTACTGGAACAAGAAGTCCCATCTCCAGTCCACCCTGGTCACCTGTAAAAATATGTGCCTGTATTTTGAAGCTGGTAGGACATATTTATATATTTATGCTTGCCTTTTTAAGCTCCTTCATACAGCTGGAAGAGTAGAAATGCTTTAAAGGAATAAAGGTGGATGGCCTCCAAAGTTTCTATACTGTAGATCTATACAAGGTTGAGAAAACACATTCCTGAATATTAAATGCAAATACCGTATTTTTCGGAGTATAAGACGCACTCCCCCCCTCCAAAAGAGGCTGAAAATTTGGGTGCATCTTATACTCTGAATGTAGCTTTTTTTCAGCCCTAACGAGGTGCTAGCGAGCGAAGCAATGCTTTGCCTGCTCCCTCCAAGCCTCAGCTGTGAAGCTTTTTTCCAGCCCTAAGCAGGGGCTAGCAATCTTCTGGTCGGACTCTTAGCTGTGAAGTTTTTTTTCAGCCCTAACGAGACACTATCGAGTGATCTCCGTGCTTTGCCTGCTTTTCTCATTGCTTCTCTCTCCAAAGATCAGTTGTGCTTTCAGCAAACTAATGTGCTGAAGCTGACCAGATTAAGTACACTAGCCAGGTGAGTACCTGGTCGGCAGATTTCCCCCCCCCCCAATTTCCCTCCCCAAAAACTAAGCTGCCTTTTATATTCCTGTGCATCTTATACTCCAAAAAATACGGTAAGTAGATTTCTAAGAATGCATAGGTATACAACTGTAGTCATTAACTCCCATCACATTCCGTATACTAAGAAAGTTGAAGAATATTTGGTTAAATTCCAGCAACGTAAATTCCTTGTGGCGCTAACCCTAGCAAAGCTTTTATGTCATTTTGATTTATGCAATCTGCAAATTTACGTTAATTGCTATGTTTCTTTATTTTCTTAACTAATTTTATTTGTCAGTATTCCTGCAGCATTTTCTTATGTATACTCTTAATATTTTTAAGTACAATTATTATAGAAATGGTAAAGTCATTAGAGTAGCATTCACAGACTATGTAATCAAGATCACTAGTTTAAAAATGTCAAACAAAACCAAGAGAAGACAAGAGCAAACAAGTAAGTTCTAATTGTTGATGAAAAGCTTCCACTGTGAAAGCTGGCTTATTTCCATCAGAAGGTTGTTCATTTGGTGGATGCTTTCACAAGAGACTGTGGGGCTGGGCTTCATAGCCAGATAACATCAGATAGTCTTAATATATTGAACAGGGCACCCTCAGCAGAATATCATGCGCACATAAATATGTAAGAAAATAAGCAGTTCCTCAAACAACTTGCAACTCACATACTTATCAATCAACACCACCTGGGAGATTTTTTAATAGTCTTTAGCAAAGGTTTTATGAGAAGCCTCGCTTTGGTGTTTTGTACTAGTTGTAGGCTGAAATCTCCTCTCAGGAAGTGCCTCATAGAACACATTACCATAATGCCCAAACTACAAGTTGCTTGAATATGGTGGCAAGGAATTTGTTTCTGGAAATGTTATAAGTGTCATGTCAAGTTGCTTTGGATATCAGGGATACTGTGGCCTTCACTGACACACATTAATGATTACATGTGTTCCTGCAGATGAAGGACAGCCCATGGATGAGCATTAACTTAACGTTATAGGTAGCCTTCGACTTACAACCATTTGTTTAGTGACTGTTCAAAGTTACAAAGGCACTGTAAAAAGTGACTTATTACCATTTTTCACACTTACAACCACTGTAGCTTCGCCAAGGCCACAGGATCAAAGTCTGGGCATTTGGCATGTATTTATGACAGTTGGACTATCCCAAGATCATGTGATCACCATCTGTAACCTTCCCAGTCAATGGGGAAGCCAGATTCATTTAACAGTCACAATTCACTTAACAACTGCAATGATTTGCTTAACCACCATGGCAAAAGGTCAGAAAATGGGGCAAAACTCAATTAACTAGCTTGTTCAGTGATGGAAATTTCAGGCTCAATTGTGACCACAAGTCGAGGACTAGCTGTACTGTGTTGCTAGGTAAGCAAATAGTCCTCAATTTACAGCCAGTCCTTTTATGCCCCTTGGAGTTACGAAGGTCTCTGAATGGATGTGTTATGGCTAGTAAAGCACTTCTGGTCATTGTAAAATGTCATTGCCCCCATGACATTTTGGGCGCTTGCCAACTATCTTAACTTTACAACCAGTTGCCGTGTCCCATGATCATGTAATCTCAATTTGCAACATTCTTTGATGGCTTCCAGCAAAAAACGCCCTTTCAGGAGAACGGGTTCATCCAAAAGTTGCACTGTTTGCTTAATGACTGCGATGTTCACTTATCAGCCACAGTGATTTGCTTAATGAGCCTCACAAAAAATGTAAAAGCAAAATGATCCAATCATGTGGGTCCCTTGACTTATGACCTCAATGACTTGTGACTGGATTTCCGGTCCCAATTGTGGTCGTAAATCAAGGGCTACCTGAAAACTTCCAGAACAATTATTTTCTTCACTATTAATTCAATTTTACTTTCTTAGCTTATTTACCAATCTGAACTATTTCTGGGTATGGTATCCGTTGTAAGGGTTAGGATGAATTTCATGAATATTTTTGTTTTATTTATATGCTTTGTTAATAACACTTTTTTTTACTAATTTACTTTCGATTATTATTATTATTATTATTATTATTATTATTATTATTATTATTATTATTATTATTATTATTATTGTTTAGACTTCTATACCGCTTCATAGTGCTTTACAGCCCTCTCTAAGGGTTTACAAAGTTAGCATACAGCATATTAGCATATTGCATTAGTATTAGCATATTGCCCCCAACAATCTGGGTCCTCATTTTACCCACCTCGGAAGGATGGAAGGCTGAGTCAACCTTAAGCCGGTGAGATTTGATCTGCTGACCTGCTGAACTAGCAGTCAGCTGAAGTAGCTGAAGTACTGCACTCTAACCACTGCACCACCTCAGCTCTTATCCTATGCCATATAGCCCACCTTTTAAAGGACTTGTTCTGTAAATGATGGACAGTATTTTAAACAGTGCTGTTAGTGAAGAAGACTCTGAAAACATACAGGAATATGTATCTGCTTTACAAGCAAACATCCCATTTTATTTCATCCTGAAATGCCTGCTAACAATGTGTTGTAACATGCTGATTTATCAATGATACCAATTCTCCACCCCCTTCACAGAAAGACACATTTTCTGTGGATATAAATACTGTTAAAATGAGCCCATAAAAATATAAATGTTTCTCTAATATTTACAATGCCCCCGATAGATTTTTGATGCCTTTGACTATTTATGTAATATTATGTTAATGTTAAAATGTTTAATAATATCAATACCCACACGCATACACACTCTTACATTTAGCTAGGTGTTGTTTTTAAATGGCCACGTAATGTATTAAACTAAGTAGAATGGTCTAACATCAAAGAAGGATGAACCACACCTAGGGGAATAAATTCTAACTGAGCTTATTCTGACACAGAGGATCTTGAAATGCTTCACTGAAGCAATATTTTGAACTTCTGAAGTCAAAATAAAATTTTGCCTCCAGAAGTTGTGGGTGCTCCATCACTGGAGGCTTTCAAAAAGAGACTGCATAATCATTTATCTGAAATGGTGTAGGGTCCCCTGCTCAAGTAGAGGGTTGGACTAACACCGCCAAGGTCCCTTCCAACTCTATTATTCTATGTTCTACATTCTAATAAATAATTTAAACAATAAATTCTTTGAGTTATTAATAAACTGCTCTTTGTAATAGTTTTCAGAAAATTTACAAAAACTGAAAAATCAAACAAAAATACAATAAATCAATACGTTTTTATGTGTTTAAAGTCATCTTTTAATTCTGTATTAAAACATTTCTGCCCAAACCTGTAAAATGATCAATACACTTTCCAGATGGAAAAGCGACAAGTGTGGATTAATCTGAATGTTGCCTCAAAATTCAAATCTGCCATTATGTTCGGATTCAAGAGCCTACCCCTCAAATTAGGACAAGATGTAATGGATGGAAACTTATCAAAGAGTGATCCAACCTAGAACTTACAAGAAATTTCCTGACAGTGGAACAATTAACCAGTGAAATAGCTTGCCTGCAGAAGTTGCGGGTGCTCCAACACTGGAGATTTTTAAGAGACCATCATCTTGAGACAGCCATTTGTTCAGAATGGTATAGTCTCCTGCTTAAGCAGGGGGTTGGACTAGAAAACCTTCAAAGTCCCTTCCAACTCTGTTATTCTGTATTCTTAAGGGCCTTATTATCAAATATGATTAATCTCTTTTTATAATTGCCTTGTATGTTACATTCCTTTTATTTTTCTATTCTCGTATAACCTTCTGAACTTTTAAATGAAAATATAGTACACTTAAGACTGCAATCACAATAATATATAGAGGATAGAGAATTTTCAGCATTTGGGAGATTCATACCCTAAACCCTTTTTTAATATAAAGGGCCCAGAGGCTCATGTTTAACAGGAAGCCTCTCAAAAAGATGGAATTTATCAGATTTGTTTGAATTGATTTTACAGAGGGTACTCTTTACCTTTCATGTTACAGAAGCACACATGCTTCTAGCTGTCCCTTTGGAAAATACCCTGAAAGTTCAGTATTCCCAAGAGTTATAACAGCAACAACCATTTGGTATGAAGATTGTTTCTATCAATCCTAAGATAATGAGGAAACATATTTAATGTAAAAGAGATACTCACAAGAGTATCTTACAAGCGTCACTGTTGGATCCACCCATTGAATCGTAGTAGGTGATGGTTTTTTTCCTGAAGTCAGTAACCTAAACAAGGCAAAAATTCTGTATCAAGACATTGGCATAATCTTACGCAGAACTATGTACTTTTGACACATTTGGGATAATGCAGGAAACAGAATGGAAAAGTGTTTCAGAAGCAAGCATTTGAGAAAGTAAAAATGCAAAAATGAAAAGAATGAATTTAGAATGCATTCAGAACAGACAAGGAATGTTTGAAAGAGCTGGTATGAATTCACTTGAACACTTACACAAATATACATAATATACTCACTGCTAGGCACCAATGGACACCAAGGTGAATAGGAACCAATAGAATGTCCACAGAAAATATATCTACTTTTTTAGTCCAACGTTTTACAGCTGAATACCCAGCAGTTTTTAACTTGGTGAAGAAAAATGTGTTAAATGCATGAACAGTTGGAAAGCCTTTCTGTTTACTCCTCTCCATCAGCATATTCATGTAGAAATTAATAATCTGTGTGTGAGAGAAATACATGTTAGTATTTGGTATTTTTTTCAAACAGCTTCTCTATTCCTAAAAAGCATCTATCTACAGGTATATACCACTAAAAAACTTGTGTCATGACCCTGGGTGAAACAGCGCATCATAGAGCAAAAATTTTTGAACCAAGTACCTCTAATGAGCTAATTTATAGAATGCATCCAAAGTCCAGAACCATGACTCCTAAAGTAATTATATTTGGGGAAGTTGTAGGTGCTTTAGTGCGACCAACTGCTGCTGTGCTGTTGCTATGTCATGTGCTCTTCTTTTTCATCTATGTCATGAGTTTCCCAGCCAGTCTCACAATCCCTCACCCTCTCCCCCATCCAGCAGCAGCCATTTACTTGCCTGCAAGGAAGGGGAAGAAAGGAAAGGAGGAAGATTCCAATGCTCCCTGCCATATTAACATTAGGAAATTCAATGGGGAAACCAGAAGGAAATCAGAAACTGCTTCTTCTCCAATGGCGCTTTTTTTTTTTTTTTTTTTGCCTGCCCTTGATTATTGTGTTTCTCTTTTTAGGGAATACCTTACTGCTGATGAGGTGTACCCACCCTGGCCCTTCCCAAGACAGTTGCTGCCACACAAACCCTTCTTCCTAAGGTCTCATGAAGAAAATACCGTTTCCCCTAAAATAAGACATCCCTTGATAATAAGGCCAATCAGGCTTTTCAGCGCATACGCTAAAATACCCCCCCCCAAAAAATATTTAAACGCATGCACAGCCAGTTCCCGCCATTTCCTCTGGTTAGAGTTAGGGAGACAGAACTGGGAATCAGATAAGATGGCAAGAGGAACCCCATCTTGCTCCACGTGCCCCAAAATAATAAGGCATCCCCAAAAATAAGGCCAAGCACTTATTTCGGGTTCAAAAAAATATAAGACAGGATCTTATTTTCGTGGAAACACAGTATGTATGATTTCAAGAAAGGCTCTCAAAGGGTCAGGCCAGGATTGCTTGATTAGCAGTGGGAGCAAGAAGATGACAAAGGTCATCTGGGGATGATGGAACACAGGAGGGCAGCAGCTGCGGAGTGCAGCAGGCCAAAGGGCAGAGATAGAGTGGGGAGTCAAGGGATGGCAAAAGTTGAAGAATCTCTGCAGTTTTAAATATAGGCAGACTGCCAAGTACTCATATTTTTTCATGTGACTGAGGAGGGCACTGCAACTGTCATAACTTTGCAGATTATTATTATTAGTTCAATTTATATGCCGCCTTTCTCCGAAGACTCAGGGCAGCTAGATTGGGCAAGTGCCATTCATTTAGTGCCTCTGTAATTTCAAATGGTCACTGAACAAATGAGCATGACTTAAGGACTACTACCTGTAAAAATCTCACTAGACTACATAACAGAGAAAAGTGGATGTAAGTTATTTTAAAAAAGCAGATTTCAACTGAATGCTAAGGGGAAAATTCCTAACAGTAAGAATAGAGCAGTTAAACAGTAGAGCCAATTATCTGGAGCAGTGGTGAATGTATTTGAATGATGGCTAGACAGCTACCCTTCTGGATACCTGTAGAGGAACGACTCAAAGAGCCTTTACAACTCACAATTCATGAGTTTAAAAATTATGTTTGAAACAGAGACTGAAGATTTACCTCATCATTGAGCCAGTTGAGATGTTTAAGTGTCTGAATGTCTTTCCGAGTGATGGTTAATCGGAAGGCTTCACTCAGCACTTCATCCTGGTTTCCACTTCGTAACACATTTTTTATTTCTTTCTCCATTTCCTATAAATTGTTAACAGGAAAGAGAACTGGGTCTCATTGACATTTTTAATCCAAACTGAAAATCATCAGACTCCTGATGAAAAACTTCATTATGAAGGATAGTGCCAAAATGCAGAGTGAGAACACAAAGAGGAGAAATACGACTCGGACATACTCAAAGTTTGGGAGGGGGAGGCTATGGATCAGGAAGATTATTATATATTGAAAAAGATTTCACGTAATTATGTTCTACAAATATTTTTTTCTTGGAAAAGTCTGGAAATGTTTGATTACCTCCTATATATTTTAATGTTGCACTTAAAAAAGAGTTTGAAATTAAGGGTTCCTCCCCCACCCCGGAGAAAAGCTGATAACACAGGAAACAAAACTACCAGCAATATCAAATTGGGCTAAAATACCATCTCCCAAAATCTAGCTTTTGATGAAATACAGAATTTCAAAACAGGACAGAGCATGTTATCACAGAGATGTATTATGAAGAGACACATCTTAAAAATGACTTTACCACAATAATTGTTCAACTCTATAAACTACTGTCCAGGTACTTATTTCACCAAGGCATCAAGATTTTTTACCATTAATCTAAAAACTAACCTCTGTAATTTCAGGAAATTCATCTTCACTATCCACTCTTTTATTATCTTCTGGAACAATGGTGACAGGAATTTCCTTTTCAAGAGGAACTCGAAGATGTAAGTTTATTGACTCCGGTACTGAGGTCTCTTTCTGCAGTCTCTAAAAAGATCATTAAAATAGTCACATTTAGCATTACATCAAGTGGGCAATCCCAGATGTCTGTGGACAGGAATTGCCATCAAATTGTCCACCTCTATTGTCTGGATTTCTTACATTAGTTGATGTATAGAAGGATGCAGTCATCAAACCTATCTGGAATTATGTTTATATGAAGTTAAAGCCCATATCAACAACAGGGAAATCTAATGACTGTTCATAAATATGGTCAAGCTTGTTGATATCTAGCTTCTTAGTTTCTAATTTAATCTATAAATCTTTTCGTCTATAACCTTCAAGTAGGTGAAACTGGCACTATAGGACAATAATGTTTGAATCGAGATACCTTAAAGAATGTGTCCAATATCTAGGACCCATTACTCCTGTGGGATTGAAATTTCAAGGATCTTCAGACCAGCTGTATTGGAAAACTTATGGCCAATGCAGCAAAACTGATGTGCTGCTCTGCAGTGCCACCATGGTGATGTGATTATGATTTTTGACAATCCCTGCCAGCTCCCCACAAGCAAAGTCAACGGGGAAGCCAGCAACAAGTCAGATGTCACTTCCACTCCCACTGCTTTTTTGATTACCTATGGTCATTCTCTTACTCTATTTACGGAAGTAAATACAGTAGAACCTCTGGTTACGAACGCTTCTGACCACGACCAAATCGGGTTCCAACCAAAAAATTCACATTTTTTTTCCCCGCAGCCAATTTCCCCTTCTGCGCCGTTTTTTTTTTTTAATTGAATAACATAATAGTACAATTCAACATTTTCGGTTTGGCTACGTTCAACCATGCTATATACTTATATAAGTAGGAATTCTACACGGTATGGGAAATGTGATATAGGTGGTAGGAAAATAAACGTAAATGTTAAATTGAACTAAGGGGGATAGTATCAAACCATTTATGTAATCTATGTATCTTAAGCAATAATCTACATCATAATTTACATAGTAATAACTTATAAGTAATTCATATTTTAATCTTAAAATATTTATGTAATCTGCGCCATTTTTTTTTGTAAGCACCAAATTTCCAAAATTAAGTTTGGGTCATTACCAAATCGGGTTGCGACCAAAGTTATGGAATAAATTATGGTCATGACCAGAGGTTCTACTGTACCTATGAAACAATGATCAAACACGACGTGGGTCAACTAGCATGCATTAAAGGTAAAGCAAAGGATTCAGATGGCAATTTTAAGGGAAACTATGTATCCAATTGCATCAATTACTATCATTCATAGAGAAGACAGAAGGAACCTGGAAAATCAGATACCTTTCTCAGCTGATATAATTTCAATGATATAATATATAATGATATAATTTCAATGATCTTTTAAAAACAATAATCATATTGAGTTTTCTCACCTGATTCTGAAGCTGCAATGCCAAGGCTTTCTGCTCCTCTATATGTCGCAATCTCTCACGGGCTCGGGAGTCATATACACTGGTTCTAGATAGAGGTTTGTACACAATAAACTAAATATTCAGAATTACCAGCCATGAAAATTCATTTCTGCACACTTTTAGTTATGCCTGTCTTATTATTTCTTTCAGCTTCTGCTCCTTCCTTATGGGAAGGCTGCTTTGAGATATAGGATGGGTAATGATGGGTGAGTGTGTCATGTCTGCTAACCTAATTGCTAGTCCTATTGGACACCCACACACATCTTTAGTTCAAGGTAGGCAACTTGCATACTGCACACTGGGACTTCATTTGCATTTTACTGATAATTCCTAGATCAAACTGGTAGCATTCCGTAGCAAATAGTCAGATTCAGGCCATGTGGGGGCAGTTTTAAGATATCCTCCTAGCCCCCTGAAAAGTAAATAGGAGAAAAAAAAATGAATGCACTCCTAGTAATGTCACAGCAATACTCCAGTTCTTCAGAAAGTCAGAAGAGTGAATTGTGGCAACAATCTTTTAAATACTGCCAAAATTTAACTGAAAGATCTACAAGAAAGGATCTAATAGTATGGACTAAGATTTCGTACTGGGATTTGAATGCTCATTTTTCTTTTTTAAAACAGAAAAGATTTGTATTTACCCCTGAAAGCGCTTCAATATTGGCATGTAAGTAGAAAAGTGATTCCACAAGTGATCTATCTATCTATCTACCTACCTACCTACCTACCTATCACGCTTAACTGCCCATCTCCCTCACAATTTTTCACAATGATTTCTATAAAATATTTTCAGTCTTGAGACCACAGATTGATAAATTAAACTCCCATATGCTTTGGTCTCTCAGATATTCTATCCTATGTGATCCTATGTAATATACAACAAAGATATGTGAACTTAACATATAGTTTTCTTCCCTCATTAGCAATAGGAATTCAGACTGTCTGGCTTCTTTACAGTAATGGAAAAGGAAAACAAAAGCAATTTTTTTGCTAGTCAAATCAAGAAGATAAATTCAGTGTTAAAAAAAGGCTAAACTAGAGACAAAAACGTTAAATAGCCGAAGAACAACTATAATAAGGGTTTAGAAATGGAATGTACTTACAATTCTTTTATCCACAATTCAGCCTCAAAGAAAGGTGTACTAAAAAAAAAGCAGAAAGTAGAAAGGTTTAATGTGTCTTCCAGGAAAAAGGAAACAAGAAGTATTAAAGCTAAGTTCAGTTGTAGTGCTAAGACAGAAGAAAATATCAAGAGCAGTACATTAAGTCCAACTGTGCACTTGGCAACCAAACTAAAATTTCTACCAAAAATTTACTAGCAATTTCTACTAGCAATTTCAGAATATTATTGGAGCCAGCAATTGGGAAAAGGTCACACTTTCTGCTTAAATGATACTGCATATTTAAAAGCCATGGGAAACAGAATGCTTCAATAAACGGTACTGCAAATGAACTAGAGAAAAACTCTGAAACAGCAGCAGAGTTGAAAAGCAGTGAAAATCTGGAGAAAAGTCTGAGACACCTTTTAACATTTACAATCTAGGGGTGGGAACCAAAAAAACTTCTAAAATTTGAGGTTTATTACATAAAACCACAAAATTTGTATGAATTACTGATGCAGTAAAACGTTATATTCAAAGTAAACTAAGGCCAAATGGACAACCCCAAGATCAGAAATAAATAATGCTAAAGTCCCTCTGAAATTAATGGAGCGTTAATGAATTTGCTCTCCTTATTCTGTTACTCTAAGCTCAACAAATTTACTTCAACCATTTTTTTTTATTCTACTCCCCTCAAAACAATAATTGTTTCTACAAGTCAGAAAGCCCACTTGCCTTGGAGCTGGAGATCTGAAGTCTTTGCCATTTAGCATTATGACTGAATCACTTCCTAGATCAAACAAAACAGGGTGCAAGATTATTACTCTGTACCAATAATTTTCTCCAAAACAGAATCCATACAATGACTGAATTCAGATTTATTCAGTTAATTTAGGTACCAGGCTAGAAGTAACAAACCTGCATCTGAGAATTAACAGCGCAGATGGCCTGGAGAAAATAGTAAGTCAAGAGTTTGGGGTCAGGAAATAAAACCCACAGTATTTCAAAGTATATCAGTTGCTTTTACCTTCAGTCTGCACATCCAATGCTGGTAGATTTGTTTGTTGTATGGGTGTACTAGTCTTGGGATCAAAGTTAACATGGGAAGTAAAACTACAAACTGGTTGCGATAGTGGTTTGTGAGAATGGTGCTCCTGCATCCTAAGAAGACTGGATGATGGGTTGCCCAGAGAGGGGCCACAAACATCAAAAGGTTTCACACATTTGTTTTCAGTTTCTTTCGTAGTTTTTTTATTGGAACCTCCACATCTGGTCCTGAAAACAAAAGCAAAAGGCCAGAAATTTTGGAAACAAACTTGTAGACAATCAGATTATTCAATATATTTCAGACACTCACAGGTGAAGAGACAATAATGAAGAGGCTTTGGAAGCTGACAGATTCTTCCCTGTAACCATTTGAATCAGCTGCCTGTATATTTCTTTCTCTTCTTCCCGAACTGTCTGAGAAAAAAAATCCCATACGTTACCAGAAAGTATACAGTAAAATAGTGTGTCTACATAATATTTTATAGGATGCAAAAATGGTTTAAACTAATTTACAAAGTTGACAAAGTAAGTTTATATAATATGCAGAATAAATTAAGATCCTAAAACAAGCATTGATAAACCTCATGGCCAGGGACAAAAATAATCTCAATGTGAGAGCACAGATAAATGGTCATGTGCTTAATAAGAAAGAGTCCACAGAAATTTATTGGGACTTCCGGTGGCTCTGCCGGCGCCGAAAGACGCTCCTTTGTGAGCGCCAGCCCCGGGATTCCGTTAGAGATGCTAGAACAGCGAAAATCATCTGTCTAGCATCTTGAAAACTTTCCCCCTGGGAGAAGGGGGGAAAGAGAGCCGATGGGTGTGGGTAGAGCTCCCCAAGAGCCCCAGGTTTCTTTTTAAATCTGGGGCTTAAAGAGTGAGAGCTCCCCGGAAAGCCCGTCATTGCTCCGGACCCGGGATGTTTCTGTTTCAAGCAGAACTAGACGCCGTGACCACCCCAGCAACTCAATTTTAAAAAGATTTTGGACTTGAAAGCTGGCAGAGCAAATACAGGAGAAACTAAAATTGCAACTACTAAACTTTAATTCCGAAAAGTCTATCACTTCCCTCTGAATTTCTATGGGAGAAAGGGAAAGTAAGATGGCGTTTGATTCTAATGGGGCGTGAAGAAGTGAAAGTTAGATACAAAGTATTATGTTGTGTTGAAAGCCCCTGTTTAAAAGAAGAGGATTTTATCTTAAAAGGAGGATTTAAAAATTATTTTTTTAAAAAAAAGACTTGTACCACTTAAGGATTGGAATAATTGATTTAGTTGCTGGAAAAGTATAAAATGAAAGTTTTATTGGGAAGAAAAAAGAAAAAAAGAAAAAAATGGCTGGCTTTTTTGAAAGTGATGAAGGCTTACCATTATATACATCAGTAAATACACAAATACTGACTGTGGATCTCTTTAAAGAAACTTTAGAATCATTTACCTCCGGGTTAGTGGAAAGAATGGAAGGATTTTTCAAGAAAGATTTTACTCAAATTTGCAACAAAGATACAAGTGAAGATACTGTATCGGTATTTCAGATGCCAAATAATAGTGAGTTGCTGAATGAAGAGGTGGGAGAAACAAACCAGTTTAATGTGACTTTGGAAAATGGAATGGATGTTTTTCAAATTAAGAAGGAAAGGCTGAGAGGTTTGAAGGAGCGTAATCAGGAAATACCGAGAGAGATTTCTCCAGAGGCTTTGATACAGTCAACTGGAAAATTGTCAGGTGTTGGGATTTCTAATATAAGAAAGAGGATTCAAAGTGGAACTTTACAACATTTTTACAAAAATGGAATCGCAGTTAAAGAGGTGTGTTTACTGAAAAGAACTACTTTGCGAAGAGAACAAGATTGTAAGGTACAGCAACTTCAGTTGAAAACTCAAGAATTTATAAAAATAAAAGAAGGCGGAGGAATAAGACTGAAGAAGAAGGTTCGCAAAAAAGTCCGGAAAAAATGGAGATGGAAAAATTATAATCCTCCTTGTTGGGGAGGATAGTAATAGTGAAAATGAATGACTATACCTGTATTTAGGGATATGATTTGTTTTGAAAAGTTATATTATAGTGAAAATGAATGATTTACTTATATTTAGGGACATGATTTGTTCTTGAATTGTTATGGGCCACTGACCAAACTTTCACTTTTGTCTTGAAGTATATTTCAAGGCATGCTTTGTTGAAGAATTTATATAAGCTGATGGGTTAAAAAAAAATATTGTGGATGTAAAAGTTATGGACAGTGTAGATCATTTAATATAAATTTATGGGTTAGAAGAAAGATATTACTTAAACCTTCGTACTTTGTTTTAAATTACATTAATAATGCTATATTAAAGAATATTTTGTTGAAGAATAAATATAAACTTGTGGGTTATAAGGAAAATATAAGCGGTGCAAGGGTTGAGGGAAGGTTTTCACAATATTTTTTATAGATATTAAATAGTGAAGATGGTATTTGATTATACGTAGGGGATTCGTAGAGAATAAGATGAATAAGTTTATGCAAAGCTATTAAGTAAGGAACGTTTCCAGGAAGAATCAATATAAGTTTATGGGGTAAAAAGTAAAAATAAGGTTTTTATAATATATTTTATTTGAGATTGGTTAAAATATTTTGTTAATGTGTTAATATATGTAAGCGTTGGAGATGTGATGGTTAATTGTTACTGGGCTCTGATTGTGTAATACTGGAAGAAAGAAGACTTGCTTATTATTGAAGAACGGACAAAAACGAAGTTGGATTGATTACTTTCAAGCAATAATTGGTTTAAATAGTTATATTTAGATATGAACAAGGGGAGTTAAAGTGCAAGAGGGAGATAAATCTATAGATAGCTAGCCTATGTTTTTTTCTATGTTTGTTAAATGCTATACCCAATATTTGCTCTGGGAAGTCCGGGGGGGGGGGAGGGTTGGGGCAGGAGGGGGGAGGAGGGAGGGGAAAATATGTGTAAATTTTAAAAAAACTTTTCAATAAAAAAAATTATTTATTTATTTAGCATATGGCATTCCACAGAAAATGGCTTATGGATAGTTGGTTATTCTATGAAAACTTATATTTCACACATCTGCAGCACTTATTTATGGGCATCTCTTAACAATGTCATTTTTTCTTATTCATTTTTTTCCTTGTTTAGGATTTTCTCACCAAAATAATCCCTTAAATTTTTATTCACTTTTTATTGTTCTATTCTTCTAGGTCCGTGATGGCGAACCTATGGCACGGGTGCCACAGGTGGCACGTGGAGCTGTATCGGTGGGCACGCAAGCTCAGCTCCGGCACGCATGCGTGCGTCAGCCAGCTGATTTTCGGGCCTTCTGGGCCCACTAGAAGTCAGGAAACATACCATTTCCGGCCTCCAGAGGGCCTCTGGGGGTGTGGGGAAAGCTGTTTTTGCAAAAAACAGAGAGCAAAAAACGGGCCTACCGGGCCCACCATGCCATCGCATGCCAAAAATGGGGGGAGCACGGGGGATTGGGGCACATAGAATTATGGAGGTGGGCACGCGTGCGTGTGACCCCACCGCGCTCCCCCCGCTTTTGGCACGCGATGGCAAGAAGGTTAGCCATCACTGTTCTAGGTACTACTTCCTCTCTCAGCCTAAAATCCAGGAGTTGAACTAAAAGCATTTATGTCAATGCTGCTCTTCTGCAAAATTAACATAACTGAGCATTGTGAGATATTTCAACATTACCTTGGGAAATATAACACAAGATAGATCGGGAAAATATATAAACTTCCCAGTCCAATGAAATTTAACTCTGTCTTCTTCCACCAAAGCAGCTTCAATTTATTTGTTTTCCTTTTTCACCTACCTCTTCTGCAGTGCTGATGAATCTTCTTTGAGACTTCTTGGGACTTAGTAAGCTCCGACGGCATGATGGATTAGCAACGGACTTAATTGGAAAGGATTTTTCATAGGCAGAAATTTGACTATGGTGGTTTGATTTTCCTACAAAGGAATTTGCAGTCATACTGCAGAAAAAAATGGTAAGTCTTTTTAGCTAGCCTTATAAAGACATTCAGGTTTTAAGTATGTTTCTATGCAATCTAAAAAAACTCATATAGAAACCCTAGCAAACCATGAATATTCTCTTTTAAAAAGACAATTTAAACATACAGTACGGTGAAAAAAAATTCATAATGAACTTAGATTTATGTGCGGTAACAAGAAATGATGTGATACTGTGTTTCACACTGTATCAGTTTAACAATGCTTTCTTGGAGGTTAATATGTAGCTTTCACGTGGATTCTACTGACATAAGGGCAGTCTGAGTAAACAAAGGAAATAAACAAATAAAGGATCCAATAGTGGATTTTGATGATACTTCACACCTGAAATACGATATGCTAGTATGAAAAAATAATTACTTCTTTGGCTGCAATAATTTGCAACCAAATATTCCTGTAATTGGGATCAGAAACCTGACCCATTCATCCATGGTGAGCTGGATTTGAGGTTTTCACGTATGATCTGCTTAATTCAAGTCCTTCCACAATGTTTATATTTAGTTTACTTTATTGTCATTGCATATGGTATAACAAACTTAAATGCAGTCTTCAGTGTACATTATAACTATAAAAAATAAAAACACAAACATACATCCTTTACATTCTATATAATTGAAATTGAAAACCTGATATTGCACTATACCGTTGAATTCAATATGGCTGTTGATGTTTATCTCTGAACTCTGACTTGATATTCTTCACTTTAAACTCTGAATTTAATGTTATTCATCTAGTCTATTGCCATTTGTATAATGGACATTGTCAAGTCTATATAGGATGGAAGGCTGTTAGCCTCAAGCCTCCTTTCCCAGAAGCTCTTCTGGTCTTCAACCCCTGGGCCATCTCCTGCTTGGTGTTGTGGCTTGGCTTGGTAATTCCTAACCCATATTCCAGGGGATGCCATACTTGGCATCTAGCCCATTCACTTGAACATGTAAGACAACTTTTTCACACCGTTGATTGTCTTTTTAGAAAGGAAAAATGCAAATAATTTCTATAATGCAACCTCCCAACCATGCAATTTAAAAGCATGTATTTACAGGATTCAGCCTTTCCTTGGGAGATAGGCCAATCTCACAAGAAATAAATGCAGGGGTCAAATGTAAAATCTGTTACTACCGGTTCAGTGGGCGTGGCTTGGGGGGGTTAATGTGACTGGGTGGGTGTGGCCAACTTTTTTTTTAACTTTTAAAAGCATTTTTTTCTACAACCTTAAGAGATTGCAGAAAAAAATGTTTTTAAAAGGCTCTGACGATCCCAACTGAGCCACGCGATCATCAGAGGCTTTTTTTCTTAACTTTTAAAAGCATTTTTTTGGCCGAAGAGGTTGTAGAAAAAATGCTTTTAAAAGTAAAAAAAAAAAGCCTGACGTTCACGCGGCTCAGCTGAGCATGTGGGGGGGGGGGGTTTAACAGGGATTTTTGCTACCAGCTCTCTGAACCACCCGCCACCAGATCAGGTGATCTGGTCCGAACCGGGAGCATTTCACCCCTGAATAAATATGCAGTTCACTTAAGACATTGGCAGCTACTTTTGTATCCCTACAGGTAGTCCTCAACTTATGACCACAATGGAACCCAAAATTTTTGTTGCTGCAAGGCAGTTGTTAAGTGAGTCGTCCCATTTTATGACCTTTTTGCCACTATTGTTAAGGAAATCATCACAGTTGTTAAATGAATCTGGCTTCCCCATTGATTCTGTTTGTCGGAAACAGGCTAGGAAAATACAAATGACGATTACATGACCCCAAAACAGTGCAACTGTCATAAATATATGTCAGGTGTCCAAATTCTGATCACATTACCATAGGGATCCTGCAATGGTCATAAGTGTGAAAATTGGTCATAAATCACTGCAACTGACCACTAAACAAATGGTTGTTAAGTCAAGGACTACCTGTACAGCTAAATCTCAAATTACTGGACTTCAGTCCAATGAACTTCCCATGAAACAGACCAATATTCTATGCCAATTAAAGCCTGCCTCAATGACTTTAATTGGCAAATATGTTATCTGTTTCAGGTGAAGTCTGTTGCTTCAAATTTACCAAATGACACAAAGAACCAGTGATGTATTTTCTATTTAGGAGATGTCTGTGAATAATGGACACTCCCTTCACCAATTAGCCCATCAAAACTATTACAGGTAGCAATAGCACTTAAGACTTATATATTGCTTTACAGCCCTCTCTAAGACGTTTACAGAGTCAGCATATTGCCCCCACAATCTGTGTTCTCATTTTATCCACCTCGGAAGGATAACACCAACATAACACCAGAATTAGGCTTAATATGATAAGAATTGCAGGGCCAGTGCAACATGCAACATGTTCATACTGATGTAATATAATATAATGTTACATACATATAGGTGTATGGGAATGTGTGTTAGTTATTACTTATTTGGGTTTAGGGATTCTATTTCTTTCATTTATTGAGATGTCTTTTCTGTTGGGGGTGACTGCACCAAGGGAGGCTCATTCAATTTCATTATACACATGTTGTGCATTGACAATAAAGATTTGATTTGATTTGATGGAAGGCCAAGTCAACATTGAGCCTGGTGAGATCTGAACTGCCAAATTGCAGGCAGCCAGCAGAAGTAGCCTGCAGTACTGCACTCTAACCACCGACTTCCTTTAATGTCCACTTGTTCAGTAACTGTTCAAAATGACAACACTGTACCGGGGTACTTACAACAGGTCTTGTCACAGTGTCCTCAATGTCACATGATCACAATTCAGGCACTTGGCAACTGGCTTGCAATTACGATGCGGTGTCCAGCAACAAATGGCAACATGATTGCCATTTGTGATCTTCACTGCTGGCTTCCAACAAGCAAAGTCAATGAGGAAGCTGACAGGTCACAAATGGCTATCACATGACTGCAGGATGGTGCAATCGCATAAAATTCAGCTAAAGACTGCAACCCTGAATCCTGAAGCTATTATTGTAAGTTGGTGTGGTCATGTGACATTGCATCTTATGATTTTATCACTTAGCGCAGTTCCTGGTCCCAATTACCATGGGTGAGGACTGCTAGCATTTCTATCCTAAGCAATCACATCTAAGCTTTGTTACATTTCAAAATGTTTCATATTGTACTAAACCTGCAACAAATAGAATTAAGGTGTTAATGACAAAAATAAATTGAGAAAATTTTAGGTACCTTGGATTTTTGCGTGTTTCAAAATATACACTGCGACTTACTCTGGGCTTCTGTGAAACAGAGCCAAGAGGGGAGCTGCAACTTTTCCACTGACCATTGGCACTTGTTCCAAATGTTCTTTTTACTCCAGTTGCTGGGCAGCTCTCAAAGCTTGTGGATTCTGCCAGAGAAGAAGCAAGGAATGGTCAGTGAGATGCCCATAATCTCTTATATTGCCTATCGCATAAAAAATATGCTTTCTATGTTCCCCAATATTTAGAAGAAATTACAAAGATTTTAAATATTTTCCAAAATATATTTTGAAGGGAAAAGTCAACTGGCTTTATGTTTAAACAAACTGCTTTGTGCTAATAATTAACTGGGTTTTTTTATTTGTAAATTTGCTACAATTCAATCCCAGTTTACAAAAATACTTTTAAAGAAAGTCACTGTGGGGTGAGGATAGTCACTTGACTGTCCATGATCAATTTCTACCAAATTTTCCTACCAAACTTTGAGCTATACTAAAATTTTACTTGGTTCTATCTACGTTTTCAGAAATAGAGATTCAATATTGTAAAGATGCAAACAAAAAAAGTTCAATATGCAGAGTATGCAAATGACCAATCAAATATTCAATCAAAATACATATATTTTACAAGTGTAAGTCTATGCTTGCTAAATTAGCAATGCCTTTCTTAAAGAACCTAAGTTCAGACCAAACTATAGAATAGGTGGTGGCTGGTAGGCTGATGCATCACAACGCAGGCCATGCCTACCCGAGCTCCGCAACGGCAAAAATTGTAGCAATACTGTGATGTGACGCGATCAAGTTTGACACCCGTGCTGTAGTATCTAATACAGTAAATGGAAATTCCTTCTAACAACTGATATTTATAATTACCAGTTATCCAACCAGCAAAGTTTCCTCCATAAACTACCAAGAACCTTTCAAATTATATTAGCTCCCTATAGGAGTATGGCCTCGTGTTAAATGAAGACCATCCCTCTATTTAGTGGATACTTTAGATTCAATTATAAATTGTATGGTAGTAAAATTGAATTTAAAGCATCCACTAAATAGGGGAATGGTCTTCATTTAACATAAGGCCTTATTTCTATATCACATGTGACTTACTACCTAAATGTTAGAATCTTCTAATGGATCTTCATCTGTTTCAAAGCCAGTGCAGCCAGATTTACCTGGATAGTAATTGAAACTACAAGAAGTATTTCCTGTTAAACAAGTGGAAGGTCCCGCCAAGCTGTTAAACTTGTTTGATAAAAACTAAACAGAGAAACAAAAAATAAAGAAAATTTCAAGAAAAGAACTGTATTTAAAATATTTTCAGTAAGTTCATTAGTTACAATTACATAATTTAAAAAAATAACTGCAACTCCTACTCCCCCTAAAATTCTGCATTTACAAAATATAATGAAAATTGATTACAAAAGATACAAAAAATAGTATAAAACAATCTAGACATGGCTATTATTTCACAATATCTAGAACTTCAGTACTAAAGAATTATTAATAAAGTTGAAAAAGCAAAAGTCAATCAGAGAAAGCTATTAGGTGGAAACAGAAGAAATTGATAAACAAAATGTTATTACTGTTCATGATTGTAAGGCAAAAAAAAGATCAAATTAATAAGTACAGGTACTCCTTGCATAATGACCATTTTATTCAACCACTGTTCAGTTACAATGGGGCTGGTTATGACCATCTTCAAAATTATAACTGTTGCAATGCCCCTGCCATTGATGATACTAAGTGGTGCTGTTACAATGGTTCACCCAATGACCATATTGCTTAGTGATGAAAATCCCAGTCTCAATTGGTGTTAAGCAAGAACCACATGTACCAAATATTCTGTAATAAATGTTTCAGCATTTTTACTAATCATAGAGGCTTGAATATATAGAAGCAGAGGATTAAAATCTTATTAATCTTGATCTAAATAGCCAGAGTGACACATATAAGTTTCTAGCTTCTTTATTAAATCAAAATTAATTTCTGATCAGACATATATTGATTTATAAAAAATTGCTATACAGATAAGAAAGCAGAAGTAGCCAATTCCCAAACCTTGTTGTCAGACAATGGATGCTGGTTGCCTGAAATAACATTCTGTTGCTCAGGAAAAGTCTTGAACACAGAAGTATGATTAGTTTGCATATAGTCCCCAGCATCCATCTTCATACAGTCAGTAGTTTCATCTTTAATTTAAAAAAAAAGTGTATTATTTGAGGAAGAAAAATAAGCAATTTGTTTTCTTGCTGTTACAGATTCTATATAACAAAAGAGAAAGTACTAAAGAATACATGTGAGACTTCAATAAAGATAAAAAAGCACACCAAAATATAGGCAATGTGTTAGTATTGCTCCACAATTTTAACACAGTGAAAGGTAACTATAATAAGGAGAGCAAAAGATTAAATGTCTGCAATTTTGGGCTTATGAAAAAAATAAACAGAAGACAAAACGAAGTAGAAAAATTATACATATACATGGAAGAAAACATCAATCAAGCAACACTAATGTCATTAACTTGAAAAATGCAACAGAATATGCTTTCATGAGTACTTGCTGGTTCTAAAAAGGAACGATATTTTAAAATATTATTTTAAAAATGTAAATATAAGAAAGTAGATAAGGACCCTTTGAATATAACTAGTTCACACTCCATTAAGGCATGATGTATTTAATCATATTTTGCTGAATGAACCAAATGGTTTCACTCATAATGTTGAGCTGAACTGCAGTTTACACAGCATAATGGCTATGTTCACATAAAACAAGCCTTTGTCTGCCCCCCAGCAAATCACATTATAACTTAACAGAATATGTGAACCCAACAGATGGAAAAAGTAGGGGATGTGTTCTCCCCTCACAATCTGATTATTTTAAATAGATCCATAGAACCTGTGTACTAAAACTAAATTTCACTAATGAGTTTATCAAGAGATGAATAGTTGTGTGGTAGTTCTCACAAATCTACCACAATTACTAATTGAGGCATATTCATGATCATTAAAAAACCACAAATGTGGAACAAGTGGGTCCTTTGGGATGAATAAAAGTAGTATACTTGCTCTCCTGGATAGCAAATAATTTGCAGCATTAGGGAAGTCATTAGTTATAGAAATTGTTCAGAAATGCATTAATTCTTAAATGTAAAATAATAAATCTGATTGTAACTAAAAATGAATGCCAATTGCTTTAGTGAGAAATTTCTTGACATGGTAGATTCTAAAACAGTAACTTAAAATTGACAATTAAATGGATTAGTTTAGCATACTCACCCATCATTATGCTCCTTACATAACTGACTCAAGATAATCAAATCTTCAAGAATCTGAAAAAAGAGCAAAAGATAAAGCAAATGTTTAACATTAAATAAACAGATGAACCAGATGTCACATTTTTTAAAAAAGTCCTAGTGGAAAGAAAAAAAAGATGTATTTCTCATGCCACAATATTTCCTGATATAGTTGGTAGGATTTGAAAGGGGCTGTTGATCTGCCATTTCGCATTTCTCCAACTTCACTTAGGATGACACTACAAACAATATTTCTATCCTCTGAAAGCTGGAATCAAATTTGGTAATTTTCTCAAATACTGACAAGAGCTATTTCAGACTACCAAAAACATTTGGAGCATACCAGGTTGGGGAGGGCCGGTTGACATTCTCTTATGAAAGCATATTAAAATATAATATCAATGAGCCATATTAATAACAGCAAAAACAGCTATTATAAAAAATATACATCTTTCATCTGTTTACCCGTTCTACATTCCATCTTACGATATGCTGGGAAAAATACTATTATAGATTTGTAATTTAAAATTGTAATTTAAAAATTATTTTTAAATTTTTTCTCAGAAAAAAGAAAATTTATCTCTTAAAAAGAGTCATTTTATATATCGATAAGTTGCAAGTCTTGAGCAGATCTTTTTAGAACCTGTATATTTTTGGCTATATATAAATTTCAGGCCATTTCCTCTCCTTCTTTCTAAAAAAAATAAAGCCCAACATCCCAGCCTGCCCATATAATATTTTTCCAACTCTTAAGTGTGTCAGTCTAAATAATAAATCGTTGTCAAAACATTTTTTGATACAATCTCTCCAAAACACAATCTGTTTATATTGATGTTGACTTTAAAAAAAAAAGATGTGTATCTAACTCATCATACTCTTCATGTGTTTCTGGATGTAACTAAAAATTAAGAGTGGAACTATTTATTCAGGATGTGATTATCCTTTTAAATTAGTCTGCAATTCATGATGATAAATTTGTGAAGAACTGAAGGCAAACTGTAAGAGTCACAATTCTGGGTGTGTAATTTTCCTCCCACATTCAGATTTCCCCATTCTATTTTCACAAAGGCAAACAAATGTAAAACAGGACCAGCTGTCATTCACTAGAGGTCTTAAACCAGCTGTACTAGATGAACTCTGCAATCCCATAAAACTCTATGACAAATGTTACCATTGTCACATATACACATATAATTTTTTTAAAAAAAATCCAACTCTGCTAATTCCAGATTGGTAACTTTGTCATTTTGAACATATACTAATCGGCTTATATTAAAATGAAATTTTGTTCTATATGTATACTAAATATGGTATACTATACTAAATATATACCATACCGTGTTTCCCCGAAAATAAGACCCTGTCTTATATTTTTTTGAACCCCGAAATAAGTGCTTGGCCATATTTTTGAGGATGTCTTATTTTGGGGTGCATGGAGCAAGATGGGGCTCCTCTTGCCATCTTATCTGATTTCCAGCTTTGTCTCCCTAACCCTAACCAGAGGAAATGGAGGGGACTGGCTGTGCATGCATTTAAATATTTTCAGGGAGGGCTTATTTTCAGGGGGGGGAATTTTAGTGCATGCGCTCAAAAGCCCGATTGGGCTTATTATCAGGGGATGTCTTATTTTAGGGGAAACAGGGTAGCATACCAAATACTAAACAGTATTCAGACCTATTTAGTAACAAAGCCTAGCCTGAGCGCTGACACTACGGATAGCAGGAGAGGGTAACATTTGTTTTGGCCTATTCACATCCATCCTTCCCCAGTTAAGAGCTATATGGGGATATTCCACGTGCAAAAAAAACCTCATAGGTTTGCTAGGTGTTTTTTGGTGATAACTTCCCTCAGCACCAAGCAACGATAAGAGTTCTTTGGGACCTTAGTTCCAAAACACGCAGCTTACCTACAGGGCTGGGATCAAAATATACACCACACACACACCAAATATTCAGCATTCGCAAGGAAACATGACCAACCGTCAAGCTCCGCCAGGCCTGTCTTCCCAGGGCAGGAAAGGTTAGAACTGAGGAAACTCCCGCGCTTCGCCGTTCAACTCGACCGCTCTTTTCTCTTTCAGTCACTTTCAGGCCTTCAAAAGGGGACGGGAGGAAAGCAGAGCGGGAGCGCAGAGAAAGGGGCTCTCGAGGGAGGCGCGTCGGGCCTGGGAGATTAGTAGAAAGGCGCGCTGTTGCCATAGGGACACTTCCAGACCCCCATCCTCACGCCGGAAGCTAAACCAACGGCCATGACGGAGAAGGGCACAATCGACGGCTTCCCTCCCCCCTTCCCCCTTTTTTTTTTTCCTTTCCCCCCCACTTCCCGGCTCGGTCTTTCTCCCCTTTCAGAAACGCCGGCCCGCGGTCCTTTCTTTTCTTTCTTTCTTTCTTTCCAACCGGATTCGAAGAGGCGGGAAGCCCCTCCGACGCAGCCGGAAGCGAAACTACCTTTCCGGTTTTCTTCGCCCCGCCCTTCCTTTCCCTTCCCCACCCCCAACTCTCTCTCTCTTCCGGGGAACGTTAGCAGCCCGCTTAGAAGACTGGCGGCGGAGACGGTGGAGACTTGGAAAGGGGCGGGGGAACGAGGAGGAGGAGGGAAAAAAAAAAAAAGCTCGCGGCCGAAGAATCTTGAACGGAATTGGTAGGCGGAGGGGCTGCGCACGCGCGAGAGCGCGAGCGCTCGCTGCCGGAGCCGTTGGGCAGTTTTTTTTTTTGTTGTTGTTGTTTTTTAAGCGCGTGCGCGTTTTCTCGCTCGCGCGGTGGGAGCCCACGTGTTTTGTTTTGTTTTTTTGTTTTTTTTGGTTAAATTGGTGATACCTGGTTCTTGTGTGATTGCGAAAGGGTGGAATTATATGCATGGAGGGAATCGTTGAATATAAATGGGCTCTTCCCGGGCTCGTTTAGAAAACAGTTTCTGGAGTCCAAATTGGCAGCAGCTATTATTATTATTATTATTTTAAGAGATGTGCATGGAAATGTATGATGCTACCGCAACTCATATGGTGGCGGGAGTGGGGTTCACCAAGCTCGGCAAAGTTTGTTCCAAGGATAGGCAGCATCCGGGTGTGTTTCGGATGAATTGGCGATCGGCCCCCAGTCTTAGCCGATGTGGCCAGCAGCGGTGCGAGATTTCGGAAATTGCAAGCTCAAAAGCATCTGGAAATAAGGCAAAGGACTGGGCACAGAGCGGAACATTTGAGATAAGGGTTTGGTCATGGTTGGGATTAAAGCTATTTTACCACCGGGTGTTTTGTCTCAAGAGATGTTTTCAATGGATTTTTAAAAAATGATAATGCATGAACTTCTGTGAAAGCCGTCGGCAATTATATTCTGAAACAAGGCGTGACCATAATGAAACTTATTTCTGAGTAAGCATATACAGTACAGGTTTGAATTGCATGTGGGTGTATTCATCACCGTGGTGAGCAATAAATTAGTAATACCGGGTCTTCTGGGGCATTTGCTGAGTGAAAAGCTGAGAATGGTAAGTAAATGCATTTTTATAGCAAAAGTGACCATGTACCTTAGTTGAGGCATGCATTGTAGTCTTTTAACATCTACATTTGATCTTTTTTATTGCACTTAGCTCATACGTGCCTAATGTTTCGTGATGTGACTCTGATATAACTTAGTTTGCTGTTTAAGATGAAACAACTCTAGCTCCAAACACAATTCATGTTGCTGCAAGATGGTTACAGCCTGATTTTATTTCTGCATGCGTGAAGAAATGCTTAACAGCCAACATCCTGAATCTGTCATCATCCAGATGGGTTGGAAAAATAAATAAATGTGCATGCCATGAATCATCCAGACTTACAGATTTCAAAAGAATTCCAGAGATTCCAGATTCCTTGTCAGCATAGAAAAATCTAATAACTGTAGTCTACACATAGACTCAGAGAGTGCTGAGTTGCCTGGATTATAGTACACTTATTATTTTTTCTTTCTTTCTTTAATAGAATTCATAGATCAGGATTATCTTGTTTGGGTATAGCCCGGTAAAATAGATCTCGCTTTTGGAAATGATATCTACTTTTGAATGTAGACCTTTAAAGTTGAATGTACTTGCAAGCCAGCATCACAATTTCAGTGTAAGGACATGACTATTATATCCACCAATAAGAAAGATGTATAACAGAAGCAGCTGTCTGGAGCCTAATATAGTATCTATAAATATCATACAGAACAGCACTCGTGTCCTGGTTATGTGGTTTTCACTGGACCTCTCAGTAGCAGGGTCCAGCCTTTTCATTTCAGTCTCTCTCACATTTGCAGCTGTTATCTTTTTAACTTATTTGTTCTCCGAAGAAAAAGAAGAACAATCAGGTTAGTAAGGATGCCTGTTTTAAATGTGCTGGATTTTCCTGCTGAAGCATCATAGGGTGTTCAGACATTGGATAGCATTTGGTCTGTTCATGATAAGAAGTCACTTTGATTCATGTCTGGAAGTGTTTCCACAGGAGATATGGACAATTCTCCCTCAACCCAGGCTGTTTTGTCTGCTGTAGCAGGCCAGGAGGAGGAAAAAACGTTAACAGGATAAAAAAAATAAATGAAGTCATATTTACTTTGACCAAAGATAAGTGGATAAATATACCATAGTGTGCAACTTAATTAATACTTTGAAAGAAAACTGACTCCAAGTTGGTACTTTATATGAAAATGCTATGCTGCAAATATGTTGAGGTAAAGAGAGAAGGTAAAGTGTGGCAGAATATTTTCTCATTTATTATTTTACCACACTTATGTGTATCTTGTATAAGATTGAGAGCCCTATTTAATCCTTGAATATGTACTACTGGCCACAATCTTAACAGTGGGTGGCATCACATCAAAAAACTAAATTTGTTAAATTGAATCAAATAAATAAAAATCAGTAGTTAATTTCTCTCCACACAGTAAGTTTCCCCTTCTGTTACATTAACAATTACAATATCTGATATCTGTACCCAAAATTCTCAGACTTCAGTTTTGGCAATTCTACTTAATACTTATCTGTCTGCGGAGTTCACATATGGGTCTCTAGGCTGAATCAGTGAAATGTCTTAGCTGTATGAATTGGTTAAGGCTGGTGTATAATACTAAGTTGGTGCGAGAATTCTTTGAGAAGAAAACTTCAAAATAGATGAAGTACTGATGAACATTTTCAACTGATACAATTTTATATTTAGTTAGTTAGCAAAGTGATATAAGTCTTAATACTGTGACTTGTTTGAATGCATTTTTTCATCTTGTTACTTAGTCTGCATCTATAATCCTTTCTTGCTTCCTAAAACATGGCAAAAGTAGTTTTTTCTTGACTTTGTAAGAGAATGTGAAGAGATTCAGTCCAGCTTGACTGTTACTTGCTAAGTTATGTGAGCTCTGCTTGGAAGTGGTGCACCATAAAATTTGTTCCTCCCTTCACTCATTGAGAAACCTGTTTAAATTACATTCCTTATTTCTATGTACATTGTCTTCTGTGGTTTTTTTAATTTAAATACTATATGGACAAATCCACTATCTCATCTGCCCTAGGACATATCCTTTACTGTGTGCCTACTACATTTATTTGGATTCCAGCTCCCATAGCCTCAAATCTTGAAAATACAAGATGAATTAAGTGAAATTGCTTGGCCTATCATTCTCACCCAAGATTCTTTGGTGGCCCAGTGGTTAGAATGCAGTATTGCAGGCTAATTCTGCTGTCTGCCAATAGCTCAATTCTGATTGGTTCAAGGTTGACTCAACCTTCCATCCTTCCAAAGTCAGTAAAATGAAGAGCCAGATTGTTGGGGGCAATAGGCTGATTCTGTAAACCACTTAGAGAGGGCTGTAAAGAACTGTGAAATGGTATATAAGTCTAAGTGCTACTGCTATTGCTACAATGGTGGTTCTAAACAGCAAAGAAAAGAATCTCCCAAGGTATCAGCCCCACCAGGTAGACCAGATCATGAAATCAACTCTACAAGATGGCTGAAACTATTTTTATTAGTATTGGCTATATTAACGGAATGTTGCAAGTCTAATCGCATTATCCTTCCTCCTCCTTCAGAAGAAAACTTCAAAAGTCCTGATGAACATATTCAGTGAATTAAGGAGGTATCTGATCTGCTTCCAAAAGATTTCTGGACTTTAAAAAAATGCTTTAATCCCTGTTACCTAGGCAGCAGCACCTCCATATCTCTGTCTAAGTCAGGTAGTCCTCGATTTACAATCCCAGTTGGGACTAGAATTTCAGTCACTAAGTGATACAGTTGTTAAGCAAGTCATGTCACCAGACCCGATTTTATGACCACCTTACATTGATTGTTAAGTGAACCATGAAGTCATTAAATGAATCCAGCTTCCCCAAATAACTTTCCATTATATCTGCCAACAAAAATCAATATTTTTAAAGGGATGAACTCCAAAGCACTGACCAAGAGCAGAATCCTTGTATTTCTTCAGAATGGGTTATTAAAACAATGTTGAATAAACAGGATAAAGAGGAACCAGCAGATATGACAAGATGAAACTTCCCTGTTTGAAGAGGTTCAAAATGAAGAATTCATAGAAAATAATAAAAAACTAATCCAGTTTGCTTTTAGCTTCACCACTATGTCTTGTGTTGCCCATTATTATCTCAACTAACTTTGCTGTCCCCCAGAAATCTTCATTATTGGGACAACAGTAAGCAGGAAAGAGCTTTTAGATAATCACAACCTTTTGAATCACAAACTTCTGCATCATAAATTTAGAATGGCAATGTTCTACAATCTTCATAAAATATATACCTTGTTTCCCCCCAAATAAAACATCCCTTGATAATAAGCCCAATGAGCGCATGGCAATAAGGCCAAGCGCTTATTTCAGGGTTCAAAAAAATATAAGACAGAGTCTTATTTTCAGGGAAACATGGCAACAGTACTGATTTCTAGATTAATTTTGCAAGGTTGTGAAGATTTCAAATTTATTAAGTCCTCTTAATGTTAGCTAAACTGGTAAATTGGGTTAGTTTCTCCCCCCCACCACCATACTGTAGAAAATTGTATCTTTGTAAGGAACATGGATAAATATAGTTTAATATAGACCCAACTTTTTTTTTTTTATGCTGAGGGCCTCTAGTAGCTTTTGAATTGGTATGCCAGCAGCCACACTCAATAAAATAGATGGCAATAACACGGAAAATGTGGCAAAGCTCAGGGGATCTTGATTTTAAACATTAAATAAACTTAAATGCAATTTAGTTAACATAATACCCCATGTACTTTTTTTCCTTCTGTTACATAAAAATTACAATTTGCCTGTAACTTTTGAAAGAGAATAAGAAGATGCCGCAAAGCTTTAGGGTCTATCTTACTTATTACTAATTATTTGTGACACAGAATGTTTAGGGATGAACAGAGAAGGAAATTGTCACCTGCTTTACAGAAGTATGTCACTTTTCAAGGAATTTCATTTGCATTAGGCAGCGAGTAAGTTTCAATTCAAAAATTAAAAAGTTGATCGTTGAAGGCACTGAGAAATTATAATGCTGTGGAATTTCCCTATCTTTAATCACTTGTAGCTGCATCATGGAATATCAAGGATTCTGTATTCCCTCCCTTCATACAAAGGCACTGTCCACACCTTGGCAGAGTTATGGTCAGATCATTTTATGTTTTGACATAGGGCTTCTTTAGACATAATGCTAAGTTAGGATTGTTAATGATGACATATTTCCAGCCATAGCATTCAGTTTCACATATTCCTAGGTGAAAAGTCGCTGTGGTTCAATTTTCAGGTTCATGTCCATTCTGGGCTTACTCAGTAACATTTCACCAGTTGTTCCCTTGAACCCAATCTGTCTCTTAAGTTTGGTTGGGGGAAAATGGAGTGCTGTGTTTGTCACCTTGAGTTCCGTAAGCAAAAGTAGAAATAAATTTAACAAGATGGTAATAACGATAAAGTTAACCGTATCACTCAACCTATGTGAACCAGGACTATAACTTAACATATTTTATCCCACATGAGATAAAATTTAATCCATTTGGGAGTACAGTTGTTATATGGATCCAGTCCAGAGGTGGGTTCTACTTACCTTTACTACCGGTTCGCAATGGGGCCAAGCGCTTGCTTCGCTCACACACACGTGCTCTTCTGTGCAAGCGCAGAAGCATTTTTATGTCGTCAGGGTCAGTGAGCGGAGCCTCCCGCCAGTTTTACTACCAGTTCTATAGAACCAGTGCAAACCGGGGGCAACCCACCCACTGATCCAGTCATTCCGGTTTGTAGAAAAATGACATGTAAAAATGGATAATATTTGTAATGTTATGGGTTACACTTTAATACTTTTAATGTTTTGATGACAGGACACACAATGGTCTTATAAAATCACCAGAAAAAATAGGCCAAGACCCCAATATTCACTGTTTTGTAATTGATGGGTACATTAAACTTTTTGGCAGCTTAATTGTCCTATTTTAGATTTTTGTATAGTATTTATTTTTTTACCTAAACATATTGTCAAAGTGTGATTTCAACATTCTATTTCAGCAGTACAACTATGGCAGCAGTGGCCACAAAAATGGAGTTAATAAGCTGTATATACCACACAGGCTGCCTGTTCCATATTCATAGCTTAGTAGTCTGGTGACAAAAAAAAAACAAAAACAGGAATATGGTGTTATAGTTTTTTCCTGCTCAAATATCTGAAATTGGTTTTTCTACTGCATCCAGAAGATTGCAGCAACATTTGTCCTCCACGGATTAACATTTCTCTGAAGAAGTATTTTCTCTTGTGTTTGTAATGACTCTGCTTTGTACCTTTACTCAGACTGTTTTTGGGATCTAGAAATTTGGACTACAGCTTCCATTGTATCCTTCATTATCCAATCCATCTCACATGCGTCAGATGGAAGAAGGCTGTATGCAGAATTATGGGTGATAGGTGGAGACTCTATATATAAAATAAACTTCTAGTGAGTTGCCAATCGTAGTAGAAGAGGGTTGGAGGCCTTGGTATGTTTAGCCTTTAGCTTAAATCACAAAATTCAAGTTAAATTCTAGCTAGAAAATAGGATAAACTTTTATTTGTTTGTTTATTAGATGTGTGTTCTGCCCATTTCATCCAGATTTTACATTGAAAGAAAGCAGCTAGTCATCATATCCTTGTAACCTAGGAAATCAGACCTCACGATCATAAATGCTAGGAATGGGGCATAAAGCTGTTGTGATGAGTGCAACTGAATCAAGCTATTTATTTATTTATTTATTTATTTATTTATTTATTTATTTTTCAGATTTCTATACCGCCCTTCTCCTTTTGGACTCAGGGCGGTGAACAGCCAAGATAAAAAACAT
Organism: Arizona elegans; assembly: GCA_022577455.1. Classification (NCBI taxonomy): domain Eukaryota; kingdom Metazoa; phylum Chordata; class Lepidosauria; order Squamata; family Colubridae; genus Arizona; species Arizona elegans. Next base: position 19,908,476 of record JAKOOJ010000003.1, read on the forward strand.
TTATACATAAAAGTTAAAAATAGATTTAAAATAATTAAATAAATTTGGCCCGTAATTTAAAACTTTTCAATTAAAATCCATATCAAATTTTAAAACCAACCATAAAATCAGGACAGCCCGGCTATCCTCTGGATGGTCGGAGATCACTCGTATCTCTGGGAGTAGATTGTTCCAGAGGATAGGTTCCACCACAGAGAAGGCTCTCCCCCTGGGGGTCGCCAGCCGACATTGTCTGACCGACGGCACCCTGAGGAGGCCCTCTATATGGGAGCGAACTGGCCGGTGGGAGGCAATTGGTGGCAGAAGGCGGTCCCGTAAGTACCCCGGCCCTAAGCCATGGAGCGCTTTAAAGGTGATCACCAACACTAGCAATATTTGATTTAGTACAAATTATTACCACAATAGAATCACATTTACAAACCAAAATTCAGTTAATATCAGGCTACCCCATGCTCAGTTGAGGTCACTTAATAATTTAAGGCGCTGCTTCTTCAGCCTGCATTTGTTTATTTTTGTGCATGTGCTCTCTTTTAAGAAGAGCCTTTAACAACATGGACCAAAGGAAGATTCCTTCAGATGAAAATGTCACAAGTGCAAAAAAGAAGAGGCTCATATTAACATTTTTCATTGCCTAGTTCCATCAAACTAGCGAATTGTCATAGACTCCTAGACTGTGGGCAGAGTTAGTCTGCAATATTGCATTCTAACCACTGCGTTACCAGGGCTCAAAATAATGTTTGCATAATACACCTAGGTCTCCAGTAATACCATGAAATGGTCCCATTATTCAAAGTTGCACTATTCAAAGTTATAATTATATTCAAAATATAATTAATTGCTTCCAGCTGGGTCTATGACAAACTCACTATGGCCAACTCTGCCCATAGCATCGTGGGGTGGTATATAATTTTAAATGCTATTGCTACTTGATCTCACAAGTTATATTTGTTAGAAACCATCTTCATGGAACATAAGTTTTATGTAAAATGCCCTCTCCTTTACCTTTCCTTATTTATTAAATTTTAATGTGGCCCATCTCACTTTGCAAAGCAACTCTGGGCCGGTTACGATTTGTAAACAATTTTACATAGAGTTATTAAAAACAATAGTAAGAAAAGAATGGGCTTTCATGTCATCCCAAACCACCCCAACGATGCCCTTGAAGTGATGTCCCAGTGTCTGGAGCCCATGCGAGTCTGGATGGGGAGGAACAGGCTTCGACTCAACCCTTCTAAGACCGAGTGGCTGTGGATGCCGGCATCCCGATATAGCCAGCTGGCGCCATCGCTGGCTATTGGGGGCGAGTCATTGACCCCCACAGAGGGGGCTCGCAACTTGGGCGTCCTCCTGGACACACGGCTGTCTTTAGAAGAGCATATGACGGCTGTGGCCAGGGGGGCTTTTTATCAGGTTCGCCTGATATGCCAGTTGTGCCCCTTTCTGAGTCAGGATTCCTTATGCACAGTCAGTCATGCTCTCGTCACTTCTCGCCTGGACTACGCTAACACTCTCTACAGGGGGCTCCCCTTGAGGAGCACCCAGAGGCTCCAACTGGTCCAGAATGCGGCCGCGCGTGTGATCACGGGAGCGACATGGCACTCCCATATAACACCTCTCCTGCGCAAGCTACACTGGCTCCCAGTGGTCTTCCGGGTGCGCTTCAAGGTGTTGGTTCTCACCTTTAAAGCGCTCCATGGCTTAGGGCCAAGGTATTTACGAGACCGCCTTCTGCTACCGATAACCTCCCACTGGCCAATACGCTCTCACAGAGAGGGCCTCCTCAGGGTGCCGTCGGTCAAGCAATGTCGGCTGGTGGCCCCCAGAGGGAGAGCCTTCTCTGTGGGAGCACCCGCCCTCTGGAACGAGCTACCTCCCGGAATACGGCTGATCCCGGATCTCCGCACTTTCCGTAAGGCCCTGAAGACGTTTTTATTTCAGCAAGCCGGCCTGGCCTGAATAGGTTTTATGGGTTAGTTTTTTAATTGTATTGTTAGGGGTTTTAAATTGGGGCGGCCGTTTAATTTAATTTTAATTATTTTAATTTTTATATTGTATGTTATTTTAATTCTCGGCTGTTCACCGCCCTGAGTCCCTTCGGGGAGAAGGGCGGGATATAAATTTAATAAATAAATAAATAAATCAGATAAAAAGAGAGGAACTGTTAATTTGAAGTAGGAAGGGGATAGAAAAAATAAGATTTCTTTTTAAAAAAGATCTCCAGATCTTTAGCAATCATTCTCCCTTTTTTCCCATGCTGCAAATGTGACAGAAGCCTGCTCCAAATTTAGCTTTGAAAACATGAAAGGTAGGAGTTTGCCTCATGCGCCAGAAGCCAAAATCTTAGAAAATTAGCAGAGGGAATAACAAAAACAGACCATGCTGTGCTAGGATCTTCATATTAAAGGCCTTTCAAAATGAAGTGTTACCTGCCTGGTGTAACTGCTTCATTGAACCTCAAGAGCAGAGAGACTTTTCAGTTCCTGAATCTGTGATTCTGTCACTGAGGCTTATCAGCAGATGGTTGTGACCTAGGAAATGGGAAAAGGCTGCCTTCGTTTCCTAGCAACATCATACTGCATGCTCACACCAGGTACCTGCAGAGTTAAAAGAGGCAGAGAAGGTATTTGCTGCATCATGAACTTCTGTTATCTGAATGAAGCTCAGCCGGGCACGTGGGAGGCAAGATGGGCTATGCTAGGTAATAAATGAAAACAGAACAAGAACAGCTCCAAAAGTACTTTGAATGTTGAAAGAGCAATGACATTCTGGATGGGTTTTAACTACAGCTCCCAGAATTCCTAGTGAATGTGAATTATTGACCTAATACATCCAGAAAATGACAGGTTTGAAACCACCAATAAGCTTAATACATTTATGCCTGTATTTTTTTTCCCCTTTTTTTTTTTTGCATTGACTGAATTCTTCATCTTATTGCATGCAGACAGCTTCCTCTGAATCATGACTCCTGTCAGGTTACAGATAACTGTACAACTAGGGGAAAAATATCATCTGTGCCATAAATACAGTAGCTTCTGCCAAACCTCTATATCATTGGCAGTTTTTAACACTTGCAAGGACGATCTATCAAAGCAGCTAGGGCTTGGATTGTATTATCTATAGGAAGGGTACTTTTGGATTTTCCCATCGCCCCAACAACCAATATATAGGGTAAAATATAAGAACTGTAAATCAAAATATTTGAAGCACATCTTGCCAGCCCCTGTTGTAATAATGCATAGCTTCATGTACAGATTTTTTTTCTTCTATACATGCACAAAGCATGAATTTTGTGATGCATAACAGTTTATAACATCTGGACTAAAAGGAACAATGAGGAGTTTCATAAAGATTTCTCCAGATTGGACAAGGGACATTAAAAAGCAACAACAAATCGAGGCATGTTGAGGGAAAAAAACCTTATCTTGTAATATATACTAATAGGCTAGTGAAAACTTGTCAAGAAAAAGGGCTGATGATTATAATTCACTAGACAGTGACTGTCAAAAAGACACACTTTGTTTTGGAACTATTAGAAATTGATTTTTTGATAATGGAAATGTGCATGTGCTAATGTTTTATACATACAGACATATACAATGGAGAAATATTTTCTTCCTCTCTATTGTAATGAAAGTAAGTGGGGAGAAATTCTGGCCGGAGAAAAGGAAATATGTTTTCACGCTACAATATTATTCTACGTGTTTATAATGTCAACAATTCTGATGTCTTTAAAAAGAAATAGGATAAATTCTTAAAGAAATGATGGCTATAACCTTTAGTGTCAAATACAGAAGAGGGAGGGTGAGACACCTACCAGGCTGTTTGTCTTTGACTTACCATATATGAAATCAGCCATTGTGATTTGGAATCTGTAATCTGTATGTCAGGGATGAGCAAATGTTTTCTTACTAGCCTCCAAAGGCCCCAGAATAGAATAGAATAGAATTCTTTATTGGCCAAGTGTGATTGGACACACAAGGAATTTGTCTTGGTCCATATGCTCTCGGAGTACATAAAAGAAAAGATACATTCGTCAAGAATCATAAGGTACAACACAATGATAGTCATAGGGAAACAGTCAATATAAATCTTAAGGATACCAGCAACAAAGTTACAGTCATACGTGGGAGGAGATGGATGATTGGAACAATGAGAAGATTAATAGTAATGCAGATTTAAGTAACTAGTTTGACAATGTTGAGGGAATTATTTGTTTAGCAGAGTGATGACGTTTGGGAAAAAACTGTGCTTGTGTCTAGTTGTTCTGGTGTGCAGTGCTCTATAGTGTCATTTTGAGGGTAGGAGTTGAAACAGTTTAAGTCCAGGATGTGAGGGGTCTGTAAATATTTTCACAGCCCTCTTTTTGACTCGTGTAGTATACAGGTCCTCAATGGAAGGCAGGTTGGTAGTAATTGTTTTTTCTGCAGTTCTAATTATCCTCTGAAGTCTGTGTCTGTCTTATTGGGTTGCGGAACCAAATCAGACAGTTATAGAGGTGCAGATAACAAACTCAATAATTCCTCTGTAGAACTATCTCAGCAGCTCTTTGGGCAGTTTGAGCTTTCTGAGTTGTCGCAGAAAGAACATTCCGTGTTGTGCTTTTTTGATGATGCTTTTGATGTTGGGTGTCCATTTTAGGTTGTGAGATATGGTAGAACCTAGAAATATGAAGGTTTCTACTGTTGATACTGTGTTGTCTAGTATTGTAAGCGATGGTAGTATGGGAGGGTTTCTCCTAAAGTCCACCACCATTTCTACGGTTTTGAGTGTGTTCACTGACAGAGAAGGAAATAGAACGTCTCTACCTAGTACTTTGGAGGTTAAAGGTTTTAATATTATTTTGAGCTAATAGAGGAAAGGTGGGTTTTAAATCCAGCAAATAATATAATATATCATCATATATTATATATCATATCATACAGTCATGCTTTGTAGAACTTTAATAGACCAAAGAAAAACATGTGCCCAAAATGAACCATCTGTTGCTACATTTAATTGCACAACTGGGGAGGGATCTGCTCTGAGAGCTCCCAAATTGGAGTTGAGAATCTTCTGGTTGCCCATCCCTGGTGTACTCTAATTTCTGTTTTTTGTTGTTTATCCTAAACTGGCTGATGTGTTCTCTTTAAAAAAATGGTGGTCATTTCATGAGGATCATCTTTTAAGCAAGAACGTATCAGGCAAATTAAACAATAACTTGACTGACTGTACACCATGAGGCAATATAAAGATTATGTTTTAAGATCAATCTTATATTTATTTAATATTTAAGGATCCATCCTTCTGCTTACACTCCATGATGCATCCTTGGTTTTTAAAGTGGCATTTCTAACACACCTTGTTCTACTGTCCTTAAAACAAAATATTTGTAATTTTAATATTGCTTTCTCACGTGTGTTTACTCAAGAGTATGTCCCATTGAATTTAATGGCACTTGAAAAGAAAAGGGATACAGGACTGCTACCTTTGCCTCTTTCTTTCCTATATTCTTGTAGACTCTAATCCAACTCCAGTTCTCCCCAAGTCCCTACAAGTACCTAAGCAAAACACAGCTAATAATGTAACATCATTTCAGAGTTCCTGTTCATTGGTACTCAGGACAGCTGGCCATGTACCCTTTAGGCTTAGGTGTGGCTGACGCAGCTTTAAGGATCACTTACATGTGACAGTCTCACTTATCATTGACCAGAGAGGAGGCGGGACAAAGACTTTGAAAAGCAACAACAGAGGTCTATGAAGGGCACTCTGGACCTCAGAGGCAGCGTGTCCGTTCCTAGCGGGTGGAGGAACAGGGTGGCCAGGAAGACGACGGGCTTTTTCTCCATCGGCCTCTTTAAGAACTTTTTGTTGATCTTCCAGCTCGGAGAATGGCACATACACCGATAAAACATGAGCACAGTAACACGATGGGGATTGGCAAGGCCATTGCTGTGTTGACCTCCGGAGGCGATGCCCAAGGTAAGTGGATTGTCTGCTCTTCTCTGAATTTTCTTGGCTTTCAGATTACCTTTGTTAAATAGCCTGAAAAACAAGTGGCAAAACCTGCAATGTTCTGAATCCCAGTGGAATCAGGATAAAAGGGGCTGAATACTCCAGTATTTATTTTATTTATTTGTTTTTCATTCTGGCTATCGGAATTTCCCCAGACTAATTTGCAAACTGCTGCTAATAGGTGTGCTACAGATTTATTCAAAGTAAAAAGTTTGTGGGAAGCAATTATTTGACCCACAGGTTCCTTTCCCCTCTCCCTCTGTCCCTACTGTTCTTCTCCCAACCCCCTGAGGTTTTTTTCAAGTGTGAAAACTTTTTCTCAGGAGGATGCATACTGGGGTTGATCCTATTTACCAAAGCATTCTTTCTTTCTTCACAACAACCCCCAGCCTTCTTATACGGAAATCTTTTCCTCAGCTGCAGCACCCCCTCCCTAATCTTCTTTCTATTGCTTAAAAAGTGTTTTAAAAGCAGTCCGGTTGGTTCTTTTATTGTTCATTTTCCCTCTGAAGTCGATGGCTTGTAGGATCAATTTTTTTACTGCCTCCTGCCTATATGGTTTCTAGAGTTTTATTAATTATTTTTTTCCTTTAACTTAGCTTTCCCCTTCCAAATCTTAGCTTTTAGTCCACATCCTGTTGTTAGTTGTTGTTTAAGTGGATTAGAAAGCAGTTGAACAGACCAGCATAATATACTATAAATAGTACAAGACAGAAAAAAACAAAATATATACTTTGTGTGTATGTGTGCGTATGTAACGTAACCATATAATCTAAAACTCACACATCTCATATTGAAATAATTAATGTTTACATTGTTTCAGTTTCAAACGCCTTTTTGAAAATGTATAATTGTTCTCAGATTTTTTGTTGCACCATTAATATATATGTTTGCAGAGATTTATGAATAGAAAAAGGGTAGGTGATCATTTGTCAGCATGCTGAAGTTTTCCACAGTTAAGCCTAAAAGCTGGACTAGATGATCTTTAACTCCCTTTCTGTTTCTGATCTAATAGAACTTTAGTGGCTTGTTTTTCTCCAACATGAAAACTCTTTGTATAATTATTTCAGAAGCTTGCATCATGATTCAGTGAGTCTTTGCCTTGATATCATATATCGTGTAAAAACCCAGCCTATTGGCTCCTTAGCAAAAATATCACTCATGGATACACAATTGTGCTACCAGTTTGGCTTGCAAAATTTTTCCTAGTTACCATGTTCATCCTGATTATTCTTTTGGACAGATACAAAATAACAAATGCAGTGCATTTTTGAAAAAAAAAAATCTTTTTAGGGAAGAAATACCGAGACAAAAATTACTCTAAGGTTGTGAGCAGTACAAGGACAAAGGTTTTTAGCTGTTATAAATGGCTCATTCATTATGTGGCTAGGTCATCCCTAATTGATGGATAGGAAACCCAAATAATAGACTGGGAAAACCATGGCAACTCATGAAGGCAGACCCATTGTATCTGGGTCAAACCTTACTGATGGGTTTAAAGTAGACTTCTGCAAATGTTTTCAGACTGAAAATTCTTTTGGACTTTATATGGCATGTCAGAAGTTGCAGTCTTAAAAGTAGGTGGGGCTGGAACCAAAACTAGGATTCTTGATTTAATTAGGTTTTCATTTAATGCATTCAATATGGTTAATTTACTTATTCCTCTTTCATTCTTTTCTCCTTTTACTTCATTAAAATTATTACTAAGGGTCAATTTTGGAAGAGTGCTTGAGAACACAAGCAACTCTTTGGCCAGAATGCATACAGCCCTCAAGCTTGTAGTTATACAACTTTTGTTTGAGGTATAAATTGGAGCCCAACCTGCCCACAACAATTGACTATAGGAAGGAGCAATTGATTGTAGGGGAGTTTGAAGGGGAGGATATTACAGAAAGATATCTCACAATCGGCTGGATTTAGATGAAAAGAGGCCCTAGGCTATTCTACTTATGAGGCCCTTTCACTTATAGTGAAAGTGTAATTTTAATTTTGCTAACAATTTGAATGTAGGCCCCTCTTGATCTTGAGGCCCTAGGCTGAAGCCTAGTTAGCCTATAGGAAAATCCGGCCCTGCTCACAATGCTTGCATTCACAAGCTGAACAACTGAGAAGCTATTTACCAGCCTGCCTCAGATTGTCACCTTTAGGATGTATTGGGTCAACTCTCAGAATGATCACATGATCAATGGCTATTTAATGGGATCTGCAGTCCTACCAATATAGAGGGGTAGCAGGTTGGTGAGAAGAGCATGTATACCAATGTTTCTTGGGGGTCTCCTTTATTTTACACCTATGACTGTTTTGATTTCAGTTCAGTTGGCATATATCATTCAAAGGTTCTTCCCTGTGGCAGAATTAGATTGGGTTTGGGTTCCCCAAGTCTTTCCAAATTCGTTTGAGAAAATGTATTCAGAGAGTAAATCAGGCATTGATAAATTCAAGCATATGAAACATCCTTTTGTGCCAGTGGTGAAATGCAATTTTTTTTACTACTGGTTCTGTGGGTGTGGCTTGGTGGGCGTGGTGTGGCTTGGTGGGCGTGGCAGGGGAAGGATGCTGCAAAATCCCCATTCCCTCCCCACTACTGGGGGTAGGATATTGCAAAATCTCCATTCCCACCCCACTCTGCGGCCAGCCAGAGGTGATATTTGCCGGTTCTCCGAACTGCTCAAAATTTCCGTAACTGGTTCTCCAGAACCTGTCAGAACCTGCTGGATTTCATCCCTGCTTTGTGTGTGCGTGTATGTGTGCAACTTCTGGAGTACTGTTCAGAGCCAAAATTGCCAAAGATTGGTAACAAATTATCTTGTGCTTTGGAAATGCAAAATATAGAAAAACTGTATAGATGCCCTAAATAGGTACTAATACCAGGGAAATCCTCTTAAAGGAAAAGAGACATTGCTTCATGTATTTTCTTTGCCTTGCCCAAAGTGGTTTACAACTTCTGAATGAGCACTTCTTCCATATCAACTGCTTGTTCTTTGAGATCAGCAAGCAATTTGTCTGCTGCTCAAAAGAAGGTCTTCTTTGGGATGACCTCCCAATTTGGAAGCCTAGGCTTTATTTTCTTTTTCCACTAACGGGTTCAATCCTTTTTATTTGTGTAGGGTTTTGAAATCTTTAATCAAGTTCCAATTCATTTTTTAAAAAAGTATCTTGTTAAGGCTGAATACTAAACTAGTTTTCCATAACCTCAAGGCAGAGGTGGGTTTCAGCAGGTTCTGACCAGTTCTGGAGAACCGGTAGTGGAAATTTTGAGTAGTTCGTAGAACCGGTAGTAAAAATTCTGACTGGCCCCGCCCCCATCTATTCTCTGCCTCCCAAGTCCCAGTTGATGAGGAAGAAATGGGGATTTTGCAGTATCCTTTCCCCTATCACGCCCACCAAGTCACGCCCACCTAGCCATGCCATGCCCACCAAGTCACACCCACAGAACTGGTAGTAAAAAAATTTGAAACCCACCACTGCCTCAAGGCCCCCTCCAGATATATGGACTTTAACTCCCAGAATTCCCAAATATAATTAGGTTGTCTAGGAATTTCGGGGCACTGATATCCATGTGGAGGATATCCAGGATAGATAAACTACACTAACCGGGTATTTTAGCACTATTACTCCTGAAATCCCCAAGTTCCTATACCTCTTGATTAATTGGGACTATTACAAAATCAGAAAAACCAGATAGCATTTTTTTCAAACATGGCAAGTTGTCTGCTTTTTTTTTTTTTTTAGATGATTCTGAGAGGAGGTATTTAATGATTAGTGGCAAGCCTTTGGCAAGCCATTTCCATGCTCTAATTTGCAGTGGAAAGTAATAATTCTTGGAAATGCATAATAGGTTCTGGGCTTCATTTTCCTTCTTCGCTATGGAAATATTCCTTAGTAATGTTGAGTTTGCGTCTTCTTATCAATTCTGTAAGGTTGATTGAGTGCTGAGGGCGTTTTGCATCTTCCTACCTCAAAAACAGACTTTTTCAAAGTGGTAGCTAACTGCCGCCTTTTGCTTTGAATATGCAGAGTTTTCCCTGTTTCAGTCACCCACTGGAGACAGTTTGGGGGTATATAATGGCTGACATTGGATTACATCCCCTCTCCTGGTGTGGTATATTTGGAGCCAGCAGAAAGTTGGCATGGTAGACTGTTCTACATCACTTGACTTTAAATGTCAGCATTTCAAAAATAAAATGTGCAATCCTTCCTAGGGAAGATCAAGGCTTATGAGCAATTTATAAGCTGGAGTAGCAAGTACTGGTAACTATAATCACTCCAGAATGAAAAAGGAGACATAGCAGAGGAGTTTTAAGAGTGAAACACTAATCTAAGAATACAAATACATTCCTCAGGGACCCCATTTGATACATTGATCTTGCGTGTCATCGGTCCTTATTAAGAAGTCATTAGGAAACTCAGACTGTAACAGTTAGTACTTGTACTTAGTATCCAAAGCAGAGGTGGGTTGCAGCAGCTTCTGACCAGTTCTGAAGAACCGGTAGTGGAAATTTTCAGTAGTTCAGAGAACTGGTAGTAAAAATTCTGACTGGCCCCACCCCCATCTATTCTCTGCCTCCCAAATTCCAGCTGATAAGGGAGGAAATGGGGATTTTGTAGTATCCTTCCCCTGGAGTGGAGTGGGAATGGAGATTTTACAGTATCCTTCCCTTGCCATGCCCACCAAGCCATGCCACGCCCACCAAGCCACACCCACAGAACTGGTAGTAAAAATTTTTGAAACCCACCACTGATCCAAAGCATTATTTATATGTTCATTTGGTACAATAAAATGGAATTGTGTCAGGGACAAAGTTGGAACCTGTGCTAATTCTTAAGAGAAAGGTAGTCCAGCCAAGTTATTGGCTTGAATGAAATAGTGTATCATTGGAAATTATTGGAAATGGAAAAGTGTATCATTTTCCAAAGGAAAGGGGCGGGGGAAAGTAAGGGGCAGATTTTCAGATACATCTGTAGCATTTCTTTGAAACTATTGTTAGAATATTCCTCATCTTCATGTTGTTGTTTTGAGAACATCAGTTTCCAGATTGCAATAGCGTGATGTTGCCTTCCATAAGTTTTTATAAAAGCAAATTTAAGAAAACTCCTTCTATTTATTTATTCATAAAATATATAGGCCATCCATCTTACCTCTTCCCCACCTCCTTGGGTTAGATTTTTATCTATACTCTAATATCTTTGTCTGGAGTAGTTATATCCAGAAATAGCTACATATTTGCAACTGAGGCATCCAGATAGAAATTGGGAGATCCAACAATTTGAGTAAGCCATCCCTCCTCCTATCTACGTTTCCACTCTAGCTGGGAGGTGATGAGTTTGCCTGTGTCACTTGAGATCTACTTCAGGCAGAATCTTCTTTATTGGGGGAGAAAATGTAGCCCCCTGCAGGTCCATTTCTCTTGTCCCGAGGTTTCTGCAGCTATTCTTTTTTTAAAACTTAAAAACTCTTTCATGAAGATCTTTCTTCCTCCTCTATTAGTCCCCCTGGTAGAAGACAACTTTTCTAAATAGCCATCAAAAAGAATAGAAGCCCATGAATGAACTATTAGCCTACCTTTAAGTGGTTACTGAAGAAAGAGTTGCAGGTTAGAAGATTCTCAGAAGAATATCAGGCTAGTACATGGGACTATTTGTAAGCTACAGGCCTCGTGCTGGTGTCTTTACCTTGTTCTGGCTGCTTCATATCACAAATTGAAAAGTATTTGATCTAAATTCATGTATATTCATAAGTATGGTAGAGAATTTTCACCCACCAAGGAGAACAGCATTGTTCCACCTTTCCGCTCCTTATTCTTATTTATTCTTGCATAATTCATGGTACATTTTCAGGGCATCCAGATCTAAACTACACATACAAACCATCATTTCTCTGTTACCATGCTGATTTTGCTTACTCCACCCTTTTCCCTGAGTTTAATCAGCCCCAGCAGACAATCTCAGACCATCTTCTTGGAAAGTAAAGCATTCGGATTGCACAATTTTTGTACTGGGTGGGTGGTTTTCTTTTTGTATCTTTTTAAATAATTAAATAAAAGTATTCAGTTCCATCATAACTCTGGGCGTTTTAAACATAAAACAAATAATACAAAACCAAAAATAAAAAAAGGTACACAGCTGGAAATATAATGCAAATTCTATCAGACCAATCATCCCAGAAGGAGTCTGTAACTCACTTTAATTCAAAGCCTGAACGAAGAGTCAGATTTTAAGGTTTGTTTAAATAAGATTGGGATGGGGGCCATATGAAGCTGCCTGGGAACATTTTCTAAAGCAGTGATGCAACAGAGAATGCCACTTCCTGGGTCCCATCAGATGATATAGGTAGTCCTCGACTTACGACCACAATTGAGCCCCAAATTTATGTTGCTAAGTGAGACATTTGTTAAGTGAGTTTGCCTCATTTTATGACTTTTCTTGCCACAGTTGTTTAGTGAATCAATGCAGTTGTTAAATTAGCAACCCAGTTGTTAAATGAATCTGGCTTCCCCATTGAGTTTGCTTGTCAGAAGGTTGCAAAAGGAGATCCCATGACCCTGGGATATTGCAACCGTCATAAATATGAACCAGTTGCCAAGCATCTGAATTTTGATCATATGACCATGGGGATGCTGCAATGCTCATAAGTGTGAAAAACGGCCATCAGTCATTTTTTTCACTCCCATTGTAACTTTGAAGGATCATTAAATGAAGTGTTGTAAGTCGAGGACTACCTGCACTGTATAATTGATGGGATCAAAGCCTGCTAATTCTGTCCAGTTGTGTAGGACAGCTTAAAGCTACATAACATAGATGCCCCTCAGATAACAAGGCACTATGCCCGTGATGGCGAACCTATGGCACGCGTGCCACAGGTGGCACGCGGAGCCATATTAGTGGGCATGCCAGCTCAGCTCTGGGGCGCATGCGCACGCCGGCCAACTGATTTTTGGGCCTTCTGGGCCCATCAGAAGTAAGGAAACAGGCTATTTCCTGCCTATGGAGGGCCTGGGGGCGGGGTGGGGAAGGCCCGTTTTTCTTTCTTACCTGGCTCCAGATCCTCTCTGTGTATCTGGGAAGGGTGAAAACAGCCTTTCCCACTCCCTTGGAGGCCCTACGGAGGCTGAAAGGGCCCATTTCCCGACTCCCGGTGGGACAGGAAGTGACGTTTTTTCCCGTCCCCAGCCTCCAGAGACTCCTAGAGAGGCTCCTAGAGACTCCTAGAGAGGTTCTGGAAGCTGGGGACAGCAAAAAATGTCACTTCCTGTCCCACCGAGAGTTGGGAAATGGGCCCTTTCAGCCTCCAGAGGGCCTCCAAGGGAGTGGGAAAGGCTGTTTTCGCCCTTCCCAGATACACAGAGAGGATCTGGAACCAAGTAAGAAAGAAAAACGGGCCTACCAGGCCATCATGTGCCAGGAGCGGGGAGGAGGGGGTGGGCATGGGGGAGCAGGGGAGAGGGGGGCAGGGGCGGGTCGCATGCGCGTGGGCACGTGCGCATGCAACCTTCCCCCGCCCCCCCCCCTCCTGGCATGCGATGGCAAAAAGGTTAGCCATCTCTGCACTATGCCTTAGAACAGTGATGATGAACCTTTTCAGCACTGAGTGCCGAAAAGGGAGCGTGCACGCGCATCTTGGCCGCAGCCCAGAAGAGGAGTTGCCCAGGATGCATGTGCACCTCCAAAAATGAATTTCCGATTTCAGTCAGCTCCTCTTCCGGGTTTCTGGCGTGCATGCGTACGCAATGAACAGCTGGCTGGCGTGCATGCTCATGCAGGAAAACGGAATACTATTCTAGTCCTATTCAGTGCTACAGATGGAAAACTTCTCCAGACCTTGGTAGTCCAAATACTCACACCAACCTGATTTTATTAAAGGTTGAGTTTGCACTACCCCCATGCCAGTTCCGCCAGAGATTCTATAAATCAATGCTTTCCACGAATCTGGTTAATTTTGCTATGGGCTTCTTCTGTGATTTAATAGGAAAGAAAGATCTTGTTGAAATGAAAGCATAACCTTTAAAAAATCAATGCCTTCAGGAATCTTTTGCTTCTGCAGCTCAATTTTGGAAGATGTATGGGGAAGCCTTGCAGATCCCAGAGTGATAATGTAGTGATGTTTGTTCATTTATTTGTATCCTGCTTTTATTATTTTTACAAGTAGCTCAAGGCAGCAAACATATCCCACACACCTTCCTCCTGCTATTCTCCCCAACATCCCTGTGAGGTGGGTTGGACTGAGCGAGACAGTGACTGGTTCAAAATTTATACAAAATCATACTCCACATGTGATTTGCAGGTATAAATGCCACCTCTGTTCCTTTTTTCTTCTTTCTAAATAGGTATGAATGCTGCTGTGCGAGCAGTGGTCCGAGTGGGGATATATACTGGTGCCAAAGTATATTTTGTTCATGAGGTGAGTAGATGGGATGGTTCCCTCACTCAGTGATGTCTTCGTTAGCTTTGTTAAGCATTGCAGCTCTAGCTAAGAAAGGGAATGACTGGCTTTGACATCTTGGCATCTAACACTCCTGCTAGCCTGACCTGCATAAGTGAGTATGTCATCAATCCCTCACCCCTGAATTAATCCTAATCTACTCAAACAATAGAGGATAGTGATGCAACCTCATTTTATTTTTTTATTTAAAAAAAAATTTATTGAATTTTCAAACATTAAAATACACAGTACAAAAAATAGAAAAGAGCAAAAAATAGAAAACCATAACACACAACAAAAACAAACACTTCAAAACTTAAACACTAGTAACAGTTTTTCTACATCGGTATCTCTATCCTAATTAACTTCCATACACAAATTCTACTTCTATCTATCACTAACTTACATCCTTATCTAAGTTATAATAATTTCTATTCACAATTTGGTTTCATGACAAAATATTGCTTACATTTTAGATTTACTCTCAAGCCAGGAATACCATCTATTCCAAATTAAATAGTATTCGGTATCTTCCCTTTCCTTAATTTCCATAGATAATCTGTCCATTTCTGCGCATTCATATTTTTTTTAATTATAATTTGGTCTGGGGGGGATATCCGGTTGTTTTCAGTTTTGTGCTATGACAATTCTACTCGCAGTTAGTATATGTAATATGATATATTGTAATTTTTTTCCCATTTTCCCTTCCAAAATACCCAGGAGGAATAGTTCCAGTTTTCTTTCTATCTTCCACCCAGTTATCTCTTCCAGTCATTTTTTTATCTTCCACCAAAATTTCCTAATCTTAGGGCAGGTCCACCACAATGTGGTAGAACATCCCTTGGTTATGGCCGCACCTCCAACATTCCAGGGAGGATGCAACCCCATTTTAATCTGCCAAGAGAGATAGGAATACCACTTTCAAATATTCCCTGATGTGCCAAACTACTTCTCCTTTTTTTCTTATCTACAGAAATTTTGTTTAAGTACAAAAAGACACAAAATAATTCTGTTTTCTCCCAACATTTTTCAAATAACACGGCTAATCTGTGTGCATGCCAAGAGTATGTCTGCACAAATATACACCCATCCATAGAGAGGGAAAGGAGTTGTAACCTACCTCTTTTTTTCTAAACGATACGTAATTTTCTGTGCCTGCATGGAAGTCTTATATATGATCTTCAATTTTATAATGGCACTCTACCTTTCTTCTTCCTCATACTAGATAGGCCAAGCCATATACTTCTAAATTCAAACTATTGAAAATAATCTCCTTATTTCTGTTTGTACATTGGTAATTGCACTATTTCAGCACTTTGATATGGGAATGGTCCAAATGAGAATTTAATTGTAACTTTTGCATTTTCATGGGGAGAGCATTCAAACAATATAATATTCCATCTTTTATTTTCTGGTCCTTACTCTCTTTTTTACTGGGAAAAGTCCAAAGTCCTTTTTACTAGGAAAGATGGGAGAATATCACTATATTTTGCTCTGTGACCTTCGAAGCTCTTGGGCTCAAAAAGGGAACACTGACTTTTTTTACACTTTAATTTTTGTTTTCAGAACCGAGGGCCACAGGAATGTAGCTTGGTGGGGCCATATCACCAGAGAGAATGGGGCATGGATGGAGAGCTTGGCAGATGATGAAACGGGCATGATGCATATGGTGCAAATTCTTCGGTTTGCGTAATTGCATTGGGGTGCATAATTGCAGCATGAACATGATGACATTAGTGCGTGCATGTGATTTTTGTTTCACTGTGTTTGTTATGGACCCCTGCTGGAGCATGGTTGAAATCGTTAGAATTTTAAAAAAATATTTTGGAATGATAAGGAGAAGTTATTTACATCTTATGCTTTACCCCCAAACTCAAAAAAAAAAAAAAAAAACCAAAAACAAAAACCTATTGCCTGGAATGTAATGGATTGCAGTGAAATTTTGGTAATGCAGTCCTGGGGGATTTTGGAGGCCACATTTATGGTGTAGGGCTCACTTATTTGTGTTGTATTCTGGAAAACTCCCCTCCTCCCTTGGTGTCATTTAGGAACACTGTTGAATGTGTGCCTTTCTTGTCTTTGGCTTAGCACTGAGCATATTTGGAGACCATGTCAAAATGCCATGTCCATATTGCTGACACAATGCTTTTGGCTTATGTTGTCCTAATTCCCGCACTAATGGTTTCTGGAAAATGGAATAGAAAGGGACAGTATGAATAGCATAGTATAGTGTTGGTTATGCCAAACTCACTACAATCACGCCAAGAACTCAGATTCAGAATGCCTCTTGTTCTGTTGCTTCCTGTTCAATGTTTTCAGTTGTTAAAGAACTTCACAGGAATTCCACACCTCAGCCAAATCTGGCCCTGCCTTGTACTGTATTTAAAAGACTTTTACCCTGAGCATTACCCCTTATGCAATTAAATTATATGTATCTCTCAATCCTTTGAGGTAGGCAAGGTCAAGAAAAAGGCTTGGCTGGGGTATCAGAAACGCTCTTTATTCTGTTAAGATATAATAACAAAATCTTTATGTTTCTCTCCTCCCATCTTCTACTAAACAGCATCAAGACAGATTTATTTTCAGTTTCTTTCTCATGTTTTCTTCTGAGTAATCTCTTTAATAGGGTCCTCCTTAATCGTGCCCTCATTCCTTCCCTATTCCCAAGGTTAGTTTTACCTTCCTTTTCAGTATCTCCACTTTATCTTTCTCATTTTCCATAATCTATTCTGCCTTTTGTTCCAGGGTTACCAAGGGCTTGTGGATGGTGGTGATAACATTAAAGAAGCAACATGGGAAAGTGTATCTATGATGCTGCAGCTGGTGAGTCAGTTTGCCTTGATTTTCATTCTTCCAGACTCATGTTTGAAATTGATAAAGAGCTATCATCCCCACCAGAAGTGATGCTCAAGCTAAGATATCAGAAAGGCCTTTGAAGCTCAAGTGGAACGAAGATATAAAATAGTTTTGATGTCTTCATGATATTTAGAACTATAATTCCCAAAACACCCATCAACTATGTTCACTGATATATTGGGGAGTTGTAATCCCAGGAGATCCAAGGGCATAGTTTTTGACAGCATCAGAGTAAAAATTATACAGGTAGTCCTCGACTTATGACCATAATTGAACCTAAAATTTCTCTTGCTAAGTGAGGCATTTATTAAATGAATTTTGACCCATTTAACGACCTTTCTTGTCACAGTTGTTAAGTGAATCATTGCAGTTGTTAAATTAGTGACTCAGTTGTTAAGTGAATTTGGCTTCTCCATTTACTTTGCTTGTTAGAAAGTTGCAAATGGTGATCACATGACACGAGGACACTGCAACCATCATAAATGTGAGCCAGTTGCCAAGCATCTGAAATTTGATCACATGCTGCAATGGTCGTAAGTGTGAAAAAAATGGTCATAAGTCACTTCTTTCAGTGCCATTGTAACTTTGGTCACTAAATGAACTGTTGTAAATTTTAGGATTACCTGTATTTCTTTGGTTCTGCTCCATTATATTTCCTAATTTTATTTTTAATCTGCCCTTGTAATTTCTACTTCTACTTCTTAGTGTTGGTGCTATTATGTGAGCTTTCAGCATCAGGAGGAACAAGGAGTGGCAAGAATCACCAATGCTAATTACCTACTTCTTGTATATTCTAGTCTATTTCCAAGTGAATTTGACACCCAGGTTTCAGTGGGTTATGATTTGAAGCTAAATGTTTACTACAGTGCCTATCAAAAAAGCTGCAAGGAATGTTGTGGGAAAGGTGGCACCCCTTTAATGGGAATCCTAGACTCAGAGGTCAGATAAAATGAGGAGCAGAATATTGCACATGACATTATGTTCATAAATCCTCCATTCTTGCCCAAAAGACGTTTAAAAAGTCTCTTCTCATCCAGGAAGCTTCTTCAGCTCTGGCAGGATAATGGGGAATGGAATCCTGTCAGAGCTGAAGAAGCTTCTTGGATGAGAAGTGAAACATCTTCAAAGAAAAAAACAAGAAAGTCCAGTTGCCTCCTGAAAAAGCACCTTTGGGACAACAGTGACCTGGATGACTGAGGATCTCTACAGACTTTCCATTCTTGCAATAATTAATACAGAAGTACAATAAGACATTCAAGTGTATTGAAAGAGCAATTTCCTGTAGGCATGGAGGGAGGCATTTGGCCTCTTGGACTAAACCTCAACAAGAAAGCCAGATGGTGAACTTTCAAGTAAATGCAACAGTCCAGATTTTCCTGAGAGGGTTCTTTATATGTATTGCTTCTCAACTTTGATAGTGCCAACCAGCCTGACTGTAAGATTGGAAGCTATGGAGATTTTAGTATATAGCTAAATAATTTGATTGTCAGAATAAACTACTGCAAAATACAATAGTTGAACTAGAAAAGAAAAGACCCTCCATTAATTATAAAAGGAATCACAGAGATGAGCAACTATTAAGATATTCAAAGCATAGATAAGCTCCCAGGTCCTATATGTTTTGCAGTTGTGCATTTGCCAAAAACCATTTTAAAATATTTATATATTTCAAAAGTCCTTTATTTCTTTTGAATCTCTAATTTATCTGCAAGATTTGAATATGTGTGACTACCTTGTGGTGGGGGGCCTATGTTTGTCAAATTACTTAGTGGCTTAAACTGTTTTATTAGGATTCTTAGTGGCTATAATTCTTTATTTCAACACAAACTGGAAAATCCAGCTCCTAAAAGATATATGGCAGTGTAGTTTTTCAAGCCAGTGGTTGCTAACAATGGGGCTTGATAGAGCCGAAGTCGAAATAAAAAACACACTCTATATATAGGTAAGGAACCCTTTGCCAGACTCGATGTTGAGGATTAGTAGAAAGCTGATCACCCAGGCAAATACCTGTTTGACCTCACATGATTAAATCCCTGTAGAGCTTTCTCCCAGTTTGTTTTAACATTTTACCCCTTACAGTAATAAAGAGAAAGGACAGTAATGTCCAATATAATTGAAGCAATCATACCTGTGTTATTTTTAAGAAATCAAGTTATGCATTTCTGCATTACCTTCTCGATAAAATTTGTGAACTTTAATCTTATCATTCCGCTCATATTCAATAAACTTAATCGAACAGAAGATAATTAGATCTACCTCTTCTAAAGGGATCGGTGCCTTGAGATCATTAGAACACCGTGACCTTTGCTTTGGTTGGGATCGCTGGCAAGGCCGAGTGTCTTAAATGTAATGATACCATCTCAGCTGGGGTCACAATGAATGTCTTGAGGCCTAAAATAACTTGAAATTGGAGATAACCTTTGCCTGCAGCCATATTAGCATTGGTGAGGAGGAAAGGCTGTTTGGATTTAATAAACAAGAAATGCAGAGGATTCCGTTCCAGTTAAATCTTTCAGTTGCTAGCCAGACCCTGTACTGTGGCTGGAGATGCAGAGGATAAATTTGTCACAGATCATTTAGCCAATGATATTTACGAGCATTCTTATGCACTCTTGAATACTGTTCCACCATTTGCAATGAAGATTCCAATGATCATGAAGATGCTGTAATCAGGTCAATGTAATGGATTTGCAACAAGGGGGAGTTCTACTTACCTTTACTACTGGTTCGCATTGGGATCGTGCGCTCAGCATCCGGAGCGGTGGGCAGGGCCTCCCGCCGGTTTTACTACTGGTTCTTGCGAATTGGTCCAAACCGGGGGGCAACCCACTACTGATTTGCAAACGAGAGAAGTGTAGCATTTTATACAAAGTGAAGATAAGCCTTATTTTTTTTTCATTTTCCTAAAGGATGAATTGCAAATTAAGGAAATATTGTTATGAATTCTGTAAAATATTGGTTTGTTCACACTTAACACCAAGCCATCATTATCATCTTCATTATCATTACCACTATTATCATCATATTACTATTGTGGGGTCCTTGGTGCTCTCTGAGCTTGGTTGTTTCCTTGCAGACATTTCATTACCCAACTAAGTAACATTATCAATGCTAGAAGGGAGTGGGGTTTGTTCTCTATTTATATGCAAATAGCTTGCACTATCAGTGCTCCCTTCTAGCAATGATGATGTTACCTGTTGGATGATGAACATCTGCAAGAAAACAACCAAGCTCAGAGAGCACCAAGGTCTCCACAGTTCAACCCTGAGCTACATATACTCTCTTCTATTGGTATTATTGGGTTTTTTAAAATACATCATTGTATTACAGAATTTGCAAGATGTTGGCTTGGTTTATACTTAACACCAAGACATATTATATAATTTTTATTTCTGCTTTAGTGAGGTCTTGGGGATTACCAATATATTTGCATCAGACTATTATGAATTATTTAACGAACTATGGTTGGAAGAAAAAAACCTGGATATCTGTGAACTATGCAAAAAAATAACAATAAATCTCCCTATTCTTGGAGAATCCTGGGATTCTATTTTTGATAGGATGAGATAGGACTTTTACCAAGAGAGAACTGAGTGATATTGTAGAGAGTAAGGAAAATGGCTTTAGTTGAGATATCAGGAACCATTGCCTAGACCACTGATGATGAACCTTTTAGACACTGAGTGTCCAAACTGCGCATGTACACGGACATGAACGCATACGCAGCAGAGACCCGAAGGCCATCTGGCCGGCGGGAGGTGGGGCATCCCAACACCGGCAGCGCAGCAAGAGGTAATATTTTTTTCTTTCGTGAACTTCTGTTTTGTCATTTGCAAGGAAACAGCAGCTCATGAAAGAAACGCCACGGAGATCTGATCTCGGGAGACGGCATGCATGCCAGCAGAGAGGGCTCTGGGTGTCACCTCTGGCACGCGTGCCATAAGTTCGCCATCACGGGCCTAGGCATCTGGAGCTGAAACGATTTTAAGCCAAAATAATAAAATACCATTTGAAAGTGTTTTAGGCAGATCTCTTCTTAATTCATTGAACAATAAGAAGGAGGAAGAGATAAAGCACAATCAGACTTGCAAGATTCTGTTATTATAGCCGATCTCAATAAAAATAGTTTAGTCTTCCTACATTGGCCTAGGTAGTGGAGCCGGCAGATATATCTAACCTTTCCTAGCACAATGGAGATGACAAATGAGTTCTTTGTATTGAGTTTCTGTTTGCTTTCTGGAGAGACATCCAATAGTGTCCATATGTCTCCGAACCAAAGATCTCAAGAAAATAAATTAAAATATATACATGGAATATTTTCTGTTAAATATGAGGGGCTTCCTTTTGATCATAGCAGCATCCATGTTGTCTCCTAGTTTACCCTCCATTTTGTCTCTTTTCAGGGGGGCACAGTAATCGGAAGTGCTAGGTGTATGGACTTCCGCAAACGGGAAGGACGCCTGAAAGCTGCTTGCAACCTGGTAAAGAGAGGAATAACCAACCTATGTGTGATTGGTGGTGATGGAAGTTTGACTGGAGCGGACACTTTCCGAGCAGAATGGAGCAATTTGCTACAGGAGCTGGTTAAGACAGGTACCACAGTTACGCAAAGGCAAGTTAAGAACTGCGGTCAAAAGTAAATACAGATCAGATTCAAAAATGTGACCTCCCTGCTGCAATTGGATCAATATTTTTTTTTCTTGCTTGATCCGCTTAGTTGCAGATTTGAACATCATTGCCTTTGCCTCGCTGATTCACAAGCCCTCTTTAAATCATGATTTAAAGCTCTCACTTCCGCTCTCTGACGGGAAGGTAAAAGTTTTACTGACCCAATCTGATGTGGTGGGTCAAGGGATAGGCAGTGGCTAGAACCAGAGTCTCAATAAGGCAGATTAGGAATATTCTCCAAGTTTCCCTGCCCTGATTGTGAATAGTAAAGCTTAGCAGAGATGCAGATTCAAAATGCAAAATGCAAGAGTTCACATAGCAATCTCTTAGGTATAATTTAAGCCAAATATCTCTTTTCCTGGAGTTGCACTGTGAGCCGCAGGAAAAAACACAGTTGCCTTATAATGTTTCCAACACATTATGCAGGTACCCCTGTCTCTGAATCCCATTTTGCTCTACAAATTCACATTTCTGCATCTCTGAAGGGTTCCCACTAGAGCCACAGTTTGTGTGCTGTGTTATATTCCAAAACTATGTGCTTTATTGCAATTCTGAGAAAGCCAACAGTGTCTTTCCATATCTTTATATCTGTGCGTGTTCCTCTGTAATTCAGTTCCTGAGCCAAATTTTTCTCCTTTGTGGCAACTCTTAGTGTAAAACAACCAGGCTAAAATGTTGCTTTTCCAAGACCTGGCCTACAGAGGTTTTTCTTCCCCCCACCCCTCCCAAATGAAGAATGAACTGCAACAGTGACATTATTATAATTTCTGCTGATATTAATTGGTTCTCCGTTCTCTTTAAGGGAGCATCACATTAGAAGAAGCCAAAAACTCCAGCTTCCTGAATATTGTTGGCATGGTTGGTTCTATTGACAATGATTTTTGCGGGACTGACATGACCATCGGTACAGATTCTGCTCTCCACAGGATAATGGAGATAGTGGATGCCATCACTACCACTGCTCAAAGGTAAACCCATAGATACTGTATTCCACCATTTTGTAATATTCCTCAAGAAACTTGGCAATATGGCATTTGGGCAGGAATTCAAATATGAAAGGATGGGAAAAAAACAGAATCAAACCAACTATGAGAAACAGAAACTTTTTTCTCTTTGCTATGCAACAGAAAAGTAAACAAAGCCAGAAAGAAAAAATAGGCAGAAAATAATATTAATATCTGTCCTATTATAGGCTGAAGATGCACATGCCAACCTGATTGACAAATAGTTCGTTATAGAATAGCAAGCACTTATTAAAAAAAGTAAATAAAACTTTTAAATTAAGAAACAGCACATTGGCTCAAGATTCAGTCAAAATGTGCAGATCACAGAAGTGGAATTTTTCTTTTTAATTTTCTGCAGAAACTACCCACTTCTATTCCTGCTTTGAGCATTATGAATATATGACTTCTGCAAATAAATGTGTTTTGTGGTCACTGTTAGTGTTTTTACTTTGGTTTTATCTTACAGCCATCAGAGGACATTTGTGCTGGAAGTGATGGGACGTCACTGTGGGTAGGAAATTGTTACACTGAGATTGGTTTAATGTGGAAAAGATTGTCCTAAAACTATTAAATCATGATTACTAATATATGAATAATGGTTGCGACAATGGTCTAGACTTCTTGCTCCTACCTCCCTGGGTTCTAGTATTAATTCCTCCTACTTGGCATGAGAAGATAATTGGAATATCTTCCTTCAGTTTTAGATTAAAAGGTAAAGGTAAAGATTCCCCTCGCACATATGTGCTAGTCGTTCCCGACTCTAGGGGGCGATGTTCATCTTTGTTTCAAAGCCGAAGAGCCAGTGCTGTCCGAAGATGTCTCCATGATCATGTGGCTGGCATGACTAAATGCCAAAGGCGCACGGAACGCTGTTACCTTCCCACCAAAGGTGGTCCCTATTTTTCTACTTGCATTTTTATATGCTTTCGAACTGCTAGGTTGGCAGAAGCTGGGACAAGTAACGGGAGCTCACTCTGTTATATGGCACTAGGGATTCGAACCGCTGAATTGCCGACCTTTCGATTGACAAGCTCAGCATCTTAGCCACTGAGCCACCGGGTCCCTTAGTTTTAGATTGGGGGGGGGGTCACCAAAGGGTAAATGTGTTTAAGCTTGACTACAGTTATTATAATCAAGGCAGTTTTATAAATTATGATTTTGAGGCAAGGTTGTTTCCACTAATTATAGTTAAGGCTATTCACATTTTTTCTGGATTCAGGCAAACATGAAAACGTAACTTTATCAAAAATAGAACTGAAAGTTTGTTGCTTGCGAAGAACATTGAAAGAGGAACGGGTCAGCCCAACACTTGGGTATTGAAAGCAGAAAGCTGTCGGTTTTCTATGGAGAAGATAAGAAGTACTATATTTTTTGCCAAGTCTTGCTTTAGTGTGCAATTCAAGAGTGGATAACATGTTGTTTTCCAAATATTATTAAATAAACCTAGGCATCTCTCAACATCGGTCTTTCTAACCACAGCTGCTAAGAACAGCACCCCAGCAATCTCTGGGAGACCACAGCTCTGAATCCAGCTGTTTTTTTTGAGATAGCACCTTTCTATCTTGGAGTTTAAGTTGCTAGTTAAAGTTTTGCACGATGGTGGTAACTGCTCACATTCCACTTTTTTTCACTCCTCTCCTAGTTATCTAGCCCTTATCACGGCGTTGGCAAGTGGTGCAGACTGGGTTTTCATTCCAGAATCCCCACCAGAAGATGGCTGGGAGAATCACTTGTGCAGAAGGCTAACCGAGGTAATCAAAATATGAAACATCCAAATTTGAAAACTGGTGACTAATCACCAAAGCAGTGGAAATAGCAATGGAATTTCCTTCTTAGTAAGTATAGGCAATGAGAAGGAAGGACTCACTGGAGAAGAGCCTAATGCTGGGAAAGATTGAGGGTAAAAGAAGAAGGGGACGACAGAAAACGAAGTGGCTGGATGGAATCACTGAAGCAGTAGGCATGAGCTTAAATGGACTCCAGAATGATGGTAGAGGACAGGAAAGCCTGGAGGAATGTTGTCCATGGGGTCACAACGGGTCGGACACGACCGCAGCTAACAACAACAAAAGTATAGGTATACCTTGGAGATATTGTGGATTTGGTTTCAGACTACCGCAGTAAAGCAAATATTGCAACAAACAAAGAGAGTAAAAAATTTTTGGGGGTTTCCCAAAGTTATACAGCGTGTACACTGGGTCTCACAATCAAAATCTCAACTTAAATTTAACCTCATATTTTTAAAATTCTAGCAAAATGGAAAAAAAAAATAGTAAGAGGAAAGAAACATATGTCTCACAAATTTCATTTGACCTTCTTTAAAGATTCCCTTTAAAATAAGCTACTATGACTTCTTTCAAGCTATGATTATAAAACAAACAAACAAACAATGCTGGTTTAATTCTGTGTGTAAAAGTAATCTGTGTCTCTACTAGTCAGGCGGACATAATAATGAGTTCTATCAAAGTCACTGAGGTATTGAAGGGAATTCCAAAGATAGCTCTTCCCTGTCTATGTCTCAACAAGGTCTTCTGCAGCCTGATAGATCCAATTTCTCCAAACCCAAGACTGAATCCCATTTTTAAATCGATCTGTTTTCCTTCGTTTTCTTGCAGACAAGAACTCGAGGCTCAAGGCTGAACATCATTATTGTGGCTGAAGGAGCAATTGATAGGCATGGAAAACCAATCACTTCTGAAGACATTAAGAGTGTGAGTGATTCAGGGCTGTTTGTGATTGACTCATTCCTTGCCTAACACTACCGTAGGAGCCAAAATAAAACTATGTGGGAAGTCAACTGTGTGAAATCTTAAGCTTTGGGGCAATTAAAAGACCCAGTTCAGACCACTGGTGGGATTAAAAAAAATTTACTACCAGTTTTGTGGGCGTGGCTTGGTGGGCATGGCATGGCTTGGTGGGTGTGGCAGGGGAAGGATAATGTAAAATCTCCATTCCCTCCCCACTCCAGGGGAAGGATACATAAAATCTCCATTCCCTCCCCACTCCAGGGGAAGGTTATTGCAAAATCCCCATTTTCTCCCCATCAGCTGGGGCTCGGGAGGCAGAAAATAGATGGGGGCAGGGCCAGTCAGAGGTGGTGTTTACCGGTTCTCTGAACAAGTCAAAATTTCCGCTACCAGTTCTCCAGAACTAGTCAGAACCTGATGAATACCACCTCTGGTTCAGACCAACAGGCAAATTAAGTGAAATTTTAACTAGTTTCTGCTATTATAAGATGCGTTTTAGAGAGTGTAAGATCTAGTATTTGAATGCTTCCCCCTCAATTCCAAAATTCTTAGCAAACCAAGAAAGTTTTCATTCTTGTTTTTCTCTCCCTTTCCTCCATGTTTCCCACCTGGGGAATTCATTGCAGGTGAAATATAGTTGACTAAATCATTGGGATTTCCAAATGTTAAGGGTCTGTGGACACATTTCATGGTAGCTGCTACAAAATGGCTCCAATGGAAGTACTAATCACTGAAGACAAGTCAATTATCCCCCCCCACAAAATAAATAGAAGTCTGATCCTAAAATAGAATTTGCAGAAGAAGAAAAAAAGAATGACATTTAAGAAGCAAACACGCAGCTTCCAGGTAGCTTCCCAACCTTGCCACAGCTATATATGCATCCACAAGTAAATCAGGCAGTATCCCTTTATTCTTCTTCCTCTCAATGCAGATGTTCCCCATAACCCAACTCTCTTGAACACACGCAGCCTGTCCAAAAGACTTTAAAATCTTGAGAGCTAGAAACTTGATTTTAGGGGAAGAAGGTTGAGATTCGCATGATTCTGGGGGCTGCATTCTACTTTTGATGCATTAATTGTGGAATTTTGTCAAAAACTCCAATTGTTGTATTTCTCTTCCTTCTCCAGCTGGTTGTGAAACACCTCGGTTTTGATACAAGAGTCACCATCCTAGGACATGTCCAACGTGGTGGGACCCCCTCTGCCTTTGATCGTGTTCTGGTAATCATCATCATTATCATCATAATCTTTTAAATGTGTTTTCCCAATGCTGTATTTATTACATTTTGGAACACAAAGCAGACATTTAAGCTTCTTAGTCCTTTTGATTCTTGTACTCATAGTCTGCTAAATTTCCGGCATAAATTTTTCAGGCAATGAGAAAATGAGCATTTCCAAAAATACGTAGGAAAGATCATTCAGGCTGTAAAACAGTGGGGGCAAAAAGAGGAAGGATCTGTGATCTTTCTAGGACAGTGATGGCAAACCTTTTGGATTCAGCGTATCAAAATTTCAGAAAAAGCCTAACTTGTTGGTATGTCACCATCTCACCTGAAGAAAAAGGAAACAATTCTCTATCTGCCCCCACCCCATCTGCCCATCTAAACCACCCTGAATAGCAGCACTCAGCAGCAATGCCAAGGGTTGGCCTTGAGGTTCAGGCCCAGACCTCGACTTCCGCCTTAGCCCCACTGCTGCCACTCAAACAGGCCCCCTCATGCCATTCCCTAAGGCAGGCGCACCTTCTGGAATGGCGCAATGGCCTCCATGGCCCAGCACTCCCCCGAATCTGCTGTGTGTGTCCTCTTCTGTTGTTAAGCTGCTGTAGCCTTACCTGAGGCTGTTCTGGGTCTCATGGGGCCTTCACTCTTGAAGCAGCTTTGGAGAATGAGCTCTTCCATGACCTTGTGCAGCTTCCACAACCCGCATGAAAGGATGCCCAGTTGTAAGGCAATTTTTGGAGGCTCAGGAGACCATAAAAGGTCATGGCTTCTTTCCCACAACATCCAGAGGGTCCAGAGGCCCTGTAAGAGCACAGCCTCCTGAGTCTCTGAAAAACACGCAGGAATGGGACATGCTTTCTTGGATAGTTGTTGGGTGTTGTTGAATGCTAACTGTCACCCACAGTGATGTGGCATGTCACCTTTAACACACCTGTCATAAGTTTGCCATCATAGGAAAAGTCTTCATAGTTATTGAAAAACCACACTGTGTATGCTCAGGCGTTCAGTCTTATTTATAATCTTATATTTCATGCTTGAATTTGGCACTGAACATGAGTTCAGCTGCATCTTCCTAAAATGTAATGAATTAAACAACAAAAAAACCCACTTCCTGGGGCAAAGAGCTGTGAGGTTGATTTCTTTTCCTTTCCTCCTTTTTGGGGCGTGAAAACAATCTCAGTTTGGGAAGTGCAGGGCTATAGGATATAATTATATATAGTATAATATCTAAGTAATCTTATTTTCCATTCTACCACTGAAGTTGCAGGTTCCGAGGAGTGGGGGGGGGGGAATGTTTCTAGCAAAACACAACCACAATCCTACATCTTAAACAAATACAGGCTTTGGTGTGACAGCCTGAGTTGTTTGCTTGAGGAACCACAGTGACTTAATAATGCAATGAAAAATACTGGAGTAAGCAGGGAAGGCCTCTCCTGAGGCTGTTTCGTCATTTAGATGTGGCTGCAGACAATTATGAGGTAACCTGGGATGAAAATCTGGGGAAAGTCCCAATTTCCCTAATATATTTTTAAAGGAAACCCCCTCTTTTTTTTTTATCTCATAGGGAAGCAGGATGGGTGTGGAAGCTGTTATGGCTTTGTTGGAAGGAACTCCAGATACCCCAGCATGTGTTGTCAGTCTGTCTGGTAATCAGGCCATCCGCCTTCCTCTTATGGAGTGTGTCCAAGTGGTAAGCATTTATCTCACTAACCTGTGAGATATTATTTTACCTTCATTCACAGATGGGTGGGTTCTATTCAGTGGTGGGTTTCAAAAATTTTTACTACCAGTTTTGTGGGCATGGCTTGGTGGGTGTGGTGTGGCATGGCATGGCATGGCTTGGTGGGCGTGAGCGTGGGCGTGGCAGGGGAAGGATACTGTAAAATCCCCATTCCCTCCCTGATCCAGGGGAAGGATACTGCAAAATCCCCATTCCCTCCCGATCAGCTGGGACTTGGGAGGCAGAGAATAGATGTGGGCGGGGCCAATCAGAATTTTTACTACCGGTTCTCCGAACTACTCAAAATTTCCGCTACCTGTTTTCCAGAACTGGTCAGAATCTGCTGAAACCCACCTCTGGTTCTATTATTTTAACAAACCCTTTCTCTTTCTGAACAATTGCAGTTTCTCCCAAAACGGTAGCTTCTAATGTATTTGGAAGAAAGCCCTAGGCCAGTGACGGCGAACCTTTTCGGCACCGAGTGCCCAAACCGGAACATGCAGGCACGCACATGCATGTGCGTGTGCCAGAGCACCAGAAACCTGAAGACCACATGGCTGGTGCACATGAGCTCGCTGGCCAGCTGGTCTTTGGGTTTCCGGCACGCACATGTGCACCGGCCAGCTGGTTTTCACACGCCCCAGAGGACCAGAAATCTGAAGACGAGCTGGCCGGTGCACTCATGCTTTTTTTTTTGGCCGTTTTCAGGCCATTTTCTGAAAAACGTTTTCCATAAAACTGCTGAACAATTTCCATAATCATCACAATCTTTACCAGGTTCAAAAAGCCAGATTAAAGAAAGCTAGAAAAAAATGTTTTCAGAAAACCATCATCAGTGTTATTACCGAGTAGTGGAAGAGCAACAAAACAATATATCTGTTATAACATTAAACAGAACCTGAAGTTTTCCTTCTTTGCCTAGATTTAATAGCATCTGTTGTTTTGCACTTTGACTGCGTGTAATTTTCAAATATGGGTAGTCCTTGATTAACGACCACTCGTTCAGTGACCATTTATGAAGGTGCTGAAATAGTGGTACTTAATAACAAATCACTGAAGTTGTATCCTAAGCAATCACATGACGGTGATTCCAGCATTTGGCAATTAGCTTCCACTTAGAATGGTCGCAGTGTCCCATGGTTACATAATCACCATTCGCAACCTTCCTTGCTGGCTTCCCACAAGCAAAATCAATGGGGAAGTTGGTAGGGGAGGTTGCAAGTCATTCTGGTAAGGTGCTTGCATCTTCACCCACTCTGCAGAAGCTATCCCCCAGCCCAGCTGTACCACTTCACTGGTCATCCTTCTGTAAAGTCCCAAAATATACTTGAGTCACCAGAATGCCAAAGAGAGAGAGACTCAAGACGAGGCTTGCAAAAAGAAGCAGATTTTATTTATGGCCAAAAACAAAATACTGGGTGGAATATATCCAGAACATACAGATACAATGCATGTGAAGAGATAGCCACACCTTGGGGAAGAGATGGCGTCCTTTTTATACCCTCGGAGACATCAGCTTAGTACCCAATTCTGGGCTCCTAGTTTAGGTTTGTGTATTCCTTGTTGCCTTGCAAAGGAATAGAAGCCTCCCAATTAGCTGTTATCTCTTCCTTGAGCATTCCTTTGTTCTCCCAATTGCTCATTTGGCCCCGTGGGCTGCAGGGAACAGATCAAAGGTGTAAATTAGGGCTGAAGTGTAAATTATCTTCCGGATGATGTCTGCAGTTCCAACTGAGATAGGTACCATGCTCTTAGATGGCACGAGAAAAACAGGAAGAAGATTGATATGGGTTCAGATCAAATGGCAGGAACATATGTTTGACAAATACCAGATACATTACAGAGGCCTAATAACAGAATATGTTTGTTACAGGAGATACAAATACAAAGGCATATTTGTGTTACATATATAAAGGTACAATATATGTGTGTTATACAAATACAAAGGCTATATATGTATTACAGGAACCTAATGGTTACAGAATAACAAGTTTCTACTAATTCTAGTATACCAATATATTATATTCTAGTATTATTTATTATATCCTTATTACTGTTTCCCTTCACTTCCTATTCGAATGTAGTTGCACCCTTCCCTGCCTGGTACTTGCTGGCCTGCTTATCAACCACCTGAGATTTGTGACCTCATGCTATTGACTTGTGGGAAGCTGGCAGGAAGTTGAAAGGAAGTCCTCATTTAATGACCCGTGAACCTCACTAACAGCAATAGGAGTGCTGGGATTGCTGTCTCTAAGTGGTGTGATGGGGTGCGGTCACATGATGCCACTCTTTACAACCACATTGCTTAGTGGTGAAACTTCTGGTCCCAATTAACATCATTAAGCGAGGACTGTCTGCAGTAGTGCCACCAAGCCAAGAGAGGCCCATCTGTCTCTAAAAATACAAATATTCTCCTTGTCAGCCTCTATGATGCTTGCTTGCTATCGGCTGCCATAGTAAAGGGGGGGAAAGGTATAGATATTTGGGTGGGGAAACGAGCTGGTGGAGATGTCTCATGATGTGACCAAAAAGGAGGGATGCTCTCATCGTCTTCTGCACAGCTGAATGGAATTATTGATAGCCAGTCAAGGTCAACCATTCTGGCATACCAGATGGATGGGGCCATCTGAAGATGCACCCCACATGACACCATGGGGGGCTGGGGATTGGACATTCAGCCAGGGTCCTTGGGGGGAAGGATTTGGGAATACTTTAAATATATAATTTTCATGCCTTTAGCCTCAGATCTTGCTTTTCTTTCATTGCTATCAGTTCATACTCAGTAAAAGTACCTTTCTCTACAAACATGGAGTTGGGGTTTTTCTTTCTTGAGTTTTGAACGGAGACATTCCTCTTCCAAATTTCTTGTTTGAGTAAATGATGGAATATTTTACAGGCAGTGGGCAAGCTCTGTGTGTAAGAAACAGGTAACTGTTTCCACTTCTTTCAACAGACCAAAGATGTCACAACGGCGATGACTGAAGGACGGTTTGATGATGCTCTCAAACTCAGAGGAAGGTGAGGCTTAGTCTGAACAGAAAGGAAGGAAGGAGGAGAAAACAAAAGATGGTAAAGAGAAATGGGGGGAGGAAAGGAGGAAGAAACAAGAGGAGTGGCTCAATTTATTTTAGATTTGGTCCTGCCCTTTTCCGACATGTCTCAGAGAGACTATCCAAAGGCAATGCTACCGTCACAAGATACCTGAAGCACTTTCTTTATGCACAGAGCTACATTTATATTTCAGATTAACTGTGAAGAGTAAAATTTCAAACCCCTCTTCCTGATTTCCTGGTGCCTGCATGGACACATCTCTGTAGTTTCATGTGGTGTCCATGCAGCCACTGGGATTTACTGTTGTCTTTTCAGGGATGTTTGTCAACCTTTCAGTGTAGCCTTGTTGGTCTTGTTGGTTCCCTGACCAAGACTGATCCAGGTGTTTCCCCACCCAAAGGAAAGTTCAAGTCCCTGCCCAACACCCACATGTCCATCACATGGCCCAATCAACTGGAGATGCCTCCCAGTTCCAGCCGTCCAGGTGCAGGGCAAGATGTCCTTGACTTTCTGAGAAAGGAATCTTATTATGACTTATTATGACTATATATATCACCCTGGCTCAGGGGTGAAATGCTCCAGGTTCAGACCGGATCACCTGATCCGGTAGCGATTGTGGTGGGTGGTTCGGAGAACCGATAGCAAAAATACCTGCCTCCCCCCAATGCCTAGCTGAGCCGTGCGATCATCAGAGACTTTTTTTTTAACTTTTAAAAGCATTTTTTCTACAATCTGTTCAGCTGAAGAGGTTGTAAAAAAAAATGCTTTTAAATGGCTCTGACAATCCCAGCTGAGTTGCCTGATCGTCAGAGGCTTTTTTTTTACTTTTAAAAGCATTTTTTCTACAACCTCTTAAGAGGTTGTAAAAAAAAAATACTTTTAAAAGGTAAAAAAAAGCTTCTGATGATCACAGCTGAGCTGCGTGATCGTCAGAGGCTTTTTTTTTTACTTTTAAAAGCAATGCTCTTAAAAGTAAAAAAAAAGATTGCGCGCCACAGCTGATCACCCCCCCTCGCACGCTGTTCTACTTACCGCATGCCTCCTTTTGGCCTGCAATGTGTGTGCGCACCTCACATTTGGTGCGTGGTGCACACTGCGCATGCACAGCCAGCGAACCGGTAGTAAACCGGTTCAGATTTCACCACTGCCCTGGCTCCATACAATCCCCCTTCCCAGTTTCCCACAGTAATAAATGTAGCAGGCCTAAAGATCCAACGAAAAAGATGGCTTCTAGGTCTGACAGGCCACCCCCCACAATAAAAAAAGCGTGTCCTGAAACGAGAGTAGCATAGCAATTTCAACCACCCTGTTTGCTTTTTGAGATCAGCTAAATTTGGCTACATCCCATTCCCAATCCTTTTTTCATTATTTGCTACTGTTCCCTTGAAGTTAGCTCTGTGTGCGTGCGTGTGTGTGTGTGTGTGTATAAATGGGGAAACAACAATGAGCATTTTTATCATTCTTTCAAATGTTCTTTCAGCTGCAAAGCTCATGGCGGATAAAATATCCATTATAATTTTCTTGTTGCCCACAGGAGTTTTATGAATAACTGGAATGTGTACAAGGTTTTGGCCCATGTGCATCCACCCTCAGCCAAGGTAATGGTTGGGATGGGAGGAGAATGCCTAGCAGGCAAAAAGAAACTACCACTCAATGGCAGAACTCAAAATTGGCATGCCAGAGATGGCGGTTAGAAAGAGATGGTTGGGTAGCAGATGATGTATAAATCCTTTCTCTGCCTGAGAATCTGGAAAACTGCTCCTAATGTGAGAAAAAAAATAATACCATGTTTCCCCGAAAATAAGACCCTGTCTTATATTTTTTTGAACCCCAAAATAAGTGCTTGGCCTTATTTTTGGGGATGTCTTATTATTTTGGGGTACGTTGAGCAAGATGGGGCTCCTCTTACCATCTTACCTGATTTCCAGCTCTGTCTCCCTAACCCTAACCAAAAGAAATGGCGGGGACCAGCTGTGCATGCGTTTAAATATTTTTTGGGGAGGGCTTATTTTGGGGGGGGCTTATTTTAGCGCATACTCTCAAAAGCCCGACTGGGCTTATTATCAGGGGATGTCTTTTTTTCAGGGAAACAGGGTAGCAATAGCACTTAGACTTATATACCACTTCACAGTGCTTTTACAGCCCTCTCTAAGCAGTTTACAGAGTCAGCATACGACCCCCATCTGGGTCCTCATTTTATTGACCTCAGAAGGAGGGAAGGCTGAGTCAACCTTGAGCCAGGCAAGATCGCATTGGTGGCAGTCGACACGAGTTAGCCTGAAATACTGCATTCTAACCACTGTGTCGCTACGGCTCATTCACACACACACACACACACACACACACACACACATATGATTTAGAATAAAGCTGGGGTTCTAGAAAACGGGTTTTCATATTTCCTTTTGAGTATGAAATGCCCTGTTTAAAATGGCTGAATATGCGCCCATTTACTTGGTATTTGGATGGAAGATAGAAATGGACAGCTAGAACCTTTTCCCCCTCCATTCCCTCCACTTCCTGTTTGACAGAGTGATATATCATGCTATGAGGAAACATAGGTTTCTGCTGCCCCCCTCTGGGAGCTTGGACAACTGCAGCCATTCCCAATTGATATTAAAATTTGATTCTAAACTGAGCAATCTGACTGAGTCTTTGTGGCCTTCAGGTTGGTTCCTTCAAAGAAATCCAAGACCATCAGTACTTTGAAGTGGGGGGGAATGTGTGTATATATATATTGGAAGCCCAATTCTGACTTTTTTAAGCCTGATCTTTTTTTTCTTCTTCTTCCAGAGTGGCTACAATTTGGCAGTGATGAATGTAGGTGCACCAGCCGCAGGCATGAATGCAGCTGTGAGATCCACCGTCAGAATTGGCTTGATCCATGGGCATAAGATGCTGGCTGTGCATGATGGGTTTGAGGGCCTTGCTGAAGGAAAGGTAATTCATTTAACCTGCCCATCCATTTCTCTTAGAATGGAGTGCACAACCTGTGAGCCACTTGTGATTCTTAGATTTTTTTTGCTTTGCAATCCCCCAATTCAGTGGTGAAATGCAAATTTTTTTACTGCTGGTTCTGTGGGTGTGGCTTGGTGGGCGTGGTGTGGCTTGGTGGGTGTGGCAGGGGAAGGATACTGCAAAATCTCCATTCTCACCCCACTCTGGGGCCAGCCAGAGGTGGTATTTGCCAGTTATCTGAACTACTCAAAATTTCTGTTATCGGTTCTCCAGAACCTGTCAGAACCTGCTGGATTTCCCCCCTGCCCCAGTGGGTAGCAGAATGGCCAATTTTCAGCATCGCCATTTTTTAATTATGTTTCTCTCCCCAAATAAGAGTAGAAAACACATATTTATAGTCTTAAAACATCCCAACCTCTTCCAAGGGACAAAAACGGGACATTTCGCCTTAGGATCAAATAAGCTAAAAATCAGTTTCCATCAAAAAGCCAAGGAAGTTTCTTCCTTTCTTAAAGCATTCTTTTTAAAAAACATATTTTTGTTAAAAGAAAAATTTCCATAAGAATTTAAAATAATTATGGAAACATAAAAAAAAGTAAAAAAAAAAAATATATGAAAGAATAAAAAAACGCTAAATAACAACAACAACAACAAAAAGAGGAAACAATAGAATAGAATCACAGAGTTGGAAGGGACCTTGGAAATCTTCCAATCCAATTTCAGCTCAGGCAGGAAACCCTATAGGTTGCTTCTCTCCTTGGTTAGTTTCCATCCATTGCTTCTTGTCTTACCCTCAAGTGGTTTGGAGAATAGCTTGCCTCCCTCTTCTTTGTGGCAACCCCTGAGATATCACTAAAGAAACACCTACCATTCACTAAAGAAACACTTACCAATCTTTTTGCAGCAGTTAGAAGCACAGTAATTATAATTTCATCCTCTCGAATAACAAATCATAGGTATCTTCCTATAAACCAATGGGTCTCAACCTTCCTAATGCCGTGACCTTTTAATACAGTTCCTCATGTTGTGGTGACTCCCAACCATAAAATTATTCCTAAAACCATTGAAAATATGTGTTTTCCGATGGTCTTAGGCGACCCCTATGAAAGGGTTGTTCGACCCCCAAAAGGGTCCCGACCCACAGGTTGAGAACCACTGCTATAAACTGACCTTTTTAATCAATAAATTCCCAAATCACCAATTTACATTTCTCATTTTAAGCAAAAAGTCCACAAAGGTTTTCCAGTTTTTTATAAATTGTTTATAAATTACTGTTTCACCTTCAATCAGAAAAGTCACTTTAGCCAAGTCTGCCATCTTCACAATCCATTCCTCCATTATGGATCTTTCTGTATTCCATATTTGTGCATGTAATAGCCTCGCTGAAGTTGCCATGTATAAAACTAATCATCCATAAGCCTTTTCTAGTTGACTGGCTGCAAGTCCTACTAAGAAAAAATCCAGTTTCACCTAAATATTAATTTTGAAATACTCTCTGCATCACCATATGAACTGTATCTATGTCCCATATCTTTTTGCTTTTTCACAAGTCCATCATGTGTCTTAAAACATTCCTTCTTCTGTATACCATTGTGTGGCTATTGCAGGTGTGGGTTCTACTTACCTTTACTACCAGTTTGCAACAGGGCCGCGCACGCGCGCTCACTTCGTGCACACACTCTTCTGCGCAAGCACAGAAGCGTTTTGATGACATCAGGGTCAGTGGGCAGAGCCTCCCACCGGTTTTACTACTGGTTCTATAGAACCGGTGCGAACCGGGGGCAATCCACCACTGGGCTATTGAGCAGAAGATCATAATAATTGTGTTGCTGAGCTATGAAATTCTTCCCCCCCGCCCCGCTTTCTTTTTTCAGATTGAAGAAATAGGATGGGCAGGAGTTGGTGGTTGGACTGGAAAAGGCGGCTCAAACCTTGGAACAAAAAGGTATTATGAGGGGACAGAGGCTTCAAAATAATTAAACATACTTAAAAATAAATCAACATTTTGAAATGTTTTCTTCTGATATATATTGAAGCACATATTGCTAAAAGGCCCAAATTTTAAAGAGAGTCAAAAGAAAAATAATGTGGTAAGATAAGGAGTGTGGGGTATATCTCAGGTGGGAGAGGAAAGTCCAGCACCGACTTCATACAAATATCTCTCCTCTCAGAGACTGAAAATTCTGCTTGAATTTGGGCAGATTTTCAGCTCCTAAGTGGAACCTCCCAACGCCTCCCCTATTCTGAGGCACCGATGCTTCTTATCTGGGACTCTGTCCACTTAACAACCTATGAGATCCCTTAACAACCACACCCAAGAGCACCAGGATAGCGATCATTGAGCAAAACAGTCATGTGATGCTTCATTGATCGACCACTTTGTTTAACAAACAAGATTCCAGCCCCAATTGTGACCGTAAGTCAAGGACTACTGTGTTTACCTGAAACTAAGACCTCCCCGGATAATAAGCTCTCCCCCCAAAATAAGCCCTCCCCTGAAAATAAACCCTCCCCCAAAAATAAACCCTCCCCAAAAATATTTAAATGCACATGCAGCCAGTCCTCGCCATTTCATCTGGTTAGGATTAGGGAGACAGAGCTGGAAATCAGGTAAGACGGCAAAAGACGTAAAAGCCTTGGTGGCACAGCAGACTAAAGTGTTGTTAAGTAGCACCAGCTGCCTGCAATTACTGCAAGTTCAAATCTCACCAGGCTGAAGGTTGACTCAGCCTTCCATCCTTTCGAGGTAGGTAAAATGAGGACCCGGATTGTGGGGGCAATAAGCTGATTTTGTATAAAAAAGAATACCGCTTAGGGGCCCCCGAAAGCCCTACTAAGCAGGTATATACAAAAGTATAAAGGCTATTGCTTAATGCATTGTAAACCACCCTGAGTCTCTGGAGAAGGGCGGCATATAAATCGAATCAATCAATCAATCAATAAATAAATAAAAGGATCCCCATCTTGTTCCACGCACTCCAAAATAATAAGACCTCCCCAAAAATAAGGCCAAGCACTTATTTTGGAGTTCAAAAAAATATAAGACAGGGTCTTATTTTCAGGGAAACACAGTATTAGCACTGGGAATAACTGAAATGCTCCAAACACGTCCTATACTGACTCAGATTGGTCAGTTCTCTGATATGGGTGACTAAGAAGTTTCTGGGTTAACGGAGAACTTTCTGGTACATTCTATGAGTGAATTAAAGGGACTGTGTGTAGGAGGATCATTGGTACATTTTATTGTTTTTGTATGTTTGATTGTAGGACTCTGCCCAAGAAATACTTTGAGGAGATCAGCAACACCATTGCCAATTTTAACATCCACGGGCTGATTATCATTGGTGGCTTTGAGGTAGGCCTGTGCAGAGTTCAGCTATTAGATCAACTCACTGATCTTACATAGAATCAATAGGAAGATATAGCTAAGTGAGATCATATTCCATAGATCTCTTTCTTCAGGCAAAATGTGTTTCACTGATGGTTGGACATCTGTACCTTAAACCAGCTGAACAAGGAAAAACATATTCAGAGCTTGTTTTAATGTAAATCTGATTCTAAGGAAGAATGATAATGGGAATGAAGTTCCTTTGTTATCGGTAGAGATGGAAAGGGAGGAGCTGGACGCTTCAAGAGGATGATGCTTACAATCTTGGGGTTTTGAGTGCAGCATCTGAACAAATTTAGAAAGTTGGATTCCCGGTTGGATTATAGAAGTGAACTCCTCCTCATTTTTCCTCCGTTTGGTAGGCTTTTACTGGCAGTCTGGAAATAATTGAAGGGCGGTGCAAATATGAAGAGCTCTGCATCCCGATCTGTGTGATTCCTGCGACTGTTTCTAACAATGTTCCTGGTTCTGACTTCAGCATCGGTGCAGACACTGCCCTTAACACCATAACAGCAGTAAGTGTTTTGTTAGCATCCCAGCTCCAGTTCAGGAAAAATTCACCAAGGCCAGAATCTTACCAGTGCTTAAATTTGCATTTTTGAAGTGAAGAATAGGTTTGTAGTAGCAACAAGTATTTCCTGTGCACAGGAACTGGAACATCTCCTGAAGAAAGAAAATGACCTGATGGTTCAAAAAGCATTAATATTATTTTGTTTATTTTGAGTTTCTAGTCATAGAGTCTACAGGTTTAGGGTTTACCATCTACAAGTTTTAAATAGGCTGTAGGAATTTGAAAATAGCAATAGCGCTTAGATTTATATCCTGCTTCACACTGCTTTACCATCCTCTATGAGCAGTTTACAGAGTCAGCATATTGCCCCCAACAAGCTGGGTCCTCATTTTACCGACCTTGGAAGGATGGAAAGCTGAGTCAACCTTGAGCCGGTCAGGATTGAACTGCTGGCAATTGGCAGAATTAGCCTGCAATACTGCATTCTACCCACTGCACCACCATGTCCCTTAATACTTTTGAAAGAAAGCTGTTCCTAAATCGGGAGAGTATTAAATTTAGTAATCCTAGGCCAAACTAAATGATTAATAAACAATGAACACAGTTGTAGGCAATTTCATGCAATTAAAATTAATGAGTGGATATTTCTCAGTGGCAGAGTTTCCACTTTGCACACGGAGCCCACTTGGCTCAGTTGGAACGAAGGTTTTTGTATGTTATATACAGGTAGTCCTCGACTTAAAACTGTTCATTTAGTGACCGTTTGAAGTTAAAACGCCACTGAAAAAAGGTCTTTTCACACTTATGACCCCATGGGCAGCATGCCCATAGTCATGTGATCAACATTCAGATGCTTGGTAACTGACTCATATTTATGACCATTGCTGTGTCCTGGGATCATGTGATTACCTTTTGTGGCCTTCTAGCAAGCAAAGTCAATTGGGAAGCCAGATTCACTTAACAGCTGGGTTACTAATTAAACAACTGCAGTGATTCGCTTAACAACTGTGGCAAAAAAAGATCATAAAACGGAACAAATTCACTTAAGAAATGTCTCACTTACCAACACAAATTTTGGGCTCCATTGTGGTCGTAAATTGAGGACTACCTGTATTTCTACCTTGCACTAGTCTAGATACCTCCCCCCTCTTCCCTCTTTTATATTCCCTTCCTTCAATATGATCATTCTATATTTAAATGAAGTTGTTAAGAAATAAAAACTAAGAAACTGGTTTGTTTCATTCCCAGACTTGCGACCGCATCAAACAGTCTGCAGCTGGCACCAAGCGGCGGGTCTTCATCATTGAAACCATGGGAGGCTATTGTGGCTACCTGGCTACTATGGCAGGCTTAGCAGCTGGAGCAGATGCTGCCTACATTTATGAAGATCCTTTCACCATCCATGACTTGGAGGTGAATACCTTTTGCAGAGGCAAAAGTTCGTTCTATAACTGCATACCTGGCCCTAGGAGGACTGCATGTTGATAATCTAGGGCAGTGATGGTGAACCTTTTTGGCACCGAGTGCCCAAACCAGAATGTACATGCGCGCGCCAGAGTGCCAGAAACCCAAAGACCAGCTGGCTGGCATGTGCATGCCTATTTTTTGAGCATTTTTTGGCCATTTTCAGACTGTTTTCAGGTCGTTTTTTGGGCCGTTTTTCTCCTGAAAAACAGTCCAAAGAACCGGCCTGTTTTCAGCCATTTTTGGGCCGTTTTCAGGCCTGAAAATGGCTCGAGAAACAGCATGTGTGTGCGCCAGAAATCAGGAGAGCAGCTGGTGATGGCATGTGTGCCCACAGAGAGGGCTCTGCGTGCCACTTCTGCCACACGTGCCATAGGTTCGCCATCACTTGATCTAGGGGATGAGCTGGAGCCAGTATTTGGAAAAGTGAGCTCTACTGCATCTTAGAAGAGCCCTAAATTTCTTGGTAGAACAGGGAAAAAAATACCAGTTAGAAACTAGAGGGAATGCATGTTATCAGAAACATACTGCTGCATGAGAAGGATTATTTTTCTGTTGTTACTATGATTATTTTACTAAGGTAATATGACACTCCAGCCATGTCTGACTCTAAATGGCTGACATATTTCCAGAACAGTAATAAAAATGAAAACACAGCAATAATTATT
Source organism: Arizona elegans (assembly GCA_022577455.1). Taxonomy (NCBI): domain Eukaryota; kingdom Metazoa; phylum Chordata; class Lepidosauria; order Squamata; family Colubridae; genus Arizona; species Arizona elegans. The sequence goes on from JAKOOJ010000003.1 coordinate 19,949,143, forward strand.
TTCCACAGCAAAGGAACAACCATAGCTCATAAATTTAATCACACCCCTCCCCCCCAGGAAATGCATGAACAACGCTTCAAATTCTTAAGGCTTGCCCCAACAGCCAAATCTTAATAGTTTTGTCAAAATATAACAGGGCTGGAGCCCAGCTGGCTGTTGCAGAGGGGTGGGGGCAGTGATTGAGAAAGTGGGACCTAAGAGTCCCTGAAGATACTTCAGGTAAGACTAAAAGGGACTCTCCTGTTCCAAATCTTAAAGATGGGTAGAAATCAAGGGGAGAAGGTAGTCAACAGATATCCAAGTCTAGTATCACAAAGGACTTTAAAGGTGACAGCCAACACCTTAGCTTGTTCCTGGAAACCAACTGGTAACCAAGGCTCTTCTTGGAGTGGAAGAACAAATTATTTTGCACCTATAATTGTTTGCATCCTGTTGCAGTTTCTGAGTGATCTTCAACGGCAGGGCCCCCTGTAGAGGTTTTATAGAATACATTTCAGTAATCTGGACAAGATGTGTCCATCGTATAAGTGCCTGATCAGGGCTGGATACACCAAACAGATCTATACAAAAGTTCTCTCGGTTCTAGCTATCACTGATCTTGAAGCAGTGCATGAAAACCCCCAAATAACAAACCAGCTCACCAGGGGGAAGCACAATTCTGTCTAGAGCCAAAATAGAATATCTCTGAAATTTGTGGGCTTTTCCATCCAAAGCCACTTAGTCGTGTTGGGATTGGCTTAAGCCTGTTCTTTCATATCCCATCTTTCACAACCTCCAAAGTATCAAAATGGGCAGTGGTCAGCAACCTTAAACACTCAAAGAGCCACAAAGATCCTGACCGGAAGCCCCCCATTCAATTCTGGAGCCAACTGGAAGTTCGGTTCTCCCACCATAGAATCGCCTCCTAGAGCAGTGGTTCTCAACCTTCCTAATGCCACAACCCTTTAATACAGTTCCTCATGTTGTGGTGACCCCCAACCAGGGGTGGGTTCTAAATTTTTTTTACTACCGGTTCTGTGGGCGTGGTTTATTGGTCATGTGACTGGGTGGGCATGGCTAGCTGGTCATGTGACAGGTGGCCATGGCTATGTGTATAGGGACTACTCAGAGGGCTGAAAAAAGTCATTTCTGACAGGTCCTCGCACTTTTGACTGGTCCTCACACTTATGACCATCCTCACATTTATGCCTGTGCAGCATTCTTAACAACCATGTCACTCATTTCACAACTGCTTCTCTTCAACATGGTATAAGATAGGGCAAAAAACGTAAAATGTGAGGACATGGTCGTAAATTTGAGGACTGGTCAAAAGTGCGAGGACCAGTCAAAAATAACTTTTTCAGCCCTCTGAGTAGTCCCTGTGCACAAAAGGACTATCCAGAGGGCTGAAAAATGTGATTTCTGACAGGTCCTCGCACTTTTGACCGGTCTTCGCAGTTATGACTGGTCATCATTTATGCCCATTGTACCATTCTTAACAACCGTATCACTCATTTCACAACTGCTTCTCTTCACCATGGTGACAAGATAGGGCAAAAACATAAATTGTGAGGACAGTCGTAAGTTTGAGGACTGGTCAAAAGTGCGAAGACCAGTCAAAAAATAACTTTTTCAGCCCTCTGAGTAGTCCATATGCATAAAAGGATACAGCAATAGAGAGGGATGAAGGAAGGGAAGGGAAGGGAAATTAGAGTAGGAGTGAGGGGAAGAGAGGGAGGAAGAGAGGAGGGGAAGGAGAAAGGAAGAGGAAGTAGGAAGAAGAAGAAGTGGGGAAGAGAAAGTAAGAAGGAAAGAAAAGACAGAGGTGGTAGGTTTGAGGAGAAAGATTGCTGTACAATAAAAAAGATGAAAGGGAAGAAAGCCAACCCCAAACAAATATAAAGATATTAAGATAAAGAATGAATTGTTAAACTTTAAAGAATAAAAGAGAACAAATAGCAATAAATAGCAATAATTAGAAACACACATACAAACATACATCGTATTTTCTTTGAACAGAGTATTTGGCCGGTCCACAAATTTAAACAGTTGTAGGAGGTTAGCACCCACCCCTTTCCTAGAAGAATGAAATATTTTGGGAAATATTAAAAAGGCAGAATATTATATTTCCCTGGGTGAGAAATGGAGAAGCATATTTACAGACAAAGCAGCTCCCACCTTCCTGCCCCCCACCCTTTGTTAATGGGCCAGAGGCAGAAAGTCAATCCTTTGTCAAAGGACATTTGCAACACAATAGCAACAGAAACTAACACAATGGGCCCCATCAAGCCATGTGATCCTTTCCACCATTAAAACATCTTTCCAAACAGTCTCCATGTTTCCAGTGTCTTTTTCCCCACTTGGAGCAGAACCCAGGATATTTCTTCCAACACAGTATTTAGTCATTTCAATTAAATTTACAATTTCTATATTTCCTTTTTACCATATTTATTCCTCATCTATTTTTTTAAAAAAACAATATTAACCTTCATCCTCATCTCTAATCTCAATCAAATTCAATTTTTCCCTTCTATTCTATATTATACCCCTTCGCATTGTCATCTATTTTCATATCCATCCTCACATTGGTTAATTATGTAATACAGTTGTTTAATACAAATTCAACATTTTAATATAAATCAATTAGTTATATAACTATCTTTTTTTGTATATTAATCAATATGAACATGAATATTCCAATTATTTCCATGCAATCCAATTTCTTACAAATCAATTAATTATATTTACCAATAATAATAAACCAAATAATTTCCCCCATATATTCCTCCAAACCACAACTTAACCACTTCAACACAATATACAATTAATAGTATCTCAATTATTACAATTCCCTAGTTAAATAGAGCTTTTTTTCTTTTGTGTTTTAAAATCTTGAACCTCCTCTTGCCCTAAATTTCCCATTGTTTGCAATTTTGTACCTACCTTTTTTGGTGAGGAAAAAGAAAAAGAAATCTCTCTGCCTCATTTTGTCATGTTGCAGCTAAGACCCTGCTTTCACTTTCTCTTTTCAGCATAGCTAGGGGGAAAAAAACTTGCTCCAGGAATTTACCTCTTTGCAGCTAGCTCTTTGAAGCCTCGCAGCAAGAATGTAAAGTTTTTTTTCCCTTTAGCCATCAGCTGGAGGCAGCAATAGATTGGGAGTGGGCGGGGTAAGCGAACGGCGACCAGGCGATCCAACAGAAGCAGAGGGTGAGGGTGAGTGAAGGCGTGGGAGTGGGGGAGAGAGGGCTTTGGCGACCCCTGTGAAATGGCCGTTCAACCCCCAAAGGGGTCGCGACCCCCAGGTTGAGAACCGCTGTCCTAGAGCGACATCCTTTTTCCTCTACCTGTCCTAACTGAAAACCCTATCAATTGTTGAGCCGACAGGTGACAGGGGGCTGCAGCAGCAGAGGGATGAAAGAGCAACATGCGGCTCCAGAGCTGCGGGTTGCTGACCCCTGGAAATGGGGACTCTCAACCCCATCTCCAGTTCTATTCTGATGTGCTATAAAATGCTCTTTTACTTTCTCAATCCCCTCCCCCCACCAAACACACACATATACTCATCAACATATTTTGCTGTGGATATTAAACCTCTAATGTAACTCTAGTTGTAATTGCAACACCGCTTATTAGAGAATGAATGGAACAGAACGCATTGGCTGTTTCACTGTGGGATTTGCTCTTCCAACCAGTCAGATAAAATTGCTTGATTTCTGCACTGGGTGTAACTGTGGTTATTAGTTGTTCCTCAGAGAACTGCTTGTTGCACTTGCCTTTTATCTACAGAGATGCAATATAATTTCCTGTCTCCCTCCAGAGGAGAATGCCTATTACATCTCTTATTCCTTTTTTCCTGGGGTTTGTCTTTATTCAGAAGCAATCAGACATTTGAGAAGAGACAGCAAACTAATTCACAACTTTAAGACATTCGTTAACTGTGGACGCTGGCTCTGCCTTCACTAATATAAGTAGATATAGACATAATGCAATTTGACATTCTCAGACAGAATTATTTAATGTGCTCATCTCCACAAATTTGAACACTATCATTGGCTTTAATACCTACAACATACTACCTAATAAACTTGACATGGAAAAGTATTTCCATGGGGATGCTTTCATTTTGATTCTGTAATAAGGATGTGGTAAAGTTAGTGGCTTCACTAGTGTAATGAAATCTACGGTGTTGTATTTGAAATGTGTTAATGTACAATTTGAGGGATAAAAACAAATGTTGCCATTTTTTCCTTTGGTTTACAGATGAACGTGGAACATCTGACTGAGAAAATGAAAACCACCGTGAAAAGAGGCCTAATATTGAGGTACCCGACTAAACTTATTAGAGGGGATTAAAAGTTTAGAAGTCATTGAGTTCTCTGTAAGTCCGGTGAAAGATACTCCTTTTTTGGAATGGGGTACGAAAATAACTTGGAGAAATAGGAGGAAGAGCTGCAGCCTAGACAACTATTTGACAAAATAAATCTCAAAGCAGGAGTGTAATTTGAGAAAATGTCTCTAGGCCTCTTACTAGGCAGGGAGGGAAGAAGCACGTTCAGACTTGCAAGATTTTGTTACTATACCCTTACAATTAAAAAATAGTATTTATGATTTTGATTTCCTGGTCTGGAAAGGGCTGACACTGCAAGAGAAACAAAAGCAAGGGTATGAATATGTTGCTGTAATTGTAGTGTGCATGTTTGTCAACATTCTCCCAAAATAAACTGGGCTCAGAAGTTATTCACAGAACATAGAAATTAGTAGGATTGTGCATGCTTTGAAAGTAATTCTGAAGGTACTTCAGAAATACTTCAGATTGCATGCAAGTCCAGGGTTCCTTTGAGAAATCCAATTATCGCAGCTGCATTTCTTCCAGAGTTTTACGGAATCTGAAAAAATCTGAACATATTTTTCAGACTTCTATGGAACCTGGAAAAAATGAACTAGTTTAATGACTTGTGGAAAGATGCTATACATGTATGAATTGTTTTTAAAGTATGCAGCGTCCTCGAAAATGTTAGCTTTATTAGGTTATGGCCTAAAAAAAATAGCTTAGCTATGGCAGAAAAAAACTTGCTCAGTTCTCCAACATTGCTGACACTGTACTGTAGGAGTAGGGAAACATGTAGAACTGCTTTCAAACCAGCATATAGCCAGCAGTGCCCATTCACTACTTTGCAGTTTATATGTCGCTAAATACAGAATGAATATTGTGCCCATGTCCAACTAGCAATAACAGCAAAATGAGCTGCAGGGTATTTCAGGCAGACCAGCCTACCATTCTGTAGAGAAACAAGACCCTTTCTCTTACCATAATCCAGTGTCCCAAATGAAAAACAGGCATTTTACATGTTAGCTTGCTTTTTCACTTTTTTTTGGCCAATAAGCGCCATGACAAATGAAACAGAAAAAAGTATTGGATCTCCTGGGTAAATTTCTCTAGATCAATACTTCTGAACTTTGGGGACTTTAAGAAGTATGGACTTCTACTCCTAACCCCCCATCCAGCCATGCTTTTGGGATATGTCCATTGGTCTTAAAGTTGCCCAAGTTGAGAAATACTGATTTAGATATTATAAATAGACAGCTCTCAGCATCCTTCTACAACTAGCTTGTATCTCAGGAAGACCATAAGTTTACCATTCAGTGGAGGTATCGTGAAAAACAGCACGAACATTTTAATACCTGAGGGGTCCTTGGTGCTCTCTGAGCTTGCTTGTTTTTTTGCAGATATTTCATTACTCAAGCTAGCAGTGATGGTATTACCTGATTTGTGTAATGAACGATCTGTAAGAAAACAAGCAAGCTCAGAGAGCACCAAGGATCCCTCATTTCAACCCGAGCTACAAATATTCCCCTTTATTTTAATACCTATATAATATATGCGTGCTTTTTCCTCATGCTGAGGCATATACCAAAACAAGTGCAGCAGCTGTTCAGCTCACCTGATTTCTGTGCAAAGGGACAAGATTAAATGCCCAAGTTTACATTTGATGAAAATAAGTACGGGAGTCTCAAAAGAGCCAGATTTTTTTCCAAGGTTGAAGAACTGTCTTAGGCTGCTCTTTGAAATCCACCTTCTTCAACAAAGTGCTTTCCAGGTGGATTGAACGTTGGTGCTCATAATTTACAGCATCAATAACTACAAATTATAGGCTGTAAAATGAAAATGAGATTTTAATCAGTGAAGCAGGAAGACCGTGTGAATAAAATAGACAGAAGCATATGCAAGAGTTGTCAATAACATTCTGAAATAAAATGCCCTTTTGACAGTATTATACCAAAACACTTTCCATTTTATGGACTATTTATCTTGTCAATTCTACGTTTTCCTGCCGCATGAATGCCTCTTTTCTTCGCTTCCAGGAATGAAAAATGCAATGAAAACTATACCACAGACTTCATATATAATTTGTATTCAGAGGAAGGAAAAGGTGTCTTTGATACCAGAAAGAACGTTTTGGGACATATGCAGCAGGTACATCAGAAAGATCAGACTTGATACTCTCTGTGAACTCACCTACTGTAATCAGTATCCTTGGGCAGAAAAGTCCCAGTAGCCCACTGAACTCTGTTTCCTTACCTGTCTCAACACCATCACTGCAGTTCTTTCTACCCAAGGATTTTCAAGCTTCAAGCTACTGTCCTCATCACACTTCCATAACTCTAAGGCTTAACCCATAATTTAACATGACTCTCCTTCTATCTTCACAGGGTGGGTCACCAACTCCCTTTGACCGAAACTTTGGAACAAAAATGGGTGCCAAAGCTGTGGCATGGATGTCTGGCAAGATCAAAGAATGCTCCAGACATGGTATGTAGGAGCTTTCCATTGGATTGCCTGTTAGATTGGTGGGCAGCTGCACCTGTGTTGGTAATAAACAGAGTAGGGGAGAAATCAATTACAGTAGGCAAAGGAGTATCTACACCAGAGGTTTGATACTATCTATGATGGTCTTGATTCTTGGGGTCTATTGGTCAAAGTCAGTGCTTAAGATCTTTTCACATATATTCAAAGCCCGATGCAGTACTTAATTCAAAGGTTTTTTTTTTTTTTAATGGAAGACTTTTCTGCTAAATTCCAATGTATCACTTTACACCCAATGTTTCAAAGTAAATGCTTTCCAATAGAAGAATAAAAACTCAAGCTTCCATAAAATATGTTAACATTTTATGTGTTCCTTTTGCAGGTCGTATCTTTGCCAACACTGCTGATTCAGCTTGCCTGCTGGGTATGCGGAGACGCGCCTTGGTATTTCAGCCAATGACGGAACTCAAAGAAGAAACAGATTTTGAGTAAGTCTTCTCTCTAGGAAAAATCAGAAAGTGTACCATGGAAAGTTAGGTAAATCCACAATATTAGTTGGGAACCGAAGAATCTTTTAAAAATAGTTTCTAGCCCTCATTGTTAGAATAAAATACTCAAACCTAATATGACTTGCATGCAACTGTCATAGGTATTTACTGTGTCACCTATTCTTCTGATCTTTTTGTGGTGAACCATAGGTTCAGAAATCTAAAAAATGGCAGAGGAAAGGGAAGGCTAAAGTTGGATTTTTTTCTGACAATGGAACAAATGTTTCAGGCTTAATCTGCAGTGAGGCATTGTAGAGGATAAGGAGGTAGAGGAAGACTAGGAAAATCCAGATTCTAATGCAACTTCAGCCATACGTTCAGCGCAACATAGTCACAGAGCTGGTTTGTGCGAATGAGCTGTCTTGAATTCCTTGAGGAAAACAGGATATGTGTCTAATTAATAATATAAAGTTCAGCTTATAACTGAATGACTTAAATAACTTGACCGTGATTCATTGAACCTGATTCATTTCACACGTAATGCTAAGTTATAAATTAAGATTATATACACAAGCAGAATTTGGGGAATGTTTCTCCTCCCAAGTTCCAGTTTAGTAGATTTCTGGCTTGTTACATGAATGCCGATTTAAAATAAAATTCTTGTTTGTTAAGCAAGCGCAGACTTCAGTGTTTTAGGTATGTCTGTTTTTAAAATGTCAATTGTTAAATAACTCATAATTCACTTTAAACAAACTAGGCATCTGCTGGAGTGAAATTGAATTCTTTGTTTTTTATTTGATCATGTGGTAGAAAATGCTTGGAATAGGTTCATTTCTACTTGTGTATGCCAAAACACGGGTATATTTTATTTGTATCCCACCTTTATTATTTTTACAAATAACAAATAAAGGTGGTGAACATACCAAATGCTCAATGTCTATGGAGATTCTCAGTCATCCAGGTCATGGTTGTCCCAAAGGTGCTTTTTCAAGAGGCAACTGGACTTTCTGGTTTTGCTTCTCATCCAAGAAGCTTCTTTAGCTCTAGAGCTGAAGAAGCTTCTTGGATGAGAAATGAAACGTCTTCAAAGAAAACCAGAAAGTCCAGTTGTCTCTTGAAAAAGTATCCTTGGGACATACCTAATGCTCCTTCCTCCTCCTGCTTTCCCCTCAATAACTCTGAGGTGGGTTGGACACAGGGGTGAAATCCAGCAGGTTCTGACAGGTTCTGGAGAACTGGTAGTGGAAATTTTGGGCAGTTTGGAGAACTGGCAGCAGAAATTTTGAGTAGTTCAGAGAACCAGCAAATGCCAGTTCTGGCTGGCCCGAGTGAGGTGGGAATGGAGATTTTGCAATATCCTTCCCCCAGGAGTGTGGAAGGAATGGGGATTTTGCAGTATCCTTCCCCTGCCATGCCCATCAAGCCACACCATGCCCACCAAGCCACGCCCACAGAACCGGTAATTAAAAAAATTGGATTTCACCATTGGTTGGACAGAGTGAGTGTCTGGCCCAAGTTTACCCAGCTGGCTTTCATGGCCTAGATGGGATTTGAACTCATGGTCTCCTGGTTTCTAGCCTAGTTCCTTAATCGCTAGACCACTATGGTTTAACTTCGTGAACATGCCCATTCTCATAGCTTCCTACAAGTTTCCCAACCTCAGGTAAATACTTCTCAAAGACAGAGTAGCTGCAGCCACCAAATATGTTGCATTGAAATGGATGACCCTGCCATGAAGATACTGACCTTACTTTTATCCTTCTTTGACAGTCATCGTATCCCGAAAACGCAGTGGTGGCTAAAGCTTCGTCCCATCTTGAAGATTCTAGCCAAGTACAAGATCGAGCTGGACACTTCAGAGAAAGCCCACTTGGAGCACATCACTCGAAAGAGAGTATCTGGGGAAGGCGCCTTGTGAACAGTTAGCAAAGCAGGTGCAGCTGTTCCTCCCCTTTCAGTCATGGCATATAAGGAGACATCTAAATAAATTACAAATCCTTGGTTCCTTCCCCAGGTTAGCATGCAGCTTTCCATCTAGTGATATGTACTGTAATTGGAGCCACGTGGCTATTATAAATGGCATATCATTACATCACACGGTAGCTGATACTTGGCAAAACTTTCTACTGTTGTTTACTGTTGGAAAGTTCAAAGCAGCTTAAATACGGTAGGTTCCCTGCTGGCCTTTCCATCTGGATAATAGCTAGGGTCACTCTAAGGTTTATCAGTATTATATAATCATATGCTTCTAGGCCCTCTTTCTCCAGAGTGGAATGGACTATTGCTGCCAGATTTTCCTAGTCAATCTCGGAAAGATTAGCCAAGGCGATTTGCTGCTCAAGGAATGTACTTCCAATAGAACTCTATTCATCCGGTCATCATTCAAATCGGAAAGAATTATTGTTATTAAAACATTTTGGTCATCTGAATGCCAATCCCAAAATAGCTTCAACTCATCCAAGTGCTCAAAATAAAAAACACAGGAACTATTTGACTAGAAGTTGTAATATCTCTGCTCCCTGTTTCATTTTAATTGTCACCGCTCTTTGTATTGCAAGTGACAGACCCAGCCTGTGTAGTCATTGTTGAATACTGTTATCTTGTCATTCTTGTCTTCCATTCCCAATCACATTTTTCCTTCTTTATCCAGAGCAAGCTCCAGATTGATTTAAAGGGAACACTGCATAGGCAGGATCTGATAATCCTCTGTAGGTTTTTTTATGTATGACAGGAAAGCAAACCCACAAAAAAGCATCCTTGTAGACCCTTTGTGTGTCTATAAGGATAGTATTTTTGCTCTTTGGGTAAATGCTTATGTAGACATTAAATTGGTGAAGCCTATATACTTGGGCAGCTCTTGTGAAGTGGTGACTGGGTAAACATGTAGCTTTAAAAACGGCTTTTAGAATATTGGCAGAATGGTACATTTGGTTCTTTTTGTACACATGGAAGTAGGATTAAAATCTCTATGGACTAGTAAGTACATTGGCCAGTTTAGAGATTTTTTGTTCTCCAACCTCACAAAGCAACTACCATAAGATTAAAGTGTGAACAGAATGGCTGCCATCATGATCTAAAAATAAGTCCATTTAAAAATAAAGGTGGAGTTAAAAAGTTCCAAAGATACAACATGGAAAAGCCCTTTCAGAAATCATGATTTTTTAAGTGGAAGAATGGGCAGGTGGAACACCAAGCTTAAACTTTTTACCAAAAGAGAATAACTTCCTTGGGCAGTTGGGTTGCAGTGGATGCATATTTTTCTCGCCGGTAATCCATTAATTTTCCTGGCCCATTCAGTTGTACAAACCAGCTCATGTGTGATGTTTCCTGACACCCTAATATCTACTGTTAAATTTAGGAAGGGCCAGGCCATTTTAGCACGGCTAAGTTCAATGCTCACAACTTTCTTCCATTAATGTTTATGGAAGTACCACTGTGGAACTTTCCTGAATATTCTGGGAAACCTACAGCAGAGCAGGAACCTCTGCTGGGTAACCCTAAAAGCAGGCTCAAGGGAGCAAACAGGACAAAAACCCCAACATTTGAACAGTGGATGAAAATAAAGGACAGCCACCAATATTATATAGGCTTTAGTGTGTAATCAAGATGAATGAAAAGAACAGCTACAAGAAGGGAATTTAGCATTTGCCCTTATGACTGAATTAAAAGTCATTGTGGGTTTCTCCAGCAGAATTATCTATCATACATACTTCTGTTAATATTGAATGCAGGCCTACGAAATAACTTAACAATAACTTTAGAAACAAAATCCAGCTGTTGATTGGTACTTTTTCTATTAAGGATCTCCCTATTATTTGGATGTATTTAGCCCCTTTCACTAAAGCTACTCACTCACAATGTGGCCCATTCATATTATGTTTCTGCTTTGATGAAATCCACTTAATTATCATCATTGAACTAGTTTACCTCGTTCATCTATCCCCAAGTTTAGATTTCAATTCTCAAAATTCCATGTTCAGAATTATCACTATTGAGAAATCAGTGTACCCACACATCTGGTGAATGTGAGCCGGCCTACCTTATGAATATAAAAATAAGGACTTAAGCAGGAAGAAATCAGTCAACTTGCAGATAGTCAAGAAGAAGAAAAATAACCATATGAAGCATTCTTATGAAGACATAAACAACAGAATAGAAACTCTCCAGTACAATGTAAATTTAATCAACAAGCTTTTAATATCAAGTCATCTGCGCACTGAACAAGCATTCCTCCACAACCAAGCACTTCAAAAAGAGCACTTTGAAGCTTACAACATGATTTTTCTTGTAAGCAGGTCCAGATCTATATGAAGCAGAAGACATAGCAGGGGGAAACAGAACCATCTCATACTGAATTATTCCTTTGGAATTTGGGGGAGGGGTGTATGCGTGAAACAAAGAACAAAATTGTTTTGAAATGTTTCCCAAATCATCTTAGTCCAGCTGCAGTTCAACAGAAAATCTGAAAAGTGGTCCTTCTGGGTTTTGGTTAAACCAAAATCTGAATCCTAGAGGGATTTCCTGAGGCAAAGAAGCAAGATAGTTACATTTTGCTTCCTTTCTCCTCTCCTTCTACAAGTGGTTGTGTTCCAACTCTTGTATTGAATAAAACAAGACTCGTTTTGTTCAGAATACGGACCTAAACTTCAAAAACACATATTTCAGCTGTGGTGACTGACTATCCAAATGCAGATGTTCTATGTAGAAAATATTTTTTCACTTCCCTATTTCTGTATGAAAGGTGTAGGCTGTGGCATTCTAGTATTGTTAATTTGCCTAAGCAATAAGAAAGGAAACACATCTAGAAGAGAATGATGACTCTGTTCACATCTAGTAGATTCCACAGTCCAGAATCATAGAATGTATTTCAACAATTAATATAGTTTATTCCCACATTGGCTAATTTTCAAGATGGCTGTTAAGGGTTCTAATTCCCATCTTCCTTTCTTCAAAACAGAAGCAAGGATATCCTGAGCAGATAGGAGACACTCCAGGAATCTATGTGACAGCCAATACTCCAATCTTGGGAGAATAGCCCCCCCCCACCCCCACCCCCAAAAAAAGGCTTATGGTCAGAAATTATAATTCCATTTCTGAAACTGAATAGCAGATAAAACAGTGGTTGTAATTACAATGCCCACACACCCAGGCCATTGGACTTGCTCAGTGAGGCTCTTGGCACTTAAAGCTCCAAATGTCTAAAGGGGGTAATTGGGGCGTATTCTCAGCTCTCCTGCATTCATAAGGATGCTGCTTCATTTGTCCAAACCAAGAGAATTATTTGTGAAAGAAACACATATGCAATTTTACATGTCTACAACTTTACACTGATCGACCTTTAAAGAAATGGCAGATATAGACCTTAATAAATTCGACTTGTCCCCCACTCCCCCAATTTTTCATTTTGATTAAAACAAATCAAGGCAATGGAAGCAACAGAAGCCTGCCACAAAATAAGAGAATTACAATCATAATTGCATGGCAAGAAAAGTGTATTTTAACTTGTGTCCAATGGGGAAACCCATTGAAACATTTGAAAGATGTCTTAAACTTTTTTAAAAAATGAATACTTTGCCATTTCTTTGCTTGGGCACACTAGAACTGTACAATAATAAAGAATGTGCTGGCAAATCAGAAGTGGACTATATTAGATAGTTCCATTGTTGCTAGGCTCAATATGAGCCTAGTAGCATTGTCTGGAGCTGCAAAGTACAGGAAGTGAAAGAACATTCTGGAAAGCTTTAAAGCAGTGAATAAAATATGTAAAATGTTTCCATTCTTCAGCCACATCAGTTTGTTTTTTGGTGCTAGGAGACAACCGGCTCTGAATGTTTCACAGAGAACAGAAGTCAAATCCTGAATTTAGGAAGTGGTCTTTTTCAGGAGGTGGAACGTAGGCTTGTTTCACTTGGGTCTTTTGGCCATAAGAAGCCAGAAGTCCTTTCCTAGCCTCTCTCCTTCATTAAAGAAAGGTCAGAAGGATACTATAGCAAATGGAGAAGCTAAGGGAAAACACTGGACAAAACACAGATGTCACCCCAGCTGACTCCTGGAGCTACATCTGTAAAATTATTTTGTGCCGATGCTACCACCGCCAAGATGAAATGCCAGGTCCACTGTGCATCACCAATGTGCTGGTTAATACAATCCTATTTTTAAAAAAAGTAAGAGGAAGCCATCATTTAAGCAAGACATATTCTTTCAAAGATTCTGGCAGAGGCAGTTCCTTCACTGCGTCTGGTAGGAACTGCATACCCAGGCTGTGGCGCACAGCATAGCGCGAGAGCGTCTTTAATGTGCCTGGGACAGAGCATAGCGTGGTAAGCTTTTCACAAAGCTGCTGATCTCGCATAACCTCGCGTGGCATCGCACCATTTTTCCTCAATTCAAAGTGTCCAACGGCTCTGTGAAGGAGATCGAAGCAGGAATCTTCCCTTTCGGTGCCAAGTCCTCTGACCAGCAGGGCAACTAACCTTGAAATTGGGGTCTGCCCCTTCATATTGACTATCCGGACTTCAGCTCCGTATTCCAGGAGGATGCTGACGCTCTCCAGGTTGCCCTTCATTGCTGCCCAGCTCAGAGGGGTGTCGTTATTATAATCCAGAGCATTGACAAAGGCCCCGCTTTCCAAAAGTGTTCGGACACATTCGGCATTGTTTTTAAAGGCAGCCCAGTGCAGTGGGGTGTCCTTATTGCCATCCAATGCATTGGGATTTGCCCCGTATTCCAAAAGGATCTCCACACAGGTCTCATCCTTTTCAGCTGCATAATGAAGGGCTGTTCGATTGTAGCCATCAAGGGCGTTGACCTGAAAAAACAGGAGGAGGAGGAGGTGGGGGAAGGTGCTTTCAGTGTGATTAAGAGCTATTAAAAAAATGACCAATTAGCTCAATAATGGGATAGAGGAATCCTTCATTCAGTTCAAGTTTCCATTAGGACTGAGCACTCCATCAGGCAAAGCACTTTGTACAGTATAGCAACCTTTCTCAAAATACAGATCTTCTTTCTTGACTACTTAATCTGGATCAAACCTTAAAAATCTGCAAAGAAATTACTGTGGTATCCTGTCTATATGTAGAAATATGATATTTCTGATAGGTTTCTCCCTATTTGTGGAAGAAAATTAACTGTAATTCATAATACAACAGATGAGAAAACTAAAACACAAAATTCTGTTGTAACAGAATTAAGTGACAAAAAAAATAAAAGCACTATTTGAAAACAATGGCCGGGATACAAATCTCAAGAGAATATGAGATTCTGAAATATACATCCTCCTTAAGTACAACAGGGCAAAGTATTGTTATTCAGAAGGATTTTTCACATTGGAGCATTTTACTTCCCAGTTTTTGCCTTTGAGAATATATAGTATAATATTTTTCAACCATCCAATCTTACACCATTAAGTATTTGATAAATCCCATTAAAGTATTTGATAAATTTAGTTATAACCACTGGCTTAATTGGGTTCCTGAATTTGTTTTTCAAAAGGCTTGTGCTTCTTCTTACCTGAGCTCCTTTTTCCAACAACAGCTCAATGCAATCTGCATCAGCCACCATGCAAGCACAGTGCAATGGTTTCAGCGTACCATGCATACAGTTGACATCTGCTCCCTGGAAAAACGGAGGAGAAACAAATGAAGGATACTAATCGTGTACTTCTAATCCAGCAGCCACAACCATTACAACACCTTTACACGATCAACTTGCCATTTAAAAGCAGGAGTGATTAGGGCATCTTTAATTTATGAACTGAAATACAGAGGCTGAAATTAAAAAGCAAGTTTATCATCAAGCTCCTTGTGTTTATTGCTAATTTTCTATTGTCTCAACATTTCAAAAATAGTAGTGTAATAGCGACGAATCTGACAGATATTCAACTATGACATATTCAACAAGGCCTGGTTCTTCTGTTTAAGACAGCTAGGAAAATAAAAAACAGGACTGTCTTTAAATTTTTACAAGGCACACTGTCAATAGATTTGGAAGTCGATTTAAAATTTACAACTTAGCTTGGTTGATTATAACTTTTCTGTTTCTAACCCTTTCATTCAATCCTGTCCTGATCTGAGAGTTTGCCTGGACAAGAGCTTGCAGTTTTCTTGGTAAGGTTTTTCAGAAGTGGTTTGCCCTTGCTTCCTCCTTCCTAGGGGCATGTGAAAGTGATTGACTCAAGGCCAGCTGGCTTCATGTTTAAGGCAGAACTAAAATTCAGTTTCTTGTTTCTAGTCTGATGCTTTAATCATTAGACCAAACCAGCTCTCAACTTATTTCTTTCTTTCTTATTTAGACTACAATTTAGAAAAAAAGTAATGAACTTCAGTCTAGCTTTCCATCACAAATTGCTGTATGATTCCACCCCACCCCGTCTCCAATTAAAACAATACCTGTTTACATATACTTCATCCCCTATAAAAAGGAGAGTGTACATGACTAGAGAATTAGAGACCGACCATTCCCTCTCCTACCAATCCAATCCTATTTTTTCTAATCCCAAATCAGGACATCCCTGAAGGTAAACATTCTCCTTTATTCCGGTTTGCTTTAAAAAGACTTTGTATTCATAAAAAACTGCATGCATGACCAGAACATTTCCCCTCCTGATGAAATTCCACATGTTGCCTTTCTAAAGCAGTTCTCTGACAGATCAGTCCCTGGGAAAAAGAAGAAAGTTGATAGAATACTATTTTTCTCTTTCTATAGTGAGACAAGCCAGACTACGTGAATTTAAAAGCGGAGGAAGGAATCCACAGAAATGGACAAAGGAAATGAGGAAGGAAAGTACCAACGAGAGTAAGAGAAGCAAAAGAAATTCAGATTACTGCTGCTACTGCCATCATTCAATCAGAAGAATACTGTATGGTACTAGGCAGGACAGTATCAGAGAGAGATCTTTCAAGAAAGATCTTTACACTTTACACATTACACTTTTTAGGAAATAAGCAGAAAGTTTTGCATGAAGATCTACAGAAATTATAAAACCAAAGCTTTTTTTTTTCTACTTGTAAAAAACTAACAGGAATTAGTAGAGAAGTACAAGAAATGTCGAAGTCCTTAGGACAGGATCCTGATTTTCTGATATTCAAATCTCTGAATTTTCCAGATGTACAGACTTCTAACTTCCAGAATCCCTTTACTTTTGCTAAGAATTCTAAGCCTCCATGCATTTGGAGGACATACAAATTGGGGAAGAATACTCCAAAATACTAAACCAGCCTTTTTCAACTTTGCTGTAAATCAGGGGTGTCAAACTCGATTTCATTGAGGGCAGCATTAGGGTTATTTTTGACCTTGGGGATGGGGGTGGGGTGGGCGTGGCCACCTCAACATCACTCGTGTTGGGGGCGCCTGTGGTGGTCTGAACGCTCTGCCAGCGATAATGGGCTCCTGAGCTCCGTTTCCAGCTGCGACAGCCTCCTGCTACCCTCTGCCAGCGAAAATAGAGCTCAGGAGGGCCCTGGACCTTGAGTTTGACACCCTTGCTCTAGATGGAACTGCACAATGGCAGAAATTCTGAACTATACTAGCACATTTTCTGTGGATTATAATAGTCTACTAAATTTAGACAGTATCAGGATAGGAAAGGTCTTTTCTTTTCTGGTACCTTTGAGTCAATCTTGACTCCCCATAGCTCCGACTGCAGACTAGCTACAAAACAACTTATATAGCAAAGCAGCTGACAGTATCAATCAAGTTCAAGCAAGCATCTCAGCCCCACCAAGAGCTGTGTAATTGGAAACTGCTTGACTATTGCAATGTGACACTGAGAAGTATTCAAACCTTTTGAAGAAAAAAAAAAGATCAGGCTTGCAGAAGCTTGAAAAACATGGATAAAAGTACTATAAACAGTCTCCTTTCTAACTGGAATAAGTTACGTTCCTTTAACTCCGTTTTATAGAGCCATGCATGTATGACAAGAAGCATTATGAACATTCTTTAAATGTTCTTCCCAACCATTTTTCAATGCAAAAATTTTTCCAACAAGATAATCTCCAAAATCTGAGGACTGCAACTTGGAAAGGTAATGCAGACAGGAAACAGTTCTAGTGTATATGGAAGACATCAAATTAGAAGTTACTGTCCTGGAAGTTACTCAACTGTAGAACATTCATGACAAGACTGTACCTTTTCTATAGTAACTCTTCAAATGTAAAAATTTTGAGGGAGCGAGTTCATCTCGTGAGTTTTCGGCGAGTAACTAGAAATATAGTGTTTTTGCCAGGCTTCTGACAGATTTTAATTTCATTCTGGATCATTTTAAAGTGTACTTTGCATTGTTGAATTATAGTTTCTTTTGGGGGCCTTGGTAAATTGAAAAGTAGCTTAGAAATATTATTGCAGCTGAATTTGTGATGAAAAAGTAATAGACTGGGACCAGCCAATTTGATCTCCACAATTGGAACAATTCTTGGAACTTGTGTCAATACATACAGAATTTTAAAAAAACACCTAAAAATATAGTTGCACAGATCATAGTATTAATATAAACTTCTAAGAATAATATTCTTTTCAAAAATCTTTACATACTCAGACAAGCACATTTCTACCTGCTTGAGAAAGATCATATAATGTCCCTGTTACATAGCTGCTGCCTTTTCTGAGGCAACATCTCCTATATTCGCTTTTCTTTTACACAGAGGCGGAGGAAGGAAAAGTCATGACGACTGTTTCCTACTGCTGAGTGGCATTATACTGCAGTGACAACAGTAGGAAATAAGAACAGAGTTTGGACCATGATACAGAGGAAAGCAGTTTCCATGCCAATTCTGGAGCTGCCAATTCCATGACAAAATCTTCAGGAGAAAGTTAAAAACCAAACTTTACAATATTAGGCATTATGCAAATTGATTCAGAAAACTATTTATATGAAAGTGGTATTATTTTTAGATTGTTTTCCCACCATTTCCTGAACTGTGACGCACATGATGATAGTAGAAATCCAGCAACTCCTTAAAGATCTACCAAATTTAAGATATGCTATTAGATACTAGCTATTAAATGTTACAGTTATACATTGTCTTATTTGCTGCTGTATCTCTCACTCAGTTCTCAGTGTATTTACACTTCTTCCCTAGAGTGACATTCTTCAAAATCCAAGGTTACTAAAAGAGTTATACTGTTATGATCTCAGTCTCAAGAGAAATTATCTGATTCTAGAATTCACCTCACACTGTATGAAAAACACTAGGCAATCTCTTGGGATACAAAATCTTATTTCCATCATTGTTTCCTTCTGATATATGATATGATCAAGAGAAAGAATCCAGGATGAGTGACAGTCATCACTTTTTTCAGTGCTGTTGTAACTTTGAACAATCACTAAAGAAGTGACTGTAAGTGAAGCACTACCTGTAGTAACTGCATTTGAAAAGGATACATTCTCTATCAAACCTGATAAATTTAATTTGGGAGAAAGGAACAGGGGATTTTAAGTAACTCCAAAGGAATCATTACTTAAAACTGCAACCAACACAAGTAAAGTCAGATTCGGTCTCCTAGATCTTGTAAACATTCCCAGAAACTTTTTAAAAAGCAACTAAAAGCTTGTCTTAGTTTTTTTCACCTACCCTTCGTATTAGGTCTTCAACATTGTCATGCGGGAAAGATCGGATGGCTGCTATAGTCCGGATCAAGCGCTCTGACAAAGAATATTTACTCTGGATGCTCTGCATAATATACCACATACTGGAGTTCAGTTTCCTTGGTTACTTTACATGCTCCGAGTTGCCTGAAGAAGCACACACAAAAGAAGAACTTTTTAAAAATACAATTTTTTAAAAAAACAACAACTATAAATCCCTTCAAGATATATAGTAATAGCATTAAAAAATATTGTCAGGTTGTTGCATTCATTAACCTTTGATGGTGAGGAAAAATTAATCAAGAACAGCCTGAGGTTTAAGAGGTGGCTCAAACTTACCTGCAGACGACATGTACAACTAAAACATAATGTCTTCCAAATTAATCCATTCAGATAATAAACTGGTAATGACAGTCATTAGAGAACTATTAAGAGATGATAAAGATGTTTTATGCTTCATGCAAAATGGATTAACTGCATTGAAATGAAGAAATAAAAGAGCAAATTGATGTAAAACATCTTGAAAATAAAATCTGAAATCTTATGAAAATAAGAACATTAATCCAAGTAATTTGGTTGGATTATTTTTTTCACTATTAATTTTTTTTTTCTATGCTACCAGAAATACAATTATCTCTGCCACATTTCCAGCAGTCTTTCCTACAATGGATCATTCCTACAATGGATGAAGTCTGCACTTGAAGGTCCTTCTAGAGCTCCAACACCAAATATACAAATGAAGCTACTCCTACCAATTTAGACTGGAATGATATATACGAAACTATTAAGTAGATGTTGATGGCCTCACTTTAATAACCTACCTATCTGAACTACTGAAAGCTATGTAGGATCAGATTTGGTTACTACCAATCTCACAGCTGCACAGGTAGATAGGTAATCAGGCAGACAGGCAGACTCCATAGGAGACTGACAAGACACCTCAGATGTAGATTGAGAAAATAAATACATCCCAGTAGATGACACTGGAAAACTACTTCCAAACTGTTGCTAAGAAAGGTCTTTATAAGGACATCAGAAGATGAACTCAACTCAACAGAGACTTGGTTAGACTACTGAATTGGGACTATCCTTAGAGACCATTCTGAAACATCAATTAGTACAAAATACAGCCACAGGAGCATAACTGTTTGTGTTACACCCTTTGGCATGACCTTCACAGGCTGTCAACTCATTTCCAGGCTCAATTCAAGGTCCTCAAACTAACCTATAAAAGTCTTCCCAAGTTTGGGACCCTGGTCTTAACTTTTTCACATATATTCCTATCAGCAGTTTAAGAGTTGTTTTTAAATGCCCTCCTACAGTTGCCTTCTTAGGCTAAAATCAGATCCACTGGTTGCCTGGCAGTGGATCTTCTCATGATAAGAATATCTTCTGCATCACAGTGAAGCATACCTGGTTCCAACTTTAGAATCTTTCTTGCACCAAGCAAAGTTATTTTACTTCCCCAAGCCTTGTACTATATTAATATATACTACAATATTTTAAATGCATGTTGTCTATGTTTTCACTGTTAATATACTGCATTTTAATTACTACTATAGGCTAAAATGTGGTTTATTTTTATTGTAAATCTCTATGGAAAAACTATGCTTTGAAGGCTAGTAGGACAGGACATCATTATGGAATATCAAGTTTGTAAATGAGGCAACAAGGTTGCAAAACATCCCCAAAAAGGCACTGACAAACCATAACTATTCTGTACCAAAGTATCATATGTTTGTCTTCATATTATCACTAGGAATTAACTAGTATTTTAACCCTTTTTAAACAAAATGTTACAATAAATGTATTGGATTAAAAATTCTAGAATTTTTAGCCAGCATGATCAACAGGCCTGGAAAAGTTTTGAAAAGGGAGATTTAGATTATTTGTTCCTTTTAAAATCAATGATGCTTCACTGGAGACTATTTATATTCTATGATTGACATTTATATTTCAAACTTATTTCTATTCAGAATTTTTGGAATTTGGACTCAAGCACATCACTTAAAATGCAAGTGTTCCCTTAGTTGCAGAGTTACTACCTTGACCACATTTTAAAGCATATTGTACTTCTGATTCAATTCTTGTTTTTAAATTCCAAATTTTAAAGACTTAGATTAGAATAATTTAGAATAATTTTATTGTCACTTTGAATGTACACCAATCGGCACACATTAAAATGAAATTTCGTTGCATACAGCTCTCAAAGGGTCACCAGCTCCAATATACACTACATAACCATGACAGAATAAATAAATTACAAAATTATGCATATACCCACACATATTAAAAAAAACCCCTTATAATAAAGCATACAAATGAACAATTTAATTCTTCTATTTGGAGATTTGAGCAACAAATTATTTTCACAAATTGACAGTTTGTACGTAAACAATCCTTGAGGCTATGTAATTATAATCATTGTAATGCAGCCATCACACCCCTTTTTTTTCTTTTCTTTTTTATGCTGCAAGGAAGGTGAAACATTTGGTAGCACCAGACCATTTTTAAATTCAGTTTGATGCTGCCACCCAGGTCATTGCAATAATGTCAGAAAAGAACATTTCGTTTTTATGCTGCAGCAAACCATACAAAGAACGGAATAACAAAGATAATACAATATGATAAACAAGATAGGGGGAAGGAAAGAGTATTAAAGCATATGCCTGCAGCACATGGCACAAACACAATCAGGAGATTGTCATTGCCTCCAATTAGGAATGAGCTGAAACAGAACTTGCTACACTGCAAGACAACCATTAGCAAGCTCACGAGAAATTAATAAACAAGAAGAAATCTGGACTGTCTCCAGGATGGCTGAGTGTTCCTACACGCATCAACAAAATGGCTCCAAGGTACCCTAAAGAAAAAATATTTCTTCTGTCTCAATATACAAGGCTGCCCTTTTCTGTCACACAGCCATGCCAATCACAAGTTGTTACATAACAACCTGCACCTGTATTAAAATCACTGTACTTTTGTATTTTAGCTGAGTAACCTTAGGACAAGATGATCTGTGGGTTCTGCTGGTCTATCAGAATCAGCCCACCTCCAAAAAATAAAAGCAGAACTTTTTAAAAGCCAAGTAGAACTTTCTAAAAAAAAAAAAAGGTAGCCTTCAGTGTTTTGAATACAGCATCTGACATTGCCAGCCACATGGCCAGTAAGCAAACATTTCAGGTAACTTCTAACTTGAGGAAGCTTTTCGGAACATGTTGTGCCTTACCTCCAAGTGTTAATTAACTTTCCAGGTGGTTTGCTTTAACACCATCATTTTGTGAAATAACACAGGCAGTTCTCATTTAAGAAATACCTTAGTAGCCTTCTGTGACAGACAAAACAAATTGGCGGGAAAAGAATTGGGATAGTATCTCTTTCCACTGAGTCCAGTTTTGAAGCAAGCTAGCAGCACCTAGCAGATAAACTTACCAGCACCACACCTATTATTTGGATGGGAGACCAGAAGAAAAATCCCAGGGCTATGGGCTAGATTAAAAAGTGGGGGGAAAACCCACCCCAGAAAGCAGTCATAACAAACTAATCAAAATTCTGGGACTAACGATTTTAAGATAGTGGAGATTAGCTTTTGCTTGTTCTAAACGAAGCTGATAAGATAGTCTAGGAATTTTCTTGGAAAAGATAACAGCATAATTTTTGGCTGCAGTCTCTGCAATATGTAGGCTGTACAATAGAGTGCTCTTTCAGTCTTTTCAAAATGTCACATTGTTGGCACTTGGTTAGAAAAAGGATGTCCGTCTGTATCTATGCTAGCTTCCTAAATTTTATGGATTTCCAGTTCATCCAAAATTGCTAGACACAAGAGTCACAGGCGACTGTTATTAGTCTACTATGGTAATCAAGAAGCCCATCTCTTGTAACACCTTCGCATCTCTTCAGATTAACAAAATGCATTAACGTGTGTGTGTGTGTATATGCATGTAATGTATGTGTATGGGTACATAACATACATTACACGTGGGCAACATAATTTCATTTTTTAATGTGGACCAGTGTACTTGCAGTAAAAAAAAATGACATTAAAGGTTATCTTAAAACGCATAAGTTTTAAAGGGTACTTTATCAGACTCCTGATTTCTGGTTACCACAGACTAACAGGCTTCTCCACCTACAGTGTTATTGCCAAAGAAAACAACAGAGCAAAGCAGTTTGCATTTTACAGAGGGAAAAAATGTACACACAATACAGATCAGGAACAGGGGTCATTCTGCCCAAGGACAGGAGACTGTCTCTCTTGCTTCTCGAACAGCTGCCAGCAACCTAATCTTGCATGGTTGGTATATACATATACATACATACATATATATATATTAATCTTACTGACACAAAGGACAGGCATCCAAGTTACAAACTAAATGTAGGAACGTTTATTTTTAATGCCACCGTTTGGCCCAAAGGAGACAAGAAGAAAAAAAAAATCACGCGTTAGGAGAAGGAAAAAACAAAATCGTGATCCAGAGGGATCCTCCCAATCCGAGGCAGATTACTCCCTGCTAGATTGGCTGGAGATAAAAACAAAACTGTAATCCAGCACGTGTGAAGGGAGCTTGGTCAGGGGCTCCCCCCACCCCCCAATCCCCGCGAGGAGACGGACCCCCGATCTCCCTTCGCCCCCTCCACACGGTCGGCCTCACCTATCGCCCGGGAGGCTTCCTTCCGTCGAGCAAATGACCCTGTCCTCCCCCCCCCCCCCCGGGAGGGCGCAACAACAGCCTTGGCCACCCACGTCACTCCCCGCCGCACTCACCGACTTGGCGCCGACGTGCCCGCGCGCCTCTCGGCTGCTCGGAAGTTGGACCCTCAGCGACCGGAAATCACGGACAATGGGCAGCTAGAGCGACCGACTTCCCGAAACCCACCGACACGCGCCAACAAGTTGTCGCGCCGATCCATCCCTTCCTCTTCCCCAACCCCTCCCGACTCCACTTCTCCCATCTGTCAAAAGCGGGCCCTTTTCACGAACATCTTCCAATCATTTCAGCGCTTGGCACACACAAGTCCCGCCCTTCGCCGCTCAGCCTTCCAATCCTCCTTTGAGAGCGCTTCAGCCAAGTTTCTTAATTGGCGGGGAAGTTCGAGGTGGTTCTCGCTGTTGTTGTGGCGGCAATCAAGCCCAAGATGGGTCTGCCTGTTAACAGGGTTCTTAATATTTTTGGGGGTTTTTGTTTTCTCTTCCCCTTTTGGAGAATTAGGAAGGCCTCCAAAATTTTTTTTCGTTTGCATGCGTTATGTGGAAGGATTCCAAAAGAGCTTTTGTTTGCGTGTGTTATATTGATATCTACTGTAATAAAATTTAAAATAGATGCTTTAGGTGCCTCTACTGCTTCTCACAGTTGTTTCATCAGAATTTAATATTGCATTGTTTTTCAACATATGCTGGCAAATGATGTTGATTTCAAGGAACACCCCCCCCCCCCGATTTTAGGACCACATTTTAAGAAACACTGGTTTAAGAAGTGGCATTGGATTCAGTGGAACCTGAATCCTCTACCCTTCTGGCTAGAGTCAGGCTGAGAAAGCAAATTAAGACCCAATTCACCAAACGTGCTAACATTAAACCAGTATTTTGGTTTAGCCCAGTCATTTGGTTCTGTCTGTCTGTCTGCCCCCCATCCCCCACATCTATATTTTGTAAACTTTATTAGCTGCCCATCTTACAACAACCCAAATATTTGGTTTGTCAACTATAGTTTATGGCTTAGCTAAATTGCAACTTCTAGACAATTGTTAGATGACCTCTGATGCTTCTTCCAACTTCTTTCAGTTCATATCTAATAGAATTGCTACAAACTGAAAAACTGATGGAAAATCTTAAAACTGCCATATAAGATAAATGGGGGAATTTAATTTAATTTATAATTAAATAATAAATTTGCCTATCTTCTTAGGTTGAAAAAGTCCCGAGGCACCTTAAAAACTGGACAATTTATTATAACATAAGATTTCATACATTTCAGCCAGTGGTGCGTTGCTACTGGTTCGCCCTGGATCGGGCGAACTGGTCACGGCGGTGGTGGGAGTCTCTGCCCACCCACCTGGATGCTTCTGTGCATGCGCAGAAGCATCGCACACATGCCTACGAGCAAACCAGTAGCAACGGGTTTTGAAACCCACCCCTGATTTCAGCCCATTTCATTAACATGCAGAGGGAGTTGTTGTTTATTGAAACAAGGAACAGAAAAAGAGATCAGAAAGTGACAAGATTTATTGACACTCCATATAAAATTGTAGATTAGATCCTGTAGATTAGAAATCTACAATGGATTAAAAGACAATTACCTCAGGTTTTTTTCTTTTTAACTTCTTTTGCAATTCATTCTCATCCAGATAATCAACCATTACCTGGCAAGAAGTGCCATCTTTTTATTCCTCTTCTGACAGTCAGCAACTCTTAGCACTGTGAAATCCTTGGTCCTCTCCGAGCTTGGTTGTTTGCAAACAATTACCCAATTAGGTAACATCACTGGCTTAGAACTCTAACCTGCAAGCAATGTTTATGTCATAAGAAGCAGCTTAGATTTCATGAGAATTAATTAAAACGAATAGGATGCCAAATAGGCGAGAGCAGCTCAAACTGAATAAATCACTATGAGACAGAAAGATTACATCCTGCAAACCTGCAAGTCAGAACAGCATCTTACAAATGATTTATAGCTGACTGAAAATCTGGTGAAAATATAATTCGGGTGTTAAGACACCCATCATCCCTATTGAGCATAGCTTAAGATCAATATAATGGAAACTACAACTGCAGTAACAATAATGTTTAGAACATCAGAACAGTCCTGCTAGATCAGACAAAAGATCCATTTTGTCCCACCTAACATTAATTCCAATGACTGGCTGGATATTTTTAACGAAGGATATAATCACTCTGAAAGATATTAGCTCGCTCACATCAAGTATTTCCACAGCAGTTGACATTGACTGGGACATGGCTCTGATAGTGAATTTAATTTAGACAGGATACTAGTGGCAGGCAAATTTAGGCCAGTCATCAAAATCGGTATGAGCCACGTAGATTAAAAAACAGCAGGAGGGTTGCAGATGTTCTGTTCATGAAATGCAATACAGGTAGTGCTAGACTTACAATCACAATTGAGCCCAACATTTCTGTTGCTAAGTGAGACACTTAAGTGAATTTTGCCCCATGTTATGACCTTGTTTGCCACAGCTATTAAGCAAATCACTGCAGTTGTTAGTCACACAGTTGTTAAGTGAATTTGGCTTCCTCACTGACTTTGTCAGAAGGTCGCAAAAGGGGACCATGACCACAGGACACTGCAACCATCATAAATATGACTCAGTTGCTAGATGGTGCAATGGTCATAAGTGTGAAAAATTGTCATAAATCACTTTTTTCAGTGCTATTGTAACTTCAAAAAGTCATTAACTGTTGTTAAGTTTAGGACTACCTGTATGTTACTAAGTTAACTGCAGTGATTCCCTTAACAACTATGGCAATAAAGGTCATAAAACGAAGCAAAATTCACTTAACAACTGTCTCGCTTAGCAAGGAAATTTTGGCCTCAACTGTGGTCGTAAGTCAAGGACTACTGTACCTGTAATGTATGCAAAACGTTGAAGGTCCAAATTTTCCACTGCTTTGGGAAATTGTGTCACATTTCTACTCCACTGCCCAGACTAGCTAGGCAAGTGCAGGAATGGAATTCTACTGATCTGGAACACAGCCAGATTAAGGTCAATTGATGCCCTAAAGCACAGTGCAACAACAGAGCCCTTGGCCCTTCCAATGCTAAATGACAAAACATTTAAGTCTCAGTAAATGCCAAAGGTGAAATAAAGAGATTAAAAATTAAGTTGTCTTCCAAGCCATCCCTCAGGTTGAACCCCAGAACTATAGTATATTAAATATAAAGTTTTTTTAAAAATAAAAATATTTAACATCAAATAGCCCTAAGCAATATAAGCAAATTATTTAATAACTAGAATAAAAACTGCTAAATTTCAATACTTTTAAAGCATTGCTAGTAAGAGTGTTATAGTAAAAATGCAAACCTAAAAAGAAGATTGCAAACTAAAGCCAAGCTTGACACAATGAAAGAGTTAAAGAGCATGATAGCTAGGGGGAAAAAAGCAGAGCACAATAATGCCCCATTTCCGTTGGTTCCCTAAACAGATGCTTATTTAGGTTAATGCTTAATCCAGGATTGATCTGGAGGACACAGGTTGCGGAAACATTAAATCGAGTTATCCATGGCCGGATAACGCAAGAGACCAAAAACGCAAGTGCAACAAGCTAGTTTTATCTTTGGCTTTCCTTTTTTTGCTTTCTGTTTACACGCCGGTTGCATTCAGAGAAGGAAGAGCTGTGTTTATTTCTAGCTGAACTGCCGTTCCTTGCGTTCCCCGCAGGTTCAGCCCAGCGATGCACCCATTAAAAACAGTTTCATCCTCACGGATTCTCCGCCGAACGAACGATTCGTGCAGCCTGCACCCCCGTTTTTCCCCCTCTGGGACAATCGGTAACGAATTTTTGCTACCAACACTTCTGCTACGCGTTTGCAAATCCGGGAATCTCGAGATAATCCTCTTCCAAATCTAATTTGGATGCACGGGCAAGCCTTGCAATTTGCATCCACAGCTTGAGAAGAGAGAAAACTCACCCACCCACCCAAGCCTTTCTTAACCTCCTCCTCCCTAAAAAAAAAAACATGAACTGGAGCTCCGGGAGCTGGACCACCTTCTCGTTTGTTGGTTTTTAAAACCCTCTTCTTTAAGAGCGTGCAAACCACAAACTCACTCTTCAACCATAGAGGTCCTAGTTCCTCTCTGTTCCTAGCGATCACCAGGAAATACAACGGAGAGGAGGAGGAGGAATAGGGGGGGTAAATTAATCGGGGACCTTCCTGTTCCCAGCAGCAACCCCCCCCCCAACCAGAACCGAGAGTTGGGCTTTAGTGGAGTCGCTTGCAGCGGCTCGGATCCTCCCGCGGTGCTTAGGCGCCCCGGGGACGTGACTGGGGTTCCTTCCATCCCGGGTTAAAAAGTGAGTTTTAATCGGGGGATCCGCGCGGGTGGGATGAATAAGGGGGGAAGCTGATGCATCCAAAATGTAGGAAAACATTTGGAGCAAGGTTGCCTATTTTGCAATGATCTCCTCCTCTGCTCCCCGGTAAGTCTCTCTCTCCCGATCAAGCGCAAAGACCAGGGTCGTGTAGGAAAAGACCGCAATATTGGTTAAGATCGGATCGTTTCTGCTGCCAAGCTTGAGTTTCCTTATTCCACCCACCACCACCCTCTCCTTTTCTCCCCTCGACCTGGGTGAAAACGGTGATGGTTTTGCAACGATGAAAGCCCCACGCTTGACACTCGGTTTCGGCAACGCTCCGACCGTTTTCCCAAACTGCGCTACCGGCGGGCTTGTAGCTCGCTGCCCGAAACGACGAGGCTTTGCTCGCAAGATGGCCACCCCGAGTTCACAAGAGAAAGCTGTCATTTAAAAGTTGCGGTTGAGGAGCGCAGCCCCGGACAGAGCCCATCTCCAGCAAGTTAGGAGAGGTTGCTAGGTTAGAGTAAGGAAGGCGAGAATGAATCCTTAGGGCAATCTTTAAGCAGTGTGCCAAGAGAAGGAAATCTGGTGGAGGGGATGGAGATTGAAAGATATGAAACTGACTGAGAAAAAGTATAGTATCCCGAGCTATAATGAAATTAGTTTTAGTTTTAAGTCCTGTGCAAACACAGCCATTGTGATTAAAAAATCATATTTGATGGTATAACCTTTGTGTAAATCCAGCTAACTTTGGCTTGGTTGTCGATCTTAATTAAGCAACCAAAGCTTATTTCAACAGCGAACTTGGTGGAGTGTTCTTTGGCATCTTAAAAAGATTTCCAGGAGAATCCAGATTGTGTTCCTTGTCTCTCATCTCATTCTTTTCTAGCATAGCTTCTGTGCCTTTCACTGCTGCATGTATAAAAAAAGAAATGAGAAATAAATGTTTTCTCAGTTCAGTGATACTGTGGAGCAGTGTTTCTCAATCTCAGCAATTTTAAGACAGGTGGACTTCAACTCTCAGAATTCCCCAGCCAAATCCCCAGAAGTCTTCAAGTGGCTGAGGTTAGGAAGCACTTCTGTAGAGGTGGGAGCCAGATTGTTTACTATACAAGGTCAATGTTTGTCTTGTTATTGTTAATAATGTAAAGAACTACATTGGGGAAATCGCAATCTTTCGGAAATAAATATAACGTTTTCTCTTTTGTTAGTATGCTGAAAGAAGCTCTTAAAGCTGGTGGTGTTCGCACACAAGCAGTTGTATGTAGGCAAGCTGAGATAGTTTTACAACCAAACTCAACTATGCAATTATGGGTCCTAATACTTGTGATATCTCTAGTCCTTGGGACACCAAGGTAATGGCAGGATGCTGATGAGAGCATACATTTGTTTTGAACAGATTGGTCCAGGATTTTCAAATCAATGCCAGGGGTGCCTATAAGATTAAGCTAAATTGGTTCCCATATTTGCTAAGGCATAAAAGGGACAAGACAATTATTAAAATTTAGCCAATTGTATAGCATCCCAATAATTCAGGAGCTAACTGGTTTATTCATTAGCCCATCTATGTTGTAAATCTCCTTTGTTATCAAGATCAAGTTTAAAATGCCAGAATAGCTATTCTCTATACAGTATGTCAAGGGTGTAATTTGGCTTGGACAAGTACATTGGATGTATTTGGCTTGGACAAGTACATTGCCAGACTGGATTTGAATCCCAGAAATGAGGCAGCACAAAATATACATAATAAATTTGATCAATAGTGACTAACTTTTACCCAAATGGTAAAATTTGGGAGGAGAGGAGTGGGAGGAAGTGATTGTGGCTAATTCATTCATCCCCCCCCTCTCTCTCTCTCCCCCTCTCCCTCTCCCTCTCCCTCTCTCTTTCTTTCAGATACATTCTGGCTTGAAAATCCTCATTTTGAGATGGCGCATGAAGATCCTGGCATTGCAGAGATCCATGGCTCAGATAACAGTGGAATCATAAGGAGAGTCTACATAGGTGAGAAACTGGGGCATTGTACAGATACATGACCTGGTAGATATACACTCTACACTCTATTGCCAAGGCAATAGGGAGACTAAAGCATGTTTCTTAAGTCCATAACATCCAGATAACTTTCAGAAGCAGTTTAAGTAGATGCCCCCTAAATGAACTGTAAGGAGGAGGAGGAAGAGGAGGCACAGCCCTATTAGTCTTGCTAGTTTCTGTTATTCTAGCCAAATAATTTTAGCCTGTGAAGTTGATTTCATGGTCTGATCTACCCAATGGAGCTGTCAGGGGTATAGCCATGTTGAATTGTAAATATTTTATTTTTCCTCCAAGAAGTTTCTGAGTGGCATACAAAGTTCTCCTCTATTTCTCCCTTTTTAAGAGCAACCCCAAGAAATAAATAAGATTAGATTAAGATTCCATGCAAGGTCTGTGATTTGAATAAAGATTTCAATCCAGAATTCACTAATTCTACTTTAGCTTTTTAGATCAGGATGTGGGGGATGAAATCTGCCTGTTGTCTGTTAAAAGTGCACAGAACAAAAGAACCTTGATAGAAGTCTGTCAAGTATAATATTGAGAGGAGGAAATTATTTCATATACAGGGCATAATCATATTATCTGAATGAAATACCTTTAAATTAAATTGAATCAAAATTTCAGTTATATAATGTGTTTTTGTTCTGATCTTTTAAAGTGATTTTTAAAAAGACTTCTAAAGTGTGTATAGCAGAGATGGGGATATTTTAGTTGTCCAAGTGTTGCTCTTTCAGTCAACTCCCAGGCAGTGTGGACCATAGGTAGACAAAATGAAAGGGATTATCCAATAGTACCTGAAGGGCCAGAGATTCCCCACTCGTAACCCAGTTCAGAAGAGGCAGTGAGTTCTTTTTTTTTGTAAAACCGAGAGATCTCTTTCTGAACAAAGTGCTTCTCCCCTCCAATAGCTGACAGAGGCGTGGTGCGCAAGAGTGAAGATGATTTGAAGCATGAGGCAATACAGAACAGACAATCCACCTGGAGGGCAAGTTCACAACAGGAAGCCTCTCTAGAACGGCAGGGGAATCTGTTAGTCTCTGGCAACTACGGTGAGAGCGATATGGCTGTAGCAACCAGCGTTGTCTCCCGGTCCAGCAAGCAGCGCCCCTTTATTTGCAACGAGTGTGGCAAGAGTTTCAGCCACTGGTCGAAACTGCTACGGCATCAGCGCACGCACACTGGCGAGCGTCCCAGCACTTGCACTGACTGTGGCAAGAGCTTCTCGCAGAACTCGCACCTGGTGCAGCACCGGCGCACTCACACCGGTGAGAAGCCTTACGTCTGCCGTGACTGTGGCAAGAGCTTCAGCTGGAGTTCCAACCTGATCCAGCACCAGCGCATCCACACTGGAGAGCGCCCTTACACATGTGGGGACTGTGGTCGCAGTTTCACGCAAAGCAAGAACTTGGCCAAGCACCGGCGAACACATACAGGGGCCCGACCGTTCCGTTGTCCCGAATGCGGCCGAGGCTTTGCACACAGTACTGGCCTGATCAAGCACCAGCGTTTGCGCCATGACACGGACTCCCCCATTGGCCACCCATGTCCAGAATGTGGACAACGCTTCCGAGCTCCTTCAGAAGTGGAACGCCACCGCGTTGCCCATCACGGAGCCACCCCATCAGAGCCTTTCATCTGTGTGGAATGTGGGGAATGTTTCACCAAGAGCACTACCCTTATCCGCCACAAGCGAGTGCACAAACCGATATTTGTGCGTTGAGGGTTTCTCCCTCTGGTAGGATGTGAATTCTGAGCGATGTCCAGGTTAGTAGCCTGGAGACTGAGGATAGTTTGGGGTCCAGCGTGACTCTGCATCCTGGATCTCGCTTGCCTAGATCAAAGGTCCTGTGTGAGCCAGTGTATCCAACTAGGGAGCAGCAAGAAGGGGAGGAGGCAGGAAATTCAGCTTGGAGCTCAGGTCTCTGGTCATTTGTTGGAAGAAAAACTGTGTCCAGATCTTAATCTGCCTTCTGAGGCAGGATCAAAAAATAGTTCTCACTGACCATCTGAGAACTAGTAGGCTGTTACTGTAAATAAAGTTTTTAGTTAGAAGCCATAAGAATTTTTGAGAAGGCGGGAGAAGAAACCTGATCTTCAGTCAATCTAAGATTGGGACTTCAAAGGAAAAAAATGAATAAGGAAGTATAACCTTAAAAATAACCTTTGAGTTATTTTTGTTTGGAAAGGTATGTGAAGTGTGGAAAAAGTGAGGGCACTGAAGAGTGGAGGAATCGGAGAATTGAAACCCGTTTTGTGCAATAAAGAGTTTTGTATCCCTAATCTCAGTTGCTTTCACTCTTAAATTTCCTTATGATTATCTTTCCAGTAGAAAACTAGGCAGAGTGTGTCAGAAATGGAATATGGACCAAACATTGAATAGACAATAGATCTACACTGCTGAAAATGTGGAGGTACACAGCAGAAGAGTAAATTATGATTGTGGGAGCTACTATATTAAGTAGACATATTAAACAGATATGAGCCACAAAATATTTGGGCTTTTTAAAAGAAGTTTTCTCCAGGAATGGTCTGTTGTTATTATTAGTAAGGAGTAGGATGTTTTGATGCCACATACTATAATTGGATGGTGATGAGCTCTCTACATTTTCCTAATACTTTCCAAGTGTCAAGTGGCTTAAACCAACCTAAAGCCTTTGTGTTTTTGTTTCCCTCAGATCATGTCTCTAGAGCGAACCTATGACACACATGCCCAAAGTGGCACACAGAGCCATGTTGCCTGGCACATGTGTCGTTGCCTGTTCCTCTTCTGTGTTTCTGGCACGCATGCCGATCAGCTGACTTTTTTGCATGCAGCAGTGCCAGAAACTGGAAGAGCTGGTCTTCTGTTTTCCTGCATGAGCATCCGTGCCGGCCAGCTGATTGTTGCGTGCGCATGTGCGCCAGAAACCCGGAAGAATAGCTGGCTGAAACCGGAAATTCATTTTCGAGTGCATGGATGCGCCCTGGGCAGCTCCTCTTTCGGGTTGCAGCCCAGACGCACGTGTGCTCCCTTTTTGGCACTCGGTGCTGAAAAGCTTCGCCATCACTGCTCTAGAGCTTTGCAGTTTGATATTGAGCAAAAGATCCAGTCTAAACATCAAAAATTAGTGAGAGGAAATTATAACTAGATAAATTGCTGACAATTTCTATCAAAGCTTAAATATATATTATAGTATTGCAATTCAATATTATAATACCGTGTTTCCCCAAAAATAAGACCGTTTTATATTTTTTTGAACCCCCAAATAAGCACTTAAGCCTTATTTTCGGGGAGGTCTTATTATTTTGGGGCATGTGGAGCAAGATGGGGCTCCTCTTGCCGTCTTACCTGATTTCCAGCTCTGCGTTTAAATATTTTTGGGGAGGGCTTGTTTTCGGGACAGGCTTATTTTAGTGCATGCGCTCAAAAGCCCGATAGGCCTTATTATTAGGGGATGTCTTATTTTCGGGGAAATTGTCAGCATTAAGATACTAAATCAAAGGTTCTTACCTGTACCTGTGAGTTTATAAAGTTAAGAAAGAGCTGTGGTGGCGCAGTAGTCAGAATGCAGTATTGCAGGCTAATTCTGCTGACTGCCAATTGCCAGCAATTCAGCAGTTTGATTTTCATCAGGCTGAAAGTTGACTGAGCCTTCCACCCATCTGAGGTTGGTAAAATGAGGACCCAGATTGTCAGGGGCAATATGCTGACCCTGTAAACCGCTTAGAGAAGGCTGTAAAGCACTGTGAAATGGTATATAAGTCTTAAGTGCTATTGCTATTTTTAGAGTGGGTGTTCTAAGAAAACAGCAACCGTTTCCCTTGCTTATCACCCTTGAAACATTTTTTTGCAGACTTAAGAACCCATGTTGCTCAAATTCAGAGGAAAATTGCAAAATAGAGCTATGATTTCCCTTTTGAAATGATGAAATATCAAAACTGATGTCCTTAAAAACCAGTGTCCAAAACCTGGTGTTCAAACCACAGGATTCCGCTTGGGAAGCATCCACCAAAGTGAAAATAACCCATCTTGAGCTGTTTGTATTCTAAATATTTTGTGTACTTTTAGTGAAACCTCATGTCAGGATTTGAGAGGCAGTAGAGTGCCTCAGACAGTAGAGTTCTGGACAAAAGTGGAATGCTTTTTTAAAAAAAAGGCAGGATGAAATAGTCTGGTAGTAAGGTAGGAGATAACCAGGGAATGAGCTACAGTTTAATTCTGAGAAAGGAAATACTTTCAGATTGGCTCATTCCACCTAATACAGGTTTGGTTAAGTAAGTGACAAGGCACTATTGCCTGTTTGTCCTGTAAGTCTTGACTTAGGTATGAAAGCCAGCTGAATGACTTTGGGCCACTCATTCTCTTAGCCTATCCTACCTCATGGGGTTGTTCTACAAAAAATAGGAGGAAGGAGTATTATGTATGTTCACTGCCTTGAATTATTTATAAAAGTAATAAAGGAACGATAGGAAAAAAATACTAATAAATAAAATGAGACAAAGAAACATTAACCCAAAAAGAACTGGGGAGTATTAGCAAAAACTGTTGTGAGATGGATAAATGACAGAAAGTTCTACAGTCAGTTTATGGAGTTGTTGATGTACTTATTTTCTGCTTTTAATAAACATCCATCAGACTTCTCTGGAATAGAATACTGGCCTGGATTGGCCTCTCAGGAATCAAAACTGTATCTTTATTCCTGCTTTAACAGTGGCCAATCGAGATTCCAGGAAAGCTTGTAAGTGTGGCGTGGCGTTCCATTTTTGACAAGCATCTGCTAGTTGAGGAATTCCATCTTTTCTCATTCTAAAAACAGAACCAGGCTAGCTTGGACTACCAGTGGCTATGACCTATCTCAGCCAGAAACAGTAGTGTGTTTGTTATTAATAATTAACTCTTAATAACTCAACAACAGCACTAAGATTTAAATCATAACATTTCTTCAAACCTTTGCGGACCCCTGTGATGACATCACGCCCTATCAGGGGTCCACAGACCACAGATTGATAAAGCACTGCCCCATTCCTCTCTCTAGTCCTCTATCATAGAAGCATACCTTCCCCTTTTTTCTTGACAGGTAGAATGCTTCTAAACAATGCAGTGATCTGCAGGTCTCTCTTAACTTTTATTTTCCAACCGTACCTTCAGGACACAAACCAAATCCAGAAGTATTCTTCAAACTAAAGTTGTAGCTCAAAATGATTACATCCACTTCTTTTTAAATCAAAAGAACCTTAACAAAACAAAATCAGGTGGGCCATAGAGCTTTCTGGGCAGCAATGCATTAGTCAATATGCAATTATTACTTGCTTTGTTCTATTTATTTTGTACAATTCCATTTACAAGCATTGCATTTCACTGGGCATCTTATGAAAGATGGCCTCCAGGTGCCATAACTAACATAACATAACATCTGAAAAGTCAACAAGTTGAGCAGATGTGATCCTCAAGATGTTATCATTCCCCAAAACAGAAACATTCCCATATTTGTTTTAACAGAAAATTGTCATCCCCTTACCCTCCCACCCTCCCCTTTCAGCTGCATGCAGCAGGAATGCTGCTTCCCTCCAGATGTTTTGACCATCACAAAATAATAGGTGGGCAAGGGAGTCATCTTTGCTAGGCCTTTGTTGGCAACATTTGTGATGCACCTGCTGCTGTCAGTTGCTGAATCTTTTGGTTCATCGTTTCTATTACAGCTGTAAAAGAAAAGAAACCAAACTGAGTCAGGAAAGCATTTGAGCAGTAATTTCGATAATCAGAATCAGATGGAGTTATATTTACAGTTTTTGCACTTCTCAGTTTTTGCCTGCTGCTAAGGCCTACCTTGTTTCATTGCATGCTTCTCCTGCAATGCTGGCTGGATTTTCTCTATTTGCTTTGTCAGGAAATCAATCTTCCTCTTGAAGAAGTCTCTAGCCTCATCCACTGTCTGCCAAGATCAAAGGCGCTGTTACTCCACTGTTTACAATCAAATGGCTTTGTCAACTGAGAATGCCCAGCTACCACCTTGCTACTGTGATAAATCCAAATTCATTGCTTAATTTGGATGATTTTCCCAATCAGATTTTGGCTTGTATTTTTTCAGTCAATAGCGGGCAGAACTGGGTGTTTTCTGGAAGGTTCAGAGAATGCTAAATGGCTTTCAATCCCTTTTACCACCTGCCTCTGTATATAATGGAAATGGGATGGGATCAGCTGGGGTCAGCAGCAAGATACTTTGGTGGCATATAGAGACATATGAAAATGAATGAAATGAAAAGACTATTTAAATTTGGTTATCTTTGCCAAGATTAGAATTCTCTGTTAATTCTTTTGAAGATGGCTTTTGTTGCATCTTATACATGAGAAACGTGCCTTTTTTCACAACATGTGTAAAAATCAGACCAGAGAGGCTTCCTAAGATTTATTTATTTAGTGTGTCAGCCAGGGATCACCGAAGCGGCTGGTTGCTTCTGAAAGGAATTTTTTCAGGCGGTGCTATCTTACCCGTGAGATGCCTGAATGCCAGTAGGCAATCGGGGGAGGCTCCTTTCCTATCCCTACGCGGTTTATTCGCTCACGGGAATCAAACTGCCAAGCTGCCGACCAGCGGAGCACAAGCTCAGCATCTTAACACATGAGCCACAGCGGCCCCTTCTTCCTAAGAGCTTCTTATTCATGGGTCCACATGAATAGGGGCTCATTCTTTTAAAGCCTCTGGCTTAATGATTGTTGATTGAGGTCCGATTTGTAACAGTAATCCAATGCTCAATTACAGTTGTAAGTCAAGGACTTCCTGTACAACCGTGCCTCTATGATGGAAAACCAGATCTCTGCATTTCCTGTGATGTTAAATTAGGGATTGTTGCCTCCTTGGAATTGTGCCACTCCTTCAACACCAGCCTCAGAGAAATGAAAAATGTCTTACCTTTTCTACATAGTAACCTGTCCCTACATCTAACAATACATGGCTCCCATCAGAAAGCTTCCCAGGAACATACATCTGTAAAGAAAGGTTAAGGAAAAGCACAAGAGCTCGGAAGAATCAAGCACGATCAAGAGAAAAAAAGAATTAAATTTCTAGTCCAAAGAGAAAATCCCCCATTGGAGAAAGTAAAAAAGTCACAAGCATTGCTAGGTCATAACCCTCATGCTGATGAAGAAACAATATTGGACGGAATCGTTATAGTAGCTGAAGTAATATTATAAAGCATAGCATCAGTATTACTTCACTAAATAAAATAAAAATAGCAAAACAATAGAGTTATGAGTACTTTTGGAATTGTTTGGAGCTTTTGTTTTGGCTGATTTACGTTAATAGTTCTATGAGACCACTTTATACCAGCCTGTAATTCCTGGTTGTCTCCTCTTTAAGTAGGGGGGATCTAAACTCACAATCATTTTTTAATTGAGCCAGAGGTTGCCATCTGTATCTAAAAATATACTCACAACAGGATACACCTCCCCACCTGTGCTATGCTCTCTAAGTCAGGGTTGTCTAACTTGCAGCCCACGGGCCGGATGTGTCACATGCTGGCCAGGCCCACCGCCGTTTTAGCAAAGGGGAAAAAGGTCGCAATACGTCACGTGATGATGTGACAATGCGAGTTTGACACCCCTGCTCTAAGTAAAGGACACAATTCTAGTGCTCTCCAATTTTAGAAAACAGGAGATTCTTAAGGGTTTGTATTTGTGTAATCTATGTGGTTCCATATTAAAAGTTCCTTTTGCTTCTCTAGTGTCTTAAAAATCCCAAATGTTATAATCAAGGTAAGTCACAGAGGTTCCATCCAAATCATAGTACAGAACTAATCTGCAAAAATATCATTTAACAGAAGGCTGCAGGAGGAAATTCATTTACACTAATACAACATGAGTTGAATGAAAAGATTCTCTCCCCCTTAAAAAAACAGATATTTCTCTTGGAGAACTTGAATTAGAAACACAGAAATAAGAGACAGTTCTTGGCTATTTTCTATTATTTTCTTAGTGGAAAGTTTGATCTAATGTAGGAATTATAGGTTGCACTACAACAGAGCACTCTAAGGTAGTTTCTCTTCCTCTATTCTTGGTACAGTTTTGGATGTTGGTATATGATCGCTTCAAAGTGCTGCAATTTTGTGTACAAAAACAGTTCATCAATACTTAAAATGGAACCTCTATGGTATAAGGTTCTGAGACTTCTGAAAGTACCATTAGTGTGTCATCAGATTACACTTTCAGTTGCGATAGAAGCATTTCTTTCTGTTTTTCAGTTGAGCAACTAGTGGAAGTCACAACAGAAAGCATATTACAGAGCCAGACAAAGCAGTGGTTCACACATTATGCTTCATCATAAACTGCAGTCAATATGTCATACAAACATGCCAACTGCTTTCTGCTGAAAAGTTTGGCATTATTCTGAAGGGATTCTCATTTCTTATTAACTTTGATTATACCTACCTACCTACCTTCCTTCCTTCCTTCCTTCCTTCCTTCCTTCCTTCCTTCCTTCCCTCCCTCCCTCCCTCCCTCACAAAACCTCTAACTGAGTGCAACATACTGTATAGAAATCTACAGCTTCCAAGGTGCGCTTCTAGATTTGCTCTCATCAGAAATGATGACAGAATAATTAGCCTGTGTTTCTCTTTTAGAAGTGGCAAAACACATTTGGGCTCGCTGAAATAATAGTAACTCACCAAACAGTAAACTGATTGTTTAATCCCACTGACAAATTATTAGAATTATTACAAATTACTATACTTCTGAGGAAGAAAAAGTTAAAAAGTTGAAGCTGTTCCAGGATATTATTATTTTGTAAAAAAGGATACAGAGCTGGAGAGTGGAACCAGTAGCTCTTTACCTAAGCAGAGGAGAAAAAAAGGTTTTGCAATTTGTTTTAGATAAGGCTACCCTATAAAAGGACAAACTATAACTAATGTAGAATATAGCAGTTAGAACAACCCATTTACCATATTAAACAAATCATGCTAACTGGCAACATGTAGTTCTAATACGAACTAAACTGTTGGTGATTGTTGTGCAAAGGTCGTAAATTCTTTAGAACCATAACACTCGAGGAAGGACACCTTCAGGATTTATTAATATAGATATTAGGGTCTGCTAAAGGCAGTTTTTCCTCAGCTTCTACTGCTGAGACCATTAGAAACTGTCCATTGTGTGAAGATGCAGGAGAATGCCATCTCACCTATGCCCCAATAAATAGAATGAATGTCCTCATCTCAGGTGTTTAATTAACACTGATGTTACTGTATTTTCAACATTTTAACATCTGAATATTTTGGAAACACTTGGGCCATGTTAACACATAATTGTCTGTTTTACATGGCACCTACTATTTTATTAATTGCTGTGAAGCTATAATATAGAATAGAAAAATAAATAAGGGGGAAATGCCTAGAACTATTCTCCCAATCAGCAGAACTGATATGTAATAGTATTTCAGAAACAGTTCAATTGAATTCAGAATATTTTTTTTTGTTAATGAATCTGAGACATAGAAACTTGCTGAGTTCCTTTTGAGCAGTGTTTGAAGGTGTGATACTAGAACCACTGGGGGATCCCCTCAAAACTAACCCTGGCTCCATGAAATTACATTTCCTGGCTCATGTTACATTAAAGTCCCAATCAATCACGAGAAGTAATAAAGCTCTTTAGAGGCCCTTCACAATTTGTGAAGGAAGTGGGAAGGGCTCCGGAGAGAAAAAAAAAAGTTTAAGAAACATTATTTTAGAGTATCAAACATACCAGTTTCTAATTTCTTGTGTTCTCTTTTCCTTACTTCACGAAGAAAAATTAGGGAGTGAAAATTCTTGGTTTAAAGTTGGTATGTACTGTAGGTCAGTAGCAGGGATCAGATTTAGCAGTTTTTATAACATTTTTTCCAGTTCTCAGTTATTTAAATCACAGATGAGTAATCTCAAACTAGATGACCCCTAACGGGAAATGATGGCTCAGTGGCTAAGGCGCTGAGCTTGTCAATCGAAAGGTCGGCAGTTCAGTGGTTTGAATCCCTAGTGCCGTGTAAGGGGATGAGCTCCCGTTACTTGTCCCTGCTTCTGCCAACCTAGTAGTTCGAAAGCATGTAAAAAATTCAAGTAGAAAAATAGGGACCACCTCTGATGGGAAGGCAACAGCATTCTGTGCACCTTTGGCATTTAGTCATACCGGCCACATGACCATGGAGACGACTTCGGACAGTGCTGGCTCTTCGGCTTTGAAACGGAGATGAGCACCGCCCCCTAGAGTCAGGAACGACTAGCACATATGTGCGAGGGGAACCTTTACCTTTACCTTAGATGACCCCTAAAATGTACCAATGAAACTTCAGCCAATCACTGTAACATTATAATCAAAACAGAGAAGAATCTTCTAGACAAGAGGAGCTGAGGACCAGTACTAATTCTGTTTCCAAACTGACAAGGCTGCAATCTTTCAATCACTTATTTAAAACTCAAGTGAGTACAGCTTCTCAGAAAATATACTGTATTTTTCGGAGTATAAGATGCACCTTTCCCCCCCCCAAAAAGAGAGTGAAAATCTGGGTACATACTCCGAATGTTGCCCCACCCAGTTTCTCAAATGGAGGTTTCAGAGGCTGAAAAAAGCATCACAAACGAAGCTTCAGAAAAGAAGCCCCCAAAGAGAGCTTCAGAGGCTTTTTTTCTGAAGCTCTGTTTTAGAGGCTTTCAGAGGCAGGAAAAAAAGCAAAAAAAAGCAAGACACAGCGCTCACAACCTGTTACTAAAATTCACCCCTGAGAACAGCTGATTGGGGGTATTCTGGCTGATCTACCTGCCAATCAGCTTATTTCTTATTTTCCACCCCAAAAACTAAGGTGTGTCTTATACTCTGAGAAATACGGTATGTAGAACTGGATTGCAAGCCTATCCTCCTTTAGGTATAGAATCTCATTAGGTCATAAAGACAGTTGGGAAACCTCTGGCCTGGCAGGTGTAAAACTCATCCCAGCATTAGCCAGCACAGCCAATAAGGAGGAATGTTAGGAGTTGCAGTCCAGCAAAACTAAGGTTTCCCATAAAAAAATTCAAGCACATTTTCAAGACTGAGCTGAGGCTACATAAGAAAGAGATTTTAAAAAGGGAGTTATTACTTGCCTTCGTTACTTTTATTTAATACATTCAGACAGTCCTTTGCTTCCACATATTTTGTCTGTACCACCTTAAGTTGTGCAATGGACGAAGAAAGGAATTCAACTTCCTGGGGGAAAAAAAAAATAAAACTCAAGAGTTCAGCAATGAAAGCTACTCTCTCAGCTTCCAAACAATTGTTGGATTAGACATTCTAAAACAGTCTTAGAAAATTTTGTCACTGTAATATTTAGTGCATTGAGAGATGAGGCAATTATTTTATTTAAACGTGTCTCTCTTCTGTTCTCATCAAAAAGTTTTATCATCTTTTTAGGATGAAGTTTCACCAGCTAGCAGATACATTGCAAGAAAATAATGGAGATGTTAGGGCTACGAAGTTCACAAGAGTGGTCGTTAACCACAATTTCCTCTTTCCCCCAATAAAATATTTTGGCTTTTTTCAACATACGACCATTTGGGAAGAAATGGACTACAAGCATTTCCATGTGCGGAAGCATAGTGTCTAAATTAGGGTGGAGAATCTGTAGCTTTTCTGAAGTTGTTAAAATTTCCAACCACATTGTTGATGTTGAACAATGTTGTGAGCTGTAATTCAGCAACATTTGAAAGGGACTACAAGAACATCTAATGTTTATCCTAAGCTTGCCTTAACATTGAGCAATGAAAATCAAAGCATCTGGTTCCTTAAGGACTTCATTAGTGAACTGAAACGTATAATTTAAAGGATAACAGGACGCATAGGGAATGAGAGACAAAAGTTGCCTCAAATTCTAACTGCATAAATTTTTGCCATATTATCTTTCTATAACCAGTCTAGTGGACAATTAAACTGTATAAGATTATCATATGAATCAGTTATCTTTTTTTTTCTTAAAGTAGGAGAACATAGACTTTAAAAATCAAAACTATAGTCCTGGGATTCTTAGAAAAAAATAGAAGAATTAAATTAAATTTATTCACAACACATCCAGTTAAAACATCCTTTCCAGTTGGATCCTTTCCAGCTAGATCCTTAAACACACAAGGCACTTAGATTTGCCTAACAAGAGAATCAACCGTTATTAGCCTCACTCATTTTAATTTTGCATGAATTTCTCTTTCCTGTCCTCCTCCGTATTCCATAGGCATTAAATTAGGAAATATCATCCAACAAGCACCGCACCAGTTAATTTTTGTGCCACGTAAACAGCCGGTCACGTGACCAACTGACAGTACCACCACATAAGACCTCTATAAATGAAAGAGAAATGGAACAAGATACTTCATGCAAAGTCCCGCTGAAGTCGTTATCTAGTCTGCTAACAAAATGCTCAAGAGCTAAATGGCAAGCTCGGAGAACAAACCACTGCCAAAATCTACAACCCGAGCTACATATATTTTCTATTATTTCAGATGTATTCATTTTGTTTGGTTTGTTGTCTGCCTGTTTGTTTGGTTGCTGATCTTGATCAAGGGAACTCCATACTTAACATCTTTAGTAGGGAAGCTTTATATGTTAATATCTCAAGTTCAAAAGAATTACAGGTGGTCTTCGATTTACAACAGTTCATTTAGTGACCGTTCGAAGTTAGAATGGCACTGAAAAAAGTGACTGATGACCATTTTTCAGACTTATGACCATTGCAGCATCCCCATGGTCATGCGATCAAAATTCAGATGCTTGGCAACCGGTTCATATTTATGACCGTTGCAGTGTCCCAGGGTCATGTGATCCCCTTTTGCGACCTTCTGACTAGCAACCCATGGTCACGTGATTTAGATTCGGATGCTTGACACCTGACTCACATTTATGACAGTCGCAGTGTCCCAGCGATCCCCTTTTGCAACCTTCTGACAAGCAAAATCGGTGGGGAAATCAGATTCACTTAACTACTGTGTTGCTAATTTAAGAACTGCAGTGATTCACTTAACAAATGCAGTAAGAAAAGTCATAAAATGTGGCAAAATTCACTTAACAAATTTCTCAGCAACAGAAACATTGGGCTCATTTGTGGTCGTAAGTTGAGGACTACATGTATTATAGTTTTCCCATTCCCTTTGTCCTTCCTTCCCTGCCTGATGAGGTTGGTCTATCACAACAAGGATGGGGGATAGTGCTGAGAGCTCTAGTCAAAAGCCTCTAAACTACATGCCCCAGATTATGAAACTTAACTCCCCTTAATTTTTAAAAATCTTTTAATATCTAGAAACACAGCAAAGAGTCCCCTTGTCTCGCATACAAAGGGTTGGTGGAAGGATACTATGTGAACCACCCCCTCTCCCCCTCCCCCCTCGGAAAAGAATGAAACCAAACCAACTGTCAAGTTGCTAACCCGAAGGAGACAGAACCAGCATTTAAAAAACAAGAAGGCTGCTGAGAGAGAAGGCTTGAGATTTCCAGTTTTCCATCCTATATTTGTGGGTGTCATTTAAGTCAGTGACCTTCGCAAAGAATACACCATCCCTTCCCTGTGTCTTCCAGTTCCACATTAAAGATATTTTTGAATCCATTTTTCACATTAACAAGAGTGGATTGTCAAACAGGAGATTGTGAATTTCAAGTCTCTTAAAGCAAGGGCAACCATACCTTTTGAATTCACATCTCTCTTCATTTAGAAAGCCACTAACAAAGCAATATGATCTAAGCACAGACCCTCCTCTCTTTAATTTATACAGTAACAGAAAATGTGTTTGGCCTTTATATTGAAATATTGCAGGAATGATGGAGAAAATATTCAGGATAAAGCACTCCAAATATTAAAAGTATTATATAAAACTATTTGTGGAGAGGTGAAATTATTTAGAATACTCATTTTGAGAAGAGGAGAGACATGATTTCTACCTATCTTCCTATGGCATCTGAAATTAAGTGACAAATTTGCCAAAAAACTGCACAATTTATGTACATTTTTTGGGGAAAAAGGCAAAGCTCAGTGACCCCAAACAGTCGAATTAAGCAAGGCATTTCCAAGAGAACATACTGAGTTTTTAAAGGACTGATGGGGTAAGGGGTTGCCTAGCATGCTATATAAAACCCAAAGCTGGAGAACATCTAGGTAAGTCTCTCCCAAAGGACTCAGGGCGGCTCACAACGATAAAAAAACACATAAAATTCAGTATTCAAATATAAAAACCAATACAATCCCCTTTAAAAACCCCTTCAGTCCAATCCGGC
The DNA here is from genome assembly GCA_022577455.1 of Arizona elegans. Taxonomy (NCBI): domain Eukaryota; kingdom Metazoa; phylum Chordata; class Lepidosauria; order Squamata; family Colubridae; genus Arizona; species Arizona elegans. The sequence continues at coordinate 19,993,294 of JAKOOJ010000003.1, forward strand.
GAGGCCAAATAGCCATGTTTTGAGGTCACGGCGGAAAGAGCGAAGGTCATATTCCTATATACTCATATATATTTCCATTTAAAAACTACCTATCTACGAATTGCCCAACTCCTGAGGTTCAGACTTGAAGATACAACCTGGAGACTCAGAGGTACGCAGGTATTCCTCAATTTACGGCCACAATTGAGGCCAGCATTTCTGTTGCTACGTAAGACATTTGTTAAGTTTCACCCCATTGTACATCTCTTCTTGACACATTTATTAAGGAATCACTGTAGTTCTTAAATTAGTAAGACAGTTTATTTATTTATTATTTATTTATTTTATTTCTATACCGCCCTTCTCCCGAAGAACTCAGGGCAGTGTACAGCCTGATTAAAAGCACTAAGACAGACAAAATTTAAAAATAATTAAAATTATTAAATGATAGGCTCAATTTAAAACCCCAAATTTAAAATCCCATTTTTAAAAACCAATTAAAATCTTTACCTTGATAGCCCAGCCTGGCGGAACAACAAGGTTTTGAGGGCACAGCGAAATACACGGAAATCAGAGATTTTACGAATTTCTGGGGGCAGTTCATTCCAAAGGGCAGGGGCTCCCACAGAGAAGGCTCTCCCCCTGGGTGTCGCCAGCCAACATAATTTGGCTGATGGCACCCTGAGGAGACCCTCTCTGTGGGAGCGGACTAGCCGGTGGGATGGGAGGCTACTGGTGGCAGAAGACGGTCTCTGTTGTTAAGTGAATCTGACTTCCCCAATGATTTTGCTTGCCAGAAGGTTGCAAAAGGGGAAACCCAGGACCCTGGGACATTGCAACAGTCATAAATGTGAATCTGTTGTCAAGCATCTGAATGTAAAGCAAGTGACCATGGAGATGCTGCAATGGTCATTAAGTGTGAAAAATGGTTGTAAGCCACTTTTTTCAGTGCCGTTGTAACTTTCAACGGCCTCTACATGAACTGCTATTAAGTTGACTACCTGTATTAGCAGCCCCCAGAAAGTCACAGGGGGTTGTGGCTTGCAATGATTGTCTCCTCTGAAGCATCCCCATGGTCACGTGATTTACATTCGGATGCTGGACTCACATTTATGATGGTCGCAAGTGTCCCGGGATCATGTGATCCCCTTTGGCAACCTTTTGGCAAGCAAAATCAATGGGGGGAAACCAGATTCACTTAACAATCGGGTTACTAATTTAAGAACTGGAGCGATTCCCTTAAGAAATGCAGCCAGAAGAGGCATACAATGGGGAAAAACTCACTTAACAAATGTCTCCCTTAGCGCCCGAAATTTTAGACTTCGGTTATGGCGGTAAGTTGAGGATTTAACTGGTACCTCTTTCTGAGTTTCCGGGTTGCATCTTGAAATCTTAAGGCACAGAACTTAACAGTGAACGTTAAGAAGACAAAGACCGCTGGGGCCAAACGATGGTCCGTGATAGCCACAGGCAAAATCCTATTAGCAATAGCATTTAGACTTATATACTGTACCGTTTCACAGTGGTTTACAGCACTCTCTGAGCCGTTTACAAAATCAGCCTATTGCCCCTAACAATCTGGCTCCTCATTTTACCGATCTCGGAAGGTTGGAAGGCTGAGTCAACCTTGAATCAGTCAGGACCGAACTGCCAAATTGCAGGCAGCAATTACCCGGCTAAAAGGTTGCCTTCCTTTCCTTCTCCCCCTCTTTTATTCACTTGAGATTCAGAGAAAGTCGTCAGGGCTGCAGCCTTACTCACACTTATCTGGGGGGGGGTGATACAGAGTTCAATTGTTTCTTTTCCTTCCTTCCTTCCTTCCTCCCTCCCTTTCCCTTCCTCTCTTTCTCTCTCTCCCTTCCTCCCTTCTTTCTTTCCTTTCTTTCTTTCTCTTTCCTTCCCTCCTTCCCTTTCTTTCTTTCTAATAGGCGGGCTCAGCATGAGCATCAACCCCAACCGGGCGCCTTCCAGGACGTTTGCCTCCTAACTCTCACCTCCTTCGCCCATCCCTTGGCTTCCGAAGGCCAAGTGGAGGAAACCCCCATCACCCCGATCTCGGTGTCGAAATGACCCCCCCCCTCCCACGCCGAGCTGACCAAGCGCCAGTCCCCATCTCCCTCCCCACATTTCTGGGCCGGCAGCCGCGATGACGATTGAGCCTTACACGCCTACGCCCACCCTCCGCTTTTTCACCTGATCCAGCTGGGTTTTCAACACTTCCAGCTGCGGCAAGGAGAGCTCCGCGATGTTCACCTGCTGCGCCATCTTAGGAGGCGGAGACAGAGAGATCCCTCCGCGGACGCCACCTCGGGAGGGCAGTGACGTTCGCTCTAGCTGTTTGGAGTCTATGATCAAGGCGCCCTTTGTGACTCACGGCCAACCGAAAGGGCCGCCCGGCCCAGCCAATAGAAAGACGCTTACGGCTCGGGACGCCCCGCCCCACCATTCTTCTTAAGAAGGCGGAAGCGTCCTTGCCAATGTATGAAAAAAAAAAAATTGCATTACATGCGATCAGATGATCAGATCTATATTGGAGGGTGTAAATAAAAATCGGAACTCCGTTTTGTTTTTTTGGACTCTGCAAATACAAGAGAGTATTCCGACATTTAAGAATTTGGCACAAAGAGGAGGGGGGTCAATTTATTTTCCAAAGCACCAGGAGGCAAGACAAGAAACAATGGATGGAAACTGATCCAAGGAGAGAAGCAACCTGGAATTAAGGAGAAACTTCCTAGCAGTGAGAACAGCTTGCCTTCAGAAGTACTGGGTGCTCCAACACTGAAGGCTTTTAGGAAAAAGCTGGACAGCCATCTGTCTGAAATGACATAGGGTCTTCTGCTTGAGCAAGGGGTTGAACTAGAAGACCTCCAAGGTCCCTTCTAGCTCTATTATGAGTGATTAAATGATTTGTGTTCACTTATATCTTTGAACCTGCCCTATCAGGCAAATTGAGCCCTCTGCTGCCCCCTCCCAAAGCTACCATATTGATCTAACACCACCTACAAGTTCTCAAGACACCATCCCATTGGGGATGATGCAAAGAGCAATCCCATGCATCTGGAGGGTATCTGAGTTCTTTGTTGCATCATGGCATCTAACCGCAGCCTCAGTCTGCTTACTCATTTACTAGTTAGTGTTTCTCAACTTTGACAATTTGAAGATGTGTGGACTTCAACTCCCAGAATTCCTCCTGTGCTATATTATAAGTACATCCTCTATATTCCCCTCCAGATGCACTATGACCGTGATGACGAACCTATGGCACGGGTGTCACAGATGGCATGCGGAGCCATATTGGTGGGCATGCAAGTTGCCCTAGCTCAGCTCCGGTGCGCATGCACGTGCCAGCCAACTGATTTTCAGGCCTTCCGGTCCCACCGGAAGTTGGGAAATTGGCTGTTTCCGGCCTCCTGGGGGATGGGGAAGGCTGTTTTTGCCCTCCCCAGGTTCCTAGAAAGCATCTGGAGCCTGGGGAGGGGGAAAAATGGGCCTACTGGGCCCACCGTGCCATTGCGTGCCAAAAGCAGGGGGTCACGTGCGTATGCGCGGGAGGTGGGGTGTATTGAATTATGGATGTGGGCACAGGCACCCGCGACCCCCCCCCTCCCCCCGCTTTTGGCACGCAACGGCAAAATGGTTAGCCATCACTGCACTATGACTTCAACTATTGTTCTCCTGGTCAACCAAGTAACTCATCTGATGCAATGTAACTGATTGGGGCACACCAAACTGGATAAAACTAATTTAAGATTAGAAAGTAACCTGTGCCTTTGAAGTACTGACTAAAAGTGAATACAAAATTATCCGATATCCTTACTAAATATCTCCTTTTTGAATCTGAGGAACTGTAGAGGAAACAATTGATTCAAGAATGCAGCTGATTTGGATTTGAGAGGGTTGTCTCCTTCTACTGTGTATGCAGAGATTACATCTATTGACATCCCTGAACATGAAGTCTCCCTAAGATCAAAACAAGAGTTTCTCAGGGCAAAAACAGAACTTTATAACAACCAAGGTTGCTCCCCATATATTCCATGTCATAACCTCTGGAAATTTAAATCAGAGGCTCTGACACAGAGTTAGGGATCTGAAGATCAAACAGGAAAGAGTTAATTTCCCATGTTATGGTAAATAATTTATCCAGCTCTGGGTATCCAGCTCATATACTCAAAATCTTGCTTAATCTTGCATAACAAGGAAATTTTGGGACCAAGATAAGCCAAAAGAAATGCCAAAATATAGAAGCTGTACACAATTGTTTACAAAAATACAGAAAATATAAAAAGGCTAAAAAAATACAAAAAAGCTGTACAATACCATCTCCTTCCACTTATGACTGTATGACTATAACCTTGTTGCTGGTATCCTTAAGATTTATATTGTCTGTTTCCTAATATGATTTGATTGCCTATTTGTTCCCTATGACTACCTTTAAGTTGTACCTTATGATTCTTGATGAATGTGTCTTTTCTTTTATGTACACCAAGAGCGTATGCATCAAGACAAATTCCTTGTGTGTCCAATCATACTTGGCCAATTAAGAATTCAATTCTATTCTATTCTATTCTATTTTTACCAAGTCATTTATTAGTAATTTTCAAGTATGCCGCCAACAAACTCTTATCTAATTTATAATTTTTATAAAGATAGAACTAAAATTCCAAGGAGGGGTGTATACATTGTCTAGTAGAATACAAATATTTTAAATTGCATGCCTTCCCAAACATCCATAGTGAATGGCTATATTGACTGGGGCTGCTGAAAGTTGGAATACAAAGTCTGGCAGGACTGTTACCTCTTTCCCATATTTTGTCCAGTCCCTAAGTCTAGACAAGTCAGCTTGAGCATCCTCAGTCAAGACTTGAACATATCCCCTGCCCCAGGTTCAGGTTGCAGGTATACACAGATCTTATTGGCATCCTTCAGTCTCAAGAGACTATGGTATCGTGCTCTGGAAAGAGGTCCTAAAACAGCATCTAGTGTGACCAAAAAGGCCAATTTGAGAGTGGCAATCCCTTCCACACTGAGGGCAGATACATTCTGTCCCTTGCCCAGCCCCCAGATTTCGCTGGTTCTGGGACTACCTCTTTGCCTCAGCCTGCCGAACAAGTGTCCCTTCAAATTGGAGAAGGGCATGCTGTGTCTTTAGCCTCCAAGCTGAACGATTGGAGGTCAGGGTTTCCCAGTTGTTAATGTCCATTCCCAGGGCCTTTAGGTCCCTCTTGCAGATATCCTTATATCACAGCTGTGGTCTCCCTCTGAGGTGCTTTCCCTGCACTAATTCTCCATACAGGAGATCTTTCAGAATCCAACCATCAGCCATTGTCACAACATGCCCCATGGGGCATACGCAGAAGTTGTTTGCTTTTAACTTTTATTGAGGTTTTGAAACTTTAAAATACAAATACAATTTAAGAATAACTTACAATAATTGTTGAACGTTTACTCTGTACAAATGTGATACATATTTCAAAAGATAGCAGCTTACATAGGTTCTTCTGTAAGAACGAATGCAGGCCTGCTACAGTAAAAAGGCAAGGTAAATATACTAGCATAAATTAAATGTTTATCTTTTCTCTTGAAAGTTAAACACAATGTATACTTAAGGCAATTCAAAATGTAGTAATAAATTCATTCAACCCCTTTCACTCCCTCCCCCCCCCTTAAAGGTTATATCTCATGTTTTGTTGAGTTTTCTATTTCAGGAATACTGGTAAGCCATATGCAACTGGAGCAGCTCCAATCATGTATCTGAGCTTGGGAGCCTGGCGGGATTCAATGATGTACTGTAGCAAAGGGGTTCCAGAACCTGCCTTGAGCCAGTTGTTCAGAAGTGCTTGCATATAGCGATCAATATCTCGATCTGTTACATCCCAGAGATTACCCAGCACCAGGGGACTGGAAAACAAGGGAGGGGAAAGAAGTATGTGAGCACAAGTCATGTTTATAACAGAATCCTGGATACATCAATTAGTAGGCAAAACAAAGCAAAAAGTTTACTTGAGTAATACTTAGGCTTGCACAAGCATTCCATGTTGGATGATGTCTCCTTGCTCCTGAAGCTTTAGGACAGGCATCCTCAAACTATGGCTTGCGGGACAGATACGGCCCGCCAACGCAATCTATCCGGCCTGCGTGCAGTGGTGATTAAGCCCCGCCCCCATCCTGCCCTTTCCAGCAGTCGCCCTTATCTTCAATTGCCCCAACACGCTCCTCTGTCCCAAAGTAGGATTTGAGTGGGTGGAAGGGAACAGGGGAAAGGGTAGGAGGGAAGTAGAAGCCCGGCTGGGCTGGCTTTACTTTGGCGTGGGGGGGGGGGGGGGGGAGGGGGGGAGACCCAATACCCCCTCCATGCCTGCCCGCTGCTCTCGCAGTGCTTTGCACTGCACAGCACAGCAAAATCTAGCACGTTTTACAATGGGGGAGACTGGGTCCCCTCTTCCTCCTCCTGGAGCCCATTCCCTGCCCCACTTGCCCCTGGCAGCGTTCTCTCTCTCTCTCTTGGCGGAGAGTAAACCCGGAACTAGCCACCTGCCATTTCCCACCAGTCAGGCAAGGCGGGGAGGGGAAGGGGAGAGACAGATTCTGCTTGATTCAGCCCTTGCCAAAGATGCTCACCCATCAGCCAGTCTCCTTCTCTCTCTCTCTCTCTCTCTCTCTCTCTCTCTCTCTCTCTGTGTGCGTGTGTGTGTGCGTGTGTGTGTCTCCCTCTCTCTCACTCCCTGTCTCTGTGTGTCTTCTCACATGGAAAGACTTGCATGCTTTCCTTGGGGCTTTTCGCTACCCGTTTTTCTTTCTTCCTTTTGGAAATCTGGGCTTGCTGAGGAAGGAGCAGTGGAGGCTTGCCTCCTCCTCCCACTCCTTCTCCTCTCGTGCACACCCTCCCAGCCCCGCCATAGTCGGCCAGGGGGTTGTGAGAGAAGGAGGAAGAGGGGGATCCAGTCTATGTCTCACTCAAGTTCATTATGGGCTTTGCTGTGGGAGGTTTTATCTCCACTCCCTTCCCAGGTATTTGAGTATTTGCAATGATGCAATCTCGCTCAGGTTTTTATATGAATAGTTCAGTCCTGCAAATGCTTTTATAGAAGCTGCATTAGCTTTTGGGTCCTTCTGAATATTTTTGCCTTAGATCCTGATGAGAGCAGTTTACCAAACGTGACTCTGGGTGGCACACAACAGTGAGATAAAACTATATAAAAATTATAGATGTAAAACATAAAAATTCATATCAATAAACAAATTGGCCACGGCCACCCAGTCAACTTGACCACCCAGCCATGCCCACCCAGCCAGTCTGGCCCTCCAACAGTCTGAGGGACCATGAATTGGCCCCGTTTAAAAAATTTGAGGACCCTTGCTTTAGGATAACAAAGATTTCTTTGTATTGGCTTCATGAATACTCTTCCCATCATAGCTTGGAAGTCAGTATATCAGGATTTAGGAACTATGATTCTGGGCAATTACCATGATGATTGACTATCTTTTAGCAACTTACCATCCTGCCATGATGAACTTGAGGATAGCACCAGTTCCCTCCAGGTTGCCCTGTACAGCTAGAGCAGCACTGCTGCAGCCAAAAAGAAAAGCCACAGCTCTGCAATCCATTTTTAAGATGGAATCCACAAAACGTGCGCCTGCCCCATGACCAGCATAGCTAAAAAAAGAAAAAAAAAATGACACCTCAAAAAATCTGGCAGATTCCCATTGTGCAATTTCTTGATTGTCTGTTTCCCATTCATTTGCAGATATAAATGTTAAAAAATATACCTTCCATCAGAAACTAAAAACAGAAAATATTTTAAAATGCTGGCTTCTCAATCACATATTAGAAGGCTGCATCCCCTTTTTTGCTCAATTTATCCATGGCAAAAGAGAGAAGTTTGCTTCCAGCAGGCGTTTTTTTCCATTCTGTTATTTTTCCTTTATTAACATATAAAAAATACATATATCCATATTCATACACACATACAATGGAACAATACATTGGAAATTTTAATATCAAGTAATTTAGCCTAGCCTGAAATCTGCTGTAAAACAAATACTTTGATATGTGTTCTTTCTTGAATCTTTCATTTCATTTTCAATGTTGTATTTAATTTTGAAGAAAAAGTCCAATAATAATGCTTGCAATATTAATATTCAAAACTGTGATTACTACTGATAGACTATCTATTTTGTCTTTGTCATCTACATTTAATACTCTAAGGTACCTAAACAATAGATTATATAAATACCACTGCACTGAAATAAGATATTGTATGAAAACTGATGAAACAATAGATGATCTATATATGATTAGATTTAATAATATGTAAAAGATTGAGCTATTTCTATATTAACACTTTACGAATATATTTTTAGTTTCTTCAAATGTCAGTCATTTAATTACTTACCCTGTATATTCTCTTCTGATTTGATTATCATTACCATATTTTTATTGTATTTTTGATATAATGATACAAAATATATGAGATACATGATATGACATGATATAGAATATGATAAGCAGCAGAGTATTGCCTGCTTAGTTTACCATCCAAAGGGACCATTCTTTTCCTCTGGCATTCTTGCTTGATGCTAGCAAAAGAATTGGGTCTGCTAAGAGATCTTCTCCCCTTGTTTAGAAATTGGTTACAATGAGCCAAAACCTCCCAGCTGAACTGAACACATCTATTAAATGTGTTCTTGCACATGACTTGCTAATATGGTTCTAGGAAGAGGCTAGGCTTGGATTACAAGCTTCAGGATAAGCTTGTTGCTTATTTTGTCATTTAATGTAGGGTCATAAAAGCCACTAATAAATATTTTAGGAATGGGAAAAAGGGGGGTGGGGAGGAAATCAAAGCGTTTCCAACACTGTTGTCCTGGTAAGTAGCCCAAAATATAGTTATGGCATAGAAACGTTTTTCTTTCCCCATAAACCAATTCTTACTTCTCTGTGATATTTTGGTTTTGCATAACTATTATCTGAGACTTTAAATATATAAATTCTTAAGGAACAGTAAACAGTGTTTAAATTCAGAAAAAAATGTATTCCTGAGCAATTTTTTTTTTTTTACTTTTCCATTTTCCTGCATTCTCTAAGCCAGGGGTGTCAAACTCTCCTCGTCATGGCAGCATCACGTGACGTATCGCGACTTTCCCCCCTTCACTAAACCGGGCATGGCCGTGGCCAGCGAGTGACGCATCCAGCCTGCGAGTTTGACAGCCCTGCTCTAGACCTCTGCTCACATACTTCTCAGACAATGAATAGCATTTCTCCAATGAGCCTATGTAGCTGAGATCTACTGTATTAAAACCTTTTTTTAAAGGCAAGAACCCTTGCAATTAAGAGTCTAACCAAGAAAAATGGTTATTCTCTCGGAGCAACTACGTCAGGCCCAGGATCCACTTCCTCTATGTTTTAATAGCTTTCATTACACAGGTTTTCTATCTGCAGTTCATTCAAGCATTCAAACTTTTTGTTGACACTAGTAGAGGATATGCAACTGTCTTGTACTCACATGTAGAGGTCACGTTCTTCGAGGGCCAGTGGTACTTGGTCTGTACTGGGAACCTCTCCCACCACTCCTGTCCATCCAGGTTCACTATCAAATAATAAGCAGAGAAAAAAAAGATGATTGGTTGGAGTGAGTGAGTTTAGCTGTGTCAACATGGTAAGCAACCTTGATTCAAAAGGAAGCCTATGGACAGATTGTGTAATGCTATGGTTTCCCTGATGGATCCGAAATCGGCTGCGATAGATACATAGTGCAAATACCTACCCTTGAAACCATTCTTTGAACATCTGCTCTGTGCCAGGAAGATTTTTGTGTGGGTTCAGAACATAGAAGGTACTGCTGCTATCGACTCCATGATCAAGGATAGTCTCTTCCTGATACTGTTTGAGAGAGATCAAAAGAGTTGCTTCATTAGATGGCGATAAAGCACCATGAAATCAGGCACGAATTTTAGGATGTGAGGATTTTCACTTCATTATCCAAAGTCCATGAGAAGAAAGTGAATGTGTGTGTGTGTGTGTGTGTGTGTGTGTGTGTGTGTGTGTCTTCTATTATCAGCTGTAAAAGCACCAATGAGCATCAAGGAAGGCCACTGTGGGATTCATGCTGTGGTCAGCATATTGCTTCTGAGCCAAGACAGGTTTACCACAAACTGTACTGTTCTTTGAAATGACTTCTTGCAGTATAGCAAGCTCTAATGTAGCTATATTTTTATCTGTATCTGTGTTTGTTTCTCTCTATCTCTATTCTATCTATTCAACCATCTTTGGTCTCCCTTAATATTGTTCAGTCTTTTAAAAGACTATTTAATGGTTATTTTAAACTATTTGCGGGGGGGGGGGGGGGATTTCATACAATTCCCCCCCCCAAATTTAAAGTTTAAAGTTTAAATTCTTTAAACAAACAATGGTACTTGTAAGCAATATTTCACTCTCAATCAAGTTGATTGTTCCTCCTAGTTTGCATGCTGGCTTTCTCAAGACAAGGAACTGAGTTTTTAGAGCTATAGAAATTATGCTAGTTTTCTTAGCTCAAAACAGCTCAGTTGCTCTACTTAGGCCAGCAGAGAAGGCCTAATGAGGATCCCTTTGGTTAAAGAACTCCGACTGTCCAAAAGAAGAGCCTTCTCTGCTGCAGTGTCTTCCAGGGTAAGATCTGCCCCCAATCGCCTATCCTTCCATAAGAGCCTAAAGACCTGGCTCTGCAAATTGGCCTGGGGATTCAATGGGGGAATTCAACTCTAGAGGTGGCTGCTAGATTGACAGCAAGCCATCTCCCCTTCCTGCTTTCTGCTCCCATCTTTTTTATAATCATATTGATGTATTTTCTGTTTTCTTTTTTGTTTGTTTTATTGTTCTATTATTTTGTTCTATTAAACAAATCACTTTGTTTAAATTTCCATTTTATTGTTTTTAAAAATGATTGTTAGCCACCTAGAGTAGCCCACAGCAAGATAGGCAGTAAATAAATTTAATAATAGTAATAATCTCACCTACTGGGTGTAATCTCACCCAGTACCAGAACTAGGTGAGTCAATCCATCAGAACTAATGCCTAAACTATACAAATCAGAGACAGAGGCTTTGATGCTAATAGCATTGGCCAGCTTAAGTGAATCAGTCTTCCTTGCCACTTGCCAGACAGGAAGCAAGGAAATGAATACTATCTCCTAAAAATCTCCCCAGATTCTTGTAAAATAGTGCCTCCTAGCATTTATTAAGCACTCCTTTTCCCTTTAGACTCCAATAACGAGGCAGAACCCTAAGATGCAAAAGAACTGTTATTTAGTGATAGCGTTAAAATTGCTATTAAATGCATCAGAAAGGGTGATGGAAAAGAGCATGATGGAAAAGAGCATATCTGAGTCAAGCTCTCAGCCTCCAGAGAGTTACAGATACTTCACCTTTTTCGCAAGTGAGTAGCTAAGCAGAAAGTGCAAAGATGGTAACCGGGTTATTGACTGGCTTCTTAAGCATGGTATGTTTTCCCAAGGAAGCTTCTGGAGATGCTGCAAAGAAAGATCAAGTGGTCAGTTCCCCTTCCATGAAACATTTATTGGGTGAAGCAAGTCAATAATATGGTAAGTTGCTGAGTCAGTCTTGGAACATTTAGAAAATCAAAATATTTCATGATGATTCTCTCTACATGTTTCCATGGGATGAGAATCCAGGCAGCAGCCTCTTGCACAATACAAGAATGCTGCCCTTGCCATTTGCTCATCCCTGTGGTGAAACAGAGATGAGCTCCATCCTTACTCACTTTATCCAGCACAAGCACCAAGTGGCCACTTGGTGCCTGGCCAGTGTATGATTTCAGTTTGTCCACTGTCTCCTGTAGAAGGCTGAGGGCTCTCTCAGGTTGAGCTGGGTGAAGGCCCCGTACCAAGTGCTCCACAAGTTGTGGAGTTAACAGATGGGATCCAGCCAGTATGACCTATCAAAAAAACAAAAAATAAAAAATAAAAATCCCCATGTCCGGAGCTGCCTGATAATAATAACCTGAGCCGATCATAACAGTAGAAAACAAAAAGGCAATTGGAATTAAAAACATGGCAGATTTCTCATTTGAGCCCAAAAATGTTGCAGGCTGGAGGCTTATTAAAATTCTGAAGGTGTGCCGATAGAAGAACTAATCCCTTTTTTTTAAAAAAATCTCCCTTTTGAAGACAAGGTGTACCTGGCTAACCTCACCTTCTATGGTCAAAGCCAGTCCATCTCCTCACCTTAAGCAAAGCTAAATCGACCTTTTCACAACCACATTCTCTGAGATGTGTTAGGAGATGGGTGGCTTCTTTCACCAAGCTGTCATTCTCACAGGCTGGTAGGAGTGCAATCTTCCAGCAGCTCAGCACATGTGTCTCCAGAGAATCCATCAACGCCTGTGGAGTCAAGCAGAAGAGTCCTTTTAACCGGGGGTGGGGGGTAGGGGCAGAACAGCACAACAGCAGTGTGGTTTGGAGGATGCTACCCCTGACCCGATTCTGATTCCCATCAAAGGAAGAAAGTTCATTACATGTGTATTGGGTGTGTGTGTGTGTGTTGGGGAGGGAGAAGAACTTGAAAAAACGGAGCATGAAGGAATTGGATGTGATTGCACAATCAAGACAGCACATCATCCTGACAGCCTTGATCTCCCACTCTTTTTGTTGAACTCAGAACATTTCAAAGCTTGTCACCACCTCAACTTTGTCAATGCAGTGCCTTTTATATGTGCTTAGATTAGCAATCTCATTATCCCTATTCAACATAATTTATTGATTTATGTCCAGAGGATCATGGACATCATGGGCATTATATTCCTTGAAAACTATAGAGCAGAGATGAAGCCACCAAGAGGACTGACAAAATGGTCAGATATGGGAGATTCCATTCTATACCCTACAATGAACGTCTCTGCACTTGCAGAACAGAAGAGGTACAGTAGAAGATCTGGCTTACATCCTATTTGATTGTTGCCTGTATAAGAGGGTGAGAGACAGGTACTTTGGTCTATATACCAAACAAATGACCCACTAGGATCCCCATATCAAAACAAGTTACCTTATGTTCGGCCAGATTCTGAAAATAACATTTAACACAGCACAGTACTTAAGCAAAATGGTTTGGTTGAGATTGGCATATGTGGGACTGATTGAGGTAGGTTGTAGGGGTGATAGCGAAATATAATTTTATCATATTTTATTTATCTATGTATTAAATTATTGTATTTTATTCCAGTTTCATTTTAAACTGTATTTTATTCCAATTTCATTTTAAACTCTATTTTATTCCAATTCCGTTCTAAATTGTATTTTATCCAATTCCATTTTAGATGGTTTTTAATCAGATTTTAGTAATAATTTGTGTCTGGAACTCTGCATTTCGATATGGCACAAGGGCTAATCAATAAAGTAAACTAACTAAACTGCAAATTTTAACTTGACTGAAAGAGGAAAGTAGTTTTAATATAGGCAGAACAAACGTGCTAAATGGGATTAATTTAATCTACTAAATGAAGGGTTTTTGCCCTTGATATGAAAGAGAACTATGTGTAGTAGGAAAGCAGACTCACCATCATTCTTTTGTCCAATGCTGTCCGACCAGTCCACCAATCCTCTTTCTGTGTGAAATTTGAGATCTCTTTTTGTTTTTGCAGGATGGCTTCGAATTCACTTAGAGCTGCACTTAAGGAGACCTGGAAAAAAAAAACACCAAGGAATATTATGAGATAAAACATGGCCTAAATCCAGAAAGTTTAAAGCAGGGGTCTTCAACCTTGGCAACTTGAAGACTTCAACTCCCAGAGCCCAGCTTTGCTGGCTAAGGAATTATGGGAATTGAAGTCCACAAGTCTTCAAGTTGCCAAGGTTGGAGACCCCTGATTTAAAGTTCTCCTTTTCGCTGTTCTTACCTTGGCATGCAGAGTCTGTATCTGAATGTTCACAGGAGTAGCACCTTTCTCTAACCTTGTCAATAAGAGGATGTCCCCAGTGGTCTCTGGCTGGGTGCTCACCAGAGTCATTATGCACACAGTGACTCCTAAGAAGGAAACAGCAAGACTCTTAAATAAGTTAATTGAAAAGAGAAAATGTAACGAGGTAGTAATATCACAGTAAAACAATACAGGCAAAAAACTGTGTTGTTTGCCAAAGCACAACACAGAGAAAATTCTACTTCAATATCTTGAACTAGGCCTTCAAGCCATCATCTCTGCTCATCGCTCTCCTCCTTTAAACCCTGTATTTTTAGCCCCCCAAAAGTTAGAGCAGTAAAATGAAAAACCCAATTAACGATTGAAAAAAGATGGGCAGGACAGAACTCTGAATGTAAATCACATGACCATGGGGATGCTACAATGTTGGTTAAGTATGAAAAACAGTCATAAGTCACTTTTTTCAGTGATGTTGTAACTTCGGTCACTAAACTGTTGTAAGTCAAGGACTACCTGTATTAATGCACAAGAACCAGTTTGGTGTAGCGTTAAGGTACCAGGCTTGAAACCAAGAGACCATGAGTTCTAGTCCAGCCTTAGGCATGAAGCCAGCTGGGTGACCTTGGACCAGTCATTCTCTCTTAGCAAATAAGGCAAAGGACTTCCCCCCAAAAAACCTTGCCAAGAAAATTGGAGGGGCTAGTTCAGTCATGAAGATTCAAAACTGACCTGAAGGCACACATACATGCCCACGTGCACACACGCACATTAACATACATCTCTGAGAAGGCCCCCTTATGTCTGAGAACAGTCTTCCTTTTCAGAGTGGTGCTACTTGCCAACCACAATCAAAATACAATTCTGTCTTACACATCCATCACATACCAGGGGGGATTTCCTGCAGGCCTTCTCTGAATTTCTTTGTTTCCAACCCTGTTGAGCTGGGGCAACTGAACTCAAAAACGTTCTGAAGTTCTAAGAGCTGCTGAAGCCGAGAATCCGCTTTTCCTTCTTGCAGGGTAAGTGCCTCCAGTTGCTTGGAAACACTGGCCACTGATGTTTTTTTAATTTTGCTAAGGAGGAAATGTAACACTAAGATTATTAAAACATTCTTAAAATGCGTCTCTGCTTTATTGTAAAAATATGCTTTCAGATGTACTCCTTTCTATAGATGTTTCACAAATATATATCCACAGGGAGGCTACCCACTATATCTCTGCATGGTTTACTAATCTGATTTCCAGAAGATTCATAGTAATAAGACAGTTCTGCTGCATCTCTTGCAACTTTACTTCCATTTGGTATAAAATCACAGCAAAATCACTGAAAGAGTCTGTCTGATAAGCACCTTTATGAACTCCTGTTCTGGGATTATCTCCTTCTAATGAGGAACCTTGTTCAGATCCACCAGCATGGTGAATAAGGATAGGATTGTTTGGTGTCATTTTTACATTCTTGCACTTGCCACACTTGTCAAATTGATAAGATACCATGTGTTCTGCCCCAGCTACAGACCCCAAAGAACACAGCACACACAAAGTCAGATCAAACCTTAGTTTACTAAATAAACCAGTCTTTTACAACAACGGCTGTTAATTAATTGCATTAACAGCCACCAAGAATTCTTCATTATTATTTTTTTTGTTTTAATATGCCGCCCTTCTCCGGAGACTCAGGGCGGCTTACAATGCGTTAAGCAATAGCCTTCATACTTTTGTATATTTTATATACAATTCAAAGAAGAATAACTGAAAGCTTACTATGGTTGGCAGAATGCCCAGAAGCAATTTGTAGGAAGCTGATAAGATAAGCAAGACAAGACATGAAGGTATGTGAAGTAAGTTGTTCCCTGCAAATTGCTTCAGCCGGTGTTCCTCCTTAAATAGGCTAAGGGAGTGGCCAATTAGCTCCAAGCCTTACTCTCGAGGAGACCTCCTCCTGAGGAGCCACTCCTGCCTTTTGGCAGCTCTGCACGCCCGTGCATTGAGAAGAGGCTCCTCCTCTTCGTCCTCTTCAGTTAAGGGAGCTTCTGGAGGTTCTGAAGGCCCTGGCTGAATTCCCACCTCTGGCACCACATCTTCTCCAGCCTCCTCATTGTCCGACTCGAGTGCCAGCTGCACAGGCTGCTGGCGCAGCACCACACCAGCCTCCTCACTGTCTGAATCAGCTACTAGCTGCACAGGCCACGTATGGGCCACAACACCATGTTCCCCTTTTCCCCTTCCCATCACTATGAACTTACTTGATTTTCTTATGAATCATGGTCACCTTCTGATGACGAAGAGTGATAGAGACTGACTCAGAAACCAGATAGGCAGTAGCAATGGGGTCCTGGTTCCCAATACACAGCGCCATGAGTTGACAGAGATGGTTGTAGAGGGCACCCAGTGGATAATGGGCAATTGAATGAAAAGCAGCTTGCAGGGAGTCATAGATTGAGTCCATGGATAAGATGTCTGTAACATTGCAAGTTAGGGAAGAAAAACAAAAGCCGACAATCAGTGAAAACCCGAATGTGGTTATGTTGAGATTATTACTCAGTCTATTTCATACTCGAGCAGTGTTCGTTAGTTCTCCTTTTGAATTTGCAATATTAATCTATTAACCTGATTTCTCTAGTCATGGTTCCCTCTCCTCCCAATGTGGGCTACGCCAGCCAAAATACATTCAGAAATAAGTTCTTCTTTCCTAAAGCTTCATTTGTAGATCTGCACTCCACATCCTTCTCGTAGCTCAAGCCAGGATAGATATGATTCTTCATTTTCCGTTTTAAACATTATAAAGAGGTAACACATACAGGCTGCAGCCAGACAACTAGCATTTCGGTAGATTTAAAAGATTTTTTTCTCAAGTAGCCAACTCAATTCCTGTGTTTGTCATGGGGACACTAATTTTACTTTTTCTCCTGCTAGTATGAAGCCCAGGTTGACTGAGTCATCTCTCCTTAGTCCTAGTTTGCCTATGGCTATCATGGAAACTTCCCTTACCATGTGGAACCAATTAGGACATTCTTAATGCCCTTTGCTAACCAAGCAAATGTTTAATTATAGACTGAACTGGGTGGACTTAGTTGCTTCACTCCTCCTATTACAGCCCTATAAGCTATAAATTAATACTTTTGACACTCAAAAAACTAATTTATGTCTCAATATTACTAAATTAGTACCAAGAAAGCAGATGTGTTCGTAATCTAAGAATTCTGAGTCATGAGAATTGCCAGCAATAGGCTGAAATCTATGGATTTTTGCTTGCAGAAGGCAGCTGGTACAAACTATTGCTGATATTCTTAACTCAGCCTTCCTCAGTCCAGTGCCTTCCAATGATGCATAGGTTTCTCATCTCATCAGCCATAGCCAGTACAACCAATGATTTCTGGACTCATCAAAAACTACATCGAAGGACACTAGTCTAGAAAATACTAGTAAACCTAGGCAACAGATTGAACTTGGTCAACTGTAGCAGTGAAAACTAGGATAGAAATTTAAAAATAAATTATCCACAAAAATAGCAGAATTCAAACTTCTCTGTTAAAAAAGATGAAAGGGTTTTCACACAGTATATTGTGTAAGCCATAGTTTAGGTAAATCTTTCCAACAATAATTTCATTTTTAAAAGAAGATTTCACAGAAAACAGATTTCAGTGGCTTTTTACCAACAGGGGCATCTAGTGAGGAGGCAAGTGAGTGTAAATTGAAGGGATCTTCCAAAGCTTTCTTCTCTGTAGCTGAAAACCCTCCCTGTAAGGCAGTGCTAAAATCTCTCCGGAGGACCTCCTGATCTTCTGTGCTTGGTTGTCCTCGAGTTTCTGCAGGAGATAAAGAAACAGAACACCAAAACTTTTTGATCTTGTCCAGACTAGACGTCAAAAAATTGCCTTTGAGGCTATGATCATAATCCATGCCTTCTTTCTAAATCCACAAAGGCTGGAAACTCAACATTTGATGCCTTCTAGTGTTAAATCAGGGTTGCTGAAGATATATTAATCTGGACAGTAAACATCTAGAAAAGTTTGATTTATGGATTTACAGTGCATCATCTATGTGGGCCTGTTGCTGCAAATCCACAGTAATATATTTGAAAAGTAAGGAGGCTTCTGCTCAGGTGGGTTGAAATATTCAGCTACATGTTATATGATGCGATCTCAGTGGATGGAAATGATCATGCTGAGTCTCGTAAAAATCAATTTTAAAAAATCCCAAATGCAAAGGCAAAGTTTTAGAGAAGCAAGGCCTGAACATTTCGTTTTTCTTTTTTTAAAAAATAATTTTTATTGAACTTTTGACTTTTAAAAATAAAATAAAGAAAAATACAACAAAAAACAAAAACACATTAAAAACACATAACAAACATAACATTACATCATATATTATTTTACATCTTACTGTATCGACATGGATATATATTCTCTATTCTTATTCAATTGTTCATCTACGTACTTATACATTAGTATCTATTTACAGAACCATCATTATCCGGTTAACACTATTCAGTAATTTACACTTCCTAGTTTTAACCTGATTAAGTTAATATTCCAAATTCTTATTTTGATTTCTTTTTTTTAACCAATCATATAGTTTGTTCCACTCTATAATATTCCAACTCTTCCCTCTCCTTAATTTCTAGCGTCATCTTATCCATTTCTGCACATTGTAGAATATTTGGAATTACTGTTTCCTCTCCTAGTATG
Organism: Arizona elegans; assembly: GCA_022577455.1. NCBI lineage: Eukaryota > Metazoa > Chordata > Lepidosauria > Squamata > Colubridae > Arizona > Arizona elegans. The sequence continues at coordinate 20,011,869 of JAKOOJ010000003.1, forward strand.
TTATTTTGTTTCCATTCATATGCGACGGTAATCCTTGCTGCCGTAAATATATGAAGTATTCGATATTGTAAAGATTTGTCTATTTTTGGGTTAATTATTCCTAATAATTAGGAATAATTATTCCTAATTATTAGGAATAATGGCTTAAATGGTTTAAATTCCATTTTTAATTGGGTAATTTCCTCCAGCCAATTTTTAATTTTATCCCCCCCCCCCCCCCCCAAATAAATAAATAAATAAATAAATAAATTGGCATCAACATTTTCAGTTGGCTACCACAACTGTTGGGCCAGGCAGGCAAAGAAGAATTTGAAGTAAGCAGGAAGTTGGGATCAGAAATCAATACTACTTCCAATGGTAAATTTTAGATATAAGTTAAAGCAGATTTTTTTCTGTTGATTTCTTTCCTTCCTTGTTGCCTTTACATTTTTCCAAACCACTTAAGAATTTGTGTTTAACAGATCTCCACACCCACTGGAGCCCAGTGGGTGCTATGCTTCAAAGCATAAAGCATAAGAAGGGAAGGAAGAAAGCAGATGGGGAGAAGAAGAGACTGACAGAAACCATGTATCCTCCAGTTTCTTAGTTCAGATGGAGCTTATTTATATCCCTATAATCTCAGCTCCATTTCCAATTTCCAATTTCTGCGTCAGTGTTTTACATTTCTGCTGATATTAATATGAATCTGCAGGCTATTCACCCCTTGATTTTTGCTTTCTATTTTCATAAAATAAAGCCTACCCTTAATAGCTTCCTCTTCATCAGAACCTCGCAAGACTTCAATGTTGTCTTCTGAGCTCTCCCTGTTTGTCTTTAGAATCTCTTTCTCTTCTCCTCCTCCTTGATCTTCCTGAAGAATTCTCTCCTTGGAAGCTTTCTGGATTTCTTCTTGCTTTTCTTGTCTAGTGCCTCTCCTAGTGCTTGGCCTCCCAAGCTGGGGGTTTACCATTTTGGAATGTTTCTGTGAAGAGCCAGCGCGGCACTTCTCCATTTTAGCAAGGTTTGCCTTAGCTGGTTTTCTGTTAGATGTTACCCTCCGTCCTGTCCTGCGAGTAGCAGCCATTGGTTCATTCTCAACACGGAGCTGGGATTCTGGCCCTGCTTCTGGATGGCTTTCAGCATCACTGTCATCGCTGAAGGGAATCTGGGGAGGACAAAAGGATGGGATTTCTCATTTTCTTGGAAAAGAAGGTGAAGGGAGCAGCAGGGATGGTAGAGTACAGAATGGCCAAAAGGGTCAGAGAGATGGAGGGAGTTAGGTGGATGGCTGGGTTTGAAGTGGAAGTGAGTGCTGTAAGGCAGGAGAAGCATGAGCACCTAACGACTGTCAAAACCGCCATCACTAAGCAGTGCAGTCATGTGATGTTTTGCCTAATGACATCATCGCTTAGTGATGGATGTTCTGGTTCTGGTTCCAATTAGGATTGTTAAGCAAGAAGTGTCTGTGTTTTAAAAATTTAGAAACAAAGAGATTTATATGCTTTTCAATGAGAGTAGAGTAGAGTAGAGTAGAGTAGAGTAGAGTAGAGTAGAGTAGAGAATAGAATAGAATAGAATAGAATAGAATAGAATAGAATAGAATAAAATAAAATAGGCTTTATTTGGCCAGGTGTGATTCGACACACAAAGAATTTATCTCCGGTGTAAAAACTCTCAATGTACACGCAAAGCAACAGAATAATAATAATCATGATAATGTTACCAATAGGAGGGGGTATTAAAGAACATGGGAAGGATAATAAAAATATTATAGCAATACAAATATTATAGCCATACTAACGCCATACAACATGCGTAAATATACTTAGACATAAAACAGCACTGTGAGATTGGGAGTTCAGGAGTGATGGCATGAGGAAAAAAACTATATACTATATAAAAAAACACCTATATACTGTATCAAATGGTTGAAGCAACCAATTACAACTGTAACATGCAGAAGTAAAGAATGCTGATTCCCCCCCCCCCCCCCAAAAGGCTATATATCAACTATATACTATAATAATCATGTTCCCTAATCAGGACAAGGGAACCTGGGGTTTTTTTGCGGGGTGGGGGTGGGGGGGTGAGAGGTTGGAATACAGCAAAAGTTTGGTATAGTGGTTAAGGTGCTGGAAACCATGAGATTTTGGGTTCTTGGCCTCACTTAGCCATGAAAGACTAGTTGCCCTCTCTCTCAGTCCAACCTATTTCATTGGACTGTTGGTGTGGGGAAAATAGGAGGCAGGAATATGAGGTACGTTTAGTGCCTTGAGTTGACCAAAATATACATTAAAACGTTGGGATAAAAATCTAATAATAATAACCATCAAAAAGGGACATGGAAAGACAAAGTATTACATGGTCATTTAAAAAAACAAACAGCAGACAAAGCGGATAATAATAAGACCTGGCCATGGCTAAGAGCAGGAAAACTGAAGAAAAAGACAGAGGGGCTAATTCTGGCTGCCTTAAGATCAAATGCATAGAAAGCCAGTATTGAGAAGACAGTAACAGACAGTAAGTGCCGCTTCTGCAAAGAAGCTGAAGAAACAGTGGACCACTTAGTTCACTGCTGCAAAAAAGATCGCACAGAGTGACTACAAACAACAGCACGACAAAGTAGCAACAATGATGCTTTGGAAGATATGCAAGAAATACCATTTGTCTGCAAGCAAGAACTGACGGGACCACAAAACTGAGAAAGCAATTGAAAATGAAGAAACTAAAGTGGTCTGGGACTTTAGAATTCATACCAACAGGCACTGCTATATAATACATCAGACTTAAACAACTGTTCATCAGAAACACCAAAAAAAAAAAAAAAAGTCAGAATAGTGGACATGGCAGTGCCTGGGGACAACTGAAGAGAAAGATCTAGAGAAGATAACAAACATCAACATCTGCCTGTCCCAGTTCCTTGGGAAGGGCTCGATAAAAATGCCAAATCTAGTCTAAACATCTGGCTGACTGTGCAATGAACCATTAACTTGTCATCCTGCCCAACCACTGGTTAAGATTCTTGGAGCTTTTGAGACCACCACTATATCAACACCCACAAGGAACATGTTGATTACATATGTAATGCATTTGCAATTAAAGCCAACCTGCTTTATATATGTATACACCAGCTAAGCAAAATATTCTGTGTTTTATGAGAATAACATCTTTATTCATTTGCAAAGTCAAACCTCCTTTCATTGCATGGTTATTCGACCCCTCAAGTTAATTAAATTACCTTAATTCGGGATTTCATTCTCCTGGTTACTTTGGGAGCCTTTGGAAGTTCAGAGTTCAGTTTTGGAGAGGATTCCTCAAACACCACAAATGAAGCCTTGTGGGTAATGATGGACTTGGCACTTAAGGACAGGTTTTTCTTGGAGACCGGAAGGGATTTTTGGGCGGGGGTACAGAAGGATTCAATAGGAGGCTTAAGAACAATGGGAGGAGTGTCTGAATCAGAGTCAGCCAGGGCAAAGGGGTCATTTAGGTTGACCACAGGCTGAGTTTTGGTCCCTCTGATTCTCTTAGGCTTCGATTTTGAGACAGGTCCTGGCTGCTTCTTTGTTCTGCTTTTCAGAGATGATGCATAAACTGTATTGAAAGTCTCTTCTGTTGTTGTTCCTGGCTTGATTTCCTGGTTTCCGGTAAGAGGAAATGGGGACTTCCAGGACCAAGTACTGGACAGTATATTTTCTGCATAACTGTCTTGTCTGGAGGTGAGAACAGAAATTGCAGCCACAGCTCTGGCAAGGAGGAGTTGGGCCCTGCAGTATTCAAGTTCAAGCAGTTGAGGCCTTTTGGAGGAAAGGAAGGTCAAACCCTTCTCCAGAAACTGCCAGAGTTTCTTTCCTGGTCTACTGCTGTTCATGCTTTGCTTTGTCAGAAGAACATAGATGTGGGCCATTAGGCCATCAAGGAACCCAATGGTGGACTGACATGGAGCGACAACTTTCTTCCCTTCCTGCTGACATACACCTGCTACCACCTGGGTGATGCGCTGGGCCACAGTGGTGCACCGTTGCAGAATGGCCTCAAGGAGATGCAATCCTTCCCCGCTCTTCCCAAATGTCAAATCTCCCTCCACTGAGATGATCAGCCAACGGAGGCAGATGGTGGAGAGGATGACATCAGAACATAGCAAACAGCAACACTTATCTGAGTGGCTCAAGAAACTGGGCTGTTTCTTCAGCTTCGGCCTCAGGACAGGTGAAGTAGTTAGAGTCTTCTGCACAGAGACTGTATCAATGAATTCAAGGCAGGCTTCTTTCAAGAAAGTCTGTTCTTCGGTAGACTCCAAGTGCAGGCTTTCGGGCTTCTTGCCCTTAGGGCCTCCTTTTTTGGGCTTGATTCTCACCTCCCCATTTCCTCCTTTGGTTTCAAACACTAGCAATAAAAGAGAAAGGTTCATTCAGTAATGTGTTCTCCTATCAATGAACTTAACAAAATGAAAAATCTACAACCTTTTCTTAAATGCTTAAACAAGTTTGTGACCCATCACAAGGCCCTCACTTGACACACCCATACCTGAAGCCCTTATAAACCGAAGAACACGGACACTGACATCCCCTAAATTCTGCTGAAGATGTTACCTAGCCTGGTAATGAAACATTCAGAAACCAACCCACAAGCTCGGAGAACGAAACTTTATCTTCAAGTTTGCTACTATTCGAATGTATTTCCTCCCACTAATTTTGACAGACTTGCAAAGATTCTCCTATTTTAGGGAAGATCTTTTCAGAAACAAACTCTGAGTAGAACTCAGAGTCAAGTAGAACTTGACAAGTTCTTGACAAGTAAAACTTGTCAAAGTTTCTGTCAAGAACTACTACCAAAAATGCCCAGGCCAATTCTTTGGGCTCCAGATGTAGAGGAGTACAAAGAGCAGTTATGTAAATAGCAATTTAGCCCTGAAAGAGAGAAGGGAGTTAAAAAAACAAAAAACCTCAAGACTCAACCACATTCAGCTTCTTTGGCTAGTCATAAAAACAAATGATTTCACCAAGAAACTAAGTTTAAGTCCTAAAGAAACTAAGTTCTGGTCTAAAGTCTGAAATGCTGTGCATATGATCCTCAAAAACTGACCAATGTACAAAGCATTCAAATGCTAATAGAAGCAACATAGAAAAAATCTGATGTTTTTGATCAAAAAGATCAAAGGTTTTGTCAGGGGCATTATGTTGAATTCCCCAGGACAGCATCCTCTGATGTCTTGCTTCCTAATATTTACCTCTGTTGTGAAGATTACTGGAATTTGAGCACAAATCTTAAGAATAGGCTCTCAATTTATTATTTCATAATTTGACAATGAATCCTGTCCTGCAAATTCTGGCTTCTTTTGCACAAAATAAACTGGTGGGAGATGGCACCACTCACCAGGAGGGCAATGTAATGTGGTCCTTCCCCCAAAAACACTTGCTCTTTTTTTTTTAAAGCCTTCACATTATTCCTGAAACACAGCTTAAATAAATTGCTGCCTGAAATGAAATACAATCTATCAACCTGGAACCTCAGTTGCTCCAAGTAAGACTGGTTTTTTTAATAGAGTGGTTGATCAACCCATTCAAACCAACATATTCCTTGCAACAAAAAGCCCTCAGCGCTACCATTATTTTTGTTGTTTTTAATACTTTAATGTGCTTGGTTTAATAGTTTTAATATGGTTTTATATGTTTTCACTTTTGATTGGGAGCTGCCTGGAGTTGGTTAGAAAATGGGCAGCTATGTAAATGTCTTAAGTAAATAAAATAAAATAAAATAAAATAAAATAAAATAATAAAATAAAATAAAATAAAATAAAATAAAATAAAATAAAATAAAATAAAATAAAATAAAATAAAATAAAATAAAATAAAATAAAATAAAATAATAAAATAAAATAAAATAAAATAAAATAAAATAAAATAAAATAAAATAAAATAATAAAATAATTCAACCCTGCTTAGATTTATCACCTGTGCCCGATTCAAGAAGAAAGAGGACCTGCTCAAGATCTGAGCCACACAGATCCAGATTGTTGCGCTGGAGCTCCAGCTCGCTCTTCAGAACCAGAAAGCGAGCACACCTAAGAAGAAAAGTAAAAAGCCACATATCCTCTGTAACAAGATGGTATCCTTCATTGTTTCCATGGGCTTAGCAGCCCAGTTAGTCAACATTTCAAATTTTTGACTTGCAACTGCCATTCACTAACAGATGCACCCAATCTTATATACACCACACACAATTCCTTTTAAATAATTCATAGTCCTTTTGTTAGCATTATTCTTGCTGCAATAAGTAATAAGAGCAACAGCAACAATAGCAATATATAATGTTTTATGGATCCCAAAGTGTTTCAAATGATTAGTTCTATGTCAAGGCAAACCAAGAACATCCAGAAGTTGTCTTATGTTTTAGTGAAGGGTTAGAAGTTCATTTTAATTCAACGTCTGTAATTTCCCACAATTCTGCCCCTTTTGTTTTATCTGCCTATTTCTTACCATCGAATGGATTGCACCTTCATGGAAATTTTGAGCGTTTCCAGGCAAAAAGCTTTGGCTTCGTTTATAATTTCAATCTTGCTAAGGAGAGACACAAAACGCTCTGAACAAACAAACATATCTGCCAGCACCTGCCATTTCTGCACCAGGTTATCACCTGAAAAGAGAGGAATAAAGAGGGAAAGGAAAAGCTTTATGTGGAGGTGGCAAAGATGAGCATAAGCTGAGATATTAAATGGTTCAGTCAGTGAAATATGTAAAGCATTCTGGAACATGAGCAAAATCCTACTTAGCTCACAGCTGGGCCACATAACACCCATTTTGAGATTCCATAAAGTCTCTTCCAATCATTATAATAAATTAGTTGTTCATGCCATTTTGAAGCCAAAAGGTGTTTTAATTATGATACATACGTTACAAATAGGTTAATGTACTAAATGAAACTCCAAAACCACCAAACCTTTTCCCAAAGCTAGGGAAAAAAAGAGGAAATAGTTGCCTGGATAAGTGCAGTTCTTCCCACTTTGCATCATCTCCAAACCTTCTCTGGTATTTATTTTTCCCTAAATGTTAAGTTTACCCAATAATTGTTAAAATAATTGATTTAACCAAAATAGACATACAAGGCAATCACTAAATATAAAATAATCATAGTTAAATGTGAAACAGGGCAGGCTCCTTTGGAATAGTGGTGCCTTCATTTTTCACAATGACTTTTCAGATTTCTAAATATTAGGTTAGCATTACCCCACATATTCTTAAACCTAATATGCAAACTTAGTAGAGCAAATGGACCAAGAGAACAAAGAAGCAAACAATGTAATTGTGTTGACCCTTTCTTTAAATCCTTAGAAAAGGGAATTTCATCACTAAGGACTTGCCTAACTTTCAGACAGTATACAAAAAATATTTTTTTCAGTCTTTATACTAGGCAAATTTAATTAAAAAGCCATAGACAGCTAATAGCTTCAAGATCACAGGCTTTTAGCCACTGCAAGAGTTCTTAACACACATAGAAAAACAGTAATAATTTACCATGGTCTATAAACGGATGCTCAAGAGACTCTTTTGTTGATGCATCACTGGTAATGAGCGAAAAGTTCAAGAGGATGCTACGGTACAGTCTGTGTGCATCACTTAGAGCCGTTTCAGGAGTCTTCCATCCTGCACAGTAGAAGAGAAAAATATTACACTCTTTAAATGCTTTGGCTTTTGAGAAACTCTTTCCTCAAGAGATCCATGTAATGGGATCTCTGCACTGTTGTTATTTCTGAGGAGTGTTACAGGTATTGTTGAGAATCATTCTTCCCAACCTGTGGCTTGGGACCATAGCTGCAGAGGAACCATGGACCATGGGACAATTTAATTTCTGCAAATGCCAAAATTAAGAACACAACTTCAATAAACAAGATCTCACAAGACTATCCTTCCTTTTAATAACTTATTTAATTTATATTTTATTTGGGGGAACAGTGTCTGCTTTTGGATGATAACGTAGTGGTCCGTACAACATTGTCTACAGGCACATATGAAATCCACACACCAAACCTTAGTCAGAAGAATGCAACCTACAATATTTTCCAAGATTGCACATTTAAGAAATAAGCTGTTTTTCATAGTGGTAAATCCACCATTACATAGTTTTCCAAGGATGAAAAAGGCCATATAATGAAACAGTGAAGCATTCCAGAAGCATGGCATCTTTTGGGAGGGGGGGATTTTAAAGAAAAGAATGAAATGATTTGTAAACACCTTCTCAAATACCCCCTTTTTAACATTTTATGGATGAGAATGGGAACTGAAAGCTTCCAGGAGGGAAGACCTATTTCTTACTCTTTAACCATCATCTTCCCTGCAAGATGGACTCTCCAAATGCCCACAAATGCTGCTCTAAGAACGTAGAGCAGTTATTTTTAATTCTGCTTTTCTTTGCTCCCTATGCTCTAAGGTTTGAAAGTCAGTTTCTGGACCAGTTGAGGATCTTAAAAACCATAGGGTAAAACTTTCTGCTTGAATGGATTGTGCTGCTATTTTACAGTTTGCTTCCGGTTCTCTACCTATAGTAGGAAGCATATTGCACATGAAAGAAAAAGGGGCAACACAGATTTTTTTTCACACTCACCTTGAACAGAGAGCTTCTGTCTGAGTGTCAGTGGGAGAGTGGAAGAAGGTAAGATAAGATAAGCAGCAGTTAGCTGGAGAACACTGGCTCGCAGCAGATACCAGACCTTAGAGGATCTTTGCAAAGTTGGATTTTGAAGGATTTCTACCAACAGATTGAGGCCTTCTTCAATCTGTTCATAAATAAAAAAGAAGAAGAAACATCAATTGCTAAGAAGACTGTGCTCCATTCTGGAAATCAGTCAGCCATTTTCAGTAATTCATGTTTCAGATTGCAGATTGTATCCAATATTTGTTAGTAAATTGAATAAATTAAGAAAGGGGACTGAATCAATTTCTTGCTTTCTACAGTAGTCTGCTTCCCAGAAAGTTGGTCACTTGAGGCCTTTGAAGTGCCAAGCTCATGGTGCCAGAGATTGATTCCTTACTTTTCTAAGCTACATGGCTCTCTGTTACACCAGTTCTATCATCCAGTTAATCATAGTTCTTGTTGTTCAGGAGGAAGGCCTTATATACCATTGCTGGTTTGAAAATGTTTTTAATAATCTTTTCACAAAAGTATGCCAATAATCTTTTTAAAGGATAAAATGTTAAAAATAGAGTAATGTGACTGTGAAAAAGGACAAGAAGATTCATTAACAATCATCACTAAATTTACCAATACAGGCTACAATGATTATTGTACAGTCTTCCAGAATAACCTTTAAAAAAATGATTTCCAGTTGTTACTGCACAAAAATTCCAAGTATCGCTCACCACTAGTCAAGCCACTGGGAGGTAGTTCAGTAGCATCTGTAGGGACAGGGTGCACCATTTCTGGTAGCATTATGGTCATTCTAGGTATGGAAGGTGCCGCTGCTATTTATTGTATAGGTACTCAAGTGGGTAATGTATATTTCAAAGACAACCAGTTGATAATCTAGCTATGACGAATCTCGCCAGTTCAAATACCGGTAAGCACAGCTGAAGAAGTAGTATCTAGGCAAGAAGGTTAACTAAACAAGAAGGTTAACTACCTTTCGATAGCAGAGCCAAATAGTAACTATTACAACAGCCTCGCTTTGTGACTCTACAGAAGCAGGATATCCATGTTGCTTTCTAGTATGTCATGCTAGATACAACTAGAATCAATGCCCATTCTGACTAGCAGCTGAATTCAGCCAATCTAGAGGGCTAGAGCTAACATAGATGAAGGCCAAGATACCTTTTAACAACAGATTTTTTTTTAGCACACCATCTTATTAATCCCAGAGATCATCAATACATATAAAAAGGCATTCTACCACAAATACCTTGCAGTTTGCTAAATGCAGTGTGCTATGGAGCACAGCCAGTGTTTGATTCATCAGCAAGTAGGAGCTATTATTTTCATCTACATTTTTCAGGCATAGTTCAGCTTCCTTTAAAAGAGTCTAAAAAAAAAAAAAGAAAAGAAAAAAAAGGGGGGGGGGGGACATTTTCAGAACAGGTAGCCCAGTAGCATTTAATAAGAAAATGTAGCTAATGTTTGTCCACCAGCAATTCATCTCATCAGCCTAAAGACTCTTTAAGTTGTGAAAAATCCTTTAAGGAGGAGACCGATCCTCCGTATACCTTCCCCTCTAGAATGTAAGATAGACTTTTCCTCTCAAGAAGCTTATATAATAGAAGCAAAGGTGATGCTGCAACTCTCTACATCAGCGGTTCTCAACCTGGGGGTCGCGACCCCTTTGGGGGTCGAACGGCCATTTCACGGGGGTCGCCAAAGCCCTCTCTCACCCCCCTCCCCATGCCTTCACTCACCCTCTGCCTCTGCTGGATCGCCCGGTCGCCGTTCGCTTACCCCGCCCACTCCCAATCTATTGCTGCTCGATGGCTAGAGGGGAAAAAAACTTTAAATTCTTGCCGCGGGGCTTCAAAGAGCCGCCCTACTCTCAACTGTTTTGCGGAGGGCTCTGTTGCTAGCTAGATGCAAAGAGGTAAATTCCTGGAGCAGATTTCCCCTCTAGCTATGCTCAAAAAGCAAAATTGAAAGTAAGCAGGGTCTTGGCTGCAACGTGACAAAATGAGGCAGAGAGATTTCTTTTTCTTTTTCCTCACCAAAAAAGGTAGGTGCAAACTGCAAACAATGGGAAATTTAGGGCAAAAGAGGAGATTCAAGATTTTAAAACACAGAAGAAAAAAAGCTCTATTTAACTAGGGAATTGTAATAATTGAGATACTGTTAATTGCATATTGTGTTGAAAGCAGAAATGGTTAAGTTGTGGTTTGGAGGAATATATGGGGGAAATTATTTGGTTTATTATTATTGGTAAATATAATTAATTGATTTGTAAGAAATTGGATTGCATGGAAATAATTGGAATATTCATGTTCATATTGATTAATATACAAAAAAGGTAGTTATATAACTAATTGATTTATATTAAAATGTGGAATTTGTATTAAACAACTGTATTACATAATTAACCAATGTGAGGATGGATATAAAAATAGATGACAATGGGAAGGGGTATAATATAGAATAGAAGGGAAAAATTGAATTTGATTAAGATTAGAGATGAGGATGAAGGGTAATATTGGTTTTTTTTAAAAAATAGATGAGGAATAAATATGGTAAAAAGGAAATATAAAAATTGTAAATTTAATTGAAATGACTAAATACTGTGTTGGAAGAAATATCCTTCTGGGTTCTGCTCCAAGTGGGGAAAAAGACACTGGAAACATGGAGACTGCTTGGAAAGATTGTTTAATGGTGGACAGGATCACATGGCTTGATGGGGCCCATTGTGTTAGTTTCTGTTGCTATTGTGTTGCAAATGTCCTTTGACAAAGGATTGAGTTTCTGCCTCTGGCCCATTAACAAAGGGTGGGGGGCAGGAAGGTGGGAGTTGCTTTCTCTGTAAAATATGCTTCTCCATTTCTCATACAGGAAAATATAATATTCTGCCTTTTTAATATTTCCCAAAATATTTCATTCTTCTAGGAAAGGGGTGGGTGCTAACCTCCTACAACTGTTTAAATTTGTGGACCGGCCAAATACTCTGTTCAAAGAAAATACGTTGTATGTTTGTATGTGTGTTTCTAATTATTACTATTTATTGCTATTTGTTCTCTTTTATTCTTTAAAATTTAACAATTCATTCTTTATCTTAATATCTTAATATTTGTTTGGGGTTGGCTTTCTTCCCTTTCATCTTTTTTATTGTACAGCAATCTTTCTCCTCAAACCTACCACCTCTGTCTTTTTTCTTTCTTACTTTCTCTTTCCCCCCTTCTTCTTCTCCCTACTTCCTCTTTCTTTCTCCTTCTCCTCCTCTCTTCCTCCCTCTCTTACCTTTACTCCTACTCTAATTTCCCTTCCCTTTCTTCATCCCTCTCTATTGCTGTATCCTTTTATGCATATGGACTACTCAGAGGGCTGAAAAGGTTAGTTTTGACTGGTCCTCGCACTTTTGACCAGTCCTCGAACTTACGACTGTCCTCACAATTTACATTTTTGCCCTATCTTATACCATGTTGAAGAGAAGCAGTTGTGAAATGAGTGACATGGTTGTTAAGAATGCTGCACAGGCATAAATGTGAGGATGGTCATAAGTGTGAGGACCAGTCAAACGTGCGAGGGCCTGTCAGAAATGACTTTTTTCAGCCCTCTGAGTAGTCCCTATACACATAGCCATGGCCACTCGGTCACATGGCCAGCTAGCCACGCCCACTCAGTCACATGGCCTCCAAGCCACGCCCACAAAATAAGCCACACCCACAGAACCGGTAGTAAAAATAATTAGAACCCATCCCTGGTTGGGGGTCCAGCCTTTGAAGACCCCGGCTCCCCCAAAGCTTCAACTGGTCCAGAATGCAGCGGCACAAGCAGTAATGGGCATGTCTTGTATGGGCATGTATGCTTTGTAAGCTTCACTAGTTGTCAGTTTGCTTCTAGGTGTGATTCAAAGTGCTACCTGTAAATTCTTACATGGCATAGAACCTTGTTTCTTAAGACCACTTGCTTTCCATAGCATTTGCCCAGGCAATCTAACCTGGCAGGGTTGGTGTACTCTGGGTTCCTTAATTAGACATCATTATCTCTTGGGACAAGGAACTGCACTTTCTCTGTAATAGCACTCCTGCCCTCTGGAATGAGGTTCCCTGTGAAATCTGGATGGTCCCTACTCTGCTTTTGTTTAGAAGAGCAATCAAGGCCTAACTTTCCACCAAGCCTTTGACAAGGAAGAATGAGACCTTTTGCTTCATTCCACTTGCCGTCTTTCATCTTTTACATCTTATTGATTATACTTTAATTTCTTTATTGATTGTTGTGAACCGCTCAGTGTCATTGGGAGGCATATGGCAATCAACTGCTTTCATGGCTTGTCTTAATTTACTGTGAACATACAAAATGCTGCATTTATATGTAGCTTGCTTTTCCCTTCTTATTCCTCCCTTCATGAAAGACAGGAAACATTTCTTTATGAATCTGGGTTTTTGCTATACTATTTTTTTTTACACTTTCAATGTTATTTTATGGTATTTAAAAATAAAAATAGTAAACCAGAATGTGATAATAATCAGGAGAAGTCGATTAAACTCCATGTTTCCTATACTGGAAATCATTTTAGCAAACCATGGATTTTGGGTGTATAAACTTCAAAGTCCAATTCCAGAAATCTCCCGTTGCAGTGTTTTAGTTGTACAGAACAGAATAGAACAAAACAGAACAGAACAGAATAACAGAGTTGGAAGCAACCTTAGTGGTCTCCTGGTCCAACCCCCTGTTCAGGCAGAAAACTCAATACCATTTCAGACAAATGGTTATCCAATCTTTTCTTAAACACTTCCAGTGTTGGAGCATTTACAACTTATGGAGGCAAGCTATTCCACTGATTAATCATTCTAACTGTCAGGAAATTTCTCTTTAGTTCTAAGTTGCTTCTCTCCTGGATTAGTTTCCACCCATTGCTTCTTGTCCTGCCCTCAGGTGCTTTGGAGAATAGCTTGACTCCCTCTTCTTTGTGGCAACCCTGGAGATATTGGAACACTGCTATCAGGTCACCCCTAGTCCTTCTTTTCATCAAATTAGTCATACCCAAACCCAGCAACCGTTCTTTATATGTTTTAATTCATATGCATGGGCAGACCTAAATGGACCAACAGCATAACAATGGGCTATAAACAAAGATATGGGCTTGTGATGCTCAGTCTGTTGGGATATTTCTGTTGTGACCACATTTCATACTCACCTCAGCATAACTGGGACACTCCAGTTGGAGAAGGAGCTTAACTATTTGGCACAAGGCACTGGTTTTCCCAACAAAATCTTTAAGTGCACCAGAAAGAGTTATTATGAGGAAGAAGCTCTCTATAGACTCTAAAGGCTGTAAAATAAAAACAGAACAAAACATTTAGATATGTAACTTTGAGCAGGAGGGTAAAACAGGAAATGTAGAGGATAGAAATATAATATGTGTAATAGAGATGACCAGCTATAACCTTCTGGAAAAATCTGATGGCCCAAACCTGTTCCTGTAGAACTGAGGTACTGTAGTAAAAGTTGCCATTGTTTAAACAGAAAACTAAACAAAACTAAACTAAAACAATATGCAGTTTGGAAATTTTTACTGGACTTGAATAACCTACGCTTCCCATTTCTCCCTGAACAGGAAACAAACTCATATTGCAAGCTTTATTATTCAGCCAGTCCATAAGCTTACAAAGCAAGCAGAGCACATGCTGGAGACTCATTTCACTGAAACTGAACAAAAACTGAAACTGTTAGTACTTTATTAACAATTTTATGGCCATTATCTTCCAAATAAAGTTGCCATAGCCATTGGTCACCAGCTGGCCATCTACTTTGCTTTCTTTCTGATTGGGAAAAAAAACTTTCAAACATAAACCTGGACAGAAGAGAAATCATAAATAGAATTATCCTACATACGGCACAACATATTTTATTCCATTGCAAGAATTCATTCAAAATGCCGACTCAACGTTTTGGAAAGCCATTTTAAAATAAGTATATATGACAGTGCTTGTTTTGGGAAACTTTGCATCATCTACTTTTTCTATTGTTCCTGTACTGAAAATTACGGAAGTGCAAGAAAAAGGAACAGTGCCAAGAAACTGGAAAGCCCTGATTCTAAGCATCTGCTACACACTTTTGCAAGCTTTAAAACCTTTATGACTAATGTACCTACTGTGTTTTTTAAAAACATGAATATACTGACCTACTACAATCTCAGAAAAACTCACGGAATGCTACAGAGATTCAAAACGTTTTTATTTTAAAAAGCTTGGAGATCAAGAGGAGCGATCTGGAGATGCCACCTTGCCAATTAGCATCCTTTTATGACAGTCAGTGGGTGAAAAAGTACAGGTGGATGCTACAAATAAAACCACAAGTAGTCCTTCTTTAGCAACTGCCTTGTTAGCAAATACAGTGGTAATAAAAATAATAAAATAATTTTCTCACTAATCTGCATTTATACCCAAATTTCTATGCTTGACAACAACACATGCTGGAGAGTGAACGCTGGCATTGCAACCATGTTGCTTAACAGCCACTTCGCCAAAACCAATTGGAGTTGCTTAAATGAGGACTACCTGTACCTTCAAGCTTATTCTATGGGTAATATACTTCCCCAAACTCCTTTGTACATTTTGACTTCGTTCTTGCAACCAGCATTAACATTTCCACCATACATACATTTGGGAAACCTGCAGAGCTTCAACTGTTCTTGTATTCATGATTCCCAGAGTCCTTCCCCACTGGCTATGGTGGAAGGCCAGGGATTCTCCACTCCTTCTTTCACTAGACTAGCGATTCATATCCAGTCAAGGTTAAAATCAATGATGCTTTTTGGAGCAGGAGCCCCCAACCTGTGGGCCGCAGCCCACTAGTGGGCCATGGGGGGGGGTTGCAACTGGGCTACAAAAAAGGTCCTTTCAGTGCGTGCGTACATCCTTACTTGCGCACTCCATTTGAGTGAGCAGCAGGTGCGTGTGCACATTGCTCGCGCAAACCGCTGGTGCCAGCCGCTCATGCAGAACCATCCTCTCTCCCCACTCCCACTGGTCCACAAAGCCGGAAACATTGGGGAACTCTGTTTTAGAGCACCTCAATCCAATATCATTCTTAGATATTCTAACTAAGCGAAATAGTTAATCTTGCTTGGAAATTTTCTACTGGTAACACTGCATGTTTGAGAACAAAACAGCAGGTTGTTTTATTACTATAAGCAGCAACAAGTGGAAGGCCACTCTTTCTCCTATAATCTGATTGGGAAGGGAGTTAACATTTGTGGTTAGAAGGGCAGAAAAGATGCATCACATTTGTGAGGTGCATAAACGGTTGTCATCTCTCATCTTCTCTAATTCCTGAGGCCCAAGACTTTACCTAAGTACAGGTAGCCCTAGATTTATAACAGTTCACTTAGTGACCGTTTGAATTTATGACGGCACTGAAAAAAGTGACTTGTGTGACTGTTTTACACATGTATGACCGTTGTGGCACCTCCACGGTCATGTGCTCAAAATTCAGATGCTTGGCAAATGGTTCATATTTATGATGGTTACCGTGTCCTGGGACCATGTGATCAGTTTTTGTGACCTTCTGACAAGTAAAATCAATGGGAAAGCCAGATTCACTGTGTTTCTAATTTAAGAACTTCAGTGATTCACTTAACAAATGTGCTGAGAAAAGTTGCAAAATGAGGCAAAGCTCAATTAACAAATTTCTCACTTAGCACCATAAATTTTGGGATTAATTGTGGTCGTAAATTGAGAACTACCTGTATCCCAGGCAGGCAAGAGAGGGTTGGAGTGGGAAGGAAAGAAAAAAAAGAGCGAACCTCAAGAAAGCTGAAGGAGCAAAGTCAGGTTATACAAAATTCCCAGACAAAATGGCCAGCATTTAATATACCTTTCCCATCATTCTGTATAAAGCTGCCATGATATGCAGGGATGCTGCTGTCTGCTCGATGCTCCGCACAGCTGGGATCCTGCCTTTTGATAGGAGCTGTTTCCATAAGGCAAGGGCATCCTCCAAACATCTGGATTGCACTGGAAAGAAAGCAAAGGGTTAGGCAAAGACAGATTACAAATTTAATAGGAATATTTTACCTCAATTCTGCCTTCAGCATAGGCAGCACATTGGGGTAGTAATAAACTCTCCTTTACTACCCTTGTGTAAGGTAACAGGGTTAACAATTGAAACACTGTACTTCTTAATTATGGCATGGAATGCTACTTCTTGGCACAACCCGAGTTTGCAGTATCAAATACCTTTTCTTTAAAAAAAAATAGGTTGTGTTTATTGTTGTTACATGTTACATGCTTTTATATTATGCTCATTTGTTTTTAATACTTTCCAACAAAAGAACTCTTATAAAGAACAAAAACTGAAATTAAGAAATCTTTGTTTTATTGTGTAAACTGGTTATGGAGCCTAGATTTAGACTTCCTGTTTTCTATTTGAGTGTTTCCAGTAGAAAATTTCCAAGCAAGATTAACTATTTTGCTTAATTACAAAGGTTCAGAATGATATTGGATTGAGATGATCTAAAAAGCATCACTGATTTTACCTCTGTTTGGATATGGAAAATTGTTTTTCTAATATAATTTTTATTAAGAGTTTTAATTCCAGTAGTAAAAATTATACAAATTAGAGAAATAAGAGAATGGAAAAAAGAACTAAAGAAAAAGAAAAAAGAGAATAATAAAAAAAAAGAACTAAAGAAAAAAACAGAAGAAAAAAGAAATTTATAAAGAAGTGTCTTCTAATCTTCATCACAACAAATGTATACAATTTAACAACTCTTCATCCTTTATAAAGTTAAACAGGTATCTCTTGATTCAATATTTTATCCCTTATCTATAAGCAAATCCATAAAGTATCAACTTTTCATTCCTGGTATCAGCAAAAAGTCCATAAAGGGTTGCCTGACTATTACAAAATGTCTTATTTTAACTTTGAACAAATAAACCAATAAGGGGATAGTTTCATGTGCTCGCCGGCAGCTTGCGTGACCTGGTTCCCAACAGGCCATGGACTGGGACCGGGCCATGAACCTGTGACATTGTTTTCAAAGTAAAATGTAAAATTTTATTTGGTAAAGTAGTCCAAGGAGAGGAAAGTTGAATGTTGAAACATTAAAAAGGATGCCTTAACAATAAAGAAATATCCTCTCATTTCTACCAGCATCTCCCAACTTCTAAACATGTCTCCTGTCTCCTATTCCTGTATAATACCACTAATACCGTCCCAGCAAGGTACAGGATTACAAGAACTCTACCAGTCTTATTATTTATTACCCTTTTTATTTAATCTAATGCCTCTTTGAATTTAACAGTTCCCTTCATCCAATAGCAATATAAATTTCCTCACCAGAATCTGCACATAGATTAAATGCAATGCCAAGATACAGGAACTTGTCATCGTGGGATTTATCTTCATAAGTGAGATCATTGGTTTCAAAGCTCTGAAGAACTTCTGTGCCTTTTTGTCCCTGAGTATTTCTGGTTCTCTGCTCTTGCTTGATACTCTGTTTGAGAGAGGAGAACTGACATTAAACCCACCAAGTATTGCAAACAGCATACTTGGTATGTACCGTAAGTAAGCCAGACAAGTATGTAAGCCATAAGGTGTTCTTGCTGTCTCTGTCCCATTCCTCTATGTCCCATATGCCACAACTTTGGATAAGACAACTTCAGAGCTACCAGAGAGAGATTTCATTGAGCCCCTCCTGCAAGATGCATTATATTATATTATTATTATTATTTATTAAATTTATATCCCGCCCTTCTCCCCGAAGGGACTCAGGGCGGTGAGCGGATGCTAGCGGGGATCTTGTTTTAAATTCAAATAACCATCTGTGAATGAACTCTCGAGATATATCATTTCCTACTATCTAGTCATACAAAATAACAATGTGGCAGTCAGTCTCCTTTTGATGGTGGTGGTTATTGTTATTATGGTCACATGGTCAGCCAGATGTTTAATCTGGATTTGACATTTTTATATACCTACTGAGTCCTTCCAAAGGACCTGGGATAGGCAGATGTTATAGGTTCTTAGTCTTCTGCTTTCTAGGCCAGCACCTGAACCCACTACACCCAAGTGATTCTTTTCATCCTTTAACAAACTTTTAGACCACATCATTATTATATATGACTTTGTACCATGGAAACAAGTTCTTACATTGATCAGTCCATTGGAACAGTTCAATGTTTTAAAGAAGATGCAAAACAGCTCTGGGACAATGTGTACCCATGCAAGGAGCATGTACTTATTACTATAATCATAATATAACTATAATTATATATAAAGAGCCTGAGTGGCGTAGGAGGCTAATGCCTCCTACTAAAGGCAGCATTTAACATCCAGCTGCCTGCAATTACTGCGAGTTCAATTCTCACCAGGCTCAAGGTCGACTCAGCCTTCCATCCTTTCTAAGGTGGGTAAAATGAGAACCCTGTTTGTGGGGACAATAAGCTGATTTTGTATAAAATATACAAAAGTATGAAGGCTATTGCTTAACACATTGTAAGCCGCCCTGAGTCTCCGGAGAAGGGCAGCATATAAAAATAAATAAAAATAAAAATAAAAAATAAAAATAAATAAAAAATTTCCAGTCACAAAAGGCTAAGAAATGATGTGAAACACCTTTGCTGAAGTCCTTGGAGAACGGTGCTAGTTTGAAAGCTAATCAAGCTACATAAGTTGTCAGGCCTTTAAATGTCTCTGTTTAATCTTTCTGGACTGTTTGCTTTATGATTTCTTATACTGGTAGTCCTCGATTTACGACTGTAATTGAGCCTAGAATTAGGGTCATAAGTCATGTTTTTCGTTAGGCAGGTCACTGCCCAATTTTAACTATCTTTTTTGCGGAGGCCATTCAGTGAATGCTGCAGTCATTAAACAAACACTACGGTTGTTAAGCAAACCCTTTTAGCATTTTTTGCCAGAAACCAGAAGTAAATGCCAGTTTCGGTGTGTGTGTGTGTGTGTGTGTGTGTGTGTGTTACAAATTCTGGTCATGTGATCGCAGGACACAGCAAATGGTCATACATGCAGGCTACTTGCCATGCACCCAAACTATGATCACATGATTGTTGGGGTGGTGGTGGTGGTCAGAACTAGAAAGATCAAACCAGGTCATAAGTAACTCTGAGAAACTTTGAATGGTTACTAAGTCACTATAGTTACTTCTAAAAGATTCTCCTTGTTTCCTGTTATATAATCTATACTGGATTTGCACATTTTGGGATAACCTTAAATTATGTCATTTAATACTAGGAATATAGTGAAATAAAATATTTTTGCATTCTTTTCTCATTTTTAATTAAAATAAGCTAAGATTATGTTCCTTCCAGTGGCTTTCTTAGTCATTTTAGTCCCCCTGCTCTCTGGAGTATAGAATACACACAAACCAGAATTTAGCTGGCTGAGTTTTGTGCTATTTTGCTTTAAGACACATACCTCATGCATTTTGTCCTCAATTGTGCAGATATAAAGCCAGAGTAAAGCCTGGGCCTTATCATCCTGGAGCTGTTCCTCATTCTGTGGAGTCTTTGGCACAGATTCTAACAAACTCAAGGCTTCGTTTATAGAGTCCAGAGCAGAACTACAAGAGAGAAGACCTAAACAATCATTTCAGTCATGATTACAGACAATTGCTGAGAATTCTTTTTGTAATTGGACTCTCATATGCTCAGAAAACATACAGTAAATGATATGGTCAGAAGATTTCTTATTCATTTCTAGTTAGTTTAGCCAGCATTCTCATCAGTTCTAGATTATCATATCTAAGTGCATCCAATCGCTGTATAAATAACTGATAAGATCCTTCTCTTTTTTTGCATAAGAGCTACAAGTACTTTAATCAGAAAGTATGGCAACAGCAGTACTTAAAATATGCAAAGATCCAGTATCCTAATTATTAGTATTAGTATTTTTGAAGTGGAAATTGATCCTTACATGTATCAGTTTTGTAGCATCAGCCAGCAAGCCTTTGTTAGCAAGAAAGGTTGAGCCTCTCCTAACTCATCTCCAGTTCTACACTGAAAAGTTCACTCTCAAACCAGTGAAAAGACAAAACCAAGAGAAGGAAATCAGGATACCAGAAACAAGACACTGAGGCTCTGGCAGTTTCCACTTCAAGTTCTTTTTTAATACTGAGCATCACTTCAATGGAGCAGTATCCAAAGTAGGACTTGAGGTAAATCATACAGCTATCATCAAATTATACTAAATATATACTCACCATTTTGTTTGCTCACTATAATCATGATAGCACAGCACCTGTGCCAGTTCTATCAGGATAAAAGCTCTTTCGTGGGCCCATTGGTTGCCTTCTGAACATATATCTAGGAGGTCACAGATCACATTGAAACGCTCTTGGCCAGTATCAACTCGCACAGCTTTGTATGCCTTCAGTTCCTCCAACAGCACTTTCACAAGGATCTCGTCGTCTAAGTGATAGTCTTCAAGACCTTCCTTCAGAGTCCTGTAATCAATATAGAAGGCAAACATAGGAATTAGAAACGACGAAAAACAAAGACATGCAGCTTCTAACAACTACAGTGTCACACCATGCTTTATACAGTATTTTGAGGGCCTTGTTTCATATAAATGGGTAGAGATACTTGTTTCACTGTAAAACATTTTTTGTGTGTTTGGATTGTTTTATGGATTTTTTTTAATATAACAGCATTTTTAAGATTTTTAAGTTATCTTCTTCAAGAGAGTGCTTTAAAATTGATACTTTTCAGTATCAGCTTTTTCTACTGACAAAACCTCTTAGGTTTAGGGTCGTTCTCCCCCCCTCCCCCCCAATGACCCTATAGTAACAGAAGATGGCCAGACCCTGAAAAAGCCAAACAGCCTTATTAAACAGCACTCCATCCTAAAAAATATCTGGTTGATTAAAGCACCAAATAGCATTCTTTCCAAATTTATCTTGCCTGGTCACATTTGCCTCAATTGACATGGCCAGTGCTGAAGAACACTGGAATCTGGGATCCTTCAAGTACCACAAATTCCTCAGTCTTATGGCATTTCCATGAATAGAAGCCCTCTTATTCTGGATAGGCCCTGAATAAGTGGATGACCCCTTGCAAAATATCCCAAACATGGAACATTAGTTTCATGTGATCCGGGCACATATATTTTGAATTTGTGGGGTTCATACATAGAACAAAACAAAAGAGCCTGGTGGCGCAGCAGACTAAAGCACTGTTATTAACAGTGCTGTTATTAACATCTGCTGCCTGCAATTACTGCAAGTTCAAATCTCGCCAGGCTCAAGGTTGACTCAGCCTTCCATCCTTTCTAAGGTAGGTAAATTGAGGATCCAGACTCTGGATCAAAAAAACTGTTATTTGTGACAGAAATGCTTTTGAGGATAGGGAGAAACAGAAGATGGGGGAGACAAAGATATTATTTGCAATTGAAGGGAGATAGGGCAGCAGTGAGAAAATTATGGGGACAGGCCAGTCAGCTGTACTATGCTGGGACATTGAAAATGGCAGCATGGGTTAACCGGGGGTGGGGGGTGGGTGGGAAGGAAGAATAGATATGGGAAGACATGGGACTGGGTAATCTGGAATATGCCATGTTGGAATGCCAGCAGTTGAGGGGGGATAAGAGGGGGAAGCTGCTGGGAAAATTAGGAAGCAGCTAAATCAGTGGAATTTGTTACACTGGAAGCTGCTGAAAGGAGGAAGGTAAACACACATTAGCCTTGCCCTATTTGACCTGTAAAATCACTGCAAGATTCCTCTAAATTTTCTTAAGACTTGACTCTGGAACCACCAAAACATTCCCTAGTTTTATTTCAGGAAAACATGATGGACTTGAAAAAGGTCTGCTGAACTTTCAAAGCAGAGTGATTTATTCTGGGTTTGAAACCAAAATGTATCTTAACGTATCCTCTATTTTGCACCCATCTCATGGCCAATTTTGAATGGTAAAAAAATCCCCCTCTCTTTGAGCGAGGTGGGTGGCAGAGAAGTGTGAAAAATTAAATGAATAAACAAAGTAACGTAAAGTAAATGTTTAATTCTTAAAAAGGAAAACAAGATTCTTCCTGCAGAAGAAAATTTTAAATGGCAAGAAGGATAAATGTCAGCCTCATTATTTCTACTTTATTAGAATGGCAGGAAACAAAACAAAACAAACATAGAGAAACAATTCCAATGTTGACAGTTTTGAACAGGAGGCTCAATTTTTAATTCATTTCTTACTTCAATCTCAAATTATCATCCCCATTTTTATTGGCGTCCATCTTGACTTTGACCCAGGAGCAGATAGGCTCCACCATCAATTCTGTGATCTTGCTGCCTTGAGAAGCCAACCAGAGGACTACAGTTTGGAGACCCTCCTCTAGCAAGCCCAGCTTCCTGTAGTTTTCTAAATGCAGTTTAAAGCAGTTGTTTAGCTGGAAAGAGAAAGATAAACATTCAGGGTGGCAAAGAGAGACTCCTCCAACTGTCCAGAAGTTTAGAAGCTCCTCTCATATCAAAACAACTGTGAATTATAAACTTTTGCTATTCTAGGAGTTCAACGTTCACTGAAAATAATGGAATGTCAGGCAGAAGTAGTTATCCCAATTTTTATGTGTTTATTTGGTAAATTTACATAACTATCTCACATGATTCTGAGCGGTGCACAAAGTTAATATAAAAACACAATAAAACAAAATAAGTAAAAACGTAATAAAAATCATTTAACTATACTAAAAGGAATAAAAAATGAAGAAGCCCTAAGGAATTTCAGGCTCTTTGTAGTGATTAGACTTTTAAAAACCATGTTAGAGAGTTCTTGTCTTGTCCAAAAGATCTTTGGATACTACCGTATTTGTTACCATATTTTTCAGAGTATAAGATGCACCTTTTTCCCTCCTAAAAGGGGATGAAAATTTAGATGCGTCTTATACAGCGAATGTAGCCCCGCCCACCCACTGGCCCCCACCCTTTGGCTTCTACCTCGCAGCAGTTACCTCCTTGCAAGCAAACAGCAAGAAAAAACAGCTCCTTTCAGCTTCAGCACAGCCTAATTAGCACAAGTTGATTGGATCAGCCTCTCGACTCTCAGCTCTGGAGCAGATTTTTTTTTTCCCCTTGTGCTAATCAAGCTATGCTGAAAACGAAAATGAAAGTAAAGCAGGCTGTTTGCTGTTATGAGGCAAAATTACTCAGAGGCAGAGGGAGATTTCTTTTTCTTCTTTTCCTCACCAAAAATGGTAGGTGTGTCTTATAATATGGTAATACGGTAAATCACTGAATTCCAGGCAAGCAGAGGAATCCAAAGTAAGTGTAAAGGGAATGACTAGATATACTGGTAGGTATAACGTAATGGCAGATCTATGAAATTAGTTTTGTAAAATTGCATGGTCCAGGGAAATGAGATCAAGAAATTATTCAGGAAATTAATGGACAGTATACAGGTAGTCCTCGATTTACAACAGTTTGCTTAGTGACCATTCGAAGTTACAACAGCACTGAAAAAAGTGACTTATGACTGTTTTTCACACTTATGACCATTGCAGTATCCCTATGGTCACGTG
Organism: Arizona elegans; assembly: GCA_022577455.1. NCBI lineage: Eukaryota > Metazoa > Chordata > Lepidosauria > Squamata > Colubridae > Arizona > Arizona elegans. The sequence goes on from JAKOOJ010000003.1 coordinate 20,035,990, forward strand.
ATTTACATTTGGATGCTTGACAAGTGGTTCATATTTATGACGGTTCCAGGGTCCTGGGGTCACGTGATCTCCTTCTGCGACCTTCTGACAAGCACAGTTAATGGAGAAGCCAGATTCATCTAACAACCATGTTACTAACTTAACTGCAGTGATTCACTTAACAAATGGGGCACGAAAAGTCATAAAAATGAGGCAAAGCTCACTGAACAAATTTCTCACTTAGCAACAGAAATGTTGGGCTCCACTGTGGTCGTAAGTTGAGGACCAGCTGTACTGAAGAGGCATATGGTTAACCAAACTGATTATGATTGGCAAATAATCAGAGGTCTCCTAGAAGCAGTACCTGTAGTCCTCAACTTATGACCATTCATTTAACAATGGTCCAAGGTTACAACAGCCTCAGAAAAAGTGACTTATGAATGGTCCTCAAATTTACAATTGCTGCACCACCCTCCACAATCACATGATCACAATTCCGTTGTTTGGCATCTGATCAGAGGTGATATTCAGCTGGTTCGGGCAAAATGGTAGTGGCAACCTGTGGATGGCCTGTCCACCCATCCGGGTGCAATCCTGTCCTATATCATTGTGTTTTTGATGTCCCATGCATCTGTGGATGGCGCGCACAAGCAAATTGCCGTGTTTTGTGACACCGCACGCATGCACAGATGGCACATGCGTGAGCAAAGCAAGCATGTACCCTCACATTTCTGGTGCTGGGCGAACCGGTTGCTACAGTATGTGAATCCCATCTCTGCATCTAACTCATATTTATAATGGTTGCAGTGTGATCGTGTGATTGCAATTTGTAACCCCCTCAGCCAGCTTCCAACAAGCGAAATTAGTTGAGAAAGCTGGATTTGCTTAGTGGCCGGCAATTATTCACTTAACCTCAGTAAGAATGGCTGTAAAACATTTGCTTGTTAGCCACCCAGAGTTATATATTTAAGATAAAATTAAAAATTCTCTAAATAAATTAATATGAATTTGTTTGGAATATGGGGGTAGGGGGATTTATTTTTTTTACATTTTAAAGTAAACATCCACAGGTTCTGTCTAGAAAAGAGTGATTTGCCAAAACCCTTCACTAAGTTGAAAACTTAGTGGGCTTCATTTCATTAGTAAAATAGTAGGCTCAAGACCTTTGTCATATAAAATTAGAACAAATCAACAGTCTTATTTCATAATTCCTGTGCCCCATGCACCATTCCCATTTCATGCTATAGCCTTCATTCAGACTATAAGGAAACTTAATTACCTTTTCTGTGGGCAAGTCTGTACATTTGGCCTTTCTGACTAGCCATCCGCAGAATTGCCCCATTATGGAGTTAGACTCTACATACATCTTATGAGAATAGAATCTATAGGCCAGTAGGGGTATACAATATGCTGTAAGAAGAACAAAAACATTTGTAAGCCATCCATAATGCCTAATAAATCTGCTTTGGCTAGTATTTACTCAAGAAAACTGTATGTTGAAATAAGCTTCATTAAACAAACAATAAATTGTTTCCCTTTTCCTGGGTGAAAATAAGATTTGTATGAAAGCAATATTTATTTTATTTTATTTTTATTTTATTTATTTTTATATGCCGCCCTTCTCCGGAGACTCAGGGCGGCTTACAATGCGTTAAGCAATAGCCTTCATACTTTTGTATATTTTATACAAAGTCAGCTTATTGCCCCCACAAACCGGGTCCTCAATAAATATATTGATTTAACCAAGACAAGACCAAGATTTGTTCTTTCTAAGAAGGTTCATATATCATGCTAAGCAACAGATCTCAAGCAGTTTCTAAATGAATAAATCAAATAATCTGTACAGGTAGTCCTCAACTAACAACATTTTATTTAGTGACCACCCAAAGTTACAACAGCACTGAAAAAAGTGAGTTATGACCATTTTTCAGTTACGACCATTCCAGCATTCTCATGATCATGTGATCAAAATTTATATACTTGACAACTGGTTCATATTTATGACCATTGCCGTGTCCCAAGATCATGTGATCACCTTTTGTGACCTTCTGACCAGCAAAGTCAATGGGGAAGCCAGATTTACTTAACAACTGGGTTAGCAATTGCAGCGATTCACTTAGCAACTGAGGCAAGAAAGGTCATAAAATGGGGCAAAATTCACTTAACAAATGTCTCATTTAACAGCAGAAATGTTGGGCTCAATTGTGGTCATAAGTCTAGGACTACCTGTATTCACTCTTGAGAGCGGTGATCTGTTTTGGTAATCTAAACTGTCATCCAAAAGTGATTATCTAAATTGGAGGAAGCCTCTCGTGACACGTGGCAGCAACTGTAATGAAGCATCTAAAAACTACAGCACACCCATACATACAACCCAAAGTGTGGATCCAGTATGTAAACAACCTGCTTCATAATAAAAATGTAATAACTAGAGAAGACATAAGAAACAATCAACATCTTCAAAGGAATAAAATTTGTAAGGGAAGAAGAAAACAACACTACCCTTTCTAATATCCTCATCAGCAGAGGAAATGAAAGCTAACATGCAGTACAATGAAGTGAGCCGTGTGCAATCAGATACTGTACATTGGGGAAACAAAACAAGCACTTCATAAACACATGGCACAACATAGGAGAACAAACCCATCAGAACAAGATTCAGCAGTCCATCTGCATTTTAAAGACAAAGGCCACTCTTCTGAAGACAGCAAAGTCCACATTTTGGACAGAGAGGACCACTGGTTTGAAAGAGGTGTCAAAAAGGCCATCTGTGTCAAAATTGAACAGCCCTCTCTCAATAGAGGGGGAGGGATACGACATCATCTATCTCCAGTCTACAACACAGTCCTTTTAGCAGTTCCAAGAAGGCTCCACACCCATTTGCACTACACAAGTGACCCTGACACAGATAAACCTTCAGTTGGCCTTAACAACTCTCTAAAAGAATGCAAATGACCAGCTGTCTGCAAGGAGTATAAATCCTTCCCTACCATCCAGTCAGAGCTGAAGAAGCTTCTCGGATATGAAGCAAAATGTCTTCAAAGAAAAACAAAGTTCGGTTTTCTCTTGAAAAAAGCATCTTTGGGACAACCAAGCTAGGAGCCATTTTCTCTTGGTGGAAAGAATAAAATTCTCAACTATTTTTTTTGTTTTGTTTTAGAAATAAACTAAAGTGGTATTAAACTGTTACTTGTGACTACGGAAACTGGCTCTGAAAACAGTTTGCATAATGAATATGACTATTTATTAATAGTTATATTGTAGCCTGTGCACGAACTGAATCATTGACTGACCAACTCAAGATGCTATTTATCTTCAACAGTAATTTGTACAGTTCTCTAAGGATCTAGATTGCTTATTATTATTTGCTTGCAAGGGGACAAGGGCATGAAATGAAGAGCTGAGGTGCCAAGATAAGTCTGTTGGTAGGGAGTGAAGGGCTTGCATTTTATGATGAAATATTGTAAGTTTGGGGAAGAGAGAATAACATATGTTTCCTAGTTACAACTTCTATCTTGTTATGCTTGTAATAATTCTTGTAATAATTAAGAGCAAGATATATTTTTCCTAGTTATGAAATAATCAGGGCAACATATTGTAGAAAGTCAACACCCACCCCTCTTGGAAGAATGAAATATTTTAGGAAATATTAAAAAGGCAGAACATTATATTTTCCCTAAAGGGGAAACATGCTTCTAAAGACAGAAACGCAGAGCTTCAGCTCTCTGCCGCCAAGCAGATACTAAACTGAGGCTAGCCTTTAGGAATGCAGATTTGGTAATCCATTACTCCCAGCAGCAAGGTCTGAACAAAGGTAGGATTAGCCCTCAGCCCCTTCATTGCATCAGCACACGTCAACCAAATTTGACTTCAAGACAAACATGATCCCAGGGGAGTGACAGCAACCAATAGAATACATGCCCTTGTTACAGGAACAGGAAGCTCAAGGGCAAGGCCCAAGAGAGGGTATAAATAACCCTCACTCTCCATTCCATGTGTTCAGCTGCCCAGGACCTCAAACCCATGTGGTCCTGTCCATCAATAAACCATCTTTCCAATCAGCCTCCATGTTTCCAGTGTCTTTCTCCACCACTTGGAGTTGAACCAGATGAATATTTCTTCCAACAATATAACTGAAGAATATTTAATTTAAAACACTTTTATTATTTTTTTATTTGTGTCTACTAAAAAAGCAATACAATGCCCTATCTGCCTCCTATTTACTGACAACCAGAAATACAAGCGACTTACTCCAAACACCAACCTGAGAGATCCAGATATTCAGCCTGCTCTGTCTTAGGGAGTCCTTCCAGCATTTCTAGCATTCGGGTAACAATCTTTTGAAAAGATGCTAATAACTGTGGCAGCCCACAAAAATCCAATCCCTGTGAGTTAATACATAAGTTTTAGGATGAGAAACAATAGTAAAACTTTCAAACTAAAGTGACACTGTGCAGAACATTTATGACTAATTGTGGACTGCTACCTCAATTATCTTTGCAATCAGTACTGAGTATCCAAGGACAGTTAGCATGGAATCAAATGTAAATTTTAACCTGAATTTTACTATTATCATTAGAAAATTAAAAAGGGAGAAGAGGAAGGAAAAGGGAAGAAAATCATATTAGAACACTCTGACAGAGTATGTATGTAATAGATTCAGACTTCCCTCCTTTCATTCTTAGGCCAATTCCATTCTGTTTTTATTCTGTGATTGGGTTAGCCTTATTTAAAACTGATTTGTACTCATTCCAAACAAACCGTAAGCAAAACTGCAGCGGGATGTTGGGGTGTTATATTTACTCAGATATAAACATGGATGCTCTAATGGTTATGAGTGCTAGTTTCTTGCCAAAAAGGATGTGAACAACTGTAATAAGGTAAGGTAATTAAATATGAGGGTCATAGTGTCTCAGTGGCTGAGCTTGTCGATCGAAAGGTCAGCAGTTCAGCGGTTCGAATCCCTAGTGCCACGTAACGGGGTGAGCTCCCGTTACTTGTCCCAGCTTCTGCCAACCTAGTAATTCGAAAGCATGTAAAAAATGCAAGTAGAAAAATAGGGACCACCTTTGGTGGGAAGGTAACAGCGTTCCGTGCGCCTTTGGCGTTTAGTCATGCTGGTCACATGACCACGGAAACATCTTCAGACACCGCTGGCTCTTCGGCTTTGAAATGGAGATGAGCACCATCCCCTAGAGTCAGGAACAACTAGCACATATGTGCGAAGGGAACCTTTACCTTTACCTTTAATTAAATATAGAATCTGTTGTTTTCAGAACTAGATAATGTAACAAATACCATTTGAAAAGAGCTGAATCAGGCATATCAGGGTAAAAGAAAACCATTTTTAAAGGGGGGAAGCCAGCGGTAACAATAGGTATACTATTGTCATTAATTTTTAATTGGAATCACAGAACTACATTTACATCAAAATGGGAACATTAGATGTTACAAAAAAGGCATACTGTTAAGTAAATGGGCAGACAGCAGGTTCCTGCCACCCAACCTATCTCTAAATTGCTTATTCTTTCAAATCCAAAACTGTAAATTGCAGAAAAATCTGAAGAATGGTTCAACACGTTAAATTAGAATATACTTAATTTCTATTTGCAATCAAAGATCCTGTTTTACCAGGACCTGCTTTGATCGCAACAGAAAGCCTTGCCGCCCATCGGACAAGGTAGAGAATAAAAAGAGGCAAGGCAGGCACTAACTCTGTCTCTGCTCTGAGCTAGCATGAAAAGAAACACATACTGTACCCATGTTTTGCACTATATTAGCCCATTTGGTGGCTTTATGGTCTCAAGCCTCTATTTTTTCTGTACAAAGGTATTTTCCCCCAAGGTGAAAAACCTAGCCAGGATGGAAATTTGCTATTCAAGATTTCACTAGACTAGGCCAAGGCAACTCCTGAATTTCCCTTACCGGAAGCATCTGAAAAGAATCATACACCACAGTTGTGTATAATTGGAAGGAATGATATAGTAGCTTCAAAAGAACTTGTTGCTTTTTCACATTGTCTCTTGGAACCTGTGGAAGTAAAAGGAAATGAAAAAGACAATTTGTCATGCCTGGAAGCTATATTATCTGTGTGCCTTGAGGATCCAGGCCTGCCACAATCATACCGTGGGAAGTTAGGAGGGGGGATTGCATGAGTGAAGTAGAGATAGCCATAAGAAACTTCTCTAAGAGAAGTTCAAGGCCATGGTGTCCGGCTAAGAAGAAATTGGAGGATGACTTCTGTTCGGGAAAGAACTGATTGGAGCTGTGTGGGAGATGTGGGCAAGGTCTTGAACTTTCTTGTGGGTGAGGAAAACCCTGAAGCTTTCAGATTCGGGTTTCCCCAGATGTGCCAATATGACATCTTTAATAAAAGTTAGCTTTGAGGAACTTCAAGCCTCAGAATTTGATTTCGTTGGGGGTGTTACTTGGAACCCTGACATTAACCTGAATATATTTTAATTAACAGAATCCCCCATCCAGAAATATTATATGGATTTTTTAAAAAACCTGGTACTCTAATTACTAAATTTCCTGAGATTTTAATCCAGAAAAAGTACTGGTCACTGATTTATCCTCATTCTTTCCTGTTTTTGCCCAATATGACATTTGCCAAATTATGTCTTTTTGGAAAAAAGCTTATATATGAGGAATGCAGTTATGAGTGAACCTCAGATGTATACACAAACTGCAATAGGTTCTGTTTTTAAAGCTAACTTTCTAGACAGGAGATTAATAAAGTGTCAACACTTTTTCCTCTCCATCTCCACTACACCTGTAACCTAGTAGCATTCCAGATCCAATTTCAACCAAAAGAATTAAAAAACAGCTTTACTTACCATATCTAGCAGCTTGCAGAGCAGCCTGAAATAACTTTCCATGAATGTAGAAACCCTCAGGATATCATCCAAATCAAAAGGTGCCTGATTATCTTTTATTGAACACTCATATAAAGGAGTTATAAGCAACTGGCTACTTTCAGCCAGCACTTTAAGGAGGGGTTCTTGAGCACCCAGAGAACAGTTTAGAACTTCTGCAGCTTGGTTGAAAAAAGGACCTAGAGGACTTTTGGCAACTAACAGTGCTTTATTCAGTTCAACAGCAGCAGAGAGAATGTCTAAAGTGAGTCTTAAACAACGGGACTCATTGTTGGATTTTCTCAAGAAGACTTTAGACTGCTGAATAACTTCTTTGCTCTGTCTGAAACAGCCGGTTTTGCAGAGGTAACGTACTCTTACCACCATAAGCTCAAAGATACAGAGGCAGTCCTGGAAGGGCAAAGGTTCACTAACACCATTCTTTTCCAAAATGGCTGCCACCAAGTGATGGAAAAGCTGCTCATCGAGAAAAAAGGCTTCTTCCTTCTTCAGAGGTCTGCACCGGGCCTCAAAAGAAACAGCGGCAGCCAAAGCATGCCGGGCCACTATGGAGGTGAAGAATGGAAGTTCATGGAACAAAAGGATAGGGGAGTTATGCTCCAAGAGCATTAAAAACCGCACTGCTTGTAGCTGGGTGGAGAGTTCAAGCTTAAACTCAGCAGGCATTTTTTCCACTTTGGCCACAGCGTCTGTGGTCTTCCACAGCACACTAAATGTACTTTTGACAATAGAGGTATAGTCATCAACAGGCACTTGGGGAGGCTGGTGCTTCAACAGATCAGCATACAGAAGGTCAGCAAATCTCAGGCAAGTATCAGATGGGCCGTTAGCAGCTGCTCCCCGCAACATGTGGTAGAGTAGCCTTTCCAAATAGAGAGGAACATATTGAAGCCTTGCAGATACATAGCCATGATAAGCCATGTCAGCTAGGGCCTGGAGGCTTTTTAAATGACCAGGGCAGTCCACACTTTCTCCAAACCTGTAGATACAAGCTCGAAGGACCCGATCACATGCTGATGTTTGCATGGAAGCTTCTTTTGGACAGTCTGCATTTTTAGGCCCACATACAAGGTATTCCTGTAATTAAAAAAGCTTATATCTAATAAGGCAGCCTTCTTTTTAAAAAAAAAAAACATCCAGAGCATCTTTCCTACCTTGGTGACCTCCAGTTGTCCTCCTATTATTTGGCAAAACCTACAGCCTGTAAGGCAGGTATGGGAAGCCTAGAGACCTCCAATTATACCACAACCACGATCATTCCCATACAATGCTTATGTTGATTGAGAACTCTGGGAATTGCCAACAACCATATACCCCAGTTGAAGGAAAGATTAACATCCTACAGTCCAATTTTCTATTTCTGCCCTACAAAATTTACTCAGATGTCTATTTCCAGCAGTTTTGAGCAAGCAGTTTGCAAGACGCCTGCAAGAAAACAAGTAACTGATGCTCACAGATAGGAATAAATTTTTACTACAAGGAAAGCAATGCAGTGCAGTGCTAATAACAGCAACAATATACAATTAATATAAAACATAACATAAAAGAAACCTATTCGGTATAAAGGACAAATAAATATTTCCTAAAGGTCCTTTGAAGTGTTTTAAGGCCTTCTAAAATTTCAAGCAATCGACAGATGTAATTGAAGGAACAGTCCATTCCAGAAGGCAGGACATAAGATTTCTGGGTCCACAGTGAATGGTTAAGATTCAAAATGTTTTAACTATTCTAAGCAGAATCAAATACAATACAATAACATTTAGTTATTATTAACACACATTTCAGATATGCCATCCTTGAATACATTTAATCTTTTTAAAAAATCATTGGATAGCAACACTCCATGCAGATTTCTTACCTTCAGCAGTGATAACAAAGTCAGAGTTTCTTGCGTAGTATTAGTCTGTGCCACAAAATCCACATTTTTGAGGAACTTCATTTTGCATGCCTGAAAAAAGAAGAAAATATGTATATACATTTAGCCCATAGACACTGCCAAACCTCATTGGGCCTCTCAGTGCTTCTCTATACCTACCATCTGTACCTTACCACAATTTTCAGTAGCTATAATTTTTCTGTGTTATATCTTTTCCTATCAGGCCATAGCAGCAAGCTTTACATTCAACTCTAATATCCATAACTTTATTAGAAGTTCAGTTGAGCTTTTTACCATGGAAGTCACTAGGTGACTTAGGTTAGTCAATTTTTTTCAGCCCAACCTGTCTGGGTTATTGAGGAAGGAGTAAAAAAACAGAGGATCTTCCCCCAAAAAGTCGAATGGTTGTAAATTCGTAAATCATAAAAACCTATGCAAGTCAAAAGCATAAAAATCTGACACATTCCCATATCAGGTTCCCTTTCCCATAGATTTTCTACTTATTCTCACTTATTATTCTCAACAAAAATAACCAGCTTCCCCACCTAAGTTTCTAGGAGACAACCTGGAATGAGGGACAGTTTAAAGTGCAATTATTATACAACTTGAACACTTGGAAAAACTTTAGATTATGGAGATATAGTAAAACTATACTCGTCATATTCCATTATTGTGCCATACTTTTGTAAAAAGCTGCAAATGTATCATCTTAAGCTTATCTCACACTTTTGGATGCATTTTGTTGTGTCCTACTTCATTCATACTGCTATTAAGCTGTATTCAGAATTCACAGAGTGATTCAGGCTCATCTCATTTTGTATGGAATCTATCAATATTGCATTTTCTTTTACTTTCACTCTGGACTTTCTCCCTCTAAATTGCAAATTGCACGAGATATTTTAGTAAAGTAGCATAAAATCAGTTAATTACAAATGTACAATTTGGGCCACCATCTCTTTATTAGCGCTACAAAGTAGACCTGTCCAGGAAATCAACTGACAGGAAGAATATAACTTTTATTGAGATTAACTATAAGTAATAGTTGTGGCACCACCTCCTCCTAATTCACTGAATCAGGGAGTTGCTTTCTCACTCCGCTTCCAAATGTTATCTTGTGGTAGATGCTTAGAGTTATCTTATTCTGCATATCTTCTGATAACAGGGTTAATATACATAACAGGGTTAATACTTATAATGAATGTGTACAACACATGGAGCCCAATATACCACAAAAAGTGTGAAGGCGTTAACTCATAGAACATCTATTTTATAAATAGTCTCAGAAAGTTCACTTTCTCTCCATATACAAAACTTGTCCCAAGCCCAATGAACCTATCTCAATTTAAAGAACAGTTTAAAAGCATCTATTGGCTCCTTTAAACACCTCTAGTCTACTAGATTAAATATAGACTTGACCAGTTTTATATATTTGTGTGTGTGTGTGTGTGTGTGTGTGTATATATATATATATATATATATATATATATATATATATATATGTATGTATGTATGTATATGTAACATGCTGTTATATACGTAGACACACAAAACATATATACATTTTATGTGTTTGTGTATGTATATAACAGAGCATGTATATGTATATAGTATGTGCACTATACATATAGTATACATATATAGCATGTGTATGTATGTTATGTATGAATATATATATATATATATATATATATATATATATATATATATATGTTCTTACTTCTTCGTAGGGTTTATGTGTGTTTTTCTTCTAACCAGGTTTTCCCTACGTAACCAAGGTTTTGGTTGAGCTGGAGCTACAAAAAACCTTGGTTACGTAGGGAAAACCTGGCTAGAAGAAATATATATATATATATATATATATATATATATATATATATATATACTTTTTTTTTTAGAGTGAGCAACAGAATTTCATTTTTAATGTGTGCCAGTATGCTCACAGTAAAAAATGACAATAAAGGTAATTTTACTTCATTTCAGCGCACTGCAAAATTTGCATTTAGAGCGTGTAACAAACCCATGACCGGCCAAAGCGTTTCACTTTTTCAAAAAAAAAAAAAAGATGTGGCAGATATTGCTATTTCGAATTACTGGTCTGCAGTTTCCTTCAGAAGAGTAGGCATAATTCAACGTTAGCATTACCCCGGACAGGAAATACTGTATGGGAGTTGTGGTCCAAGGCTACTATTGGGAAAATATGAGGGATAAATACAGTACAAGTACACGGTCGCTGTTCCGAGGATCTCCCGCACGATTTCTGACTCCTCCTCCCTAGCACCCAGTGCGAAGAATACCCACCCACCGTCCCCCAAAACTCAGCCTACCCGCCGCCAGAAAGTCTTTCCTCGCAACCGGCCTCTCGCTCTCTAAAGCTGCCACGACCGGCAGCTGAAAGAAGAGGCTCGGCCCCGCGCCCCGTTCAAATCGACAATGGCGGCCAATCACAAAAGCGGCAGCGTAGCCCCGCCCATTCCCCCCACCCATTGCCTTCTGGGAATTCGCACGGGAATCGCCGCGACAAGCCTTCAATTAACTTCCGGAGGGAGCGTAGCGTTTGAATGCTAGCAATTCTTACCTCCGATTGCTATTCTTAAGTAGGCGCACAATACACCTGCGGTCTAACTTATTTGGGTTTCCCTGCCGTATATGACTTGAGTAAATAGCTAATAATTTTGTTTTAAATGCGTTTGTTTTTTACAAGCTGTTAGACAAGCTTCCCTTAACATTTAATACTATACAGTGCTTCTCAACCTTGGCATCTTTAAAATAAGCCCAGAATTCTGAGTGTTAATGTGTATACCTTGCCAAGGTTGAGAAGCACTGATTTAATGTATAAATATCCACGCACACTTTCTTGAGTGTAAGTAAAATGGAGTACAGATAGTCCTCGACTTAAAACAGTTTGCTTAGTGACCACTGAAAAAAAGTGACTTATGACCATTTTTCACACAACCTTTGCAGCATCCCCATGATCATTGTGATCAAAATTAAGATGCTTGGCAACCGGTTCATATTTATGACCATTGCTGTGTCCTAGGATCATGTGATCCCCTTTTGCAACCTTCTGACAAGCAAAGTCAATGGGGAAGCCAGATTCGCTTAACAACCAGGTTACTAACATCAACTGCAGTAATACACTTAACTACTGAAGCAAGAAAAGTCATATAATGGGGCAAAACTCATTTAATAAATGTCTCACTTAACAACAGAAATTTTGGGCTCGATTGTGGTCGTTACTCAAGGACTATCTGTACATGGTATGGTATACCACTATTACGGCACTTTGAACTAAAGCAGCATGTACTTGTTTAGTCTGATAAAGGGAGGCTATTTTCTCAATTTAGAGTCATAGGGCTGGAATGCTAAAGCAGGGTCTCATTCCATGAATCTTATCACAAGAAGTTTCAAACAAGCTCTATAGTTTTGAGGTTTGTAATACCTACAAAAAAGATTTAACTGGAAATATGGGTGCATGTTGAGGTTAATGGATCTCGGCCTTCACTCTAAGGCAGAGGTCTTCAAACTTGGCAGCTTTGTGGACTTCAACTCCCAGAATTCTCCAGCCAGCTATGGTGGCTAGAGAATTCTGGGAGTTGAAGTCCACAAGTCTTAAAGCTGTCAAGTTTGGGGAGCCCTGCTCTAAGGCAATTGCATGTTGTCAGATAAACCACTTCTTTCAGGTATCCTCCCTGGTAAATGTGGCCATGTAATTACCAAAAGCCTAGCCTACACAGCAGGAGGAAATCAGTAACTGCAGTACTCCCCAACGTACACCAATTGAGGCCAAAATTTCTGCCAGTCACCCGCACACGATGATTGTTGTGAGGAAAATAGGAGGGAAGAGTATCATATATGTTTGCCACCTTGAATTACTCATGAAGTAATAGATAAAAAATCTTAATAAATGAGTCTATATAGCGAGACCTCAATTTTGAATAAAACACAATACAGGTGGTCCTTGACTTATGATCACAATTGGGCCCAAACTTTATGTTGTTAAATGAAAAATTTGTTCAGTGAGTTTTGCTCCATTTTACGACTTTACTTGCCACATTTGTTAAGTGAATCACTGCAGTTGTTAATTTAGTAACAAGGTTGTTAAGTGAATCTGGCTTCCCCATTGACTTTGCTTGTCAGGTCACAAAAGGTGATCACATGACTTCAGGACACTGCAACCATTATAAATATGAACCAGTTGTCAAGCATTTTTTATTATATTATTATTATAATTTTATTTCTATACCGCCCTTCTCCTGCGGGACTCCGGGCAGTGTACAGCCAAGATAAAACATTGCATATAAAATTTAAAAACAATTTAAAAAACAATTTAAATAATTTCGGCCTAAGATATTAAAAACAACCCAATTAAAACCAAATTCAATTAAAACTGAGAGGATGGGATCAAGCCAGCCCAGCTAGATGGAATAAGTGTGTTTTCAGGGCCCGACAAAAAGTCCGGAGGTCTGATATCGTGCGTATCTCAGGGGGTAGGTCATTCCAGAGGGCGGGTGCTGCCACAGAGAAGGCTCTCCCCCTGGGGGTCGCCAGCCGACACTGTCTGGCCGACGGCACCCTGAGGAGGCCCTCTCTGTGCGAGCGAACCGGTCGGTGAATTTGAATGAAAACCATATAACCTTGGAGATGCTGCAATGGTCATGTAAGGTCCAATAATAATATATTTAAGCTCATAAACCTGGATAGCTCAGCAGACTAATGCATTGTAATTTAACTCCAGCTGTCTGCAATTAGTAAGTTTGAATCTTGCCAGGCTCAAGGTTGACTCAGCCTTCCATCCTTTCTAAAGTAGGTAAATTGAGGACCCAGTTTGTGGGGGCAATAAGCTGACTTTGTTGCACCAGCATGTTATTTTACCCTATTATGGGTGATGGATTTAACGATCCAGTGGAAAGACATCAAAGAAGATATTATATGGATTATAAATTTAAAGTTATTGTCTTTTTTTTTTTATAAAATGGAATGCATATATAGATATGTGTATATTTTAGTAAAGTGGGCAGTGGGTTATATTTAGAATTGTATTGCATGATTTTGTAGGAATTGAAGGGTTGAAATAGGTTAGTTTACTGATTGATTAGTCTAAGAAAAAGGATCCTTAAGTCATATATTTAGGGGAGTGGAGGAATTGGATACAACTGAATAAACGTTAAATTTGGATGTAGGGAGAAAGCTGCTTTAAAATGTTATATTAATATATATAAAAGATTAAATGTTAAATTGTAATAATACACTATAAGTTTAGGGGAGGAGAAAAAGGGCAGATTATCGTAAAAATGGGAGTTATAAGAATAATATGCTAAGGGTCAGTATTCTGAGGAGGGAGTAAGGGAAAGGAAAGATATTATGTATGTAATTAGTTATGAAATAGCCTATTGTAGTGAAGAAGTCACAGGGGGGGATGGGTGGTGAGGGGGGGTTAGGGAAGGGGGGGGGGAAAAGGGGGAAAAACTTGTATTTGAAAACTTTTTCAATAAAAAAAAAAAAGCTGACTTTGTAAAAATATACAAAAGTATGAAGGCTATTGCTTAACGCATTGTAAGCCGCCCTGAGTCTCCAGAGAAGGGCGGCATATAAATCATTTTTTTAAAAAAAATGCCAAACAAGAAACTTAAACAGAGGCTTGAGTAAAATAGCATTTAATCTTGATCAAGCTTAAATGATTAGCTGTTCCAAACACATACAAGATGCATGCAGGTAACAACTACAAACAAGAGAGGGAATGTGAACTCCTTTTATATTGTTTAGGAAAGTCATAAACCTCCAATTCTGGCATCTTTGATTTGTGTATTCCCTGGAATTTGGTTTGTGTATCCCCCGCCCCCCCAATAGGGTAGTGCCTCTTCATTAGCCTTATCTCTTCCTGATCATCCTCTTGGTGTTCACACTTGGGTATTTAGCCCCCTGGAGTGGTGGGAACTCAAAAGATCAAAGATGAGATAGTTCTTAGGCAGGAGGGGGAGAGGTAAGGCTCTGATCAAAAGGTGGAACATATAGTTTGACAAATGCCAGCTATTTCACAACAGACCCTAATAACAGTCCAGGAAGTTAGTCAATGTGGCATGTTTGTATTATAACTACAAAGGGCATAATATAGTGTCATAGGAAACAAATATTTACAGCATGCAGGTATACCAAGACATCATATACATATATGTTGTAGGAAACAAGTAGTTTCTACTAATTCTAGTATTTCAGTATATCTATTTCCTTACAGTCATAAGCGTGAAAAACGGTCATAAGTCACTTTATTTATTTATTTATTTCATATATTTATATGCTGCCCTTCTCCAGAAGGACTCAGGGCTGCAAACACAAGTTAAAAACATGTACAACACAATCCCATTTTAAACCAAATTAACTAATAAATAATAAAACTCAGAATCAGTTAGCCTGTTTTAGGTTTTTTTTGAGTTTTTTCAGTGCTGTTTTAACTTCAGTCAGTAAAAGTGACTGAAATTCAGTAAGCGTGAATGAGTTTTTAATGTTTTTAATTTTTAAATGTTTTTTATAATGATTTTTTAAAATGTATTGTGAGCCGCCCTGAGTCTTCCGGAGAGGGGCGGCATATAAATTGAATAAATTAAATTAAATTAAATTAAACGAACTGTTTTTTAAGTCGAGGGTTACCTCTACCAGTCTTTCCAACCCAGTGCCTTTCAAGTATGTTGAAACCTGCCTTCCACTGCCCAAGCCAAGCATGGGAATTGCAATTTCTACTGCATCACATTGAGGAAGTCTGGGATATAGCATTGGATCTATTCAGACCAATTCGGGAAAGGGGCATGGCTCCATTCGATCTACAGCGCGGGCTTGTAGCTTGTTTTACATCTGCCCTTCCAAGCAAACGGATTTAATTAATGCCTGTCTCCTTTATCTTAACCAATTTCTGGGACCGCAGAGTTTGATACTACAGCCGGCTCTTCTTTCCTACGAATTATTAGAACAGAGGTCTTCAAACTTGGAAGCTTTAAGATTTGTGGACTTCATCTCCACAAGCTATGCTGGCTGGAGAATTCTGGGAGTTGAAGTCCACAAGAGTTAAAGCTGCCAAGTTTGAAGAGCTCTGTATTAGAGAGTCTTTGCAGAAGGAGACGCGCGCGCTATACACACCCAGCGACAATCTTCGCAAAGGCTCGAAACAGGTGGCCGAACCTCGAACGCTTCAAAGGCACGAGGCGTCCATTGCGAAGATGGGGGACGGCATTGCGCAGGCGCAGTTCGTTTCCCGCGGTTTTCCTTGGCGGTTTGGTTTAGCAGGAGAGCGGGTTGTCGAGGGCGGGGGCCGCGATGGCTGCTTCCTCCGACGGAGGCAAGCCGCTACAGCCTGTCACTCATGTCATCTTTGACCTGGATGGCACCCTCATAAACACCGAAGATATGTACAACGCCATCATGACAGAACTCTGCAGCCGCTATGGGAAGACGTACACTTGGAAGGAAAGATCCCAGATCATGGGGATACAAGAAATGAACGGGCTGGTGATTTTCCAAAAGCTCTTCGACCTGCCCTTAACCGTCGAAGAAATCCTCCGCGAAACCTCCCAAAAGAAACGAGAACAATATCCCAACTCTGCCTTAATGCCCGGCGTGGAAAAGCTGGTCCGCCATCTGCACGGGCACAAGATCCCCATCGCCGTCGCCACCAGCTCCTTTCGCGATGCGTTCGAGATGAAAACGGGGAAACTAAAGCCCCTTTTCGGTTTGTTCCATCACGTTGTGATGGGAGATGACCCCGAGGTTAAAAATGGTAAGCCGGAGCCCGATATATTTTTGGTGGCCGCCAAGAGGTTCGAACCGCCGGTACCTCCGGCAAAATGCCTCGTCTTTGAAGACGCCCTGAACGGGGTCAAAGCGGCCGTGGCTGCCGGCATGCAAGTAGTCATGGTCCCCCATGACGGTTTCCCAAAAGAACTGACGAAAGAAGCCACCCGTGTCCTACAATCAATGAATGATTTCAAGCCAGAAATGTTTGGCTTGCCGAAGTTTGATTGACATTTGCTAGCGGTTGATCTTACGGATTCCGGTTTTCCGATGGGAGGACATTTCTTCCAGTATTAAAAAGCATTCCAAAAATTCCTAAGTGGTACTATAAAAGCATGCTCTCAATTCCTGGATAATTCACTTATTGAAATCCACCACTGCTAGGTGGAAAAAGATGAGTTGTATTTATTATTCCTATGTTGCTAACAAATACCCTGCCAAGGAATAAACTGGTGCCTTGCATGGGAGTGTATGTAATTTACTCAGTAGTTTTCCATACAAAATAACATTTATCTTTGCTTGTGATTCATCACAACATTCGAAATTCCTAGCTGGGGAATGCTGCAATTTTGTCCAGGGGTGAAATCCAGCAGGTTCTGACAGGTTCTGGAGAACCAGTAGCGGAAATTTTGAGTAGTTCAAAGAACTGGCAAATATCCCCTCTGGCTGGCCCCAGAGTGGGGTGGGTATGGAGATTTTGCTGTATCCTTCCCCTGACATGCCCACCAAGCTACGCCCATTAAGCCACACCACACCCACCAAGCCATGCCCACAGAACCGGTAGTAAAAAAATTCAGATTTCACCACTGATCTTGTCTCCAATTGATACCCTATCCTCCCAAAATAAGATGCAGTTAATCCACTTACTGCTCATGTTAATTTGATTCCAATATAATTAATCATGGTCTGTTAACTAGAAGATTGCATGAGTCAACAATTGCTTGGATTTACACAGTACTTCTGAATCCTATGCCATATTCGTGGAATAAAAGTAATGTGCGTAATAAAAGTAACAAGAATCCATGCACTTAGGTCAGGATCGATAGTTTTGGACTAGTGAAACTTTTGGGGTTGGGGAATAAAGAGAAACTACTGTATTCCAAAATAGCTGGTAAGATAAGGCAGCACAAATTATAAATCTGTTTTTTGACAATCACTGCTGAGTAAATCTTTACAGGGAGGGAAGGGGAGAAAGTCCAAGGTAGTTGGAGCAGTGGTAGTAAATGGGGGAGTGAAAAAAGTAAATATAAGTATAGGAAGTGATAAATAGTTTATTTTTTTTGTCTATATTCTGGAATGTTTAGTTTTTCTACTTGGCATATTTATTTGTATTGTCATCCCTCCCCCCCAAAGTACTTATGGTTCAGACTTTTGTCTCGTGCATGATCTGCCCATCAGTTATTCCATCATAATCCCAAAGATGGGACATAGATGCTCCCCCAACAGAAGTGGAGGAAGATGCCAATAGCCTCATTGGGAACTGCTTTAAAGACTTCAGAATTAGCTTGTCCATTTAATTGACAACCTGCAGAGGAAGATGATTAAGATAGAAAGAAAAAGAGCTAGTATATGTACATCCATTAAATGAAACAGAAGCAAAGATTCAAAACTGTAAAAGTACCTATGGATAAGCAACCGAATTTAGGCAGGTATTCTAATTTACTGTAGTGCATGTGTAAATATTTAAACACCCTTTCACTAAAAATACTTAGATATTTTATAAAATAGAAGTTAACGTCAAAGCATGGTATTTTTTAAAAATCTAGCTTGATTTTTTTCATTATAAAGAACAACTATTTCAATATTTTCAAGTGGAAACAATGGTTCAAAGGAATTATCTGCTACAAGAGAACCAGAACAGATCTTGACTGCAATATTTTTCAATTTTGGACTTATGTTTTTAAGCCCACCTTTTTACTGTACATTTTGAAATTGTGATGATGGACTTAAAATGTCTACTGTTCCTGTAGGAACCTGTATTCTAACTGCCAAGAAAACCAAAATTGTTGAGAGCATCTTTAGTAGTGCTGAATAGAGCAGTTGCCTCTGTAAAGGGCAAGGAATGAAGAAATTAGCAAGAAGAATGGTGGGCTTCAGAGATTTTGTATTTGTAGGAACCCAATCCAAAAACTTTCCCTCTGCAAGAGAGAGAGAGAGAGAGAAATGGAGAACCTTAGGAGGAAACCACATTGGGTTTGTGTTGTCTGATTCTTCAGTTATATTAATGAACATGTCTCAGAGCCATTTTGGGGTTTAACAGGATAGAAATACCAATAATAAATAAAAGGAGCCCTTCCAGAATAAAAGGTTATTGCTTCATAAAAGCACTTGGAACACTGGTAAAATGACATCACTGCAGATATCTTTGATATATATGCTAAATCCACAATACTGTCATGTCTGAACATGTGGAGCTCATATGCTGCACTGGAGCAAGCCCAACACTACTAACATGGGGTGGTGATCTGTGGGTGTTAACACTAATGCAAAACAAATTTGTGCAAAATGAATACCACAAGTGATAACTCTTGGCTGAAGAGTTTTATCAAGACCAGTTTATCAAGTATTATTTTTCTCCCAACTCTATACATATTCATAAGTTGATTGGCATATAGATAAGTTAATTGGGTATATTAGAAAGAAAGGCAATGTAATTTATGTAAGATTCTGTTGAGATCACCTCCATATATTGTAGGACTTTCTCAAGGTACAACTGGAGCAAAGGGTCAAACCAGAATGGTGACAACTGGAGCATGCTTACTGATTCTTATCAAAGCTTTTCTATTGCAGTGTTTGTGCAATCTTATCCATGACTAATGTAGTTATGATTTAGTTGCTCATATCATCTATCCATGACACTCAGCCAAAAATTAACTCGTTTTGTATGAATACCCTAAGCCACAAAAAGCCTAACCTAGGTTACAATTACTCAAACTTAGTGCAAATACAGCTTCCATGTGGCTTTGCAAAGTTTGTTCAGTAACTCTTATGTCATTAAGAATATAATAATTACTCTGAGAGTTATAAACTACTACTGATTGTCTGCTTATAATTAAGAATTATCCCAAAGCAACTGAATAGAAAACTATCTACTGGACAAATAGGTAGTCACCATTATGTTTTCTAGCTATGACAGTATACAGTAGTAGCATTTTAACTTTTGTCTAGTTCTTGGCAAAATTACCCCATCCATCTAAAGCAAATGAATGGCTCCCGATTTGGCAATAACTTGCTGAAAAACATGTTCTGGACTCTGGAGCCTTGTTATTGTTGGGATCCATATACCGGAACCAAAGCTTTTTAAATGTTCCTTTGTAGTGTTGGAATTTGCTTATACTCATCATCTTGGCATAATTCCAAGGGCTAATTTTTTGACAAGCCTAATGAAGCTAGAACTTAAGTCGACAGTGTCGAGGAGCACTTTAGCCAAGTCAAGCACTCATCTTAACTTTAGCTGTTCATATTGTCTGGACCAGGTAGATAATTAATTTGTGATTAACACCCTTCTGGTCTCTTTGGACAGAAACAAAAACCTAAAACAGCTACCAAACAGAGCGACACTAACTGGTATCTTTACTTTCTCCAACTTTATCTCCATCTCTTGTCATGAATAAAGACAATTGTCTCTTCCACTTATTTGTCTCTCCATTTTCACCCAAAAGAAATGTTAATAGCAACAATAATCTAATTCCTCTTAAATTGTGGATTGGATTCTGGATATTTCTATAATTTCCACACTTCAACTGAAGTTTTCAGGACCCAGATTGTGGGGAGGACCCAGATTGTGGGGGCAATAAGCTGACTTTGTATAAATATACAAAAAGTATGAAGGCTATTGCTTAACGCATTGTAAGCCGCCCTGAGTCTCCGGAGAAGGGCGGCATATAAATTAAAGCAAAAAAAAAAAAAAAAAAAAAAAGAAGTAGTTCCTAATAGCTATTTGATGAACTTTTTCCTGAATGGACTCCGGTTTCACTCCCAGGATTCAAAAAATTTTGCAATTGGAAAGCAGCAGGAGGAACCTTGTTAAGAGTACAAGATACCAGGCATTTTATACTCCATAACACATCCTGCCCGCCTGTGTTCCATATCACTTGCTTGTGGCACCTGCTGACCCACCTACATTCCATAATGCCTTCCCACAACATCCCTTAACCCATGGCATTCTGCAGCCTATGCCCCCAGCACCATCCCACACTCCCACCTGTTCCTATGTAATGACTTGCACAATCTTTGAGGTTACAGCAGCAACTAGGACTGTCAGGATTGCTGTTACTAAGCAATGTAGTCACATGTCCTGCTTTACAACAGCATTTTGGGATCCTTGATGTTTTCCTGCAGACATTCCATTAACAAATTAGGTAATATTGTCAGTGCTAGAATGAACGGCTGGTCAGCATGTCTAGTTGCCCATTACCGCCGAGCACAATATTCTACAGAAAGACTTCAACTTCAATGGTAGCACTGATGATGTTACCTAGTTTGGTAATGAAATGTCTGCAACGCCCCCCCCCCGCCCCCCCAAAAAAACCCTCATACCAAACTCAGAGAACCCAATTCAACCCTGACTTACAAATATTCTCTTCTTTTGATACAATAGCATTTCTTAGCAATGGAAATTCCAGATCAATTGGCATTGTAATCTGAGGATTACCTATACTGGATTTTTGTTTGGTCTTGAACGGTAAATAAATTTTGAATGTGTAACAAGAAATATATATTAAAAGTGGCAACATTTTCACATCATTAGAACGTGTTAAAAAACTGAAGAAACACAAGCTGTTCTGTTGAAGGAAATCACTGACCCTAACCCTAAACACTCATCATCTGGCTATAAAAGGAACAGTTGGTTTAAAAGCTGTCTCCTGAAATAAAGTTTTTAAAAAGTACTGGGAAAAAAGAAACATATAGAAAAGAAAAAAGAGGTAAGAGCTGAGATCTAAAAAAAACTGGACAAAAACACAATGAAACATATTGTTTTGCCTTTTGTTTGCCACTTGAATATACTTTTAATTCTGGGCAGGGCAAAAACCAAAGCAGAGATGATCAAGGCCTATCACCTTAAGCAAAACTATAGCTCCTTTAATAGCAGTAAACAAAAGCTACTTACTGTACTAACTGCCTCAGGTGTTACCCATTAAAATATATTGTAAAGTGTATTGTCTGTTAAATAAGGCCGCTTCCACATTAGCATGTGTTATTAGAAGTAATGATCCTGAGAAAAGTAAACACATTTACTTCCCATGTAGATACAGCATGCAACTGTCAGAGTGACTTTTTCTAAGGAATGCAGAGAAGGGGCAATGCTTTCTCTCAAGTAGTAAGTATTGCTTGTCTGTAGTTTTTGGTAAAAATAATAATCATTCAAAGGAATTTATTGGCTAAATCATACAAATTTACAAGCTAGATGATACAAATCTACAATCTAGATGCACTAATGCAGGAACATTGTTAATATAATCTAAATATTATATAGTGCAGTGTTTCATGACTGCTACTGTATTTATTGGCGAAATGAATTCTGGATAAGTTCTCCAGATATGACTACAGTTGCCATATACCTTTGCCATGGATCATGCTGATATCAACATGAGCAAACACTTTGGTTGCTGAGTGTAGGATAGACAATGAAACAAAATGTACTATAAAACAAAATCTAAGACTATCAATCTTCTTCCTTTTTGAGTCTCAGTATTTTTTTTTAAATTTATTGTTCACAGATATGATTAAAATATTGAAGAGATGCTTAATTTACACTCTCTTTACCATAAACTGAAACAGAAGCTAAAACAATGGGGAAAATAGGAAATTGGAAGAACAATGCTTTATCGCTGCCATACTGGAAATTGTGAAACCAATATGAACGCAATAAAAACCTGATGTCTAAATTTAGAATTTCAAAATATTCCACCTTCATTTTGAAATATTTCACCAAGCCTGGCTATATACTGTCAAAATTAAAATTGACTCAAGATAAGCTTTTTGTTTAATTTCAGTTTATTATTTTTTTTAAAAAGCAGAAGATCATAGAATGTGGCTGATACTGCTGATTATAGAATACAGCTGATCCGGCTACCAAGTTCAATACTGATATTGGACAATCAGTCTATCAACTTCACTGTTGCTTTAAAAATTAAAAAAAGAAACCCTGCTTTGTCCTTGAAAGCCATTATCTGTCACCATCAATTCAGGATGAAGTAGTAGACAGCAACCTCCACATTTGGCTAGCAGAAGCCAAGCAGCTGCTGGAATTCAAACTCCCAAGGCGGGAGAAAAAGGAGAAGGGGAAAAAAGCTATGCTTGACCTAGATGTAACCAAGTTCTTAATGTGGCCCATCATTGTTGAAAAGAAGAAAATTAGATGTGCATCCACTTCCCACCTCTGGTTATGTGGAAGAGGTCCACATAGGACTTGGTAGATGCTCAGTGTTCTCCTTGCAGACTCCTTGTGTATATACGGTAATGGCTCTGTAACAGATTATGGACAATTGGCATACTCTCAATCAGAGCTCAGGAGAAGATGTCTCAGCCTGACTAGATGAACTGGGCAGCCTGAGCTCTGCATTGTTTCGGACAACAGTAAAGAGGCTTACAACAGCCAAGAGGGCCATTACCATCATGACGGAGCAGATGGTGAACATATTCCTGGTGCCTGTCTTATAATCACTATCATGGAGGATGAGCAGCCCTAGGCAAGCCAGTAGGTTCAATGGAACACGGAACCAATGCATCACACCTGCCTGATCCTTCTCAGGAATCACTTTTTGCCTGAGAAAACCCATGGAAGGGAAGTAGAGCCCACATGAGAGCTCTATGAGCAGGAAGGCCAAGAAGGACTCCGAGGGGTTCTCTTGCCCAGGATTGGTTGAGAAAGTCAGCATGAAGAGTGAAAAAAACACCATTAGTACTGAAAGAGACAGGATGTGCATGGGCTGGAGGTGATATTTCTTGGACGTGGCCACACGGTACAGTGAGGATCCAACCATGCTGGCAGCCATGAAACTGGAGAAGACAATACCTAGAGGTGGGTTGTGGGGATCCAGGACTGGAGTCCAGAGGAAGATGAAGATATAGATGACACTTTCAAATAAGGCCTGAATAGTCCCCAAAAGCAGGACACGGCGGTCAGAGAGAAGGCATTTCAAGCCATCAGTGCAAGTTCTGGACAATGCCCTCTTCTTTCCATAATTCTCATCCCAGTTCTTCATAACCAAGGTACCAGCCAACACAAGAAAAGGAATAGAGACCATGAAGGGAGCTACTGGGCCAAATCCCAGCCATTCAGCAAAGATATTGGCTACTACACCAGCTCCAATAGCAATTATACTATTCCAGAAGGCAGCCTTGGAGAAGGTGGCAGGAATCCACTCGGCTGGGAAATCATGGCGCTCCACATGCTCATGCACATACCATGCCTCAAAGGCAGAGAACAGGAGAGCAGTGGACAGCCCTCCTAATATTCTTCCTACAATTAGAACAAAATAATCCCAGGAGAGCTTTGTGAGGCAGCAGACAGAGTAAGTCAAGGAGAAGAGGATGCAAGACTTTTTTCGGCCCAAGCGGTCAACCAAGGAATTGGAAACCAGTCCAAACAACACACTTGAGGCAAAGCCACAAACATAAATAATGGTGATCTGGGCCTCCAAGAAGTTATAATGCTGGTAGAGTTTGTAAAGATAAGGTCCTTGCAACCAATCGGCTGTGAGAGCCAAGAAATAGACTTGATAATAATCTAGCTGGAACCGCAAGAAGGCTGGGTTGGAGCAAGACCTGCTGGTGAGCCTGGAGCGGCAGGCAGAGAACTCCAAGCCCAAACATATCAGTAGGAGCAAAGCAAAAGCGACATAGGCAGCAATCAGCATGGTGCTTCAAATCATCCTGTGCATCTCTGAAGATCTATTCCCAGCACAGCTGAAAGAGAAAAAGAAAAAGAGGTATTCAAGGGACATTTAAAACAGGTAAATGTTTTAAAAAAACATGTTGCCAAATAAAGCCAAGGCTCATTTTAATCCAGCATTTTATTTCTCACAATGGCCAAACAAGTTCCTCTGCAAACCTCACAAGCTGGAGATGGGAGACTTGCCCTTCTGGCATTCCTCCCTGTAATTAATATTTATAAGCATGCTACTTTTAATCTAGAGATAGTATTTAGACTTCAAGATTAATGGCCCTCAAGAGACCCATCTTTCACGAAGCAATCCAATCCCTTTCAAAGCCACCCAAGTTAGTGGCCTTCACCATATCATGTGATAAGTAATTATAAGCACTTTATGTTATTCTAAATCTCCTTCCAGCCAGCTTTACTGACTCATCTCAGTATTTTGAGAGGTTTTTCTTCTTTTGCTCCCATTCATTTTCTCTATATCTTTCACAATTTGGTGAACAGGAAGCTTTTCTGAAGACTTGAAAGAGACTAGTAGTCCACTCCTGTTTTTGATATGTTTGTCCTCCAAATATTTGCACATTTATAGCACACTGTTATATATCTTTGTGATGAGTTGTAACAGTTCTGTTAATAACTTCTAATCATGGGAGCAAAACAGATCAGCTAAATAAAAGGTAAAGGCTACTTGAAGTTGAATGATGATCTTTGATGACTACATGGATTACATTTAATAAGTCCACTTCCAAGCATAGCCTTCATATCTACAATTTCTTACTAAGTCTCATCTTGCTTAGCTTTTTTTAAGATTAGCCCCAAAATGAGGTTTGGCTGGAAAGAAAAATGATGTCAAATTAATATGAAGAAATCATCATACATCTGCCAAGAATTGCAATGGAAAGGAAAGGCTGTATGACACTGAGGTTACTAGCGGATATTAGAACTAAACCGCTCCTTATGTTGTTTCAGTGCTTCCTACATGAGCAGTGGAAAACAAGATTTACCAGCTGGACAAGCCAGCTCTCTTCCCCCACCGGTTTGGTAAGGTAATTCATTAGATTGCAATACAGTCTCCTGAAGAATTTACTGAGGCTATGATTAGGATGTCTCAAATAACTCCATAGCAGAGAAGATGTTAAAACCTTAAACTACTAAAGTACCGTAACATAATTGCAGCAATCTTGAAACACAGTTTCTGCACCAAACACACTACAATGCAGGATTTCATTTTTAGCTCTCTTGCTAAACTCCAAATAATACTTCTATTAATTGCAGATATTAATAAAAACCTCAAGATTTAGGCATAAATAACACCCAGGAGGGCATCCTTGGGTTTTGCAATAAAAAGAAGAGCTGGTTACAATTGTATTAACTATAAATTATATCAACATTTTACTTTTTTGGGGAAAAATTCTAATATTAAAACGGGAAATTATTGCTTGCAGAAACTCACCCTATTGAATGACACTATTCAACACTCTACCATTCTAACATCACAATCTAAAATACAGATTTATACTATATTGAAAGGAGGAGTTTCAATACGTGTTGCCCAACAAAGGCAACTCAGCAAAATAACAAGTTTGCCTGGTGAAAAAGAAAGAAATACAGTACATCCACGCCCCATGTTTCTTGTACTTTCTACAAGTACAAAATCTGCAAAGGGATCGT
This sequence comes from Arizona elegans, assembly GCA_022577455.1. Taxonomy (NCBI): domain Eukaryota; kingdom Metazoa; phylum Chordata; class Lepidosauria; order Squamata; family Colubridae; genus Arizona; species Arizona elegans. Next base: position 20,062,055 of record JAKOOJ010000003.1, read on the forward strand.
ACAGTTAGAAACGAAGGAAAGGATCTTCTCCAACTGTATTGTCATTAAAACTATCCCCCAGGGAAATACCCTCGCCACCTAAACCAATATCCAATACAGATCGTGAGAAATCAACATGTTCCTTCCACTTCTATGTCTTACTTCTCCTACTGTAAGCCTTCCCATCCACCCATCCCACTCCAAATCAAAGATCTTCCAGGTACGTTTGACTTACTACCCCATTCCCAAGGCTCAGGTAGCACTGCCACCAGTTAGGAATATAGGAAACTCGCAGCCCGATGTATCTGGAGGGCATTAAGTTAATCCTGCCCCAAACCAATGCGCCCCTTCGCCTCCCTACTCAGTTTCCACCACCCTTTCCCTTTCCCTTGATCCTTTAGATCAGCCAGGACCCTTCCACAGCAGGCCTCCCTGCATTTGACACGCGTGCTTTAAAAACACGCATCTTCCCCCTGAAACCCACCTGCCCGACTCGCGCGCACAACTCAGCGCCGTCTTTCCAGCCCAGCCGAGCGCACGCTACACTTCCGGTTCCGCCTGGAGTGGTTGACCGTGCAAACAGGCCTACGCCAGGAGTTGCCATCCTGGCTAGTCACGTGACAAAAGCCTGCCAGTCAACGCTGCTCGAGCCTTGCGGGGAGAGTACCGTTTGCAGCCTGGGAAGAGCGGCGCCCATTGGTGCACTTTTTTTCATACTTTTTTTTTTTTAACTTGAGCGGAAATCTCCTTATCCCAACGCTGAGGAGCGGGGAACCACAGCGCTTTTGGGGGGACAGGAAGAGTGGAATGAATTGCAAATATTTTCTGCAATTACTGCAGTTTTTGCAGGGGTTTTCTTTTCTTTTCTTTTCTTTTGCATTTTTTTCCGAAATTGCTGCAGTTATTTTCTACTTATGTGCTCACTTATTTCTCTAGAACAGTGTTTCTCAAGCTTGGCAAGTTTAAGTGTGGTGGACTTCAACTCCCAGAATTCCCCACCCAGCAAGCTGGCTAGGGAATTCTGGGAGTTCTGCTGCACATGTCTCAAACTTGCTATTCTAATAAGCACAAGACAATATTTACAGTTTATGTCTTCAGTGAATAGTAGTGAGCACAGAAAAGTGTGTCATCCATGGCAACTGATTTTGATACAGTAGAGGAAGACTGGCAACCTTTAAAAAATACAGAACTTTATTTAAAAACATGTTTTATGTGCAGTTTTCTTGGAACTTTTGTTTCTGAACCTTTAATAACAATGACTTATTACTATAACCATGTTGCTTGTATCTTTCAATTATATTGTTTTTATTTATTTCCTAGTACGATTTGATAGCTTATTAGTAAGTGCTGAATGTTTTTATTCTTGATGAATGTATTTTATTCTCCTTATGTACACTGAAATCATATACACCTAAGACAAATTCCTTGTGTGTCCAATCACCCTTGGCCAATAAAGAATTCTATTCTATGGCTGTCTTTTATAACCTTCACCCATGGTTAACTCAATAGTGGTTTAGGAAATTAACCCATGATTCTATATTCGAACACTGAACCATAAACTAAAACATCTATTCACATGATATTAGGCCAGAATGTGGTTCGCTAGTTTGTGGTTCAGGGAATTATACAAACCAAGACAAATTTTAGCTACAAGCTAAAGCTGTTTTTTTCTTTGTATAAGGAAGGAGTGGTTGAATATGGGCTTTTATCACAGGATAAAGATATCACCTCTCATTTTCAGAGTTGCTCCTTCTTTATTGAAGTGACTTTCTATTTTCAGAGTTATTAATGTACTGCATTTCAAAATGAATCAGAAGTATGAATGTAGTAATAAAGCCATACACAAAGTAAATATGAAATTGAATTATTTCCAGAATAGTTATAGCTAATGTGATATCTATAGATCCATTATTGCAATTCACATTTCATGTATATCAGGCCCAATGGGGATTTGGCAATTTGTAATTTAATCTTTCATTGTAATTATATTAAAAGTATACAATAATTTTGAAACATTGAGCTTTTACAGTACAAGTATCCTTGACTTATAACCATTTGTTTAGCACGAATGAAGGCGGATATATGTGTCCCAGGATAATGTTGCAGCAGTGGTGGGTTTCAAATTTTTTTTACTACCAGTTCTGTGGGTGTGGCTTAGTGGGCGTGGCATGGCTTGGTAGGTGTGGCAGGGGAAGGATACTGTAAAATCTCCATTCCCACCCCACTCCAGGGAAAGGATACTGTAAAATCTCCATTCCCACCCCAATCCAGGGGAAGGTTACTGCAAAATCGCCATTTTCTCCCAATCAGCTGGGACTTGGGAGGCAGAGAATAGATGGGGCCAGTAAAAATTTTTATTACCAGTTCTCCGAACCACACAAAATTTCCACTACCGGTTCTCCCGAACTAGTCAGAACCTGCTGAAACCCACCTCTGCAGGATCCAATCTGGGTCAATCACTGGAACCACAGATTTTGTCTTCCGATTTTGAGGACTCTGGAGCCCATCTTCAGGGAACTTCTCTCCAGCAGAGTGTGTGCTTTGGCCTGTTTTTTATATGGTGCCTATTGTATGTGGCTTTTTAAGTTGGGGTGCTGATGCCTGGCTGCTATTGTTGATTGTTGTCTGCTTGTGCTACCAAGCCCTTGTGTCTTAAGTGCTTGATAAGCCTGTGATAGGTCAGCTCTCCTGTTGACTGATGAGAGGCCTGTTTCCCAGGCTTCAATCACTTCCTTGGCTGCTTTTATATCTGCTTGTTCAACAGTCTTAGGAGCTGCAAAATTCCGAAATGTTTTTGATGTACGGCAGAATATGCCATTTGATTGGTCTTGTACCTTGTTTCTTCCTTTCTCTCCCCACTGTGTTGCACAGATATCTTGTAACAAATGATTGCTATACATCAAAAACATTTCGGAAGCTGTAGATTGCAGCTTCCGAGATCTGCAAGTGGGCATTGCACACCGCCCAGAGGCCATCATATGAGGACAAATTATTCATTGTAAAGATCACTTGCAGGTGGGGGATACTTCCAATGTAATCTACCGGATCCCCTTCATGGATTGTTCCTGTAATTATGTAGGACAGGTGGGGAGGAAGCTATCCACCAGATTGCAAGAACACAAGGAGACCTGAACTTGTCGGTAGCCTCACACTGCAATGAACAAGGATATACATTCAGTTTTGCAGCTACTAAGATTGTTGGCGAGCAGGCACAAAAACAGCCAGGAAAGTGATTGAAGCCTAGGAAACAGGCCTTGTCATTCAACAGGAGTGCTGATCTATCACCAGCTTATCAAGTACTTAGGAGGCCAGGGCTTGGCAGCACAAGGAGACAATAACCAATGACTTAATAGTCAGCCAGCAACACCCCAATCACAACATCAAAAAAGCCACATTCAACAGGCACCATATAAAGAACAGCCCAAAGCACACACTCTGCTAGACTAGAGAGAAGTTCCCTGAAGATGAGCTCCAGCACGAGTCCTTAAGCTTGGAAGATAAAACCTCTGGTCCCTATAACCGACCCATATTGGATCCTGCATTTGTTTAGAGTTTGAAATTACAATAGTATTGAAAAAAGTTATTTATGACCAGTCCTCAAGCTTATGAGACCTGATGGCACAGTGGTTAGAATACAATATTGCAGGCTGACTCTGGCCACAGTTCGATCATGACCAGCTCAAGGTTGACTCAGCTTTCCATCTACTATATTTTTCAGAGTATAAGACGTACCTTTTTCCCCCCTAAAAGAGGGTGAAAAAAAGAGGGTGTGTCTTATACAGCGAATGTAGCCCTGCCCACCCACTGGCCCCCGCCCTTTGGCCTCTGCCTTGCAGCACTTACCTCCTTGCAAGCAAACAGCAAGAAAAACCAGTTCCTTTCAGCTTCAGCACATCCTAATTAGTACAAGTTGATTGGATCGGCCTCCCGACTCTCAGCTGATTTGTTCTCAGCTTGTGCAGGGCTCTGCTGCAGGCAAGAAAATTGCTGGAGCAGATTTTTTCCCCCCCTTGTGCTAATCAAGCTATGCTGAAAACAAAACTGAAAGTAAAGTATGCTGTTTGCTGCAATGAGGCAAAATTGCTCAGAGACACAGGCAGAGGGAGATTTCTTTTTCTTTGTTTCCTAACCAAAAAAGGTAGGTGCGTCTTATACTCCGAAAAATACAGTAAGTGCTATTGCTGTTGCTATTAAAAGAGCTGCAATGGCACAGTGGTTAGAGTGCAGTACTGCAGGCTACTTCTGCTGACTGCCAGCTGCCTGCAATTTAGCAGATCGAACCTCACCAGGCTCAAGGTTAACACAGCCTTCCTTCCTTCCGAGGTGGGGAAATTGAGGACACAGATTGTTGGGGACAATAGGCTGACTCTGTAAAACTACTTAGAGAGGGCAAGTGGTATATAAGTCTTAAGTACTATTGCTATTGCTATTATGACTGTCGGAGCATCCTTACGATCACATGATCGAAACGCAGATGCTCGGCAACCAGCCATGTATTTATGACGATTGCAGTGACTCAGGGTCATATGATCATCATTTGTGACATTCCAGCCAGCTTACAACAAGCAAAGTCAATGGGGGAAATTTGTATTCACTTAACAACAGCCTGATTCACTTAATAACTGTGGCAAAAAAAGTAAACTGAGACATGACTCACTTACCAACCACCTTGCTTAGCAACAGAAATTCTGATTCCAATTGTGGCCCTAAGTCAAGGACTGCTACCTCTTATTGGATATGCAGTGCAATTTCAGTTGGGCAGTCCTTCGCTCGCACAAGAGACTGATGCAAGTCTTTTTGCAACTTGAATATCTATTTAGAGCAGCATAATTGTTGCTCCAGCAGTGGAGGCGCCACCAATAACCGCTAATATGGTTCACTATTGCATATAGACCAACCTACATTCTAAATTTAAACTTTGAATAAGCAGGTTAGAAACAGTATTGACACTTTTTGAACGTTATGGTTGGAGACTTCCAGGAAAGAAATAATAAAATGAAGACAGCTTTGCTAAAAATAGAGCTGACAATCATGATGAATGAATTGCCAGTAAGTGCATTAGTTCTTTGGTATTCCTCCCCAGACAAGGAGAGGGCAAGGGATTGCCCATAGTGTTCCATACAATTGATGTTGGCAAGGGGACTGCAAGACAGTGATCTCTGGTGGGTTTGCAGCTCTGGGAGATAAGGGAATCCCATCATCGCCCAAACCGTGGTTGGTGTCTTTATGGGCACAGGGATTTCATATTTACTTTTCTAATCACTTTTGGAAACTGCTTGCTAACTGCTTCTCAGATATTAGGAATCTTTAGACTGGGTGAGTTTCCTTCTTGAAAGTGAAAGAGATTTTAAATGCAAGTTTAAGGATTTTTAAAAGTTCCTTTTTTAAAAAAATAAAGAGCAAAAGGATGATTAGAACATTGATGATGAAAAACTATAAATGGTTTTAGGATCCAGGTGGATTGGAAATAAGATTTTGAAATTAATTATAAGAATTCTTCCCATGGGAAAATGCTATCATTTTGAATTCTTTAACATTTTTGATAGAATAGAATTTTGAAGATTGGATAAGAGGGAGCTAGAAGGAACTAAAGATTACAATTAAAGGAGAATAAATAAAAATAAAATGTTTAATAAAATTACTATAAAAAGCAAGAACTAAATTTAGAGTTGGAATTTTTTTCTGAGAAAACTGTGGATAGCCAAAGAAAGAAAGCAATGAATCCATTAGATCAGTTCAGAATTCTGACACAAAGCATAAATGACTGAACTCATCTTATTTTGGACACATTATCTGAACATCTAGTTCTTTAGAGAAGCTTATAATGCTGGGAAAAAGGAAAGAATAGAGAAAAAGAGCACAGAGGCAAGATGAATAGACCTAATTACACAGGCAATGAAATACCAGATTTGGGCCAGGTCATTCTGGAAAAACTATCTATGTGGTTTCTAACAGCTGAAATGATCAATCAATCACACACATCAAGATCCTGAAATTTTTTTTTAAAAAAAGCCTGCTATTCAACACCTTTGTTAAGTCCTGTGATTGTAATAGCAATACAAGTAGTCCTCGACTTACAACAGTTCATTTAGTGACCGTTCGAAGTTACAACACTGAAAATAGTGACTTATGACTGTTTTTCACACTTACGACTATTGCAGCATTCCCACAGTCGGGATCAAAATTCAGGTGCTTGGCAACTGACTCATATTTATGACAGTTGCAGTGTTCAGGAGTCATTTTGTGATCTTCTGACAAGCAAAGTCAATAAAGAACCCAGATTCACTTAACAATCATGTTACTCATTTAACAACTGCAGTGATTCACTTAACAAATGTAGCAAGAAAAGTCGTAAAATGGGACAAATTCACTTAACGGGTTTCTCACTTAAACAACATAAATTTCAGGCTGAATTGTGGTCATAAGTTGAGGACTACCAGTTGAGTTTGTTTACTTGCGGACATTTCATTGTCCAAATAGATAACATCATCAGTGCATGCTACCTAGTTGGATAATGAAATGTTCTGCTCTCAGATGCTTTGGAGAATAGCTTGACTCCCTCTTCTTGTGGCAACCCAACCCCTGAGAAACTCAAAATTTAGTGAGCTGAAAATTTGCTATTTGATCATTTTTATTTAGTTTGTTCCCCATTCTCCATCCGCAGATATTATTCAATGTAAAAGCCTAATCAGACTATCACAGGATACTGTGCAGTCTTTGGTGCTCTTTGAGCTTGGTTGTTTGCTTGCAGATGTTTCTAGATAACATCATCACTTTTCTCTTTATTTCATTCCAATTAGCTTGTTTATTCTTGACTTTTTAAGGTCACTATGAAGTTGTATTAAATGAAAAGTTTTACTTGTATTCCAAACCATTCTAAAGTCAGTGCCTTTACCTAAATTGCTTTTTAAAAATTATTTTAATTGTAACAATTCTCCACTATTGCTTCTTTATATACGGTAGCAACATTTTGTTTAGTCTCTATCTAAAAGAATTAAAACTTTCTTTTCTAAAGCATGCTCATACGATTATGATTTGAAAAAGACTTTGGTAATATTTACTAAAATTTTAATAGCCAAGTTCTTTGAAGTCCAAATGATGTCTATTCTTGAAAAGGACCTATGTCTTTCAGAAAAGTAAATGTACTTTCTTAAATTGTCATTTTTCTGTCTCCATATATTACGGGTGTCAAACTCAATTTTATTGAGAGCCACATCAAGGTTGGTTCAACCTCAGGAGAGGTGGTGGTGGCCAGGGTGAGTGTTGCCAGCTCGACGTCACTCGTGTCGGAGGCACCTGTGGTGGCCCAAGTGCTCTGCCAGAGAAAACGGGTTCCAGAGCTCCATTTTAGGCTGCAATGGTCTCCTACAACCCTCTGCCAGCTTGCAAGGGCTGCCCACAGCCCTCGTGTCCTCCATTTTTGCTTGTAGAGGCACCGCGAGCCAGTCCTTCTCTGTTTCCAGGGCAGCCCTGCGGGCCAGATCTAAGCACCCCACAGGCCAGATTTGGCCCTTGGGCCTTGAGTTTGACACCCCTGCCATATATGAACCATCTCTAAATTGTCCATCAAATCAAACTTTTGGTAATTTACCTTGAATTGTTTTAATATTTTTATCAGAATTTCTGGTCAATTCGGAAGCTCAATCCATTCTAATCCCCATCAAACACCAACTTTCATAAGAGAAACCTGTTGATCTCTCCATAAATTATTTATAAAACAATGCTTTATCCTCTTGGATCATAAAGTCCCAATATGAAAGTCTTAGCCCCGTGCATATTAGCCTCCACTCAAACATATCTACCATTTTCATCAGTCTGTACAAGTTCTGGTTTTAGCTGAGGGTTAATATGTGCAACGATGCCATTTCTTTTTTCTTTTGTACCTGCTGAAATCTTCTCCTTTTTAATCCACATGTGGTAGGTATTCAGTTCCCTTTTCTAGGATTATTACATGTAGAAACATCAAGAACTCTCATGGATCTTGTCAAGGATATCCTTTGTCTCCCTTTTTTTCCCTGTTATTGGAACAGTTCCTCAGAAAAATGAGATTTGGAATATAATACAGCTAGTCCTCAATTTACAACCACAATTGAGCCCAAAATTTTTGTTGCTAAGCAAGGCAGTTGTTGTGAATTTTGCCCCTTTTTACAAACTTTTTGCCACATCTGTTAAGTGAATCACATGTTTGTTAAGTGATTTGGGCTTCTCCATTGACTCTGCTTCTCAGAAGCTGGCTGGCTGGGTTACATATGGTGATCATATAACCCCGGGATAGGACAACTGTCATAAATACATGCCAGTTGCCAAGTGCCCAAATTTTGACCACGTAACCATGAGGATGCTGCAATGGTCGTAAGTGTGAAAACCGGCCATAGGTCACTTATTTTCAGCACCACTGTAACTTTGAAAAGTTACTATAAACAAATGGTTGTAAATCAAGGAGTACCTGTAGCGATTTAGGATTGAAAACAAGCTGTTACTATGAGCCAATTATATGTAATATCTCATTGATAATTATGTGTTATCCTTACTTTATTCATTTATCTGTTTATTCTCATTCATAAACTGCTCCAATCTGACCAACTATAAATACCGGTAGTATACATGAGCAAATCAAAGACCAAGTGTTTCAAAAGTTAAAGAATTAAATAATAAAATTCAGAATTAGAACAATAGGAATAAAAGCCAGCCAGGGAATTCTAGGAATTGAAATCCACGTGTCTTAAATCTTAAGAAATGCTGTGTTGCGGTGTGAGAGCTGGCATTGAGAAGCCCTGCCTCCTAGTCTATACCTGACAAACTTGGCCAGTATCAAAAACCCCAAATGGAGTCAGGCCTCATAGGCACAGTGATCATATTTTCTTGAGGGGAAAAAATGAAGAATAAATCCGAGGTTCCTAAGGATAAAAAAAATAAATTGCTTATGTTTATAATTTCGCTTTACAAAGGTTAATTCAAGAGCAAAACTAAGAAAATAAAGTATTAAATCAGATAAACTGAAAAGTGCAACTTTCTGAAATAAATGAATTTTCTTTTGTAATAAAGGATGTGTGGTTACTGTTCTCGTCGGTCTGAGAAGTCAAAGTAAATCTTGAAAAAGGCTACGGCAAACCAGTTCCATACAGTATTGCTACTGTGAAAATTACGAGTGTCTCCATGAAGTCACAGGGAGTCAAGCTTGACCTGAAGGGGATTTTTACATTACTTTGGCTTTCAGCTTCTCAGTTGCAGGGGGTGTCCTATACTTGTGTGTGTGTGTGTGTGTGTGTGTGTGACCACACTGGGATTTTTTTCAGCTTGAAATCTGTTTTCTTTCTTAAGGGAGCAGGCAACATTCAAAAGAGGATCTTAATGCTGTGCTGAGATTAAGCTTCTTCACATTAAAATATCTCAAACCCCACCATCAAAAGCAATAATTTGGCCTTTGAAACAAAGGTCCAGTCTCTTGCACTAAAATTTATTAATTCAATTTATGGAGAGTTGGAGCAACTGTGGAAATGTGACTGACCTGTTTGTTTTCAGGATTTACACACACACACACACACACCAGGGGTGGGTTCTAAATTTTTTTACTACTGGTTCTGTGGGTGTGGCTTATTTTGTGGGCGTGGCTTGGTGGGGGTAATGTGGCTGGATGGGCGGGCCAACTTTTTTTTTTTTAATTTTTAAAAGCATTTTTTCTACAACCTTAAGAGGTTATAGAAAAAATGTTTTGAAAAGCCTCTGACGATTCTAGCTGAGCTGCGGGATCATCAGAGGCATTTTTTAAAAATGCATTTAAAAGCATTTTTTCGGCCGAAGAGGTTGTAGAAAAAATGTTTTTAAAAGTAAAAAGTAAAAAAAAAAGCCTCTGATGAGGTAGGCGGGGTAAGCGAGCGGTAACCGGGCTAGGGACCGGTTCAGGGGCGTGGCCAGCCAATGTTATTACCGGTTCTCGGAACTACTACAAATTTTTACTACCGGTTCTTGCGAACCAGTGCGAACCGGGAGCAACCCACCACTGACACACACACACACATAAACTGCTGCAGGACAAACAAACAAAAAATAAATAGGGAAGGCAAAGCTTTAAGACCACCTCAGTCTTTAAAAGTATGAACAAATACCCGTTAAACACTTGCTGGCAGCTGCTAAGATATCTGGGAGATAACTCAAGATGGCTTCCCTTACTCAGGGTCAGCCATGTCATGCAAGACCACCTATAGAAAGCCACACTTTTAGATTAGGTTCATATGGTTTGAGCTTGTTTTATTGGATAAATCACATATGTTGGGTTCACCAAATACCTCACAAACCATAGAACCTAAGTGCAATGACTGGGTTTGCAGTTCTTCAGTTGGTCACTCCATCTAGACCGCCTTGGTTTATCTGCATGTTTTGCAAATCTGGGTTTCAATTAAGTTAAAGATGGTTTCAAAAATTCACGTTTTACTCTTGCCCACTAGGTGGCAGGAAACACCTGATGAACAAAATTAGGTTGATTTGGAAGAGATGGCAATGTGTTTTGATGATCTGATGAGATAAAAAGTATTTTTGCTATCTTGTCTATAATTATATATGCTAAACTTGGGAACTGATACTGATTGGATGTGCTTTCAGCACATACGTAATTTGTACTGTCTCATGAATCTATCTGGGAATTCATTACTTGTATTAATTGTGATCTAATTCCCTCGCTGTTTAATTGCACAAAAATATCTATATTAAGAAAAAAAAACGAATTGATTATCTTGATTATCCAATGACTATGCTGTGTAATTGCAGACAAAACATTAGGCACCCCTAAATCCTTAACTGAAGGGGAAACTGGCATAGTGTCCACATGGTGCAAAGTTAATCACAATGGTTTTTTTCCTGAACACCTTATTTATTTAGTGTATGACATGTATTCTAATTGCTGCCTCTGTAATTTGGGATCATGAGAGATGCAATACAGGTACTCCTTGAGTTCTGACCACAATTGAGCCTCAAATTTATCTTGCTAAGTGAGATATTTGCTAAGTGAATTTTGTTCCCACTTATGACCTTTATTGGCAGAGTTGTTATGTGAATTACTGCAGTTGTTAAATTAGTAACATGGTTGTTAAGTGAATCTGGCTTTCCCATTGACTTTGCTTGTCAGGTTGCAAAGGACATGATCCTGGGACTCTGCAACTATCATAAATGTGAGTCAGTTCCCAAGCTGCCGAATTTTAATCATATGATCACGGGGCTGCTGCAATGGTAGTGTGAAAAATGGCCCTCCCTTTTTTCAGTGACTCTGAACGGTCATTAAGTGAACGGTTGTAAGTTGAGACTATCTGTATCCAGTTTGGTCCAAAACTCTACAGTGGGTGTAGACTTTTAGCTGCTCTATTATAACCAAATGTTGCTCGAGGTATACCATTGTGGACGTAGTCTACACTTCAGACCCTTTCTGGATACTGACTATATGCAATTTATATGTAGCTGAGATTCAAAATACAAAAACTGTAAATAGGGCAGGTATAGAATTTTGTGCACCCTTTCAGTCAGTAGAAAAGTTTCCAGACTTTTCTAAAAATGTAGCCAGCTAAAAATCTATTCATGCTAATGAAGTGTTTTTTCCCAAATTCTTCATTGCTGAACTTTTCTACCTCAGAAATATTTTATTGGGCTCCTTTTTTGCACTGTATATCTGAATTTTCTACACAGATGTTCAATAATATTTATAAATAAATAAATAAATTATAAATAAATATTCAAGTCTTGGGACTAGGGCCATTCCAGAGCATTTACTGTATTTTTCTATCCTGTAAGTAATTCATGGTTGATTTTAAGGCATGTTATAGAAGGGTCCCCAATCCTGGTTTGTAGACTGGTACCGGTCCGCGGCACATTGGGAACCGGCCGCACAAGTGGTGGGCAGGAGTGCAAAGCTTCATTTGTGCATGCACAAGATTAGGTTGCACATGCAAAACCATCCCCCACCCACCACTACTGGAGCCAAAAAAGTTGGGGACCGCTGTTGTAGACCGTGATTGTCTAACCTTTTGGCTAGCCTGGAACACACTGAGGGAAGTGGGTCTTCAGCTTTATAGCAATAGCACTTAGACTTATATACTGCTTCACAATGCTTTTACAGCCCTCTCTAAGCAGTTTAGAGTCAGCATATTTCTCCCAACAATCTGCATCCCTTATTTTACCCACCGCAGAAGGGTGGAAGGCTGCTTGAAATTAGAGCCCTGTCAGGATCGAACTCCTGACAGTGAGCAGTGAGCAATTAATTAGCCTGCAATACTGCATCCTAACCACTGTGCCAAATCATTATATATAAAATATATAATAAATATTTATTTATTTATTAAATTTATATCCCGCCCTTCTCCCCGAAGGGACTCAGGGTGGTGAACAGCCGAGAATTAAAATAACATGCAATATAAAAGTTAAAATAATTAAGAATAATTTTTTTTTTTTAAATTTGATTTATATGCCGCCCTTCTCCGAAGACTCAGGGCGGCTTACAATGTGCTCAGCAATAGCCTTCATCCTTTTGTATATTTATACAAAGTCAGCTTATTGCCCCCACAACTGGGTCCTCATTTCACCTACCTTAGAAAGGATGGAAGGCTGAGTCAACCTTGAGCCTTGGCGAGATTCGAACCCTGCAGTAATTGCAGGCAGCTGGTCTTAATAACCAGCTTAATAACAGGGTGCCTTAAACCCCTGTACTACCAAGGCTCTAGGTACTAGAGGTACTACCAAATTAAATTAAACGGCCACCCCAATTTAAAACCCCTAGCAATACAATTAAAAAACCCCTAAAACCTATTCAGGCCAGGCCGGCTTGCTGAAATAAAAACGTCTTCAGGACCTTACGGAAAGTGCGGAGATCCAGAATCAGCCGTATTCCGGGAGGTAGCTCGTTCCAGAGGGCAGGTGCTCCCACAGAGAAGGCCCTCCCCCTGGGGGCCGCCAGCCGACATTGCTTGACCGACAGCACCCTGAGGAGGCCCTCTCTGTGAGAGCGTATTGGCCGGTGGGAGGTTATCGGTAGCAGCAGGCGGTCTCGTAAATACCCTGGCCCTAAGCCATGGAGCGCTTTAAAGGTGAGAACCAACACCTTGAAGCGCACACAAAAGACCACCGGAAGCCAGTGCAGCTCGCGCAGGGGAGGTGTTATATGGGAGCACCATGTCGCTCCCGTGATCACCCACGTGGCCGCATTCTGGACCAGTTGGAGCCTCCGGGTGCTCCTCAAGGGGAGCCCCATGTAGAGAGCGTTAGCGTAGTCCAGGCGAGAAGTGACGAGAGTATGAGTGACTGTGCATAAGGAATCCTGACTCAGAAAGGGGCGCAACTGGCATATCAGGCGAACCTGATAAAAAGCTCCCCTGGCCACAGCCGTCATATGCTCTTCTAAAGACAGCCGTGTGTCCAGGAGGATGCCCAAGTTGCGAGCCCCCTCTGTGGGGGTCAATGACTCGCCCCCAATAGCCAGTGATGGCGCCAGCTGGCTATATCGGGATGCCGGCATCCACAGCCACTAGGTCTTGGAAGGGTTGAGTCGAAGTCTGTTCCTCCCCATCCAGACCCGCACGGCCTCCAGACACTGGGACATCACTTCAAGGGCATCGTTGGGGTGGTTTGGGGTGGAGATGTACAGCTGAGTGTCATCAGCGTACAGATGGCATCGCACCCCAAATCCACGGATGATCTCACCCAGCGGCTTCACATAAATGTTGAACAGGAGTGGCAAGAGGACCGACCCTTGTGGCACCCCACAAACAAGGCGCCTCGAGGTCGACCTCTGCCCCACTGCCAACAAAGACTGCGACCGGTCAGAGAGATAGGAGAACCACCGCAACACGGTGCCTCCCACCCCCAGTCCCTCCAGCCAGTGCAGCATGATACCATGGTCTACCAATGCCGTTTCCGTGCTGTACCCAGGCCTGAAGCAGGACTGGCACGGTTCTAGATAGACGGTTTCATCCAGGTACTGCGGGAGCCAAATCATTATATATAAAATATATAATAAATATATATAAATAACAAACTTTTGTTGTTGTTTTTTTTAAATCATTATCTTGTGGGGCCACACTACTAGATGTCCAAGGCTGCATGCAACCTATGGGCTGCGGGTTGGACACCCCTATTGTACACGGATGTTGTCTTGCTGTACTTCCTTTCCCCTGCACAATATGTCCTGTGCCACAGGCTGCCACACAACCTGAAAGTTTAATTGAACAGATCCCTGCACTTAACACTTTGCAGGTTGTTTGTTTTTTTTCCCAAATGTTTTACCATTTCATCATCATCATCCATCAGCATCCTCCTCCTTTTAACCATTGTCTATTCCCTGCAGGATGAAGGCCTCTTCTGCATGTTTCCAACCCATACGGTCCTGAGCTTTCTTTTGCCAACTGGGCCCACAATACTTGCTGATGTCATCAATCCATTTTGTTTTAGGTCTCTTTCGTGGACCCTTTTTATCAAGTGGGATAAAATCAATTTTATGGCTGCCTTGGTCTACCTACCATCAGTTCTTCTTGGTATGTGACCAGCCCGTTTCCATTTCAGTTTTTTTACTCTCTTGATGATATCGTATACTTTTGTTTGTTCTCTAATCCACGTGCAGGTCTATCTTGTCTTATAATGAGGAGCATGCATGTTTCCATGGCTCTTTGAGCCACTCATAGCTTTTGTATTGATTTCGAGATTAGCTTTACCGTTTATTCTTCAAATGTATCTTGCATGGTTGTGGCCAACAAATCAATTCTTGTTCCATCAGTCAGGATCATTCCAATTTAAATCCTACATCTATCTAGCTATTTTGTACATCCGATGAAGTGGAAACACAGCTCACAAAAATATATGCCTTTCAATAAAATTGGTTAGTCAGAAAAGGTGCTATCAGGCTCCTTCTGATGTTTTTTGACCCATGTAGAATTAAAATCCTTTCTCCCCTAGCAGACTGCAGAAATTGCTCTAGGAGAGATTTTTTGCCTTCTACTTATAGAGAGATTGCATCTGTTGAACTGATTGATTCAAACCAAGCACAGTTCCCTAGTTTTTGAAGAGGAAATAGCAGTCGGGACTTTTTAGTTCTAGTAACTAGGTGTTTTTTTATTAAGCATCACCTTCATTTTCTGTGCTTCTGTCCTGAGAGCTCAGGTTTTGCTCCCCGTTCATAGGTCTCCTTTCAATCTAATGTATATATTCTCCTAGGTAAAGGCTAGGAGCTCCTTGCACCATTCCATATATCCTATATATTGCATGGCTCATAGGAAAGGAATAAATGGTAAAGAAGCAACAGGGAAGATTAAGAAAGCTGCAGAAAGCCTAGCCATAAAGTGTATATGATTCCATAAAAGCCACTAGAGCAAAGGGAGGAAGGGTTAAATAAGGTTGTACTGCAGAGCCTCTAGCGTTGATGTCTGACCCAGTTTTTTCACTGTTGGCTGGTTATATTTAGAATCCTCTGTGGAGTGCAACAAGACAAGCAAGCCCCAAACACGGATTCTGCGGTGTCCATGATTCCCCATCCCCATTTGAACCATCAGGTTCACACATGAAGGAGGGCTATGCAGTCACTATAGCAGCACTGACCCAGCTTTCCATTGTGCTCCAAAGGAAAGTTGTCATTCAACATTAGGAAAAAAAACAGTCAGTAGAACAGCTTGCTTGCAGAGATTGTGGCTGCTCCATCACTGGAGGTTTTTAAGAAGAGTTTGGATGGCCATTTGTCGGGGATGGTGTAGGGTCTCCTGCTTGAGCAGGGGGTTGGACTAGAAGACCTCCAAGGTCCCTTCCAACTCTGTCTTTCTGTTAATGGCAGGGATAAGAAGAGATTCATGGCTCAGGGGCACGGCATATGCTTTACCTAACCAGATTGACTTTGACATCTCCAGTTAGGACTGGGAAAATCTCTCTCCCTGAAAACTGGAGAAGGGCAGCTAGGACAGACCAGTGGTCTCACTATCCATCCGCTTTTTAAATTTCTATGGCAGTCCTACCAATCAAAATTTGATGAAAGCCAGGCATTGTTTTGAACACCAGAGTTTACTGAGTCCTAAAGAGGCAACAGAAAAGCAAGGTGTGCTGACTCTACCAATGGTAGAGTCACAAATTCCTATATGGCTTGGATACAGATTAAAAATGGTGGAGAGTCATTCTTTAAGGAATCCAAGGGTTTTAGCTGGTACCTCGGGATGCTTATTTTTAATTTCATTTTTAAGATAAGGAGACTCAGTGTTGTGTTGTCTTTCAGTGAAACTCACATTTCTGTCTCATGAGGGGCTCCCACCTCCCAGTCTCTCAACATTTCCTAACCTGATGCCCTGCTGATGTGTTGCACTACAATTCCCATCACTTCCTAGCAGCATAGCCTATGCCGAGATCAACTAGGGTTGATGGAAGTTATGCCCTTAACCATTTGGATCAAAATATCTGAAGGACTTGAGGGAGAGGAAAAAAGAACCCACAGTTTTTTTAAAAAGCTGACGTGAAAAACAGCCATTAAAAAGGGACTGGAAATTTTGTTCTTTCCATCCCTTTGTTTCAATCCTGGAGCCGAAGGAGGCTGCCCTTTTAGTGTGCCAGCAAATTAACACTCTGCAACATCCTGCAGTGTGCTTCTTGGATCAGGGCAGGATTTGTGGCCTTATGCTGTCCTGCCTGCCTCATTCCTCAGGATTAACAAGGGACGTTGGTTACCTGCCTACTTGGTATCATTCGGGTGTCAGGGACCTGCCTTGGTTCCAAATGAGCTGCCTTTCATAGTGATGGCTGCTCTGTTTAAAGATGGATGATGCTATGGATCACATCCACAAGCCATGGAATACAGCTCATCACATCAACCTTGGTCTGTCATGGCCAGGCTACAATATTTGTAATTCCAGCCTTAGAGATAAGGTTTCTTTTCATCAAAAATGACAGCTCTTGCATCCAGTTCTGCAGAGAGCAATAACAGAAACAATGTCTGCATCAGCCTCATTTTATATTCTCCCATTTTCCTTCTGAGCCTTCCTACATTTCCTCGCTGTATTGCAGCAGATGTATAGGCTAGGACAGGAGACATTTTTGACCAAGTGCCTATGCAACCCCACGATAATTTCCTGCTAGCAAGTTATAGACAGTCCTGTTGTGCTAAAATAATAATGAGGATAGGCCAGTATCACTTCAGCTGTGGGTGGGTGATGTTATGAATATTTCTATTCCTGTTATTTTATGATTCTGAAGGATGATAGAGTAGGGGAAGTATCCTTCATCCTAGTGTTACGTTAGTCGATAAGAAACACACCCATTGCAGAAACACAGAGGTTGGAAACAAGAGAAGAAATAAAAGAAGATATTTATTTATTTATTTATTTCCAGCCTTTATTATTTTTATAAATAACTCAAGGTGGAAAACACCCACAATGCTTTGTGCTCCTCCATTTTGCAACAAGTCTGTGAGGTGAGTTGGGCCAAGAGAGAATGACTGTCTCTCTTAGTCACTCAGCTGGCTTTCATGCCTTGAGTAGGACTAGAACTCACAATCTCCCCGTTTCTAGCCTGATGCCTTAGCCACAAAAACAAACTGGAATCAGCATTGACCGTCTACAAGATGGGTGTCAAACTCAATCACGTTACCTGACATCACCTGATATATCGCAACTATTTGCCTTTACGGAGCCAGGGTGGGCGTGACCTACACGTGATGTATCTGGCCCGCAGGCCGCCAGTTCAACTCCCCTGGTCTACAACTAGTAACATCTATCTCTTTGAGCTACAATAAAAATAAGCCCTAGATATCCAGTATTGTACTGCATCTCTGGGAAGTTTCCGGAAAGTTTGTGTTTGCTATGGAAGAGCTTGACACTAAATCATCATTTGTTCTGAAGCAGCTTGACTGCATGGCGGTGGCAACAGCAGTTGTGCAGTATTCCTTTCCTTGCTTTAAACTAACTGACTTCAAATTGTTTTTAACTGGGTTGATTTTTCATCTTTTTACTTCACATTCTAGAAGTTTGATATTTATATCCTGAAAGTTTGTCATTTGATTAACATGGTTTTACATGCTCCAGTAAGCGGCTATACAAATGTTCTTTTGGCATGGTGATGTTTAGAGCATCAAACTGGTGAAATGGCAGATCTATGAGCCAATGGATTCTAAACAGTTTTCTACATTAAGAAGATATTTTTTTGGCCCTAATATCAGTTTCTCTACAACAAGTTTTACAAGTAGCCCTTGACTTACAACAGTTCATTTAGTGACCTTTCAAAATTACAATGGCACTGAAAAGTGAGTTATGACCATTTTTCACCATTGCAGCATCCCCATGGTCATAAGATGCATTTAGATGCTTGACAACTGGTTCATAGTTATGACAGTTGCAGTATCCCAGGGTCATCATATTTTGCTAGCTTCTGACAAGCAAAGTCAACGGGGAAGCCAGATTCACTTAACAACCGTGTTACTAATTTTATAACTGCAGTGATTCTCTTAACAAATGTGGCAAGAAAAGTCGTAAAATGGGGCAAAACCCACTTAACACATTTCTCACTTAGCAACATATATTCTGGTCGTAAATTGAGGACTGCCTGTATTTTCATTTGAGCCAAGATGGAGTTACCAATTATACAGTACCACTGGCTGCATTAGGCACCTTTTGGATGTCCACCATGCTGTAACAAGATGCAGCCATTTCAATGATGTAGCATTTGCTAATATGCTTTCCTCACACAACAGCATGCTGGGTACCTTGCACCCTATTTGTTTACCTGATGTTGAAGTGTGCTTCCTCCATTGTGAGCGACAGACTCTCTCAAGGAGGACAACGACCATTACAGAGGCAGCTCTCCAAGGTATTCCGCTGCACAGGGTTTAGCACATTGCTTTCTGGTCTCAGTGTCAGCTTTCATCCATCACTCATACAAATATACAGGGTATATTTTTTGGGGTCAGGCTGGGCTATCATCAGTGCTTGATTGACGTTCTTACTTGACCTCTAGTAAGCATTCCTTGTTGCTCAACCATACATGTGATGCTCAGAGACCAAAATGGAAAGTCTCAGATAGGCTGATTTTGTATAGTGAGTTCCCCCCCACCCCAATGCGTATCTGTGCTTTCACTGGTCCCAAGCGAACTTTAATCTTAAAACAGAACAGCACTGTGGAAATGAAAAACTGCTCTTCCCATCATACACCGGCTCTTCATATTGATCCTTCAAAGCAACAACAACAACAAAACACGAGCAAAACCACTCTGAGCTGAATAAAAGGAACATTTTGAATATTATTTTTAATGGATTTTTCAATCAATACATACGATAATAAAGATAATAGATATAATAACAATTGCAGAGAAATTTCATTCATTCAAACTAGGATCCCAAAGCTATAAAATAAAAATTAATAAAGCAATGACAATTAAAAAGAAAAAAAGGCAGAAAAATACTTTTCTAATAATAGGCTTTCTATCAATACAGTTATACCACTCAAGTTTTTAACAAATCATTAAGTGTAGGCCAAACAGAAACATGCTGTCCAATCTTGCCTCTCTGTCAATATAAAGCCTTTTTAAAAACTGAGCTGGCAGTTTAATTGAACAAACTTTTAACATCTAAGGTATTAATGCACATATTTTTCCAAGACTATAAAATGACCTTTCTTGCTACTATCCAGGCATGATACTCTATATTTGGAACTGTCCATACGTAAACATATTCATACAACCAGAGAAATAGAATTTAAGAGCTCATTCATATCTTTAAATTTTAGCTTCCTTCCTACAACTTGGTTCACTACAACATATGTCCTAATGTTTCTTCAAATTGACAACCTTTTAACTATATCCATTGAGGGGGCCAAAATATCTAAAAACATTCTTTTACTAATTGTTTCTTAAAGCATTTCTTAAAACTTGAAGCCTTTAATTATGTAATATAAGATATTCTGGTTTCAAATATTTGTATCTTTTTTCGTATCTAAATATATTTATCTAAAAATAAATTAATCTTCTGTTCTGTGAATGGATGACGTGTGTTTCAACATGGCTGACTGTCACATTAAGGAAATATATCTTTCTGAATAACAAGAGAGTAACAACTGAATAACAATAGAGTACTGCCACATTAAGGAAATATATCTTTTTAATATCTTTCTGAATAACAAAAGAGTAACAATAAGAGTAACAACTGAATAACAATAGAGTACTGTCACATTAAGGAAATATATCTTTTTAATATCTTTTTGAATAACAATAGAGTACAATAGAGTTAACTGTCCAGTGGTGGGATAGTTGGTGGTGGATAGTTATTAATATTCTCTATAACAATAATTGGGGTATAAATATGCTCTAGATTAAGTTGGAAAGTTTAACAATCCTAAATTGACAGAAATTTCAGAGAACGATTGTTATTCTGTTTTGCTGGAGAGGATCTGTTTGTTGATCACCAGAAACTTTTGCAATGGTATGAGATAATTATTTTTTTTTAATAGGTTTTTCTTGCTCACACACAAAAGCATTTAAATCTGAAGTCTGCCTTCAAACCTCAGGTGTGAAGAAGAATGTATCTGAGATTAACTGTCACAAACATTTAGGAGCCACAAGAAATGAAGCCTGGCTAGGGCACAATCTCAACTTTGGAAGGATCTCTGTACACCAATCTTTTCACTATAACTCAGTGCTGGGAAAAGCCCATCGAGGGATTCCTATCTCATGTGGTTCTTTGAATAGTCTTCCTAATCTGACAGCTTCAAAATGTTTTGAAGTTATAGGATTCCCAGGTTGCCATTCTGGTTGAGAATTCCAGGAATTGCAATCCCAGTGCAAGTGAAAATTAGGAACATTTGTCTCAGAGGTGTGGCATGTCCTCCTCCTCCTTCCTTGCCCTTTGTGGCAAGGAACATCCTTAGGAGGAAAACAAAAAACAAAAACAAGAAACAGGAGTGCCTCCCATTGCTGGGTGCAAAACAGCCTGGTGAGCTGTGGCCATGTGCTGGCTCAGCCGGCTTTAGAAGTTAGTACTCTTGACCTTAGGGAGCTAAAAATACACTCGGGCAGCTGCCTCCTATGGACCTGCTGGCCCTGTGCATGGCCCCAAATGCTCTGGAAGTGAAGGAAGGCTCTCAGGAGCCACAAGGCTCCCTGACTGGGTGCCTTTATTATGTTCCGGTAGCAAAGATCCTGCAAATTACTCCCCACCCTGCTAAGGTAACCAGCATCTGGAGGACCTCTCTCCTCCCACGCCGGCCTGACTCATGTGTAGCACTGGCTATTGTCCCCCCTCCTGCAGCAGGTGCTGCCCGAGCTGCTTCTGGAGCTCCTGCCCTACTTGTTCCCTTCGTCCCTGCAACTCCATCTGTTGCTGTCTTCCTTGCTGCTGCTACTGCCCATCTCCCTATTGCCACTCCAATTGTTGCCCCAAAACTTACTGCCTGCCTGTCTCTTGCTGTTATCCTTGCCCTGCCTGTTGTCCTCCTCCAGCCTGTCCAGGCTGCTGCCTGCCCTCTCGCTCTTATGTCCCTGCCTGCCCAGCTTGTCGGAGGTCAGGGATCCGCTTCAGCTCCAGATGAGCTACCCAGCTGCCCTTGATGCTTCTCTCTTTCTGATGTGGAAGAAACCCTCAGGCCTGATGACAGAAGCAGCTCAGCTACCACACACCGCAGGCTCTAGTAAGTACCCTTCATCTCTGTGTAGTGACCTACTCACCCCATCCAACTGTTGGGCTCCACCTCCCATCATTCCCACCCACTTGCCACCCCAGCTTAGAGTCATTGAAGGTACCACCCAGCTTTTTTTGGGGGGGGAGGGGAGAGGCGGTGGCAACGTATTGGCTGGGAGGGCAGCCTACTTAGACTATCTTCCTACAGTAATAGGGAGCAACTCTGGAGGATTCAGGGTTGGTTGCCCCCAGTGCCTAACAACAATCTTGGAAATGGTGGAAAGGTCTGGTTCTGATGTTCCTGAAAGACTGCCTGATCATCCTTCAAATAATCCTAGCAAACAATACTCCCCTAGGATCTCTACGGGACAGGAAATACTAGCGTGTAGGAGACTGCAGTGTAGAATCTGTAGTATGGCCTGTGAGATATACCTAGCAAACGGCACTCTATCCACTCCTTCTGGGTCCTCAGCATTAGACCCTCGTAGCCTTTCTCAAAGGTCAACTTCAACATTGTTCTGTCTTGGGAGAAACCCTGCCTAGACCCCATTTCTTTCCCTCCAAGGAGGACTCCTTTTAACTTTCCAGTGTTTTGAACAGGAAGGGCAGCCATGAAAGACCGGATGAGGAAAAATTGCTTGTTGTTTATGGAGAAAGGGGCTGAAAGGGCCAGGGCTCCTGCTCCAATGACCCTGAGACAAGGAGCAGAACCAGCATTGCTGGCCCCCTGGCCTCCATATAATCAAACAAAACAATATCCCCCCCCCCGCACCCCAGTTAATTCCCAGACAATGAAGAGAAAGAACACCATTTGTCAAATCCTTTGCATCTCAGTGTGAGTACTTGTTAACTGACAGATCTGGAGCACAGGGCTGTGAGCTTTCCAATCACAGTGTCCAGCAGAGACTCCCACACACAAGTTCATATATTGTTTTGGAAGAAGAAAGGGCACTGAGTTTGAGGGAGCTGAAGAACAGAGTTGCAGGCAACAAAATTGTGGCTTAGGCAATTTTTATCAGTAGGGAGGCAGGCAACTGCACAGGCGTAGATGGGGAAGCTTCAGCAGAATAAGCTGTGTGGACAGCAGGGATCCTTAAAACTTTGGGGAGCCGCCAAGCACATTTTAAATATTGAAAATGCTTTTTTGGCATTCTAAGGGAAAGGAGGCTTGTTTGTTCATAACATGGCTGTCATTGGGGCCATTCACCAAAAAACTGTTTTTATGAAATGTTCTTGCTATTAATTGTAGCCTTGATCTCTGGTAAGGCACTTCCTACAATGCCAGGTTATCTCTGTTCTATTTCTGGGCAGATTGGCATACTTCCACACAAAGTACTGGGCTGTATTTTATTTTCTAAGAAAATTTTTGAGGTCCATTTGGAGCCAAGAGTATTGCTACAAATAAACAGGATGCTGGAGGGTGGTGCTGTACTTTATCACATAGCAGCTTTCCAATTTAAAAAAAATTTGAGAGAGCTAGGTAGAGATATACACATATTGAGTGCACACGTTTGTATTGTATAACTATAATATTTAGTACTCCATGTGCATCTTTTTGAAATAAATATAAGCCAGGAAATCCTCTCTTTTAAATTTTTTCTTTCAGTGCCTAGAGGCAGGCTGTTATTTCTGTTAGTCTTGCATTTCAGGGAAATTAAAACATTGGCCTACCTTGAAGGCCATTTTAATTAATATCAATTGCTCTGATTATGAAATATTTGGAGCATTTGAAACTTGACAAGCGTAGTTATTGTGGAAGTATGTATGTATGTATGTATGTATGTATTTATTTATTTATTTATTTATTTTTTATTTATTTATTTATTGGTTCGATTTATATGCCGCCCTTTTCCGGAGACTCAGGGCGGCTTACAATGCGTTAAGCAATAGCCTTCATACTTTTATATATACCTGCTTAGTAGGGCTTTCGCCCCCCTCCCCCCCGCGGTGTTCTTTTTTATACAAAATCAGCTTATTGCCCCCACAAACCGGATCCTCATTTTACCTACCTTGAAAGGATGGAAAGCTGAGTCAACCTGAAGCCTAGTGAGATTTGAATTTGCAGTAATTGCAGGCAGCTAGTGTTACTTAACAGTGCTTTAGTCTGCTGCACCACCAAGGCTCTCAACAAAGTATTCTCTTTGTTATAATCTTTCCTCATTCTAGTGTCCTTTAGATGGGCTCTTATTCTCATCATAGCTAGCCAGCTGGTTTCCTACCTTTATGAAATGCGTACACTGCCTCAATCGAGTGGGATTCTAGATTATTTCTGAGGCATGATGAAAGTCAGAGCCTACATATCTGAATGGTAAGAAGCTCATCCATGTTATTCTGCTGTACTTATACCAGAACAAAAATTGGAAGAGTGGCACTTGTGGAAGTCCTCAAGCTGACTTTTGGTCAGTCACAATCTCTATCCTGTTGTGGGGGAAAAAATGGAGGCGGGAATGCTACTGGTATATATACCACCTAGGAGAAAAGCTCTATTAAATAACATTAAAAACAAATGGTTATAGAAGTTAATAAGAGCTTATTTTCATGCGTCATACTTTGCAATGATTTTGTTAATGTGTTTCATGACAATGGCTGGATTTATATCACATGCTAATCCAAAATCAAATAAACCTCATTGTAGTTTAGCACGATATGTAAACCCAGCAACCAGGAGTCTTAAATAGCCGATTCAGTTTGGTTGCCACAAACTAGTTATTATTTTTTTTTCCTATGCAGAAGCAGCAGCAATCCAAGATTTTATGTAGCCTGTGAGCTGAAACCAATCCTTTCCCTTCAGGCTTTCATGGAAAGGACCCCTCTCTGGGATGAGGCAGGCAATAGAATTTAGAAGAGTGAAGCCACAAATCCAGGAATTAAGCACAAGGCAAAGTGCTGCTACTTGTTACTTAGAATGCCAAGAGGGAAGATGGGTTATCCTCCCCGCCCCCACCCCCCACCCCCACTCATCCACTTGAGAACAGATGAATCCTGGCTAGGCCTGCTTCCCATTGTGCAGTTTCCCTCACTTCTTACATCGCACCTTTACTGGTTTGGAGTTGAAATAGCATGTGGTAATATGAATACAGCCCTGTGGTTTATAAAACCAAGTTTTCATGTACATACTGAAATGTGGTTTATCCAATCAACCATGGTTAAACAAATGTGGTTTAGTGTGATGTGTGAACTCAAGACAAACAGTCAGCTGATCAATTTAGCCAGTGGCCTGGAGGAAAAGATTTTGTAGAGGACTTCTAGATATATTATGTCCATGCACTAAAGCAGGGGTACCCAACCTCTGGATCACGACTCATTACCGGGCCGTGAGCTGTTCACAACTTTGCTGCCCAAAGTGGCAAGCACGCATGCAATGCTCGCACATCCCCACTTACACGAGCAGTGGAAGAGTGCACACTCACATGCTCCATTTGTGCGAGTGGTAGGTGCGTTTGCTCACCACTTGTGCAAATGGAGCTGCGTGCATAAGCTTACCCACCATTCGTGCAGAACTATTCCCTCGCACCTCCCCCACCGGTCCACAAAGCTGGAAAATTTGGGGAACTCTGCACTAA
Organism: Arizona elegans; assembly: GCA_022577455.1. Classification (NCBI taxonomy): domain Eukaryota; kingdom Metazoa; phylum Chordata; class Lepidosauria; order Squamata; family Colubridae; genus Arizona; species Arizona elegans. The sequence goes on from JAKOOJ010000003.1 coordinate 20,087,205, forward strand.
AAAACAGATGGCCAGCAGCAGGGTGGATAAAAATCGATGTTTTTTTTTTAAAATAAAAATCAGATTTTTAAAATTTAAATTGGATTTTTTTTTTATTTTTATCAAATTTATTTCAATAAAATGCTTTTGGAGTAAAAATCTATCTAAATATAGTTTTCTATTTAAGATACATTAATAATTTAGTTTATTCAGCATGAAATGGAGCTTAGTTATGTAGCATGAGGCTGTATATTCTGCAATATTTACAATTTTGGTAAACTCATTCAATGAATCCAAGCTCTGAAAGCTGAGATAACATGCCCTGCGTTGATGCATTCATGCAATTTCATAGTAACCATGAGATAAATCATAAAACGAAGTTCAGGAATATTCCTTTATCCCATTGTTTTGCAACTCTATGAGCACAAGTTGTATGATTGTTTGAAGAGAAATGCATCTGTACCACCAGGCTCTAAGTGTGAGAAGGAAGGGCAAGCAGTTTAAAGTGAAAATGAAACCTTCTAAGCAGCTTATAAATACAATATTAAGAACATCTGTCATTTCAGATCCATCATGGCGGCACCTGTTAGCGGGCATCCACTCACCTGCTGCCTGCCACATCCCTCACTTTGTTGTGTCACTGCCGCATCACCAGCTGTCCCATTAAAGTAATGAGACTGTTGATGAGTCAAAAGTGGGACAGAGCTGCTGCGGGACAGAGATGACAGTTGGCCTTTAAAAATTATGATTTAAATCAAGTTGATTTAAATCAAGCCTTTTTACTAGTTATTTAAATCGTGATTTATATTGACTTGATTTAAATCAAATCCACCCTGGCCAGCAGCAAGGTGGATGATTCAGTCATAGCAATCAAAAGATCTGAAGGACCAAGCTGGGGGCAGATCAGTGGTGGGATTCAAATAATTTAACAACCGGTTCTCTGCCCTAATGATTTCTTCCAACAACCAGTTCACCAAACTGCTCAGAAAGTTAACAACCGGTTCTCCCGAAGTGGTGCGAACTGGTTAAATCCCACCACTGCGGCAGATCCACCTGGAGAAAATCTATGTGGTGGCTAGGAGTTGATACTGACTGGTTGGCATATCATCATCATTTGAGCTGTTGCAATGCTTTATTTATTTATTTTAACAATTTGCCTCAAGAAGTTGTGGGTGCTCCAACACCGGAGGTTTTTAAGAAGAGATTGGACATTTGTCTGAAATGATATGGGGTTTCCTGCTTGAGCAGGGGGTTGGACTAGAAGACCTCCAAGGCCCCTTCCAATTCTGTTACTCAGTTAGGGAAAAGCACAGAAAAGATAAAATATTTCTGTGCTTGGATGTGGAAGTGGCCTTTAGGATAGTTTTCATACCACACTAAGACAAAAATAGCACATTTAGGTTACCCTTCCGAACACACCACGCTTTTTAACACTTACCCTATTCAAACCCCGGGTGCCACTCCCGGGCTTCCCCGTCCTCTAGCCACGTGCGGCAAAAGAAGTCACGCTGCACCCTCCCTTTCGGCATGTGGCTTCGCCTCCTTAATCCCGCGGCGCCCTGGCGGATCCGGGCAACAGCTTCTCGCGGAATTAACATAATCGCCCCCTTTGCCTGGAGTTGGATCCAGAAGGCCGGAACGGCTGCAACAGTTAGTTACGCCTGCCTAACCGGTCCGTCCTTCCTGAATCCGGTGGGCAAAACTAGACCCAGACTTTCAAGAAAAGGAGTCTTTGCATCACCACCACCACCAAGTGCGATCGCAGCCGCTGGACTCATGCCGGGCTTGGGAGGTCGCGACACTTAACATACGGGATCAATTGGAGAAGGGAGGAGGGGCGGGGAAGAGAGAACGAGATCCCCCTGAGATCCCCCTGAGAGTAATTAAATCTCTCCTATTAATCGCTCCCTTCCTTGAGGATGTCGAACGTTCAAAACAGCCAAAAGTCTCTACGCTTAGCTTTACCTTCAGCTCTGCCCTTGGGAGGTTTATGGAAAACCGAGGAAAAGGAAAGGGAAAGACAAAATAATCTGCTGAATATTAGACCCCACCTCCCCTCGAAAATCCTAAACCTGGCTTTGCTCCATATACTGTAGGAGCTTTATAGTTTATTGACACAAGCCCAGTTTTGCTCAGAAACCATGCATCCCTTTATTTACTGCACTACAGTATTATCCTGTTTTTAATTGTTTCAACCTGTGTTAGGTTTTGTAAGCTGTCCAGAAGTTATTGATTTTTTTTTTTAAATGGGCGGTTACAAATTAATGAAATAAATTTAAGCCTCTTAATATAACTTTGTTATTCCTATGGATATATTGATCATAACATGTCTGTGCAGAACACGGATTAGGCTTGATATAGTTTGACTCAGTGATGAGGGGAATTTGCTCATCACTTACTCAGAAGCAGTTTTGTTTATGTGCTAACCGGCACATCCCTTGGCAGATCAGCAGTGGAGTCCTACCTGCTTTGAGGAATGAGGAAAGCTGCTAAGGCAGTCGAGACATACAGGTGACCCTCTGCACCTGGTTGTTTAGAAAATTCTTTCCACTTGACTAGATGCCATGGATGGCTTGTTTACTAAAGCAATCAACATGCGCAGACTTGATAACAGCCTGGTAAATATGTGCTTATTATAGTCTTTCCTGTGTTCAAAAGCTGAGCAACAAACACCCACAAACGCAAGTCTCTGCAAAACACAGCACTACTGTTCTCATTTGGAAAACTCTGTTTGGATGGGAAGTCTACAGTGTAGATGCTAAGAACTAGATGCTATGATTCAGTCTGTCCTTGAAAATGAGTCTTATGATGGAGCCTTGCTGGCAAGATCTGAATCTAACTAAATCTCATCTTTGTTCCAAAGGAGAGATGGGTGGAAGGTGGAAATATACAATTTGTTAAAAAGGGAAGGCTGTGTTATTTTGTTAGATCCCTGGCGCTGGGCAGTTACTTGCATGAAGCCAATCTACCTCCAAGAATACCTATAGAACAGTATTGTTGTTAAGGATCCGCCCTATTGCATTTTAGATGATCCCTGAGGCAGTTTCTCTTTCACCACTCATATGCATCTACTTAGTATGAGTTAGGAAACAGACCACATACTTTACAATGCAATGCTTTTCCGCGTGCCATGCATCTCTATTGGGGAAATTATAGTGTTTTTGCAGCCAACTCTTTGTATCATTAAATTTCCACTAATTTTATCCCCAAGTAGAAACTATACAGTTATGTTCAAACTTTGAAACAAGTCCCACTGTATTTGAGAATGGCATTTACTATCAAATGTGCCCAGTCTTGCATTATAGCATGACTATTATTATTTAGCATTTTGAACATATCTAATATATACTTTTATTTAAAAACAGAATCAGTGAAATGAAAATACACAATAGACCACTGAGCAAAATCTGTATTAGGGCCCATCGAAATAGAGGTAGTCCTCAATTTAACAACAGTTCGCTTAGTGACCGTTTGAAGTTACGATGGCCCTGAAAAAAGTGACATGACCATTTTTCACACTTATGACCATTGCAGCATCCTCATGGTCAAGTGATTTACATTCAGATGCTCGACAACTGATTCACATTTATGACAGCTGCAGTGTCCCGGGGTCATGTGATCCCCTTTTGTGACCTTCTGACAAGCAAAGTCAAGGGGGAAGCCAGATTCACTTACTGTTACTAATTTAACAACTGTAGAGATTCGATTCACTTAACAAATGTAGCAAGAAATGTTGTAAAATGGGGCAAGACTCACTTAACAAATTTTTCACTTAGCAACATAAATTTTGGGCTCAATTTTCATTGTAAGTCGAGGATTACCTATGCTACAGACGGATGGGCAATATTGAGGTCTCAAACATGCATCAGATATCAGAGGTAACCCCTCCCCCAAAACAGGCTATGGAAAACAGGAAGTCCAGAAATTAGACCAGGTGTTCTGGATTCCAAGGTGGCATTTGCAGACTGAGAGTACAATCAAGTGGTTGCATTATAATACTATCTCCAGTCCCTGAGTTGCAAGAAAAATACACAGGCAAAACATTTTGCTGTCCTGACTGCTGTACCCTATCTATCCACAGTAATGAGACTGGCGCCTGGTGCTGTGTTTCTGTTTTAATGGAGGACCAAGTTAGGCAAAATGATTGATGGACTCTCTCACATTTGTTGTCCCTCCCACAAAATTTGCCTGGTGGCAAGAAAACCACCAGTAATCACTTTCCCTAATGTGGGGTGGGGAAGGGTTGGGCAAGTGTGGGTAGATGCTTGGAGCAGCATATTTAACCACTTGCCAAGTTGCCCAACCAACAAGTTGCGGATGTGGACATCTGTCGCATCTGTGACTTCTCTGGTCAGGCTGATTCTGTACATGGATCTAATGGTCTTCTGAAAGAGTCTATCCTTCAGAAGTTGTGGGAGCTTCATCACTGGAAGCTTTCAAGAACAGACTGGACTGCCACCTGCCAGAAATGGTGTACAGTCTCCTGCTTTGGGGGCGGGGGGGTTGGACTAGATGACCTACAAGGTCCTTTCCAACTCTGTTAATCTGTGCTAAATCTCTGTCCACAAAGAATTCAGCTGATGGACTGCAGGCATGGAGAAATAATGTGAGGTAGAACAGAGGGGAGCAATTAATACCTATTAAGCTCACTCCTTGACTAATGTTGAAGAGATAGTCCTTGTCTTACTGTATGACCACAATTGAGCCCAAAATTTATGTTGCTGATCAAGACATTTGTTAAGTGAGTTTTGCCCCAATTTACCGCCATTCTTGCCAGTTGTTAAGTGAATCACTGCAGTAGTTAAAGTCAGTAATACAGTTGTTAAGCTGAATCTGGCTTTCCCTATTGATTTCTTTTGCTGGTCAGAAGGTCTCAAAAAGTGATCCCCGGACCCCTAGGACATTGCAACCGTCATAAATATGAATCAGTTGCCAAGCATCTGAATTTTGATCATGTGACCATGGGGATGCTACAACAGTCGTAAGCGTGAAAAATGGTCATAAGTCACCTTTAGCGCCGTTGTGACTTCAAATGGTCACTAAATGTAAGTCGAGGACTACATATATAGAGGTGTCGGCACCTGGAAGTAGCCAATGGAAGATCCCTCAGTGTCTTTCAGCTGTTTACACTTTTAGATCAACCTCGCTCACAGAGTTGTGGAAAAAATGAGAGAAGGGAGTGCTTTCTCTGTTGTCTTAGGCTGCCAGGAAAGAAGGTGTATACTGTGCATTTCTAAGTAATTCTAAAACAAAGTTCATGTCCAGGCTTAGAACCAGATAGAATACAAAAGGAAAAAAATGAGGGAAGGGAGTGAGGAAAGCAAGAATTGGAGCAGAGCGTTCCTACTAGAAAGGCCAGGAAAGCAAGCTGTGCCCTCTCTCTATGAGAGGAATAAGGCCTGAATGATTTTTCCCCCTTGTTATTATGTTCTTGGCATCTCTTGAGACAAGCAGGTCTTTTGTCCCGATGACAGCTTTGCTAGAAACATCAAGGAAGAGCCTCTTCTTGCTGCCCAACAGTCTCTTTTGTTTATATCTGAAAAACTCTGCTTTCTTTTTATTTAGGACAAAACGAAGTGTTTTACTGCTGGAATCTGGGTCACCTGAAGAGGGTAGGAAGGCAAGATTTCTGGACCGTGTTGGTGTGGAGTGCTGTTTCTGCAAACTACCACAAACATCCAAGAGAGGCTGGGCTTACTCAGGGATTGCCATTATCTGTATTTCAAACCCTCCTTTTCCTCTTTCCTCTGAGGTCTTTTGCAGTGGTCGGGTTTCTTTCCAGAAAGCAAAATTCTTTTCTTGAATGAATTAATATGTTTAGCTGCAGTAGGGAATATTAGGAAAATATGTGGGGAGCTGGTGATGATGCCATGAACAGAGCCAAAGAAACAACAGAAGTCTTAATAACTGCAGTGATTCACTTAGCAGTTGTGGGGAAAAAAGTCATAGAATGGGGCAAAAGTCACTTAACAACTGTCTTGCTTAGCAAAATTGGGGCTTATTTGTGATCCTAAGTTGAGGACAACCTGTAATTCTGTAAAAAAAAATATAATAATTCTCTTCTATCCGGGGTGAAATGCTCCCAGTTCGGACCAGATCGCCCGATCCGGTAGCGATGGAGGCAGGTGGTTTGGAGAACCAGTAGCAAAAATCCCTGCCCCCCACCCCCATACCCAGCTGAGCCACACAATCATCAGAGGCTTTTTTTCTACTTTTAAAAGTAGGTTGTTTTTCTACAACCTCTGGCTGAAAAAATGCAAAGTGCATGCACAAAGAGGTGATCGCACACAAAGCTCGTGCACAAAGACAACCGATAGTAAAGCCGGTTAGAAACCACCACTGCTCTGGAGACTCCGAAGTCCACACATCACTCCCCGATGGCCCTGGCCCCATCTCTGCCTCCGATGCAGAGCCCTCATCCAGGCCTTCCCCAGCCTCCAGGACTGGCCCATGTTCTTCCTCAGCTTCATCGCTGTCCGACTCCGCTGCCAGCTCCGCAGGCTGTTGGCGGACCACAACAATTATCTGGATGTGTTCTATATACTAGAAATGCCCAACTGCTTGGGCCAAGCTTATGAAATGGTTTCTCAAGCTTTAATTATAATGTAGTAGTTCACATAAGACAGGGGTGTCAAACTCAAGGCCTACAGGCCAGATCTGGTCCATGGGGTGCTTAGATCTGGCCCGCAGGGGACAGCAAAAGACCAGCCCGCAGTGCCTCTGCCAGGGAAAATAGAGCTTGCGGAGGCCCTCCCAAGCTTCGATTTTCCTGGCAGTGTGTTTCAGGAAGCTGTAGCAGGAGACTGTAGCAGCCAAAAATGGAGCTCGGGAGCCCATTTTTGCTGGCAGAGTGCTCGGGCCACCACAGGTACCCTTGACATAAGTGACGTCGAGCTGGCCATGCCTACCCTGGCCACGCCCATCCAAGCCCCAATACAATCCTGATGCAGCCTCAATGAAATCGAGTTTGACATCCCTGACATAAAAGAAAGACTGGAAAACGCTGGTGTAAATAATGTTTTCCAAGCCTGAATTAAAATTGGCCTTATGTTCTGGTGTTTACCAGAACCTGATGAGTTCTTGCAATCAGACTTCATGTTTCTGAGTCACTGCTCTAGAACTGACTACCTTGAGCTCACAGAGACTTAAGTCGCTGCCAATGGTAGAAGACCTGAATAGGTTTGTGTGCTAAAGCCCATTTTCTCTTTGATACAACCATGCCTATTGATGGGAAGAAGGTTTGCCCAGAGGAGAGACTTACGCAGCGGCACAAGTAATAGTTTCTTCTATTACTGTATTAGAAGCAATTGCATGCTCCTATCCGATCCAGTAAAAGACAGGCTAGGACATAAGAGAAGATGAAAAGGTCCAAGTTGTTTAGCAACTTGTCTTCCCTGAGAGCAGACAGGTGCCACAGGAGGAAATCTTCGTGCAGGGAAGGAAGGTGATGGCCATTTCCTGTAAGGATGCATATTTCTTTGGAAATTTGGCATGCGGTTTGCACGACAAGTTGGCAGAGAAAGATCTATCCTTCATTGCTTTGCCAAACCTCCTTTAAAAGCCACGAAACTAGCTCCTTTACCTCTGCTTTTGACCCCCAATGTTTGAAATTAACAGGAGTTTCTTTGCTGTATAGCTTTTACTCATTTCAATAAAACTTGTGTAGAAAAACTTCCAGGGATCTGAAGAATACTCAGGAAAAAACTTTTGCTAAGACATCTTACCTTATGTTGCTATTCCTGTGGCTGTTATGACAGACTGCATAGTGTCTTTTGAGGGAAAGTACAGATATTTCCAACAGCAAATGATTGGTGCAGCTTTTGATCCAAAGATTTCCAGTGCAAAACAAACAGCATAGAAGAATTAGTAAATCTTTTCCTAATTCAGGCCTGAATCTTGGCAACTTCATTGACAGATCCATATTGTTTCCCTACAATAACATCAAGAAAGTAGATTTTCACTGCTTTCTTCCATGATTTAAAAAACAAAACCTTTCTAACCTAGTCTACAGCTCTAGCTTTCCCTGGGTAATTTCCCATCCAAGTACTAACCAGGTCTGGCTCTATTTTACTTTTCCAGATCAGTTAAGGTCATCTAGGTCTGTCCACCTAGCTGAGGACAAGAAGTCACCTTCCAAGTCACTAAAATTGGATATGCACATTGCCTTACTCTGTAATCTTTTGTTCTGGCAATGTGTCAATAGTGCACTGCACTGTCCCAGTTTTTCGAAGTAGAAAAGGAGTCCTATTAATAGCTGTTGTCCTAGTTTCATATTCAGCAGGGTCTTTCTCTGTGCCCTAGATATATATTACTTCTGGCTCACACCATTTCACCCCTAGAAAAGCTAACTGGTCCTCTAGGTGTACTAGAATATTAATAGTGGCCGGGAGAGAACAAAGAGGTCTCCTAGACTATTAAAAAAAGTACTGCCCCTGTCAAAATAAATCAGGGAGCTATTTTTCTTTCTCTCCATAATGGTTTTTGTTTAATAAGATTGGAATTCCTGGCAAAATTCACAAAAAAAAATCATTGTTAACCTTGCCTGAAAACATCCAAAAGTGATTTTGTTTCGGAGGCCTTAGAAAGAACCGAGTGATATCCAATGCTTGTCTCTTGAACATAAGGGAATCCCTTGGGGAATTCACAAGGAACAGCCTGGAGACAATTGTGGTAATAACTCCTTCCCGAGAAGGTGGACAGGATCCTCAGGTCTGTTAACTCAGTCACCTGTTTATTAGATCTATGCCCTTCCTTGTTGGTGAAGGTTGCCTGGGAGATGACATGTAATAGGGTAATGCCCACTTTGATGAGGGAGAGGGTGTTTCCCATTGTCTTTGTGATTGAAGGAGGTAGTGCCACATCCCTCTTCCAGGAGCCTTGATTGGACTCATCTATATTGGACAAATTTCAAGTCTTAAACCTTCCTATTTTATGGAAGGTGGTTGAGAAGGTTGCTGGGCTGCAGAAATAGATGTTGGAGGATACTGATTAGCTAGACTCCTTTCAGGTCAGGTTTTTGGCCAAGACATGGTATTGAGAGAACATTGGTTGAGCTTATTAATGGTCTCTGGCAGAGCGAGGAAGAAGTAGTGCAACTATTCACCAATTATGAGCCACGGTGACACGGTGGTTAGAGTGCCGTACTGCAGGCTACTTCTGCTGACTGCTGGCTACCTGCAATTTGGCAGTTCAAATCTCACCAGGCTCAAGGTTGACTCTGCCCTCCATCCTTCTGAGGTCGGTAAAATGAGGACCCAAATTATTGGGGGCAATATGCTGACTCTGTAAACCACTTAGAGAGGGCACTGTGAAGCGGTATAAGTGTGCTATTGCTATTGTATCTTGAGCACTAAGAAATCTACTCAGGGTAGGCTTCTGACTGAAAGTTAAAATATTCAGTTCTAATCCCATTAAGATTTCAGCCCAATGTCTATATATTGAAATAGCATTGAACTTGGTGGGAACCTATCTAATTGGCAAAACCCAAAATCAAAATTTCCTTTTTTTTCTACCTCAAGTACAAAGTCCAAAAGCGGTTTCCAAGTAGAAACAAAATTAATTGTATTCTTTTCTTTAACCAAAGCAGTCAGTTTAGCCATCTCTGCTATCTCCATCCCATTCATCCATTGTGGGAATCAAAGTATCCTTCCATTTTTCTTTATAGAACATTCAAGATTCCAATTTTTTTTTTAGTTCTGTAATCATTAAACCTAAAATAAAAATTTATGGTTTTATCTTTATATTCGCTTTCAGAATCTAATGTATTAAGATGTGAATCCTACTTCACTATTTCTTTGCTTTGTCATATGTCCACCATAAATGATAAAAAGTTTCTTCTTTGCATTTACATTTCCAACATTCATTTGAGGTATCTTTATACATTCTTGACAATTTATCCAGTGTTAAATACCAACTGTATATCATCTTATAAATTTTTTCTTTTAATTTAATGTAAATTTTAAACCTTTTGTCCACATGTTTTCTCATTGCTCAAGCATTATCTGAGGCCCCTAATTTGTGGGATGTTTCAGGGCTCTATAATCTGTTTAGCTTCTATATGAAGCCACTGGATGAGGTCATCTATCAATTTGTGGTCAGTTATGATGATGATACCAAATTGTACATCTCAACTCCAGGCTGACTAGATGATGATGTCATTATCTTCTTCAGAATCCAGAGGAAAAACAGACTCCGGTTTAACCTTAACAAAACTAAGTAGTTGTGGGTTTTTCCAGGACTGGTGATTTTCCATATTAGTCATGAATGGGTTTGCACTTTCCTCTTCAGTATTAGTACACAGAGTAAATCTTTTTGGATTTACTGCTTCTGCTGTAAAGTAGCAGTTGAAGCTAAAAGGGTCTTTGCACAAATCCATCTTGTGTGCCAATTGTGTTCTTTCCTGAACCCCTTCAGACAATCACTCATATTTTGACCACCTCATTCCTGGACTACTGCTATATTTTACATTGAATCCCTTTGAGTGGGAGATGCATGGTACTTAAATATAATAAATAAATAAAATGAATGTGTTCTACAGGGAGCTGCCCTTGAAAACCACTTGGAAGCTACAGTTGATCCAGATTGCACTGACACAGACAATTATAGATAGGGGTCCCCAAACCCCGGGCAGTGGCCCACTTCTGGGCTGTGGCCCATTCGAGTGGCTGGACAGCACATGCACGCATATGCGCAGTTCAACAAGTTGTGAGTGGCAGGCTGGTACACACACACACACGTGCATGCACAACTTGACTTGCCTGAGCAGCAGGCTGGTTCCTCTCTCCCTCCCTCTGCCGGGCCGCCAAGTCATACAGGTTGGGACCACTGATTACAGGCATGCCACATGATGCCTATGCAGGGGTGAAATGCTCCCGGTTCAGACCGGATTGCCCGATCCAGTAGCGATAGCGGCAGGTGGTTCGGAGAACCGGTAGCAAAAACCCCTGCCCCCACTCATGCCCAGCTGAGCTGCGCGATCATCAGAGGCTTTTTTTTAATTTTTAAAAGCATTTTTTCTATAACCTCTTTGGCCGAAAAAATGCTTTTAAAAGTAAAAAAAAAAAGCTTCTGATGATCGCGCGGCTCACCTGGGATCGTCAGAGGCTTTTAAAGCATATTTTTTTACATTTAAAAAAAAAAAGCAAAGTTTAAAAGTTTTTAACATTTTTTTAAAAAATGTTTTTAAAAGTTAAAAAAAAAAGTTGGCCACGCCCACCGTCACTTTACCCCCCCCACCAAGCCACGCCCACAAAACTGGTTGTAACAAATTTTACATTTCACCACTGTGCCTATGTGACATATTTGCTTTAAAAGTTGCACTGATTACTAGTAGGCTAGTGTTCCCAATTGAGTAATTCAAGGTACTCAAAAAAAGCCCATAATGGTATTGGGCTGTTAAAATCTAAGAAAGTACCTTCCATAGTTTCTGCTCATCCTGTCTGATTTGGGAGAGTGAGCATGCTCCAAGTTCCATCCATTAAACAGTGTCCCTTATTGAGATCTAAGAAGTATGCCTTATCTGTGGCAGGCTTGCTCTCTGGAACAATATCCCTGCTGAGATTGATCTGACCCCATTCTGACCATGATTAAGAGAGCGCTTATATCTGGCTTTTCCTGCACCCTGGGTGATGGATCCTGGAGTTGCATTGTGTACAGAATGAATAATCTTTCTCCTGGTGCCTATGGTTTTATTTGTGTTTTTACTAATGATTTTATTGTAGATGCCCTGTGTTGTATTGGAATTGGTGGCCTTATCTTTTAATATGCTGCAGTGGTCATGGATGAAGGATCTGACATTTTATAGCAAATGGCAGCTGTAGCTAGGAGAGCCTTTGCCCAGGTTCCTGTTGTGCACCAATTGTGTCCATTTCTGGATCAGGATGCTCTAACTCACAGTAATTCGCACTTCTTATCTCCTGTTTGAATTACCATAATGTACTGGATATAGACTAAGGAAGTGGTGGCTCAGTGACTAAGACGCCGAGCTTGTCGATTGAACGTTCAGCAGTTCAGTGATTCAAATCCCTAGTGCTGCGTAAGCTTCCGCCAACCTATATGGTCCTTGACTTATAACCATTCATTTAACAACCATTTGAAGTTATAATTGCACAGAAAAAAAGTGACTTAAACCAGTTCTCGCACTTATGAATGTTGCATTCTCATGGTCATATGATCAGAATTTGGGTGTTTGGCAACTGGCATGTGGTTATGATGACTGCAGCATCCCAGACGGGTGAAATGCTACTGGTTAGGGGTGGTTCACCCGAATCAATAGTGAAAATGCTACAGGTTCGCCTGAACTGGTAATAAAAAAATGATTTAAAAAGTAAAAAAAAAAAATCCCACGGTCACGTGGCACAGCTTATCGTCCGAACCTTTTAGAAAACTTTTTTTAAAGCATTTTTTTACTACCCGTTTGGGCAATAGGTAGTAAAAAATGCTTTAAAAATTAAAAAAAGTTCCGACAATCAACTGTGACAATCAACTGTGCCTTGCGATCCTGGGAACTTTTTTTTTTCTTTTTAAAGCATTTTTTTACTACCTATTGCCCGAACCGGTTTTTTTGTGTAAAGTGTGATAGTTTGTTTTTGAGCTCTCTATGACTCTGTGAGGTTCCTGCTTGTTGCAGGGATCATTTTGTGTGAAGTCCAGCTTCTTTTGCATTGTGTGTGTCAGTTGTGTAGCTTTTGTGTTATTTTTGTGTAAAGTGTGATAGTTGGATTTCCTAGTCACAGAACCAATAGGGAAATTTTTGAATTTCACCACTGATCCTAGGGTCATGTGATTGCCATTTAGGACCTTCCCAGCCGACTTCCAACAAGCAGAATCAATGGGGAAAGCCAGGTTTGCTTAATGACCACATGATTCACTTAATAATGTTAAGTGCCAAAATGTTTAATTTATTTTTAAATTGTTTTTACATTTTGTATTTGATGTTTTTTACTTCTGGCTGTTCACTGCCCTGAGTCCTTCGGGAGAAGGGTGGTATATAAATTTAAATTATTAAATTAAATAACTGCAGTGATATGCTTAACAACCAAAGCAAAAAAGGTCATATAATTGAGTGCAACTCTCTTAACAACCACCTTAGCAATGGAAAGTCTGGTCCCAACTATCATAAATTGAGGACTACATATACATATACATCCACACATACATATATACATATGTGCACACACATATACATACACATATGATCAGTATGTCTGTGGCTGTTTTTATGTAAAGCAAGTTTATTTCACTAACAGAAAACATTAGATTCTATTCCTAGTGATTATGTGGATAACTGCTTGCCATTCTGAGCTTTTAAACATTAAAGCATTTAAATATGCTCAAATTCTTTTGGAATAAGCTCCAAGGGCTCTTAAAATGGTCACTCCTCAGTCTGCCTTTTATTATAACAGGAAACATTTTTTGCTGAAGGCCCCTTCCTTCAGCTGTAATGTATTACAGCTGAATGATAGGGAGGAGAGAAGTAAAGGAACAGCGGGATTAGAGACAAAAACAAACCCTTTTTTGGCATCTCTTTTCTTTTCCCAAACCTGAAAGGAAAGATGGCAGATTTTTATCAGTGATTATAGGGATTGTGGTCTAGGATTTAGAAATTAGGATGAGAGCTTCCCATTTCCTATCCTTATGTTAGCAAAGCTAGGACATACAGATATCTTTCAATAACATTTCATGTTACAATGAGCAAGCATAGGAGTGACTTTAATTTTTCTCGTGCATCAGTTCATCATTAATAGATGTTCTTGTGATAGTTTAGCTGTTGGTATCCATCCTTAGTCCCAGGGAAATTAAGAGAACTAAGGAATTCTCTTAAGCCTGGAATTCCCATTAAATTCTTCATGTATCTTCTCAAAAGTGAGTCTAATTAGGTGCAGTGAAGCATGCATTCAAGTAAATATGTGCAATTTTAGCCTAATTAAACCCCTCTCTTGAAAACCACAAATCATGCTTGGCAGAGATAGTGCAACTTCCCCCACCATAATTTAGCTGAATCATGTCCATAGGGCAAAACTTGCAGATTATAGAAGAATGTTATCTCTCTTTTCCTAACATATGCAGAAAGGCACACCAAACAGATGTGCCATAACAAATTCAACATGTGTATCTTTCTTCCATATTAATAAAGCATCTGCCTATCCCAGATCCTTGGGAAGGATTCGATCGGTTGATAAAAATGCCAAATCAAGTCTTAACATCTGGCCGACTGTGCACAATAAAGTAACAATTTATTAAATTTGTATGCCTGCCAACTCTCATAAGACTGGGGGTGGTGCTGTAGAAAGCTAGGCCACCCTGCACCCAAAGGGGCTGAGGAAGGACTCTTTATGAAGTAATCAAAGACCAATAAAGGAGAATATTTGTAGCTCAGGGGTCCTTGGTGCACTCTGAGAGCCACGGTGACACAGTGGTTAGAGTGCAGTACTGCAGGCTACTTCTGCTGACTGCCAGCTACCTGCAATTTGGCAGTTCGAATCTCACAGGCTGAAGGTTGACTCAGCCTTCCATCCTTCCGGGGTGGGTCAAATGAAGACTCAGATTGTTGGGGGCAAGAGGCTGACTCTGTAAACCGCTGAAGAGAGGGCTGCAAAGCACTGTGAAGCGGTATATAAATCTAAGCACTCTTTCTTTGAGCTTGCTTGTTTTCTTGCAGGCGTTTCATTGCCCTAACTAGGTAACACCATCAGGATTAGTAAAGAGTGCTGTTTGCTGTCAGATTATATTCTGGTGTCTTGCCTGTCTGTGTGAAGATGGGGGCGATTAAGGATACTTTGATTGGGCTGTTTACTGATGGCAGTTTCTTGATTGTAATAAAAAAGGCGCATTTCTGCTTTTATTTATTTATTTATTTTTTGCAGCGCCCCTTACACACACTTAGCAGAAGTCGCAAAGCAGTGCGCCTCACCTCTGCCCGTTTTCTTCTCCTCGGCTCGGAGCGCCTTGCTTCACCCGGTTCCATTTTCTACGCTGGCAAAAAAACAAAAAAAACAAAAACAAACCCTCGAGCCTTGGCTGTTCGACAACGTCCGACCTGGCCCAGCGTCGGGCCGGTACGTATGTGCGAATTTCTTCCCCTAATCTATTCCCCCTAATCTATCCCAAGCTCCGCCGCGTCCCTCCTCCCGCCCCGCCTCCTGCCCATGTGCAAAGCCGCGGAGCTGATGTCATCGCTTGGGCTGCCCGAATGTGTGTCAGTGGGGCAAGCCTTTGATTCTGTCACATGCAGGCTACACATGAGCCAGCCGCTGAGGTACGCCAGAAACCTAACTCCCCCGCTCTTCGCCTTGGCTGGAAAACAAGAGCGAGCGATTCATCTGGGGAGTTGAATAAGCAAAAAGAGAGAGAGAGAGAGGGAGAGAACCCAACCCCAGCAGGAACGCTCACCCACATAGCCTCGAATTCAGGGAACTGGGTTGGGGAAGGAGGTGGGGAGGGGGAAGGCTCGGCTTCAGCCTCTTGCCGAGCCTTGCTTCAAAAAGCACGTGGAAGTCGCAGTCGAGGACACGACTGCTGCCTCCTGGAAGCACAAACCATTTTGCAGAGCGCGGTGGCTCAGGAGTCGGCAAGCACGCGCGCGCGTTCTTCTTTCTCTCTCTCTCTCACACACACACACCACACACCGGCAGGAGAAGAGGGGGGACGTTGGGGAGGATTCCCTCGTCGTGCACAGCCGGCTTGCTACCCATCGCCCCCTTTCTAGTTATTTATTTATTATTATTATTATTATTATTATTTGCTCGATTTGGGAGAGCCCAAATCGAGCAAGCGAACCCAACGCGCAACTCTTCATTGCCTTCCTCGAGGCGATTCCTTATCTCCCCTCTTTTTATTTTTTATTTTTTTAATATATATTTGGGCAACCCGAGAACCAGGTTTGCGCTAATAACGGGGGGACGGCGGAAGAGAGAGAGAGAGAGAGACCCAGCATGGACAACAATTCCGGTAAGTCTTTTGTTTTCTGCTGCAATGTTTTAATTCTCCTTCCCCCCACCCGCTTCCATCCCTCCCCTCCGGATTGCAAGTGGGTTGATGGGCGCGAACCTAGGGAGGTCGAGAAGAGAGGAAATGAAGTAGCCAAGAAGCTCGCTACGATGTTGAATGGGGTTTTGTATTTTCATGCCATCACGGGCGGGTTTTTTCTTGTTTTCTTGTTTTCTTTTCTTTTACGTTTTCCACTCCTTAGCTTGCCCACTATACTGTAGCTCACTACACCGGAAGGAGCGCCTAAATCTGGGGTTTTAATTCATTTTCCTTTAAAAACAAAACAAAACACAACAGCCAAAGGCTAACAGTCTAAAGCAGAATGCCAAAAAAGGGGAAATGCCTTCTTTGGCATTCTGCTTTAGATTGTTAGCCTTTCTTGGGTCGCCAACGTCTTTGGAAACGGGTTCTCAAAAAAAAAAAAGGGGGTGGGTGGGTGGGTTGGGAATCCACAGCAAAAGCGAAGGGAGAAGAGGAGTCCGGGGTGGTGGTGGGAAAAACAGTTTTTTGTTGATACTGAAATGGTTGTGGAAGAGGAAAAGGACCTACAAACAGCCGATTGGAGACGTATGCAATACAAAGAAAGAAAGAGGGGACTTTATTGGTGCAATGCAAATTCTTGGAGACTGCGGATCTTTCACTACTAGGACTGGGCGAGGGACAGGGACTTTGGGGAGGGGAAGGGAAACGAAAGGAGGCCCCCGAGAATCGCTGTTCCAAATCGCTTTAATTTGTGTACAATGAAACAGGGTCACATGGGTGCCGCTGCAATTTGTGCTTCTCGGTAAACAAACCCAAGCGATGTTTGATGGATGGTTCTGGAAAGCGGCTTCTTGTTTTTGCGTTATCCTCGGCTAGAAGAATGGGGGTGGGGGGAAGGCTCCCTACAGCCTCCTTTTGTATGGATGCGGGAGAGGTTAGGTGGGGTCAGTCAGTGCGATTTGACCGTTGTGGAATGTAGGAGAAGAGTTTGCAGTCAGTAGTCAAAAACAAAACCGGGAAAGCGTTGAGGCAAGGAAAGCCACTGTTTGCAGATAAACTAGGTTGCTGGGCTAGTCCAACCCCCCTCCCCTTTTTTTTTTTTTGATATATCAGAGGTAAATGGTCTGATGCCCTGCAGCAGGTGCGGATTCTAACGCCCCATAAGATGAGTGCAGACATCATGAGAATTGTAGTCCAAACCATCCAAAACAGTGTTTCTCAACCGTGGCAACTTGAAGATGGGTGGACTTCAATTCCCAGAATTCCCCAGCCAGCACGGAGAAAAAAAGAAAAGGGAGAAAGGAATGCCTGGGCAGAATTAGATATTCTGCTGATTTAAAAAAAACAAACAAACAGGCTTTTGGTCCTTACTGCACTGAAAATAGATTTTGATTACATTTCTGCAGCAAGAGGGTGATTTAAGCAAGATTTTAAAGGAGCCATAACTCCATTGATCTGCAAAGCGACTTGGGTGCTAACTTTTCAGAAGCAGAACACTATAGATATAAACGTTGGTAGATTCAGATTAAATATATGTGGTGTTTCATGCTGGTGGTGTTTATCTTTTGCTGCTGGAGATATGGCATGTTATTCCAAAAAATAAAATATTCTATTTTCACTTAATTTTTGTTCCTCATATCTGTTGGTTTAATGTAGATGGCAGGCAAACCTAGATTGCATTAACTTCCATGTAAGGATGCCTTCCTTGCTGGGTTTCTTAAATTTGCTGTAAAGTTTTGAAATGTGCAGGAGAAGTGGGGTAGATGTTCTAAGCTCTGCTCTCTTTTCACAATATGATGCAAATCTGTATTTTTCTCTCCTTTGGATCAGTGTTTCTTGGCAACTTTAATATATGTGGACTTCACTTCCCAGAATTCTCCATCCAGCATGCTTTTGCTGGGGAATTCTGGGAGTTGAATTGAAGCTGCTTCATATATCTTAAAGCTGCTTTTGCAGTTCCATATGGGGAAATTTTTAAAGCATTAGAATGCAGCGACTTACTAGTGCCCCATCTTCTAACTCCCCAACCTTGATTGTATACATTGGCTAAAGTACTGTTTGGGAGAACCTTGTCTCTCTCAAATGCAAGGTGTCCCTATAGAGAGAGATGCTGGCAATAGGAATTGTCAAGCTGCTGCCCCAAAACATGAGGTAGGGACAGATGTGAGGACTCAGACTGCTTCTCAGAGGAGATTTGATATCTGCAGTGTTCTGTCTTGTATCTTAGTTGATCCACTACAAAGGACAATTGTTTGAGGCTGTGTTCATGGTAGAGCACCACTTTTACTGGCGGAAGCTTTAGCGGCCAATTTTTTCCACCTCCAGGGAGAGTTGGGAAAAAAATTGTTCTCAGAAGGTTTGGAGTTCCCTGCAACAGTAAATGCGTGCTGAGCTGACAATATTGAGCAAGAGATTTCACTGAGTGACCCAGTTTGTACACTGCGCTAAGCCATACTTTGGTTGTTTGGTTTTGATTTAAGTGTGTGAACTTCCCAACCACTTGGTGATTAAGTAGCACAATTAAGGAAGCCACGGTTTGGCATGATGTATGAATGCAGCCAAATAATGTGACACAATCCTTTATTCCTAAGATCCAGAAATTTTATTTTTTCCAGTTATTTGTTCTGCCCTGCTACTATATGTAGCCTCTTTAAGCTCTTGGATATTACAGGGGGTCCATTTATGAAAATTTCTGGTTTCACATTGACGTGGGACTCGAATCCTTTGCCAGGTACAGTGATACCTTGGTAATCAACTGTTTTGAAATTCATAAATTTGGTGCTCAACACATTTTGACGTGAAAATTTTGCCCGGTACTCATTGTTTGTTTGGTACTCAAGCTAGAACTTGTTGGTGTTGGTGCCTTGTGACTCATTACATTATTCCTTATGGGAAAAAATTGTTCGACACACATCCTTTTAAGTGCTTATCACACCTCCCAGAACCAATTCACGATGAGTACCGAGGTACCAATGTAGTGACATCTCAGACAGATCACATTTGTTAGTGTGTTTTTTGTTGAAAGGCTGTCATTCAATATTGATTCTTTTGGGAATGACCCTGTTCTCAAATAGGAATTTTGCAAGAGCGGCAGTCATCACTAGAAACTGAATGGGTGCCAGGCTTCCCTTTTCTTGAGGTGGGTCAGCTTTTGTATTTGAAAGATCATCTTCGGGGCATAGGTGTGGGCTGAAAATATGTTTCTATACCAACTAATCCTGAGTGCAGTCCTCTGACAACACAAGCCTGGCACCTGCACGTGCCCGAGAATTCCTCCAGTTAATCACAAAGTGATTCACTGAGAAAGAGGAGGCCAAACATAGCTACAACTGCCCTCGGGCCAGGAGCAATCTTTTGAAGGCTGGCAGAACAGGTCAGGAATGTTTTACTTACCAAAACAGTCTTTGGTGGATTCTATTTATAAGGACTGAGGTTATTCAAGGCAGATACATCCATCTATAGCTCAGGGGAAGTTCAGAGTTTACTCCTCAGATTCCTTTCCTCCCTGACTGGCTTAGGTATGAGACAGCCTTCTGCTGAGCCAAAAAAGAAAATTGTAGGAGATGTTTATGGTCAGATAGGACTTGGAAGGATTAAGTTGTTCCCTGATACAGTCAACAGAACTCCCATTTTACCACCATTCCAGGCAGTCCTGGGGAATGATCACAATTCAGTGCAAGGCCATATACCTTCAATCAGAATAGAGCTGGAAGGGACCTTGGAGGTCTTCTAGTCCAACCCCTTGCTCAAGCAGGAGACCCTATACCAGGGATGTCAAACTCGATTTCATTGAGGGCTGCATCAGGGCTGTGGTTGACCTTGGGGGGGGGGGCTGGGGTGGATGTGGCCAGTTTGACGTTACTCATGTTGGGGGTCCTGTGGTAGCCCAAGCACTTTGCCAGCTAATCGGGCTCCTGAGCTCCATTTTCGGCTGTGATGGCCTCCTGCAACCCTCTGCCAGAGAAAACAGAGCTCGGGAGGGCCATATGCAGCCCTCCCGAGCTCCATTTTCAGTGGCAAAGGCACTGTGGGCCAGTCCTTTGCTTTTTCCAGGGTGGCCCTGTGGGCCACATCTAAGCAGCCTGCAGGGCAGATCTAGTCCCTGGGCCTTGAGTTTGACACCCCTGCCCTATACCATTTCAGACAAGTGGCTATCAAGTCTCTTCTTGAAAACCTTCAGTGCTGGAGCATCCACAACTTCTGAAGGCAAGTTGTTCTACTGGTTAATTGTTCTCACTCTTAGGAAGTTTCTCCTTAATTCCAGGTTGCTTCTCTCCTTCCATCCTTTGTTCCTTATCTTAACTTCTGCTGCTTTGGAAAATAGGTTGACTCCCTCTTCTTTGTGGCAGCCCCTCAGATACTGGAATACTGTATCATGTCACCCTTAGTCCTTCTTTTCAC
Source organism: Arizona elegans (assembly GCA_022577455.1). NCBI lineage: Eukaryota > Metazoa > Chordata > Lepidosauria > Squamata > Colubridae > Arizona > Arizona elegans. The sequence goes on from JAKOOJ010000003.1 coordinate 20,107,554, forward strand.
TCGACCAGCCATACCTGCAACCGTTCTTCATATGTTTTTCATACCTTGGGGAAGGGCTGCAGTTTTCTGTAGGTTATTTAGGAGGATGTTTCTCAGAATAGACATCTTTGGCCCAGATAAGCAAAGATTTGGGATATGGTAACTAATTCTGTATAAAGGATCCCGACCTCTGTGGCAGTATTCCTTAGTCAGATACCTTGTGTTGGAATTGAAAACCTTAGTCATTCTGGCTAATGGGATGGAGTGAGTAGTCCACAGGATCTAGAAAGCCACTCTGTTGCCAGAAAAGAATCTGCAATGGAGATTCCAGCTGGGAGCAGGTGATCCTTGGATGAGTCCAACCTTCTCAGGCAGCTTAGGCAGTTGAAATTCTTTTATACATACTAGTTCCTGTGGCATTTATGATGGCTGGGTTGGCAGAGCACACTGAATTCAAACTATTCAACTGTCTGCTGGCCTTCTAAATAATGCAGTCACTAGGTGGATATTTTATAATTCAAGTATGATATGGTAACGTGAGGTTAATGTGTGGTTAAACATGCCAAGCATGTCAAAGATAGCAGTGTTTGATATGATAGGTCAAGAATTGAACAGAATTGAGAACTAGGTACAAATTTTGGATTGGGTAACATTGCAAGTTTGTATCTTGATAGACATAAGACTAGGATAAGGCATCCATCTATATTTTTGACAGTGAAATTCTCTAAAAATCTACACTCCTAGGAAACAGCAAGCAAAACTCAAGCATTTTCATGTTTGGAAAATGCGCATTGCCTGTTGATTTCTGCATGAATAGAAGCATGTCATGGGCCTGTACACTTTACAGGTAGTCCTCAATTTACAACCATTCACTTAATGGCCATTTGAAGTTACAACAATGCTGAAAAAGGTGACTTATGATTCTTTTTCAAATTTATGATCGTTGCAGCATCCTCATGGTCACATGATCCAAATTCTGGCGCTTGACCACTGGCATGTATTTATGACAGTTGCACTGGCCTGGGGTCATGTGATCCCCATTTGTAACCTTCCCAGCTGGCTTCCGACAAGCAAAGGTGACGGGAAGCCAAATTCACTTAACAACTACAGTGATTCGCTATGGCAAAAAAAATAAATAAATCGTAAAGTGGGACATAATTCACTTAACTGTCTTGCTTAGCAATGGAAATTTTTGGGGTCATTGTGGTGGTTAGTCAAGGATTACCTGTACTTGTTCAAGTAATACAGGAATAATCACACAGTGCCCGAAGGACAAAACTGTATGTCTTCTGTACAAGGGTTTTCCCCATCTTTGTTGTCAAGCATAGCGCTGGCTCCAAAGCAGCTGTTGATATTTTTGGGGAACAAAAAACTTTGGTGGTCTGCAGCTTTGGGAAGGAATTCTTTTCACTCGCTCGTGTGCTTCCCCATCTGGTGGAATGTGGATTCTAGCAGGTTTCTCCTCTGCTTTGTTTTCTTGTTGGAGAAACATATGGCCTTCCATGCTCCTTGCCCCAGTTTTGGGCTTCACCCTTACTAGCTATGGGGCTGAGCTTCAGAAGAGAGCCAGTTTGCTCTAGTGGTTAAGGTATCGGGCTAGAAATTGGGAGATCGCGAGTTCTAGTCTTACCAGAGCCATGAAAGCCAGCTGGATAACCTTGGGCCTGTCCCTCTCTCTCAGTCCAACTCATCTATCATGGTGGTTGTTGTTGGGAACATAGGAGAAGGAAGGAGGATTAGATATATGCACTGCCTTGAGTTGTTTATGTTAAAATAATAAAGATGGGATATAAATAATAAATAAGAAAAAGGTGCTGGCGAGGACTAAAAGTAGAAAAGGTGGGCTGTTTCCAATGCTCTAGAAGCGACTTTCAGGTGGGACTTAGCAGGTAATTTGGCTTCAAGTGTCATCTTTTGCTGCTTCGACTCTTGCTTAGTTCAGCACCCCCATCTAACTTGCAGGAATCTTAGGACTATGCTCTGGGTTGTCTTTGGGAACATTGGGTAAATGATGTTTTGTTTGCCCCTGCTTTTTCTGCACGTATATGGCAAACCTAGAGAACTGCCTGACACATCGAGTGAAAAAGGAAAACTTACAATGATTGTAAAAGGAATTGTTGTTGCCACCTTTTCTCCCACAGGAGTGGATAGACGCTGTGGGCTTTCAAAGCTGGCCAAAGTGTCAAAGGATGCTGTGCTTAGTGTAGCATCCTGTATATTAGTACTGCTGGAAAATGGCCTGTCCTATGAAGAAGCCCTCAAAATTAATTCCTGCTTTAAGAGGTACAACAGACTCGGAAGCGAGAGACACAGAAACACTGCAATGGCAGTGGTTGGCAAATAGACCGGTTTGCAAACAGATTTAAATTGGATTTCAAAGGCAAAGAATCAAATCTTTCTCTTCCCTTTGGTTCTCGCTGAAGATGAACTTTTCAAAGCTTGATTCTCCTTTCCTTGGAAGGAGACACAACGGGAGTAGAATATGGAAATGAATAAGCCTGTGTATTCTAGAATTCTTGCCTCCCTCTTAAATTCCCCTAGGTGTGTTTTTGGGCTGAACACAAAATAATGGCTGGATCTAGGACCAGAATGTTCCTTTGGGTTGGCATTTGCTTATCCTGGGTTTATAACATTCTGTAAATTCCGGAATTAAAAGCATTTTTCCTGTTCTTTATGCTGGCTCTACACTGTTATAATCGCAGATATTTAAGATACAGAACAGTGCCTTATATAGGTAATCCTCGACTTACGACCACAATTGAGTTCAAAATTTCTGTTGCTGAGTGAGACAGATGTTAAGTGAATTTTGCCCCATTTTACAACCTTTCTTGCCACAATTTTAAGTGAATCACTGCAGTTCTTAAGTTAGTATCACAATTGTTAAGTGAATCTGGTTTCCCCATTGACTTTGCTTGTCAGAAGGTTGCAAAAGGTGATCACATGACCCCTCCCCCCGACACTGCAACCTTTATAAATTTGAACTAATTGCCCAGCATCTGAATTTTGATCACGTGACTATGGGATGCTGCATGATTGTAAGTGTGAAAAATGGTCATAAGTCACTTTTTTTTGGTGCTAAACAAATGGTTGTAAGTCAAGGACTACCTGAATAAGGTATATTCTGTAAATATATATTTAAAATAATGTTAATCCTTTCATGGGTATTTGATCTCAGTGGATGGAGTTTGGGCTGTAAATATTTGGAGAGAGATGGTATCTGAGTTATGCTTCAAAATATGTTTTTGGTTCCAGGCTACAAGTCTGGAGAATATAGTAGCTGCACATATTTTCAGCCATAGAATGGTGAAATGTGGCCTTTTGGTAGCCAGAAGCCATTGCAACTGTTAAAGGAAACCTGTGTTTCATTAAACTATTCTTTCCACCCACCGTTACTGTCAGACTGTTATCTGTAGCCTTAAGAGACTTTTCCTTTTTTAACAAGGAAGTTTTGTTTAAAAGAGTAATCAATTAGAACCATAATGTTATATAAACTACGATATATTATTCATATGCTGGTGTTGCTGTTTCCAGGTGCCAAAGAAATATTTCTAGCTTTCTGGCCCCAATATCTTTTGCACCAAAACGTTGGCACAGAATATCCTATTGTGCCAATACATATATCCCCATTCATTTCAAAGAGTTCTCTGTGTTTTCAGTAGAAACTGTCCATGGAGCCTAGGTGTGTTCAAAACATTGTTTTCTGCTTTTGATATTGTTCAACGTTTTCTTCCATAGGCTGTTTTATTTTGGGTATACAAACCAGGAATCTCCTCCTGTTTTTCCAGAATCCATTCAATTTCTAACAATCAGTGGTTTTCATGGACAGCTTTCCTCTTGAGAAAATTAACTAGTGCTTTGTCCTTTCCCTGCAGATCCTTGACCCCTCTGCATGCTCAAAATAACACGTTCTCTCAGAGCTCTGTAGTCTCAGTACAATGAAGTAAATGCACTGTGCGTTCAGTTCGTGGTTCTACAAATCACATCACAGTACATACGTCCACAAATACCAAATGCTTCTTCCCCCCTCTTCGGTTTGCATGTACTGTTAGACTTCTGTGTAAATTACAGAATTTGGGCAGTCAAGAGCATTGATAATTTTTCTCAGCAATTAATTTTACTGCTGAAGCTGATACTGCAGTTGGTAGGGAGTAGTAGACGGAGTCCCAGCATATTTCATGGTTATGTAGAAGAGAGAATCTTGATACCTGTAAACCATTTCAATCCCTGTTACATGAGATGCAAAGAGCCGAGGTGGGGCAGTGGTTAGAGTGCAGCCCTGCAGGCTACTTCAGCTGGCTGCTAGCTGCAGTTCGGCAGTTCAAATCTCACCAGGCTCAAGGTTGACTTAGCCTTCCATCCTTCTGAGGTGGATAAAATGAGGACCCAGATTGTTGGGAGCAATAGGCTGACTCTGTAAACCGCTTAGAGAGGGCTGCAAAAGCACTATGAAGCGGTATATAAGTCTAAGTGCTATTGCTAAAGACACACACACACACAGAGAGAGAGAGAGAGAGACAGACAGACAGACAGACAGACAGACACAGAGAGAGGAGGGGGGGAGGGAGAGAGAGAGAGAGGGAGGGAGGGAGAGAATTATTCCCAGGGAAAGTGTTGGTTGCAGCTCCAGCTTCATATTGTTTAGAAGGATATAAATGGATTGTTCCCCGAAGGGATTGTTGGAAAATAAGGGCAGTCAATTAGGGATTTGTATATTTTCTATAATCTATATGAAATGATCATTCCCAAGAATTCCTCCTTTTCTTTTTGCCTTCCCTTAAGCAAGGCCAGTGCCTAATTTACAGTGACCTCTTGGGCTCTGCTAAACCAAATACTTAGCAGACAGCAGAAGTTTAGCAATAGCACTTAGACTTATATATTGCTTCAGAGTGCTATACAGCCCTTTCTTAAGCGGTTTACAGAGTCGGCATATTGTCCCCAACAATCCAAATCTTCATTTTACCCAAAGAAAGATGGAAGGCTGAGTCAACCTTGAGCCGGACAGAAACAAACTCCTGGCAGTGAGCAGTGAATTGGCCTACAATACAGCATTTTAACCACTGCACCGCCATGGCTCTCATACCAATGAAAGAGAAGAGCAGATGTAACTCATGCATCTCTCTTGCTTTTCAAGGCTAATCCCAGCCCTTAGGATCTTGGGGAGTGGGAATCAGAACAGGGATATCACTAGAGGAGTTGAAAAGGGAATGAGACTGGGGTTTGCATGTTCACCCAATGCTGCTATTGTGATAGATAAGAGTATCAGGAGGAGGAACCTTTTCTGCTTTAGAGGAAGAGCACAGACCCACAGAATTAGTTTGTATAAAAGAATATAGACTTTCTTATGCTCTGAGAAAGGTAATCCTTTATGGGGTTTATCTAATAATTTGAAAACATCAGCACTGATTACATAACTATATTACGTTGATTAGTCCGCAGCCCATTTTCTTGATCAGGGTGGGGTGGGGTGGGGGCACACAAAAGATAACAAGAAGTTGAGTGATGAAATGAAATAAATCATGCCAACAGACATGCCATTTATGGATCAGGAATTAGTTGGTACTATTAAGGGTTTTTTTCACAGAGCTTTGTTAAAAATCAACAAAACAATAAAATACAAACTAACAGAAATGGAAGAAAGGAAAGGGGACAAAAGGAGAAGGTTAAAAAGTGCCAGCAAAAATATACATAAAACAATAAGGCAACCTCAAAACTAAGAGATTGCCGTATTTCATAATTGTTCTCTACAGAAAAAAGTTGGAGCTCACTTCTTTATTTGTTTTATGTATATTTTTCTGGCACTTGTTAAGCGATGTTAATGTTACAGCAGTTTGCTTTGCCGTTCTGTGCTGTGGTATTGATCACCCAGCTGTCTCGTTGCCATGTCTCTTTAGATGGCAATGTACATTTGTGCCATTTTTATAGGCAAAAAGTCAACACAACTGGATTTGAAGATCCTTTGGGCCATTCTGTTGGTTTCCGGTCTTCTAGCTCAGAATCCTGCTCTGACAGCTCCACAGGATTCAAATGAGAAGGATTTTAAGGCATTATGGGCATATCAGCAGATTTTTTTTTTTAAAAAAAGGTAGACCTGACATTTTCCCCAAATATAAAATGGGGGTCAATGCTTATACAAGAATGGCAACCCCAAATACAGGTTGCCTGTGAATAGCATCACTTGGGGAACATGCAGAGTTCAGATTTGTAACTAAATTGACAAACTCCACCTGCACAAAGTTGAGGCATGATGACAGCCTGAAAAGGGAGGGAGAGAAACTTCGAGGGAAAGAAAGGAAGCTCTGCCTTAGATATAGATATGAATCCAAGCCAGACTTGTGATTAGTTGTATAGGTAGTCCTTGACTTACAACAGTTTGTTTAGTGACCATTCAAAGTTACAACATCACCAAAAAAGGTGATGACTTTTTACCGTTTTTCACACTTGCAACTGTTACAGCATCCCCATGGCCACCTGATCAAAATTCAGATTATAGCCTTGATCTCAGTCAAATCTCATCATATTTATGATGGTTGCAGTGTCCCGAGGTGATGTGATTACCTTTTGATAAGCAAAGTCAATGGGGAAGTCAGGTTCACTTAGCAACCATGTTACTAATTTAGTTAAGTGCAGTGATTCATTTAACAACTGTGGCAAGAAAAGTTGTAAAATGGGGCAAAACTCACTTAACAAATTTCTGAGCCATAGAAATTTTGGGCTCAATTATGGTCGTAAATCAAGGACTGCCTGTACACCTATAGTGAGTTAGCACCAATTCTGGACAAACAAGCACAGAAGAGCAAATAAATTTTATAAATCGGAAAAGAGTTGCTTTTTGTTTATTAGACAATACACTTTGTTGTAGAGCCTTGTCAAGTGAGCCTGATGCTCACATCTCTCAAGTAAACAACAGTGTGTAAGGTTGCGTAAGTTTCTTATTCCCACTGGACTCTTACAGAGAGCTGGTTTTGCATATCAAAAGTACTCTTTTCTTCCCCAGCTTAGATCCCTGCCATCTCATCCTGCCCTTTCTCCCATTGTGGGTGACTTTGACCTACTTTGCTGACTACAGGCGTCAACAAAACTTACACAGGTGCCAGAGAGACTGAGATCAAAGCTATAATGCATTGCAGCAAGCAAGATATGGCAATCCAGCCCCAATTGGGCAGAGGCCTGACACCTGTGTGGAGTTTCTTTGATTCAGCAAAGCAGCTTGTGGCTTACCTTTGCAGGAAATGTTTTGGGCTTTGGTAGCATTTGAGCATCAGAAAAAGCTTTGCTGGAGTGTTAGCTGAAGGGAAGGGAAGAAAGGAGAGAATAAGCCCATTCCTTTTTTGTTTTTTCTGGTTTGGACTCATGTGTAAACAGCACTTGACAGGTGTACAGTGCTGTGTTGTATGAAAAGGCGATATCCTCAGAACTTAATTTAGAAGCAGCGAGGTCAGTGGAGCAACTAGAAATGCAAGGCTACATTTAATTTACAGGTACAAGACTGTTTCATTTAGAACAGCAATGGGGGGAAATGTACAGGTTGTTCCCAACTTACAACTATTGGTTGAAGTTACTACGGAAATGGGGGAAAAAAAGATTTATGGCTATTTTTTATAACTGTTGTAGCATCCCCATGGTCACATGATCAAAATTTGTGCACTTGGCAACTGGCGTATATTTATGCACTGTTCTGGGGTCATGATCACATTTGTAACTTTCCCAGCTGGCTTCCAACAAGCAAAGTCAATGGAGGAAACTAGATTCGCTTAACAACCTCACGATTCACTTAACAATTGCAGTGATTTGCTTAACGACTGCAGCCAAAAGATCGCAAAGTGGGGCAAAACTCGCTTAACAACTCCCTTGCTTAGCAGCAGAAATTTCAGGCTCAATTGTGGTCATAAGTTGAGAGCAACCTGTATACTTTTCCAGATATTACTGCTCAATTCTTTCTATCTTTCTCTAAGAGCAAAGTTGACTAATAAGAGTGTTTGGGGTTTGTAGCTCAACAAAACCTACTTCCTGAACTAGAATAATCTGTCAGGTTTTTGTTTTTTTTACAGCAATTTATGCATAATAATAGGTAATAAAGTGTTCACTATTAGAATCTGCTGGGAATCTTGCCCAAGTATGAGTTCTTGGCCACAGTCTATTTGGTCCCAGTTCTTATCTTGAACTTCTTTGAAAACCAACCACCAAAAGTCAACTTGATTATTTGCAATCTATGATGTAATAAAACAAATAAAAAATGATTCAAAGATACTTGCAGAAAACTGTTGCCTACATCATTTTCCCTAGTTGATTTTTACCAGTGAACCTGAACGACCTCTCTACTCGCACTAGGAGCAAACTGGATTCTGCTGCCTTCAGATTTCAAAGAAGCTCAAATATGCCTAAACTAGAGAATGGATTTTCCCACGATGTCTTATAGTAGCAGCAGTTCGTACATATTACACATGCCATAAGACCGTAGGGACTTCTGTAGGTAGGCCTGGGAAAGCCTTATACTTGCAATTCTGGAGATCCACGACTAGTCAGGGCTGCCAGTACAAACTAGGCTAGAGGTTCAAACATAGTATGGAATAAATTTCCACAAACTTTTCTTTCTAAAGTATTCCAACTTCTCAGCACTTTGTAGAATAAGGTTGGATACAAGGATAGCTCTTGTTTGGAATTGTAATCTGACCTTTAGAGTAAAATACATAAACAATACTGCAAACACTGGATCTTTGGAAACCTAGATTCATTTAAACTATGTTACTGAAGGGATATCTGGCCCTGTTAGGAAAACAAGTTTCTTTAATATCACATTTATTTCCTAGGCACTCTAGGAGTGCGGCTATAGTTCTGACAAGCTCATGGATGTTCTCTGATTTGTTTAACCTATTTAAAGCCAAAAAAGCTGAGATGCTGCTCTCTTTTATGCCATCCATCCCTGTTCCACTGATGGAGGATATAGACATATTAAACATCTGAATGAATTGATATCTTCTGACACACTTCTCGGCTCATGCACCATTTGTATATAGTCTTGGTCCCATCTTACAAGGAGAACATTGTCACCTCCTCCCTAATTGTCACATTTTTCTATATTAGATTAGAGACAGAGGGAATGGGATGAGCAAGGGAAAGACTCAGTGCCAGCCAAATACCAATTTTTCTTGGCTGACTTAGTTCCAGGTGGTTGGTTATAACTGACAGATGACAAATCTTGATGTGCTGATTTCTGCCCTGATATTTCTGCCTTCTATATGTCAAAGCCTTGGCTGCATGCTTGGGAGAGTTTTTCTCTCATATAAGGCCCAAACTCTTTTACTTTCTTAATTGTGCGGAAGAGTCATTATTCTCGATTTATTGCTTTACATGGGACTTCTTATGACTGGGTAATGAAGAAGTAGGATTTGTAAAGGTTTGGATGGCAAGCCATTTCTTCTGTAGGGAGGAAACTTGGCACTGGGTTGAACATAAGAGAGGAGATAGATGGGGAAGAATAAAGCTATCTGCATTAAAGGTTCTTTGGTGCAAAGGAAGAAATAAGGACTATACTAGGAGAAAAAAATGAAATTATTCTCTTCAAGGGAGAGAGTGGGTGCATATGTGTGTTATCCTAGCTCCAAGTAAGGTAAAGTAAAAATGCATTCGCCTTTGGTATTTGGGTGACAACACTGTCAGTTCTTTTTTAACTAGCCCAAAGAGTTGGAAAAGGAATTTTGACAAGGAGGATTTTCCCTGCCTTTTAGTAAGCTTTTAATCTCATTTTATTATCAGGTCCTTTTGATTTTCTTTAATTTCGTCTGCCACCAGACAATCCTGTGGTGACGTTGTTATGCTAGGAGTACAGAGGCTCGAAAAATATCACCTGTCCCATTCCATCAATGAAATACTTTTTTGTTATTTTGGGTGGGAGATAGTTTCTGAATTTGGACCAGGAATTTCCCTATTAAAAATTGACCGGGGTTGCTGTTTTCTGTTATTCAGCTAAGTAAGCAAAATTTGAGTAATTTTTCTTTCCTGTTGGACTGCAGTCTTTAGAGCCAAGGAAATAACATATGCAAAGGTCAGCTTCAAAGTGATTCTGATATGAGCTCAAAATAGGGCCATTGCTCATATCTGCAGAGAGAGGAGGGAAATCAGATTTGCTCTTTAAAAAAAAATAGAAAAAAATAAAAAGAGGTGGGTGGAGGGAAAAAGTAGCAGCTTCTTGGCCTACATTCTGACATAAGGCAGGACTCCCCCAGCTGTTGTTAGATTCAAAGGCAATTCAGAGCACAGCTCAATTTGCCTTTATCAGGTAAATTCAGGTCACCAGAAAAAAGGAGCACAGCAGCTATCTTTGGCATGGCAGTTCTGGAGGTTGCCAAGGATTGATTTCTGTGGGTATCCTGTAACAGCAATTGTTTTTCTCGCTGAAACACATAAGGTGCCATACCTATTCTTTGCTTGCTGGAGGTTCGGAAATCATCTGCGTTGGCTGCCACTGCTGCCTTCTTCCACACTGCTGCATACAAACAAACTGCAGTATCAGCAGCACAGATCCTGTAATGGTGGGTGATGGATGAGGCAGATGCAACACAGTTGAAAATCATGCAACTGAGAGAAGAGCAATGCAGCAAGGGGATTGCTTCTGCAGAGAGGGCCATTTGCTACAAAAAGCTGCAATATATATATATATGCAGGTTTTAAAACCTTGCAAGAGTCAATGTAGAAATTAGAATGGCTGACAGCTGTGAAGATTCACTGACCAGATATACTGACCTTGTGTCTAGCAATTCACTTTGACAAGTTGCAAACAGCCATGGAATTCTACATTTTAAGACTCTGGACAAAATGGTCTTACAGAGACCCTTCCTTAGCAGGGAATGGATGCTCATTCAGCTTCAATGGAGAGCTTTGTGTCCAAGTCCTTCCCTGACAATGCCACCAGCCAGGGGTACCACTAGTGTGTCCATTACAGGTTGTTTTAAGTTGCAATCCCAATTTATTACCACAGTTGGGACTGCAACTTCCATTGCTAGGGAATGTCATTAAGTAATTTTGCCTGATTTTATGACCTGTTTTAGGCACAGTTGTTAAGTGAATCATGCAGTTATAAGTGAATCAGACTCCCCACCCCCCACCCCCAATTTGACTGCTTGTCTGAAGCCCTCTTGGAAGATTGTAAATGGCAGTTACGTCACACCCTGGGATGCTGCAACCACCATAAATATATACCAGTTGCCAAAGCTCTGAATTTTTATCATCTGACTTCAGAGATGCTATGGCGGTCATAAATCTACGGTTATAAGTCACTTTTTTTCAGCATTATTGTAACTTTGACCATTAAACAAATGATCATAAGACACCTGTATTTGTAGTTCAATATGGGGCAAAAACAAGTCCTGCTTTGTACAAATATTTGTAAACATATATTTATTAGAAGAAAAGGGCATTTCTACCTCATATTAAACCATAATGTGTTTTACTTAGTTCTGGCTTGGTATGACATATAGGGTCAGTTGGCAGATTTTTTGGCAAGGCCATTTTATAACTGGGATTCACTCATACACACATTTAAAGCTGTTCTGCCCCAGCTCCGGATTCCCAAGGATTGTGACACACACCAACGGTCCTTATCAAAGTTATAACGTACCAAGAATAAACAAAGTCCGGCAAAGGTTGGCAACCAGCCCAGAAAACAAGATACGATAAGACACTCATTCTCCAAAATGCTCTGTAATAATTACACATTGTTTCCAGCAAGAAATTACTAACTGCATGCGACTTAAATAGGCTAAGGGAGTGGCCAATTATCCTCAAACCTTACTCTTGAGGAGACCTCCTCCTTCTGAGTAGCCACTCCTGCCTTTTGGCAGCCCTGCGTGCTCGAGCATTGAGAAGAGGCTCCTCCACTTCGCTCTCTCCACTTGAAGGAGCCTCTGGAGGTTCTGAAGGCCCTGGCTGAGTCTCTGCCTCTGGCATCACATCCTCCTCAGCCTCCTCGCTGTCCGACGCGAGCGCCGTCTGTGCAGGCTGCTGGCGTGACCCCACACCAGCCTCTTCGTCGTCGGGATCAGCCACGATCCACGCAGGCCGCTGGCGGGCCACAACAAAAGCCTAGATTAAAGCAACAATCTGGGTCCTCATTTTACCAACCTCGGAAAGGGTGGAAGGCTGAATCAACCTTGAGCTGATCAGGATCAAACTCCAGGCTGTGGGCAGAGTTTGCCTGCAATACTGCCTTCTAATCACTGCATCACTAGGGCTATGAAGTAAAAATAGACTTCCTGATTGAACTGGATCTGAATGGAATTAGTACACTCATTTTTAATTTAATGCAGGAGTCTTTAAACTTTTCAGCCATCAACCTTTTCATGAAGTTTTGGATTGTTTATCAACACCTTCCCCCAAATGGTTATTGTATGAAAATAATACTTTAATTAATAGTACCTCAAATAATAACATAAAAACAGCAACAGATAATCCCACCCAACCTTGGGAATTGATATTGACTACTTTGGGAAACCCTGCTCTAATGGAATGCTGGGAAGTGGAGTCTGGTTTGATGGCTAAGAATATCATGTTAATTCTCAATCTTTATAATCAACAAGCATTTTTCATCGTATTTGGTCATGGAGGAAATGGGCAGAGAAGAATGCAACTTAAATATCATTTTCAGAATTAGATATGGGTTGCTCTGCTAACAGCCGAGATTGTAAACTAGCAAAAAGTTGCAGTCTCCAAGCCTCTTGGGCAGGGATTTCCAAACTTGGCAATTTTAGGACTTCAAATCCCAGAATTCCTCAGCCACTCATGCTGGCTGGGGAGTTCTGGGAATTGAAGTACATAAGTCTTACAGTTGCCAAGTATGGAGAGCCCCTGCTCTTGGATGTAGTGGTGAAGGTAATGGCTTATAAACCAGGAGAACTGTGAGTTCTAGTCCTGCCATAGGCAAGAAAGCTGGCTGGCTGACTTTGGACTTGGCAGCACAACTCACCTCATAAGGTTGTTGTTTTGGGGAAAAAGAGGAGAAGGGGTATTTGTATATGTTCACCACCTTGAATTACTTATGGTAAAAATGTCCACTGTTGCTATCACTTCCTTGTATTCCCGTTGTGTGCATTGGGTTTCTTCACATACTATTTTTTCCAGATTGTCTGCCTATCAATATTTACCTGCTTTCTCTATCTTTGGTTGCATCATTTAAATAATAATGCTAAACAACAATCTGATTTGGGAATTGTTTTTAATAATTAAATAATGGGATAAAAATTTAGTGAAATGTTGAGTTTATCTCAAGTTTGTTTTGACTCCTGATCATTACATGAATAGTTTTCTTGGCACCAATATAGAGCCACACAAGCTTTGAAGATGATTTGGAAGTGCTTCAGCCCTTGTGTCAACATAGTCAGTACTCTGTTACTTATTAAAGTGGCTCACCTTTTTCAGGTTTCTGTGTTAATTCAAAAGTTGTTTTAAAAGTTTCAGATTTCTTAATGCAGCTGCATTTTTTTCAGGCCTGAAGATAGACTGATTCAGTGAGTAACAAACTCAGAGGTGTGCTTGTGTGACATCTGAAATGGTTCTTCCAAATACTTTTCAAAACATTTTGAGATATTTTTCCCAACTTCCCAGTATATTGTATAGTGAGGAATTTTATTTATTTATTTATTTATTTATTTAATTTGTATACCACCCTTCTCCAACAGGGTGGTGAACAGCCAGGGTAAAAACACAACATATAAAATTTAAAAACAATTTAAAAACAATTTCCTAGTGGTATCCCATCCAAATATAAGTAGGATCCCATTTAACTTGGCAAGCTTGGCTAGAAAATACCATTTATTGCAACATAATCTATACAAGTAACAAATTACCTCACTTATATGTTAAAAGTTAAACCATGGCTTGTAGACTTAGATGACTACATTCGGACTTCAAACACACGCTACAATATATAGTTTAGTCTGATATAGGAACTCGTCCTACTATTTTGGATTCTTACCGGTAGTTTAGCTGAATTGCAAAACAGTGGGGAAAATGGGAGGTGACAGCTGAAATTAAAAAATTCCACCTCTGTAACATCTGGAAGCAGTTGGAGCTATTAACTTTGCTTTGGACATGGCAGGACCACACAGGTCCTCTCCTGTCTTCATTAAAATAAGCCGAATTTTTCTTGGAGGGAAGATACTGCTCCTTTAAGGAGCCCATTTTGCGAAACCATAAAGGTGCCAATAGAACAGCGATTAATAGCGTGTGTATGTGTACACCGTGGCATCTGCCTACAACGTGGGGAAGCATCTGTTTCTTTTCTTGGGATCGTGCAGTTCTCTGCAGCTGCTGTGCCATACGTCGGCCCTGTTTGCACAACACACAGAGCCACAAAACGAGGCAACCCCATTTTAACCAAGTTGATTGATTACATAAAATATCACGAAGCCGTCAGCGAATGCAAAAGCGCCTTCTCTTTTGCTGAATTACACTCCCCCCCCCACCCCGGCCCAAATTTAATTCCGGGATTCCACCTTCCGTGTTATTTTTGGGTTCCTTCCTAGCCGTCATTAAACGTGTAAGTAAGTCTCCGAGGCGCGCCTGGGCTCTTTTTCTCTTCTCCCCCCCACCCCTCCTCCTTCCCTCCTTTTGCATCCCGAGCGATTCGGGCGAAAAAAGCCCCCGCCTGCCATCGGAATGGCCTGCGCCGCCGAGCCACGTGAATCGCGAGTCAGGTGTCTCCTCGCCCTGCTTTGGCTCGACTCCAGCACGTTGCCTGTTCCTGACACTCGTTCAACGAGAGCGAGAGGAAGAGGACACGTGAGGCGCTGACCCGAATTTGGAGGCAAAGAAGAGCTGGGAACCGGAGCTCTTTTGCTTTTCTTTCTTTCTTCCTTCCTTCCTTCCTTCCTTTCATTTATTTATTTACTTATTTATTTTTGCAACCTGCGCCCTCGCCCGCAGCCCAAACTTTTCTCCAGCTATTGGCAGAAGCTATAAATAACCAGCACTTAAAGCTTCTCCCTTGGCACTGACTCACCGCAAACGCTGGGACGGTTTTAAGTGGTGCCGTTAGCCTTGATTAACCCCACGCTCCAGCCCTGTTGGCATAGGAGCGGGTCAGTACTGTGGGGGCTTTGGGGGTGGGGGGCGAGGAAGAGCTGGTTTTAATAGGTCAGAATTGGTCAAGGGTTGAAAACGAGAGCAGCAAAGTGCTGAGGACCGGGGGTGGGTTAGGGTGGAATGTAGATTTGTTTACCATATTTTTTTTTAAATACATAAATGCAGAGGATCCCCAGGCTAGGGGTTAACTGGAATTGAGGACATGCAAGTTAAAACTGCTAAAATCTCAACTAGGTCATCGCAGCCTTTAATGCTGCTGAGCTTGTTTTACTCCTCTAAGAGAGGATAGGGGACTCCATATGGGGCTGTTTTGAAGATAGAAAATGAATCGTGTTTGCTTTTCTTCCCTCTTTTGAGGAGCCTTGGGGCAATTGCTGCTAGGAACAGAAATCTAAGAAATTTCCTCTACCCAGATGCATTTGAAGCAGCTGTTTGCTGCAAATAAAACGTGTCCCAAATACAAAACTGCCCACAAGCCATTAAGGTAGTTTTCCCTACTTGGATTCCATAAGGCATGCCTGAAGACAGCATCTCCTAGAATGCCTGGACAGTGTAAACTCTCCAAAGGGCAGTGGATGAAGGTTTATTTTCAAGATGATGCCATCTAGCCAAGCACCTTCTGGTCACTATAGGGCAGATCTGGCCCACATTCTGCCCTTTGGTTGTCCCTGTCTGACCCACATGAGGCTGGTTGGAAATTAGAAATTAAATATAAATAAGCGTGCACCATGCATGCAAATAGAACTGCATTGCTTTTATTTTGAAGGGTGTAGACATCACCTCAGCAGATGGCAGCACTTAACTAACCTTGGCTACTATCCGAAAGGAAGATTCAACCTGGGTTAGTCCTTTGATGGGAAAGAACTAGAGATGTAGACTGGAGTAGCAAGTTGGAAAAAAAAACTTATCAAAAGAAGATAGGGTCAAACCACTTGGTCACACTGCTAAAAAAACTACATAGATATATAGTCAGCAGGAGGAGAGCTGAGTTTGAAGCAATATTTCTCTCGTGCACACATACACACAAATTTCTCTGAGCTCAGTATAAACCTGCCCCCTTCCCCCCATGCACATTTTTGTATTTTGTGTGGTTTCCTGGTGATTTAAAATGCTTTTTTTCATGCAGTATTATTTCCTCTGAACAAAAGCAGGACGAAGGTTAAGTATCATTAATTCCAACTAAGGACTTAATTTAGTATTGTACATGCTTCATTTCCCTCCTAGAATGGATGGAATTTCATAAGGGCTCAACCTTCACTAAATTTTATGGCTAGGTTTTTTTTTTATTTGGTAATTTTTTAAAAAGTATTTTTTAAACAATAAAAGATAGTGCAAACTGAGTTTAAAAGAAAAAAGATAGGAATATAAAGGAAAAAATGTAGAAAAAGTTATAGAGAAATAAAAAGGTATTTAAAGAAGTAATTTATACTATTTACAGCATTTACAAAAATAAGATTACTCCCCCCTTAAAGTTATATTGCATAGATCACTTCTTCCCATATCCAGCCCTTTTCGATTGGCAAATTCAAAAGTCTTTAACTCGGTTGTATCCATTTTTCAGCAAAAAGTCCACAAAAGGTTTCCGATATTTTATAAACTTGTCTAGCCTATCCTGATTTGCTTAGGAGATCAGAATGATCTTTGAAAGTTGGTGAGACCACATAGCCATCTACTACTTAGGATGTTGCATTCCATTGCAGAAAGGCATAGAGCACAAGTGTCAAATTGGCAGCCCGTGGGCCGGATGCGTCACGCGCATGCCACGCCCACCCCAGCTCCACGAAGGGGGAAAACGTGATACGTCACATGATGGCAAAGTGACGCTATGAGTTTGACACCTATGTCAATAAAAGGATATAGAGTATCCCTTTATTAAAGTAGATATAGGTAGTCCTCCCCTTACAACCATTCATTTAGCAACTTTTCAAAGTTACGATGGCATTGAAAAAAGGGACTTGCAACCAGTCCTGTACAGAATCCCCACAGTCGTGTGTATCAAAATAATTCAGGTGCTTGGCAACTGGCATGTTTTTATGATAGTTGCAGTGTCCTGGGGTCATGTGATCTCCACTTGCAATCTTTCCAGCCAGCTTCAGAAAAGCAATTGGGGGCGGGGAGGGGAGAGCTGGATTTGCTTAACCACCACATGATTTATTCAACTGCAGTGATTTGCTTAACCGTTATGGCAAAAATGGCCATAAAATTGGGCATGATTTACTTAACAACCGCCTTACTTATTTGGAAATTTGGGTCCCAATTGGACTTGTAAGTCAAGGACTACTTGCCTTTCTGCAATGGCAGAACCCTAAGCAGTTGGTGCCTATGGTTTGCCCACGGTCTTTCAAACATTACTTTAGTAAAGAGTTTGAGGTAATTTCTGGGCAATTCTAGCATGCTTCACCAAATCAAGTCATAAACATGTGGGAGGAAAAAATACCTTGGACTTATTCCAAGGACTAAGATAATAGATTTATTCTCTTGTATAGAAGTGCAAATGGTAGAAGAAAACTGGAAAAAAATTGAGAAAAGAGGAAATTTTCCTCCCAGACCTTTTTAAAAAAAAATTCAGGAAAAGTAAAAAACAATGGCAAGAATAAAAAGCCACCAATGAAATTTCTTTAGAATAGTGAAATAGTGGAATATCACAAAGTGCTTCTGGATTGCTATCCTTTATTCCTTCCATATGTTTTTTATTAATTTGTAATACATTTTATCTCAAATTCCAGAGTGCTAAATTTTCTGTAAATAGAGGACAAGCAGGACATTTCAGCTCTCAGGCTGAAGAGTGATCTGATTTCAGACTCTTCCCCCTTCCAAGGATTCCGCTCCAAGGTTGCTTATGGGATTGTCTGCTGATAATACTTTATTTTGGAGCTCATTGGATCTGTTCTCCATTAGGCCTCAGAGGACATAATTTTGTTTTATGATCATGTGGATGGTTTATTTCTGCCTTCATTGTGGCTGTTTTCTGGTTTGGCAAACTGACCAAATTAAGAAAGCTGAGGTTTCTTAGGATTCTACAGTTTATAGTTTCATTTGAGGCAAAAATTAAAACATCTTAAAGTTTCCCTGTCTGTTTTTTTCCCCCAATACCCCAATTGTTTTCTCTCAATAGCTTAAAAATTACTGAAAATATTATGTCTCTGTTCTTGGGTTAGCATCTCTGGCGCTTCCAAACTGATCCTTAGGCCTTCTCAGGATAAGGAACAATTTGCTTCTTTGATCATTGCATACCTGACAATAAAATCAAGGGATACCTCATTAAAGCTAACGCCAAGAGCTGTAGTTCAGCTTTGTTATTGCTGAGCTTTTTCATTATTTGAGTTTATTGTTGTGTGTTTGAAGATGGTTGGCCCATTTTTCTAATCTAGGGAGGCTGAGTTCATGTAGGCTTGAGGCCAAAGCCGAAAGATTCCTGGTGCCTCACAGCCGTCCTCTGAGCATGTTCTCATTGGATACAAGGCCAGAATGGTTTTAAAGTTGGCAGCACTCATGGAGGCATGAGTGAATGGCTGATGCCCTTTTAAGCCCCACCATGCTGGTGAAAATGAAAAAGAAAGGCTGTTTATTTTGGGCACATGTTTTTCAAGTCAGAGGTTTTGCAGGACAGAGTTGACTGGTGACAATTGGTGGTGGAGACAGCTGAAACCCCTTGGGTCGATGGGAAGACGAGTGTGGAGAGGTTCACATGGAAAGTACATTTCCAGTTTTGCTGTGGGTTCCTTGGGGATGTGTTAAGCTTGGGCACAGATGTAAGGGGAAGATTGGCTTCTGCTAAACCTCTGTGGCCTACTTCATATAGGGGATGAGAAAAATTGTATGCAGAAAAATAACAAAAGAATATGGCAACTTATATGTAGTGGAAGGGATGGGGGTCCAAGAAACAAAAATTTAATAATAATAAATGAAAAGAGAGATCAGTCTGGGGGGAGTATCAAACTTTGGTGGAAAAGGCATGTGTTTTGTTTCTCTGGCATCTCCCTAGTTAGGGAGGATCATGTTGCAGTTAATATGGAAGATCTTACCAGACTTACACCCTGAAGAAATGCCTAGCCCTCGAGCACGCAATATTGGGCTGGATGGAGAAATGTTCCTGTTCCTGTTCAGCCAGATTGAAATCTGAGGGCTTTTCAGAAGACTTGCTTTAACATGCTGTTAACCACTCCTTTGAGTAGGCAGGTAGGACAAACTAGCCAGATGCTGGGAATAATAGGTTTATACCACCTGTCACGATGCCCAAAAATTAGATGGCAGGTGCAGGCTGAGGCAGGTGGATGTTCTCCTCCTGTTTGGTGCAGTACCTCCTGTACACCTCAAAGAGAGCAAAATCTGTTTAAAAATAATCCATCTGATAGATCTCAGGCACGTTGCAGGTGAAGTGGGAGGGAGCAGTCAACAAGCGAGCTGACTCCTTGACTTGTTCTGCCAAGGAATGGTAGCGCTGGCTGGCAGTGAATGGCCAAAGACGGCAGTTCTGACCTCATGGCTGGCAGTGTCTGGAAAGAACTGGTAGAACATGTAATTGTGAAGGGCTCCATGAAATAGCATTTATCACCATGGCACTGAGTGCTGCTGAGGCAGAATGGAGTAGGCAAAATGGAGTAGGTGCCTTCTCCCTACCCAATTAGGACAACTTAAATGCAACTGTTCCTGGTGCTCATGTGAAAGTCTCACAAATAACAAAAAGAGAGAAAACAATTAAAAATACAGCCATGCAAAGCCTACTTTTTGGCCAAATTAGTGGAAAATCTGTAATACACACCCAATGTTGATAGGATAGACAGCGCACAGCAAAAACGAAGTCTGTTTCCTGGTTTAAATTGAACTGTACATTTTAAGATTTTTTAAAATACAAATCCAACACGCTCTCAGAAAAGAACTAAGCCCTGTATTTTTAAGGAGAAGATTTGACAAGTGCTATAAAAAATACCAGTTAAGTATTACCCAGGCAGAAGCCAGGTGGTTCGGCTTTGCCTGCAGCCCAAGTCACATCCAATGATTAAAAGGGAAAAGTGAGGCCTGCAGCAGCCTAAAGGGGTGAGGACCTGAAGTTGGGCACATCCTAGCTTTGATATCAAAAACTGCACCAACAATGAACTTAAATGTTGTGTTGGGAGAAGAGAGAAAATGCTACTTTAAAACCGGAGCAGTTAAGCGTGACGGAGGTACTTCCCTCAATGAACTGCAGATGAAACAAAAGCAATCTCATTAACATATGTCCCCATCCCCCAAAAAAGTGGTTACTGGAGCTTGTTAGGCTACAGTTATGTGGCACTGAGAAAGAGGCCTAGAGAGCACAGGTTAGCCTGCAAATCTGACCTAATAGCCTTTATCAGATAAGGGACTATCACCTGACGCGGCCCATTTTGGTTGTGAGTTGACCTTCCCTAGTTAATTCCTTGTTTTGGCTGGATGTGTGTACAACCTGGAGCTCCATCCTGACATTCCTCTATTTGTAACTTCATGACAAGCTGTTGCTTTGTTATCCAATAGTCTTAGATTGCTATCTAAAAATACGGAGCGATAATCCTGCCGTTTTAAATACTCCCTGGGAACCAGGGTGAAGAGCTGTGCCCTGAACCAAAGGCAAGGCTGGCTTAGGGGTTGTTTTCTGGAATGACTTTCTGCAGAGCTCTGGGGTTTGGTTGTTCGCCTGTATGGCCCATTTGTTTACCCTAATTTTCTACAGACTGGGCCTCTTGGGCCATGCTTCCTGCTGTTTCTCTGGTCTTGTCCAGCAATCACATGGAGCCTGCATGCTTTCAGCTGGTCATTGGCTTTGTACCTTGAGACGTACTTTGCAACAACCACAGAACAGATCAGAGCCATGCACGAAGAGATTTTTTTCAGGGTAAAAACGGGGAGGGGGATGATGATTTTGGGTGGCAGTGACCTAGTTCAAATAAGGTTTCCCAACTTCCTCCTCTCTGACATCCCATGTATAGTTTGGCAGGTCAACCTGTTGGCAGAAAGAAG
The DNA here is from genome assembly GCA_022577455.1 of Arizona elegans. Taxonomy (NCBI): domain Eukaryota; kingdom Metazoa; phylum Chordata; class Lepidosauria; order Squamata; family Colubridae; genus Arizona; species Arizona elegans. Next base: position 20,128,584 of record JAKOOJ010000003.1, read on the forward strand.
ACTGGAAAAATGAGACGCTTGTTTACTGTTTCTTACCAGGGTCAAGAATAAGAAGGGTGGGCTTAAATCACGAGGGCCGAATAAATGCCCGGGTTGCAATTTAGCTCTGTGTATCTCCTGCACTACATCTTGTAGTGTATGGCAGGGGTCCCTCTTGGGCAGAAAAGATTGCCATCTGGGTACAGAGCAGTGCCTTATTTTTGTTCCTGCTGGGACTGAGTGGCAGTTCGGTAGCATAAAGGCTGGACTCTGTTGGTGGCCTACAGTCTTTGTAGGAGAAATGGAGTCATCATTTTTTCTGTGTTTCTGTAGCAGTGCCAGGCTTGGGGGGGGGGGGGGGGGTTGTTTGTTTGCCATTTCTAAATGGCAGCTGAGGAATAAGAAGGATCTGTTTGCTTCGTAGCTGTCCTACACAGTTGTTATTGCATTATCCTTTTTTAAAATAAATAAATAAATAAAAACTAGGAAATGCAAGAAGGTTGAAAGTGAGAAGATGCTGTGGCTTGACTGCTTATATTCCCCTCCCCCTCTCCCCCAAGAGCTGTGAACAACTCACAGGAATTGCATACTCAAGGCCTTGTCCGAAAGCATTCCCTGATAATGTAAATGCAGATTCTTGACCTCTGTGTCTTCCAACTAAGAACGTCATTTGTGTAGGCAGGCTGTTAAGGCCTGTGGAAATGCAACACAGCAGTGCCTGCATTTGTAGAAACTGCTTCCATCCTCTGTCTCTGCTCACTCACAGACAATGAGAGATTCTAAGTGCCTGGATCCTGCTGCTTCTGCGGCCATCAAGAAGAAGAAAATGCAGTACGCAAAGCTAGGAAAAGGTTAAGGTGTAGTTTGTTGCTGCTTGGAAATATCCTTTGCTCTTTCATATGTAGGATCTTATATTTCTTGAACGAGTGACCTAGAAATGTAGGTCTTATTTCTTTCAACAGACTACTGGAAGCTTGCATAGCTTATGATCCATCCAGCCAAATGCAACCTACCAGTCTTGTTTCAGAAACAACTTGCCTGCCTGCCTGCCTGCCTGCCTGCCTGGAATTGCAATGAAGGCAGGGAAGCCTCTGTCAGGCCCGCTATAGTATGTGCTTCACAGGTATTCACTTTAGTCAGGCATAAATTGTACAGGCCATGACCCAGTGGGATGATCAGATTGATGGTAGCAGCGTCTCTGTCTATAAAGAGTCTATCTTTATTTTGTTTGAAGTACGTGACATGCTTGAGGCAAACCATGGTCGGAATTGTGTGAGTTAATCAGTGGGGTATGGGTAACGTCATCCTTGGACAGGATATGGGTTCAGTGGCTCTTTATCTTTCCCAAATGTGTGCTCTTGCAGAGATTTCTAGCCAGAACACTGACTTGGAAGGCTGCCTTTTTTTTTTTTTTTTTTTTGCAGATTCTTACTCCCTCTGCAGTACCATCCATAGTTCCTGGTTGTCATCTAGACCAAACCAGAAGGATAAAACTACTTTTACTGAGATTGGTTATAATAACTAGAATCTTGCAAGTCTGATTGTGCTCTTCCTCCTCCTCTTCCTTATATTTCAGTAAATTAGGGTGTTTTCTGCCTGACCTGCTTCCAAATGCTATTTCATTGTTTTGGACTTTAAACATGTTTCAGTCCCTTTTGCCTAGGTAAATAGTTCCTGCATATTCCCACCAAAGTCACCTTTCTTACTCTGCACTGGGTTCAACTTCCTTCTCCCTTCTCATGCACCAGGTGGCGTGATCCTGTATGTGGGTTCAACAGCTGGTTCCAGCCCCACTCCAGGCAGCCCTCCCAGTGGATACCTGGTGTCTTCACCCCAACACTCGCTGCCATCCTCGTTAGAAGAGCTGACCCTCACCGAGATTGGAGCCATCAAGCCACAGCAGGCCAGCTCCCCCTCTTCACCCAAGGTAGCCTTCCAGTTTCCTGAAGGGATCTGCTACCCCAGCAAGGGCCAGATCCCCCCAACACCAAATAAGGTGCCTGCCACCAAGCAGAATGGAGCTACCAGCACTTTCACAAGTAAGTGACTTTCCACATACAACTCCTCTTCTCAGTTTAATATAGGTGGAGTGACATAATAATCATTCCATTGGGTCTGTATGGACCTGGGATCCAGATAGAAAGACTAACAACCGTAAATTCTCCTTGAAGAATTTACAGTTGTTCTTCTCTCTTGTTACTGCTCTTTTGGGTGCACTCATTTTCTGACTTAATCAAATGTTGAAAATCACCCATTGCTCAAAATCTTTTTGCTTCAAGCAAAAAAGTGAACCATTAGAGAGGGCGTAGATCTCTGTCCAGTCCCTTGAAATTTCGAAACCCTCCTTATTGGAAGCATAGCATTGTTTTATTTACAGTAGCATTTTGCAAGTATATTGACAAGGTTTCTGGGCAGTACTAAGCTGTATTGTGATTTGGTCCCTTATGATAGTTACAATAATGAATCATGGCTTTTGAATTTTGGGTTCCACTGAATGTGAGAGGTAAATTTAGTCAGCGGTGAGTTAGTCAAACATGTTTAAATGGTAGTCCCAACGTGCAAAATCTTTCTGTACAGATGTACATGTGACTGATGTCATTTCCATTTTAAATAAAAGTTCAGATGGTTTCTGTTCTGATGGAGCTAGTCTGACACTGTCAGCCTTTCTCAACTGTTACCCTCCAAGTATGCTGAACTTCAATTTCCATAATCCTATGGTAATAAAGGCATGCTGACTGGGATTATAGGAGCTGACCTTTATTATTTCTGGAGGACAGCAAATTGGGGAAACCCAAAGGTGCCTTTTCCTAAAGGCAACTGGACTTTCTTGTTTTTTCTTTCTTGGAAAGAAGAAGCTTCTGGGATGAAATGCAAAACGTTTTCAAAGAAAAAAGAAGAAAGTCCAGCTGCTTTTTGGAAAAAGCACCTTTGGGGCAACCGTGATCTAGATGATGGAGAATCTCCATAGACCAGTTAGGGAAAGTTACTTCAGTGGGCTGGGTCAGAGAAGAGGGAGATTGAATCAGAAATCTGGGCCTGGCAGGGAATTAAGATCGGTTCCTCTCTTCCTTTGCAGAGACTGGTGGGATGGTGTTGCTTTGCAAAGTTTGTGGAGACATTGCTTCAGGCTTCCACTACGGGGTTCATGCTTGTGAAGGATGTAAGGTAGGTTCATCCTCTTGCTTTCTTCCTGTTTTGTTTGTTTCTATTATGACAAGACTGTAGAAGACTTAAAAACATCTTTGTTTATAAATAGTTCAAGTTGAAATGCTCAAGATGGATTGGTTGATTATGTGCCCTAAAGACAGTGGTGTCAATTTTTAGTGACCATGTAGATGGGTTTTCTCCAGGATGATCTTTCCTTAATCTGGTCCTTCAGGTCTTCCAATGTACCCATTGCCACTATAATTTGAGTCCATCAACCTTGATGCTGCTCATCCTTTTCTTATCTTTCTTGCTACCTTTCCCAGCAGATAAGTTTCCAAAGTATAATTTGAATCTGGTCACTTCGGTCATTGCTGAAAACTCTGGGTTGTTTTATTTGATGATCCACTAGCTTGTTTTATTAGCTGTCCATTGATGTTCTCAGGAGCCTTTCCAACGCCAGTGTTCAAAAGAGTCAATTATCCTGTTTTTTTTCAAAGTCCAAAATATTTAGGATACTTAATATAAAATCCTACACTGGCAGGCCTATTGGTGGCATGTGCAACTTGAATTGAAACTGAGTTTTGGTTTCGATCCCAGGCTAAAGAGAAACTACTTTAGTTAATGGATTCTCCATTAACATGCAAATTGAATTAATTTATTAATCCACAAGTTGGATTCTCCATTGGTTGTTTGGTTTCTCTAAAATAAGAACTACAGTACCAATAATTCTTGATTTATGGCCACAACTGGGATCAGAATTTCCATTGGTAAAGCAGTAGCACTGTCCAGTATTCTCCGGTCTTCCAGTAATTCAGCTGACAAAACAAGGAATGTTTCAGCCATGTATTTTCTTCCAAGTAAGCTAGAGCCTATCCACTTGCCAGTTATTCAGTTGACTCCCTGGAATCCAAGGGAGGATAAACCAGCTTTTGTCTTCTTAGATACCTTCAGCCAACATTCAGAAAAAAGGCATGAGGGATACTCCAAAGCTGACACCAAACAGAGTAGAAAGTTGAAAACCAGTAGACTCATTTTACATGTGTCAAGTTTGTTAGCTCACCTCCCCTCTCCTCACTCTTCTTTCCTGGGGCCCTCAGGGTTTTTTCCGCCGGAGCATCCAGCAGAACATCAACTACAAGATGTGTGTGAAGAATGAAAACTGCATGATCATGCGTATGAATCGCAACCGCTGCCAGCATTGCCGCTTCAAGAAATGTCTGGCGGTGGGGATGTCAAGAGATGGTAAGCATCTGGGTAGGGTTGGTCTCTCTTTTGTGGCAGTGTGGGTCTGTAACTAAAGGCTTGAAGGCAACTATGATGAATTCATTTGAATGACAATCTATAGTCATGAATATTTGCTTCATGATCAGGCTTTGGGCAATTTTTCAAGCACATTAGAATTCACTGGCTAACACTGAGAGCCATTCAAGTGGATTCTCTTTTCTTGAATAGCTCTGAGACAGAAGACATGAAGCAGGAAAACCTCTGGAAGGCAACGTGCTCCCATTTCCATCCTTGGAATGGAAAACAAACTCAGCTCCCTCCTCCCGTGTCCCCAAATTGCACTGCCCAAATTTAGCTACTGAATTTTGGCAGAACGATTTGTTTTGAAGCTCTTCAGTGATGGAAATGAGAAGTTTGCCTCCCGTATACTTTCTCCTCCCTTTCGCCAGTGTTATAAACCACAGCGGTCCCCAGCTCTGGGAAGGCTGTTCACCCCCTTTTTAAAGGAACAATAACTTGGTGGTTGCCTTTGCTTAAAATGATTGGGAAATGGCAGAGAGCGGTAGGGAAACAAGCAAAGGCTGGGCTGATACCAAGACATGCTTCGGTGTTAATGTATTTAAAGGGATAAAAGCTTAGCCCCAACTTTTGGCCTGTAGTGCTGCCTCTGCAGTCACTCTCCCACAAGGGTACAATGTCAGCAAATGCTTGGTTGATAAATGATACCCTGGGCTGATTAATGCTTTTGTGTCAGAATTTGCAAACCAGGAGAGAAGGATGGGGAAGAGCCACTTGTTTGCAGAGTCCAAGCAGTGTCCTTTGATTAATGGGACAGTGGCTCTCCTAAGTATGTGACCCAGAGGCCTGAGAATCTGCTTATAATTTTGGCTTTATGGCGGCGCTGCTGGCTTGGGAAGGAGGGTTGGATCTGGTCCGCCCTCTCTTTGCTGGAGAAGAATGAACAAAGACAAAGTGCTTTGCCACCACCTCCTAAATTGGAGAAGACAACCATATTGTACTTGTGTGTGCCTGAAAGTTTGCATGGGCTTCCCTGAGCATTTCGTATTAAGTGACGTTTACAAATTGTACAGTTTTCCTTATTTCCCCAGTTAGAGATGCCACCTTCAGTACAATCGTGTTAGGGTGCGGCTTCTCTTCCTGTAGGGCTAGGGCACAGAAGAAAGTTCTACCTGTTCAGTTACTTTACTGCTGCTTGTTACAGCTTAATGTCTCCTCGACCCTCAGATTGTCACACTCTTTCTTTCCTTCCACAGCTGTGCGTTTTGGGCGCATCCCTAAGCGAGAGAAGCAGCGCCTGTTGGATGAGATGCAAAGCTACATGAACAGCCTGAATGAGGTCCCCATGGATGTGGGCCTGAGCTCTGAGGCGGATGCTCCACCCAGCCCTAACACCCAGGAAGAGGAGGCAATAAATGCCATCTCTAGGGCTTACCACGACATCTTCCTCAGCGGGCAGGACCGTCTGGGCAGGCGTAGTAGCTCCCCAGGGGCCGAGGCTGCCCCTTTGACCAACTACAACGAAAAGCCGCAGCTGAATCATTCCTTGGGTTATGGGCAATACGAATCAGCCACTCTTCGCCTCTCCAGCTACAACCCTCAAGAACCATCCTGTTATGTTGACAACAGTCCCTCATGCTATGGCAATGAAATCTTCCAGACCCAGCAGGCCAATTATCTGCAAAATGCTGGATGCTACCCATCCTTTGATTTTGGTTATTCTGAGGAAAATGCCCAGAGGAGCTGTCCATGGCGGGGAACCACCAGAAGAGGCATTGTAAGTAGGCCAGATTTATCCTGGGGAGTGGTGGCTGGGGATGTGGAGATATCCACCCCATACAGGCAGTTTTCTTGAAATAATCGCTCTGCACATGCCCTTTGGGACTATTTCCTGCAAACGATTGTGGGAAATAGTACATGATGACTGATGGAACCTTCTCCCAGAGAATTTCTGGTCAACCAGAACTCAGCCAAAAAGCCGCTGTAATCCTTGACATCCCTCTGCTGTAAATTGTTGGTAGTGCAGTGGAAATAAGAAAGCAAACTAAGCAGGCTTTGCTCTCCCTTGTGTCTTTAGATTGGCAGAACAAGCTGGCATGGTATCTGTGGTTCCCATTGCCAGTTCCTATCCTTGACCCTGTTTTAAGTCAGGAATGGCTGTTGCTCTAATTTTTAAAACCATGAACCACAGGATTGAATAGTAAAAGTGGTGCCCTCCAGATGGAATGATACCCAGATCAAACGGTACAAGGTAAAAGAGCTGTGTACCACAAGCAGCTGCCACCACAAATGTAAAATAGCTCCTGCTGTTGGCAAATCAAGCAATTGTTTGTGGCTCTTAGTTTTACCAAGGAAAGTAAGAAATGAAATTGCAAGTCTGGTGTTTTCTCTTAAATCATCTGTATGAGTTCATGAAAAATTCTAGTATTTTCTTTTTTGTTTAGAGTCAATCCATTGTTTTGATAAAAGCATTTTCGCTTTTATTCTCTGTATTCTCAAATACAGTTTAAAAATGACAATTACCCTGTTTCCTCCCAAATAAGACATCCCCTGATAATAAGCCCAATCGGGCTTTTTAAGCACATGGCAATAAGGCCGAGCGCTTATTTCAGGGTTCAAAAAATATAAGACAGGGTCTTATTTTCAGGGAAACATGGTAGTTGTTGATGGCTGGTCCACATTGGCAAGCTACAGAGTTTACTGCTAAGACTGTTTGAAATGGTGGCATATAAAAAGTGAAAAATGGCAAATCGACCCCTTTTACCTTCCAGCAATGCTTTCTAGTAATCCAAGATACTATTTAAAACCTTTTCATCCCACTTGGGGTGCTGGTTTCAGTTTTGGAAATAATTTTGACTGGAAGGAAAAAAAAATACAAATATCCTTTTTTCCAAAAGAATAGCCAGTGAGGCAAATTACCCATTTATCATTCTTCTTTCTCTCTCTCCTCCTATCCCTTTACCAATTCTATCCTTTCATTACATCTGGAAGCGCCTTTGTAGCTAAACTAGTTTACTATGTATTCTAACAAGGCCACCGTGTTTATGTGATGCAACTTTTAAAAGTATTAAATAATACCATTTGAGTGATAAAATGGATCATTTGAATTGAGCTTTGCTTGACCAAACATAACCTTTTTCTTTCAATCTCTTTGTGGCATGTAGGCTTGTCCTCTGAATGCCACCCCTTATTGTGGCAGTGGCAAGAGCAGTCAGCAAGTGTGGGAAGAGTTCTTACAATGCTTCACACCAGCTGTCAAGGAGGTGGTCGAGTTTGCCAAGAGCATCCCGGGCTTCCAGTCGCTCTGCCAGCAGGATCAAGTCATGCTCCTCAAAGCGGGCACTTTCCAGGTCAGCACTGGGTCATCCTTTCTGTGGGCAGCACCCCCCCCCCCCAAGTCTGTGTAAAAAAACGATTGATGCAACCTTAGTTAGCCTCAAGTTCTTTTCTGCATTGCAACAGTGTTCAGCATGATTTTTTTGTTTTGGAGAGAAGCCATGAGAGAGCAAGAATGAGGAAGCACAGAGATATGGCTCTTTTTGGGATGGGTTTGTTTTCCACAGTCTCAAGGGTTACGGAATTGCTTTTTAATTGTCAAATAGTTTTGCTATCATCTGGAGAACATAATTCTTGTTGGCAAGGTTTCACGGGAGCTGAAGCTGAGACCTCCCTGCAGACTGCATCCTTGTTGCTTTTAATATTGGAACAGGGAATTTTTCTTACAATTAAGAAGGCACTTTCCTCTCAGAATTTGGAACTTCTTTCCAAATAGCATTCTTGTGTCCTAGGAATTGCCCAACTGTGGAAAATGCAAGTAGGGACAAGAAAGTTGTATCTACAAATCTTTATCAATTTTACACTTGGACTAGATTACTGGTTAGGCCTTTGGCTTGCTTCCAAGATGTAAACAGCACGCATGTGAGATATCTCCTCACTTTTCCAGGCTGGCCACCTCCCCCCACCCAAATTTCTTTGTGGTTCTTCAGATGTAGATGATAACATGCTTGCTCTGGAAAATATGAGTTGCTCATTGTTTCTTCATTCAGTCGAGAATGTGTTTGTCAAAAAGATGTGTCTTTGTTTAAAGTGACACTGTTCCACCATTCGTCCTTTCCTAGGTGCTGATGGTGCGCTTCTCCACCCTCTTCAGTCCCAAGGAGAAGAAAGTAACATTTCTGAGTGGGGAAACATATTCACTCGGCAGTCTGCGTTCCATGGGCATGGGCTCTCTGCTGGATGCCATGTTTGAGTTCAGCGAGAAGCTCAGTTCCTTGAGCTTAGATGCACAGGAGATGGCCCTCTTCATGGCTGTGGTCCTTGTCTCAGCAGGTGGGTGTGAGCTGTGTTGCAGTGATACAACCAGACTAAGGCTTTGGGTAGTGAGACAGACTTGTTGCAGGAGCTCTTGTACAGTAGCTTTTGCTAAAGGCCTTCCTTCTCTACTGTAATTCTGTAATGTAGACTATAGCAGTGATGGCTAACTTTTTTGCCATCACGTGCCAAAAGTGGGGGAAGCGTGAGTATGTGTGTGTGTCGCACACCCATAATTCTATGCGCCCCACCCCCTGCACTCGTGACCGTCCCGCGCTCCCCCCGATTTTGGCATGCGATGGCACAGTGGGCCCAGTAGGCCTGTATTTTGCTCTTCCTAGGCTCCAGAGCCTCTCTAGGAGCCTGGGGCGGGCAAAAACGGTCTCCGCACCCCCCAAGAGGCCCTCCAGAGGCCGGAAACAGCCCATTTGCTGACTTCCGGTGGGCCCAGAAGGCCCAAAAATCAGTATGTGCGCTGGAGCTGAGCTTGCATGCCCACCAATATGGCTCTATAGGTAGTCCTCAACTTAACAACCATTCGTTTAATGATCGAAGTTTCAACAGCATTGAAAAAAGTGACTTATGACCATTTGTCACACGACAGTTGCATCCTCACATGATCAAAATTTGGATGCTCGGCAACTGGCGTGTCCCAGGGTCGTGTGATCACCTTCTGCAACCTTCTGACAAGCAAAGGCAATGGGGAACCCATATTCACTTGACAACCATGTTACTAACTAACAATTGCAGTGATTCACTTAACAAGTATGGCAAACATGATCATAAAACGGGGCTCTTAACAACTGTCCTGCTTAGTAATGGAAATTTTGGGCTCACTAGTGGTCGTAAGTCGAGGACTACCTGCCTTACAAAGGATCTCATAGTTGGAGTCAGTCTGCCAGTAAGATCATTTCTGTAACCACAACAGAATGGAACCCAATTTGGTATAATGGAAGAAGCCTGCAAAAGGAAGGATGAATTAAAAAATAAATCCAGCTGGACTCTGGGGAGAAAAAAACAGTCCCCCAGTGCATCCCAGTGGAACGGGCAATTGAGCTGCTTTTTTGACATTTTCTTATGAGAAGGAAGATATTTAAGTCAATCATACAAAGAAAGTTTTCCCAATGTATAGGCAGGTTCTAATGGTGTTGCCATTTAGAAATGTGGGTGCAATTGTGATTATGCTAAAGCTATGGTAATGGGTACAAGATTAAATTTCTTAGAATTCCACTAAAATTCCTCTATCCAGTGAGCAAGAAAGTGTGTGAGAAATACTTATTGAAATTTCAGAAGTCCAGCAAGTATTAAGTTTATCAGAAGAGTCTATTCCCGTGATGGCGAACCTATGGCACGTGTGCCACAGGTGGCATGTGGAGCCATATTAGTGGGCACGCCAGCTCAGCTCTGGGGCGCATGCGCGCGCCGGCCAGCTGATTTTCGGGCCTTCTGGGCCCACCAGGCTGTTTCCTGCCTCTGGAGGGCCTGGTGGGGGGTGGGGAAGGCCCGTTTTTCTTTCTTACCTGGCTCCAGATCCTCTCTGTGTATCTGGGAACGGTGAAAACAGCCTTTCCCACTTCCTTGGAGGCCCTATGGAGGCTTAAAGGGCCCATTTCCCCACTCCCGATGGGACAGGAAGTGATGTTTTTTCCTCTCCCCAACCTCCAGAGACTCCTAGAGAGGCTCCTAGAGACTCCTAGAGAGGCTCCTAGACACTCCCAGAGAGGTTCTGGAGGCTGGGGATAGCAAAAAATGTCACTTCCTGTCCCACCGGGAGTTGGGAAATGGGCTTTTTCAGCCTCCGTAGGGCCTCCAAGGGAGTGGGAAAGGCTGTTCTCACCATTCCCAGATACACAGAGAGGATCTGGAACCAGGTAAGAAAGAAAAACGGGCCTACCAGGCCATCATGTGCCAGGAGCGGGGGGGGGGAGGGGGTTGCGCACACATGCGTGTGGACACGTGTGCGCGCGACCCTCCCCCGCCCCCCACTCTCCTGGCATGCGATGGCAAAAAGGTTAGCCATCACTGGTCTATTCTGTCCTTTTTGTGCATCTAGAAGAAACCGATTATGAAGGGTCAAGTGCAATGCAATATAATATAATTAGATGTACTGTGTAATTCTGGTTATGTTCCATGCCTGCATATACCCTGCATTTACATCATCTTATGTAGAACACAGATTACTTTCATATTTTGTACTTTATATATTTGATAATAGCAGGATGTTTCCAATAACTGTGTTTGATATTGACAATCTAGTGAAATAGTGCAAGTGGTCCTTGACTTATGACTGATCAATTAATGACGATTCGAAGTTATGACAGGCTTCAACCTGTTCTTAAAGTTACAGTTGCCACCTCCCCCTCCTCCTTGATTAAGTGATCAGATTTTGGGTACTTCAGCAAATTACAATTGGTTGCAGTTGGGCCCATGGTCATGTGACTGATTTCTGACTTTTGCTGGTTTTCAACAAAAAATGCCCCTTGGATATGCAGGATTTAGTTAAGGACCATGTGGTTGGCTTAACGACCATATGACTTATTTAAAGACCATGATGATTCACTTTATGACATTGTAATAATGGTTGTAAAATTGAGTTTAGTCATGTGGCAACTCGACTTATAACTGCAATGACTTACGACTGCAATTCCAGGTTCCATTTTGTTCATAAGTGGTTTAATTCTCCCTAATACAGGTAGTCCTCGATTTACAACAGTTTTTAGCACTGAAAAAAGTGACTTATGACCATTTTTCACACTTACGACCATTGCAGTATCCTCACGGTCACATGATCAAAATTCGGACACTTGGCAACTGGCTCATATTTATGACTGTTGCAGTGTCCTGGGATCATGCGATCACTTTTTGCAACTTTTTGACAAGCAAAGTCAAATTCACTTAACAACTAGGGCAACAACTGTCACGCTTAGCAACAGAAATTTTGGGCTCAATTGTGGTTGTAAGTTGAGGACTATACCTGTATGTTGTCATTTTTCCAAGGCAGCTAAATCCACCCCCTCTTTTCCATGTCTTCTTTCTTTGTCTTCATTTTTAACACGTTTGTTTTGGTTTTCCCAGATCGCTCTGGGATCTCTGATGTGGATGCTGTTGAAATTCTTCAGGAGACTTTAATCCGGGCCTTGAGAACTCTAGTAACCAAGAAGCATCCGGATGATTCCACGCTTTTCCCCAAGCTGCTTCTTCGTCTCCCTGACTTGAGAACTCTCAACAAGCAGCATTCAGAGAAACCTCTTGCCTTCTGGATCAACCCTTAATTCCAGCACATCGATCTCAAAAGCCCCTAAGACTTTAGGAAAGAAAGAAAGAAAAAAAAAATCCACCATCAAGTAAATTTACTGCAGCGGACTAAATGTTGCTCTTTGGGAAATGACTGTAATGATGAAATAAGAGGTGTAGAAAGGACACAACAAAGGCAGGAAGCCCACGGCCCCTGGCAGCTTGTTGGAGTAGATCCAGTGAGGAGAGAGATGGGATAAAGGAGGAAGGATGCATTTCCCAGATAGCGCTCTCCACAGCACAATGCAGACTGAAGATCATTTACGTGCCAAGAGAGATCAGGCAAACAAACTGGACACATCTGTTGTTTCTAAACGGTGTGGGTGTGTATACACACGCATGCATATATTCACACATATATTTCCATACAGTGTTGTTTTGAGGCTCTACCCTGTATATAAAAAAGCACCAGCTTCATTGTACATAACAGTAATCCTTGGTAGCTCTTGAGGGTGGGGCAAATGTAGGACCACCTGGTAAGGCAGTTACTCCCAAACCTAGCTTCCTTAATCTGCACGTTAGTGTAGCCCCAATCACAAAACTTCTTTTTCTTTTCCTTTGCTAGCCTCTGTTCCCTTGCTGCTGTTCTCAGAAAGTGTGTACACACATACACACACAAAAGAGATTTTACAAAGTAGATGGTCTCATCAAATAGGAACTAGAACTACTCAAGTTTTCCACCTCCATCCCCATCTCATCTTGGCAACCGATTAAGCAAAGCCCCGATTCTCTTTCATCATGTCAGGTATGAGTGCCTAGGTAATACATATTTCATAAAGATCTCAAAACAAAAATACAAAAGGTCTTCCACCAGTTCGTGGCAGATTTGCTCTCCCTTCTCGGTTGCGACTACAGCAAATTAAAGAGAGGTCGTAAGAGGAGGAAATCTATGGAGATGCTGTCGGTTGATTGGAGGTCTAGTTTCTCAGCAAGCGATAGGAACTTGATTGTAGTTAGATGATTCAAAAGAGCCACAGGTAGTCCTTGACTTAACAATAGTTTTTTTAGGTTTAGGTTTTATTAAATTTGTATACCGCCCTACTCCCGAAGGACTCAGGGCGGTGAACAGGCACAGGATAAAATACAGAAATACAAAAGTTAAAAACAATTTAAAACCAAATTAAATAATTTGGCCCACGACAATTAAAATCCCAATAAATTTAAAACAAATTAAAATTTCAATTTAAAATTTAAAAGAAAGGGGAGAAAAATTAGGCCAGGCCGGCTTGCTGGAATAAGAGGGTCTTAAGAGCACGGCGGAAGGTGCGCAGATCTGGGATCCTCCGTATCTCCGGGGGGAGCTCGTTCCAGATAGTGGGTGCCCCCACAGAGAAAGCCCTCCCCCTGGGGGCCGCCAGTTGACACTGCTTGGCTGACGGCACCCGGAGGAGCCCCTCTCTATGAGAGCGTACCGGCCGGTGGGAGGCTATTTGTGGTAGTAGGCGGTCCCGTAAATAACCAGGTCCTAAGCCGAAGTTATGTATTTAGATGTATTTAGTGACCGAAGTTAGAACGGCACTGAAAAAAAAGTGACTTATGACCATTTTTCACACGACATTGCAACATCCCCATGGTCAAATGATCCAAATTCAGATGCTTGGCAACTGATTTATATTTATGATGGTTGCAGTGTTCTCGGATCCTGTAATCGCCTTTTGTGACCTTTTGACAAGCAAAGTCAATGGGGAAGCCAGATTCCCTTAACAAACATGTGACTAATTTAACAACCGTAGCAAGAAAGGTTTGTAAAATGGGCCAAAACTCACTTAACAAATGTCTCAACAGCAGAAATTTGGGGCTCAATTCTGGTCGTAAGTTGAGGACTACCTCCATTGAAAGAGAGAAAGAGATTTGGATTAGCCAGTCTTCCTTTCATCTCTATAAGGTTCAGCCATAGGGAAGAAAGGGCTAAGCAGAGCAAACACTCCGAAGACTTTTCTGCTCAGCTTTTCGGATTACTTCTGGGCTTTGGTGCTTTTCTATCTGTTCCCCTTAAAGGGTGAAGTTTGAGATATTTCATCCTACAATCCCTTGGCCTCTCATTTTAATTCCAAATCCCATTCCCTTTTTAAGGATGGGGCCAAGAATCCCAAACCCTCTCCAAGCTGCCTTTCTTATTCTATTCAGCACCGTCTTTTATTATAGATTTCCCATATAAACCCAAGAGTTTTTTGACTAATTCACCCACTCATCAGTAGACTGCCTTCCTTGGGGAGTGGTGTGTTCTTTGCACTTTATATTACTTTTCTTTTAAGCAACCAGATTCTGTGCCAAGCAATTTGTAAATTATGACCTGAGTAAATTATTCAACATAAACAGATGCCGTATTTGTTTATTCTGCATAATTTATTCTGCTTCCACTAATCATGGACAGTGAAGGTGGCACTGGAAGCTATGTTGAATACTGAAGTTCCATCCTCTGATCTCTAAAAATTCTATGGTTTTTCTGGATTTCTGAGACTGTACATCACAATGGCACATCATTGTCTCATGCAATATGTATATGGTTTGGAACACCAAAGGGTCACATGGGTATGTAGATTCAATTGCACTCTCTGGGTTTGTTTGTTTTTATTATTATTTATGCCCAATTGTGACACAGCATTGGAGAAACAGCTCTGACGGGCATTTGGGGCTTTGGATTTTGCTGAAGCCTAACTTGGAAAGAATAGAAAACGTATTTTTCCACAACAAATAGAAACAATGAAAGTGGAGATGTTCAGGATGCTAAGTTCTGTAACCCCAAATTCTGTGCTCAGAACAAGATGCAACTGCAAATGCACGGATTTAATAGACTTGAGAGCTCTAGCCCTTGAGAACCTAGGATCTATTTTTCCCCATATCGAATTACAAATTTAAAAGAGGAAGCCGACCCATTGGGATATTTTTAAAAGACTTGGAGATGACCAAAAAAAAAAGGGGGGGGGGGAACTTGGACTCCCTCTTCTCTCCAGTAGGATCTCCCAGTGTCCCTGTCTGGTTGTGGTCAGCCCTGCCTGGTTCTCTACATTGATATATGACAGGCTTTCCATCCCATTTACAGGAGTTCTCATAGCATGTTTGAATCACCCTCCTGTTGCATGATGTGGGGAATATTTGGTGTTCTTTGCAGGGTGGGAGGGACACTTGCTGCTGCTGTTCAACACTGCTTTGAAATGAAACCAAACGTTGCACTTTTTCTTAGAGATGTATGTAGGAACAAAGAGTCCCCTCCCTAAATTGAAGTATATTTGCTGCAATGGGAAAATGGAGAGGGGTTTATTTGCTGCTGCTGCTACTGCTACTGCTGGGAGTCCAAAAGACTCGTTAAAGATGCTGGCAAGGCAGAGAAAAGAGAGAATTTATTTTTTGTCTAAAATTGAAGTGCAATAAATACATGAAAAAGATAAATAAAATAAATATTTGCTAACAGTACAAGCTTTCTGTCGTCCTTGTCGTTCAGGAGTTAGGATTGTGTCAAAAAAAAAAAGGAGACCTGGAATTAAGGAGAAACTTCCTAACCGTGAGAACAATTAACCAGTGGAGCAGCTTGCTTTCAGAAGTTGTGGCTGCTTCTTCATTATTGGAGGGTTTTAAGAAAAGACTGGACAGCCAATTGTATAAGGGTCTCCTGCTTGAGCAGGGACCAAAGCAATTCTGATGCTTGAGGGAAAAGTAATGACGGACTTGTCTTTCCTATGAAAAGCAGTTCCTTTGTCCAGCATTCTGGAATGTTCATTTGCAACATGTATTGAGAAGGTTTGCATTAGAAGTATTGCTGGCCATTCTAAAAATGCAGTGCCTGTTGTTCTCCTGAGCTAAACAAGGAACTGCTTAAGGTGGAAGTATTAAACATGGTTAATAATGAATTAGGCTGATCTACTTCAGTCCTCGCTTCTCTAGGGTTTTGCTTCTCTGAAGATCTTCCCATATTTTTTGAGATGATATAAACAGTATATTTATTAGGTTTTTATCCTTTTTTATTTCTAAAAATGTCCCAAAGCGGCATTTATTTTAGGTAAGTGGTTTATGGTTGGCAGTTAGCTTTTTTGCAACTGTAATGGCCTCTGTTCACCACGAGGGGCCAGTGAAGGCCACAATAATATTCCTTTCCTTTTTAAAGGGCTTTTGCAAAAATTATACACAAATAGATTACTCTAAATTCACAGACTACTTCAGTGGATCCCAGGCACTTGTCTATTGTTAACTGACTGCTAGCTTATCTGTGTGCCTCCACTTCTGCTGTGTTCTCATGATACAATGAAGGCTCATCTTCATGTCCCATTAACTGTGGTAATCCTAAAGTGGTCAGGAGACCATTTTATCTCATCTCCAACCTGAAGCACAGCCAACTTGTATTTGTCTTCATCTGTCCAGATTGAAAGCACTAATTTGCCTCTTCTCCCATCACATAGGTGTTTTTTCAGGAGGCAACTGGACTTCCTTTTTTTTTTCTTTGAAGACATTTCGCTTCTCATCCAAGAAGCTTCTTCAGCTCTGACTGAAGAAACTTCAGGGGAATGGAAGGATTTATATTCCTTGCAGACAGCTGGTCATTTGCATTTTTAAAGAGAATCATTGAGGCCACTTGGAGGTTTATCTGTGTCCTTGGGGTCACCTGAGTAGTGCAAATGGGTGCGGAGCCGCCTTGGCTGCAGGATGTTTTCTGCCCTGTGTCCCTTCACTGTTGAAGACAGGCACAGGCTGTTGGGGATGCTAAAAGTCTGTGGAGTCTTTAAAAAAACAAAAAGTCCAGTTGCCTCCTGAAAAAGCACCTTTGGGACAACCATGACCTGGATGACTGAGAATCTCCATAGACTTCTGCCAGCACAAGTTTTGCCAGGCACATGATCTACAATGTCTCACTGACATTAGTGGAGATAAGGTTAGGCTGGAATCTGGCCAGAAACTACTGATGGTGCCAGAGTACAGACAGTATTCCCTCCATTTTCTGGGCACTGCCCTCCACGGCCAGTTTGGCTTGGGCTGCTGGAGAGACTGGATTATTTCCTCTCTGGACATTGCCTCCTACATCATGCCTGATCAGAAAAAAGTGGGCTCTTCATACGTGTGGATTCTCAGTGGTAGGTCACTGGGCAGTAGAGTTGTATGAGGAGGAACAATCATCATCCTGCTTTGCCCTGTATTCCTTTGCTGTTGCTGTGAGTAGTACCTGGCTCAGTAGTAGTAACTGCAAGAGAGATCTTGGAGTCCTACTGGACAATCACTTAACTATGAGCCAAAGTGTGCTGCATCTGCAAAAAAAGCCAATGCAATCCTAGGCTGCATTAACAGCAGTGCAGAATCAAGATCATACAAAGTATTAATACCACTTTATAATGCCTTGGTAAGACCACACTTGGAATATTGCATTCAGTTTTGGTTGCCGTAATATAGAATAGATGCTGAGATTCTAGAAAGAGTACAGAGAAGAGCAACAAGAATGATTAGGGGGCTGGAGGCTAAAACATATAAGAATGGTTGCAGGAATTGGGTATGTCTAGTTTAATGAAAAGAAGGACTAGGGCAGGAAATCCAGCAGGTTCTGACAGGTTCTGGAGAACCAGTAGCAGAAATTTTGAGCAGTTCGGAGAATCGGCAAATACCACCTCTGGCTGGCCCCAGAGTGGGGTGGAAGTGGAGATTTTGCAGTATTCTTCCCCCTTCTATGTGCACCAAGCCACATCCACCAAGCCACACTACGCCTACCAAGCCACGCCCACAGAGCCGGTAGTAAAAAAAATTGGATTTCATCACTGGACTAGGAGTGACATGATACCAGTGTTCCAAACTAAGGGGCTGCCTCAAAGAAGAGGGAGTCAAGCTATTCTCCAAAGCACCTGATGGCAGGACAAGAAGCAATAGATCAAGGCTGTCAAACTTGCGGCCCGCAGGTCAGATGCGTCATGTACTGGCCTCGCCCATGTCCAGTTTAGACAAGGGGAAAAAGTCACGATACGTCACATGATGCGAGTTTGACACCCCTGCAGTAGCAAGGAGTGTCAAGGAGAGATGCAACTTAGAACTAAGGAGAAATTTTCTGACCGAACAATTAATCAGTGGCATAACTTGCCTCCAGAAGTTGAGGGTGCTGCAGCACTGGAGGTTTTTAAGAAGGGGTTGGATAACCATTTGCCTGAAATGCTATAGGGTTTCCTGCTTGAGCAGGAGGTTGGACTAGAAGACCTCCAAGGTTCCTTCCAACTCTGTTATTCTGTTCTGTTCTTATCCACTTGAGCTACAAGGAGAATCAGAAAAGGCCCTTATCCACTCCATTCCAGCTCCTACATATTACAAATTTAAAAAGGGTATAAGGGAGCAAATGACAGTGTCCTGGAAATAGCACACAAAATGGTGATGGAAAAGACAAAACAGTACTGTCCCCTCCTCTAAAATAATAAGAACAAGGAATAAATATAGCTGATCAAAGAGAATATTTGTTGCTTATGGTTGAATTGTGGGGTCTGTAGTGCTCTCTGAGTTTGTTTCTTGCAGCACTGATGAAGTTACCTAATTTGGTAATGAAATGTCTGGAAGCAAACAACCAAGCTCAGAAAGCATCTCAAGGACCCCACAAAAAGTATAGCCATGCAAAATCAGCAGGGAACCTGTAATTCAGGTTGAGGATAGAATCAGAAACACCTAGACCTTGATTTTCTTTCCTGGTTCAAATTGACTTTCCGTGCAGTTGCACATAATTAACACTCTGGTAGGTGCTAATACACTCCTAATTTGCTTTTGTCTTAGGACTAGCTTTGCTGTTCTTCTTCTTCCAGATGTGTTGGCCTATAGCTTCCATCTTCACTGGACATATTACTCGGGTGATCTGCAACACAGACCAAAACATATAGAGGAATCTAAGTTGGGTGAGGTTGTCTCGAATCCTTGCAAAGAGTGGACTAAATATTGGCATCCTGGAAACTGAGCCATGCCTTTTACAGTTAAAAGAAAACAGTTTTTCTTCCTTCTGTTATTGCAGTACACACTCTAAGGTATGACCTGGGTTCCTATTTCTGCACACACTCGTTGCCCATCAAACCCCAGAAGTCCAATCTGGCCAGACACGAAGCTTGTGTGTTTGCCCAGCTGAGGACATAAAACCCCTTTCCTCAATAGGCCCCTTGTTCTTGGGCTGCTTAGCTTGGTTCTGCAGCCCCCAGCATCACCTCACCTTGCGGTAACCAGTCATCTACTTTATTTGACTTGAGACTTAGCCAAGAGGTCTGGACAAGGCAAGAACTGTTAAGAGTTTTGGAGGTGGTTGGAGAAGAGAGAGAGAGAGAGAGAGCGAAGTTCCTCTGATTTGCGATCCCATTACCAAAGCTCACCTTCTCTCCCCTCTTCTAGGCCTCATTGCACACTGTAGGGAAGGATAGAACAGAACAGACATGTGCCTAAGGTAAAGCTTACTACAAGGCGTCTATTTTCCGAGATCCTTCCAAAAGGAACATCTGAACAAAAGCCAGATCTACAAGGTTCCTTGTGAGTTTTAGAAGCGATCTATCTATTGGAAAACATCACAACTCGTATCTTTCTGCATAGTGATGTATTAGCAATTACCGATGCTAGCCATATATTTTCATGGATATTTTTGACTTTTTAATAGGATCCCCTTGAAATCACCATTAAACATACATCATACCTGTCTCCTCAAAGTGCTAATACTACTCCAAATCCTTGAACACTTGAAAAAAGTTAAATAAGCCAAAAGTTTCTATGAGACTTCCACTCTGGCTGTGTATTAATTCTTTTTTGTCACTGCAAAACATATGGCACAAATTCCTAGAGCTGAAAGAAGCTGGAAAGCCTATCAGCTGAAACAGCCTGTAGTACTGCACTCTGTAGTACTGCATCACCTCTGATTCACTTACTGGATTTCATCACTAAAGTTAACTAGTTTCAGTGTTGACCTGCTGCTGATAATACATGTTAAGGCAGCATCCTACACTCACTTCATACTCATACTCACTTTGTTTTGAGTGAGTTAAGTGATTGGATTTTTTTAACCACTGCTAATCAAATTAGATGGGTTCCCACCTTTGTGCTAAACCATAAACTGATTTACAAACCACAATTTCTGGGTTACACTAAACCAAACTTCCAAAGCCAAACCAATAATCCAAGACCTCGGTGCCTTCCGCCGTGCCCTTAAAACCTTCTTTTTCCAGCAAGCCAGGCTGGCCTAACACTTTTTAAAATGTTTTTAATTGTTTGTTATTGTTTTTAATCATGGGGCAAAATTTATATATCTATTTTTAATTGTATTTTAAAGTTTATAGTTTATGTTTTTACTTGGCTGTTCACCGCCCTGAGTCCTCAGGGAGAAGGGCGGTATACAAATTTAAAAATAAAATAAAAATAAAAATAATGAGAGCTTAAGCAGCTAGGCTTAAGACAAGTGTAAGATCACATAAGGAATGGATTTGCACATTGCAATCAGTTATGATTTGTTGAATAAATCAGAACTGGTCAGCTGAGAGCACGAAGAACTGAACCACGTTAGAATCACTGTGGGTTGAATTGAAACTTCCCATTCTTCGTAAATTATTTACTCTAAGCAAAACACTGACACAGTTAGCCTTACAATAGGTATGTCCAGACAGTAATCGTGCCCAGATGAACTAAATATACTTTATTGTATATGGCAAATCTGAACATACATTTCTTCCTTTCGCCTTGGTGGCCCAAGAAACTAGGGAGGGTCCCTTCTGAAGTGCTTGAGGCTCATCTACTGCTTATCAGTTCCCATGGCTAAGGCTCTTCCCAACCTCTCCTATTACAGCTGGATAATCAAGTAACTATTTAACATAAATTATGGGAATGGACCAAGCTATGCACTTCTAGGCCATCTTACCTATTTATTCCTGCCTGGTAAACCTACTGTACCACCAGTTTTTTGATCATGCTTCGTAATATAACTTCATCTGCATCCACTAAACTTTCATGGGCATTGCCCAGAATCCTTTGAGACCTCAACACTGCAAAGGATGCTGCAGCTAAGCTTGTGGATCATTAGCTATCTGGGCCATGCTGGAAGTAACACCCGAAGGCACAGGCATTGTTTCCAGGGAGGCTGGCATAACAGATACTGTATGCCCTCAGAAACTCCTCTGGAATATCCTCTGCTATGTTACAGAAGCAGGAAGCATATAAGAAATGCCAGTCTCCCAATCACCCAGCCACCTGGAAGGCACCAAAGACCAGGATGGCTTCAGATTGACTGTGGTTGATTATAACCTGGGGCTGCAGGAGGGATAAACGAGAACAGCCTGCAAAACCTGGCTTGCACAAAGCAGCTATTATTGTGCAAGAATGATGCAAGAATGTGCAAATGGCCATGGAGTCAAAGAGAGCAATAGGTAATCCTTACTTAGCGACTGCCTCATGCGATGACCACTTTTACAGCAGTCATAAAAAATAATTTTAAATCTGTAGGCCTGTAAAGCAAAGCTGAAGTGAGATCATAAACACAGACATGATTTTACTTATCAGCTGCTTCATTTAGTGACTGAATTGCCACTCCCAAATTTGGGATTCTAAACAAGGACTACCTGTATTCAGTTTGTCCTTTGAACCTTTAGAGTGACAGCATCCATGAATATTTGTCTGCTCAGGTTGACCTTAAACTTTGTAATCTATGGCAAGGTGGAACACTTTTTCCCTCCTTCTCTTTCTTTCTTACAGCCGTGCTGTGACTAGATTATTATTTCCCTCCTTCTGGGGGGAGCAATATTGGAGGAATCCACCAGATCAGTGGTTTCAAAAATGTTCGCTACTGGTTCAGTGGGCATGGCTAGGAGAGGGGGGCATGTGACTGAGTGGGCATGGCCAACTTAACATCACTCACGCCCATGCCCACTCAGTCAGATGAACACCACCCCGACACCTAGCCATGCCCACAGGAAAAGGTAGCAACATTTTTGTAATTTCTACCTATCTACCTCTGCCCTCCCGTTGCCAGTTGCCGTGTTTCCTTTCCTTTAGCAACCCCAGCCCTAGCCCTGCTTCCTCCCCCACCACCGCCTCTTTGTTCGGGCTGCTTACCTTTTGTGGCGGCTGGTCCAAAGTCCGGAAGGCAAGTTGACTGGAGTTTTCGGTGGCCCCCAGCCAGCTGCCGCTGCTGGAAAGCAGCTGGCAAAGAAGCCTCCCACAGGCTGCCGAAAAGTACCGGAGGTCGCAGAAAAAGCTGCTGCCATCACCGCCATGTTCTTCGCACATTCGCATTCCATTGGACTTGCAGGGCAATAGGATGCACGTGTGCGTGCGTGAAGAACATGGTGGCAATGAACATGGCGGGCGGGGTGAGTGAGTGGCGACCAGGGGACCGGTTCAGGGGCATGGACAGCCGGCCATTGCTACCAGTTCGGCGACCTTGGCCAAATTTCCTCCAACAGTTCACACAAACTGGTATGAACTGGCTGAATATCACCTCTGCACCAGATGCTTCACTTAGTAAGTCCAAAACCCATATACAATGAATCCCTGCCACAAGCCAGAGTGGACTCAGTTGGGCTTGGTAATTGGCTAGTCTCATTGACCCAATAAACATGAATTTGGGCAAACTCTGGCAGACAGTAAAGGGGCCTGGCCTGCTATGGTCCATGGGGTTGTGAAGAGTCAGGCAACACTGTTAGCGTGTGTGTAAAAAGTATTTGTTGCTTGTGCAACGAGCAGAGCAGAAACACACAGGGAAGGAGATAAACGTGCGGCTCGTGTGAGAAAAAATAGTTTATCTACAAGTAACAAGCAGTCTCGGTGTAAGTAAAACAGTCCAAGGTCATAAACAGTAATATCAGTCCAGTAAGTATCTTCCCTTACCAAAGCAAACAGACTTTAGTAACTCTTGGTATACAGTACCATATAATAGACTCAGTAAGCAACAGGATACAAACAGGTATCACTCAGGAAGAACTAGGAAGAAGCAGGAAGGAACCAGAAGGAACGAACGCTTCTCTGTGCTGCTTATTTATGCACTGCAGCCTAATTACAGGGTTCAGCAAACCCTGATTACGTGGCTCAGTTGTTTCTTAAAGAAACAGATATATTGCCTGACCAACAAGTTAGGAGTAAGCTGCAAGCTGAACCTAACAAACACAACAAAATGGGGACAAGAAAATTGTTTGCAGAGTTAGTTTTCTGCTGACTCGAGGATGGGTGGAGAGTGCTCAAACTAGGCAGGGGGAAAAGGCCCTGACAGAAAACCCACCCTCAAAAAGACAGTTTCATGTTCGGCAACTTAGCAGGCTTTCTCTGTTTGTTAGGTACTTCTCATTCCAAGCTACATATCTATTATTTAATCTCTAGTTCTTTCAGATAAAACTCCAAGTGTTCCCTTCTGACGACTGTAGTCATGAAGGCTCGGTGGAGGAGGCTAATTCTACCCCACGGCTTGTTCTTTTACAAGGCTTTTTGCCATCCAGACCTCGAGGCCCACTGTGTTCCTTGGCCTTTTAGAAACAGGGCCTTTCCTGAAAACAGGCTGCAATACCGTATTAGTAGGTCAACCCAGGGCAGCCAAATCGAGAGGAAGGACCAGGGTTGTGGTTGAACGCCTGATGCTTTTTTAAAGGCTGCGGTATTACTTCTGGCACCTCCTTGCTATGGATTAAAATAGTCTGGCTTTTTCTCTCCCCTCAGCTTTTTGTGTCAGCCTTGAAGTCAAGGTGCTTCTTCTTTAAAAGGAGTCTCAACTTTAAACTTCAATCTTTAATAACTGGATACCTTAAAGCAGCAGTATTTCCCTCACCCCCCACCCCAGATTTATGCGAAACCTGGAAAAAAAAAAGTGGGGCTCCTTTAATAAATAGCAGAGGGAGATGCTGTGGTGTGGTCATGTAATTTATGAAAGAAAAAAAAATTCGGAAGAATTTAAAATATACAAATTTATAACCTGTCTGACTGAAAAACCAAAGCAGACATGTCAAATGTGCAAATGACCTTAACATGCAGGGTTTTGAAATGTAAACACCAGCTGCAGGATAACTCAGCAGTAGTGGAATTGCAGTGGGGACCTATGAAAAATGTATACCTCTCCCAGTTCTGACAAATGTATAAAGCCTCTTCTGGCATGAGGATCGAAGCCTCCATTGTTGTAGCATTTGTCTGTATCTCTTTACCTTTTAAATTATTCTTATCTTCCCATTTTTTAGAAAACAAGACTTCAGACGATTCACTGGGGTATAAAGATGATGAAAGGTTAGCTTTTACTGTTTCTTTTAACCTAATTGATTATATACTGCTTTGGTGATGCTTGCTGAAAGGCACTTTATAGATATTATTTAATCATTCATAAGGCATTTATATGCATATATCTTCCTGGGAAATAAACAGGTTTTATTTGAAGCAAAGTAGATTTGTGGGGCAGGAAACACAAGTTGCCTGCTCTTTTTTATCTTTGCAACACTGTCACATTCAAAGCATAACTCTGTGATGGCGAACCTATGGCACGCATGTCAAAGGTGGCACGCAGAGCCATATCGGTGGGCATGCAAGTTCAGCTCCAGCTGTTTCCTGCCTCCAGAGGGCCTGGGGGTGGGTTGGGGAAGGCCTATTTTTCGCTCTCCCCAGGCTCCAGAGCCTTTCTAGGAGCCTGGGAAGGGCAAAAACAGTGGGACTGGAAGTCAGCAAATGGGTCCTTTCTGGCCTCCGGAGGGCCTCCGGGGAAGTGGGGAAAGCTGTTTTCACCCTCCCCAGGCTCCTAGAGAGGCTCTGGAGCCTGGGGAGAGCAAAAAAACGGGCCTACATGGCCCACCGTGCCAAAAGCGGGAGAAGCGGGGGGGGTTGCGCACACATGCACGGGGCGGGGTACATAGAATTATAGGTATGGGCATGCGCGCGTGACCCCCCTGTGCTCCCCCTGCTTTTGGCACGCAATGGCAAAAAGGTTAGCCACCACTGGCATAACTAATCTTGAATGGCTGTGTGACTGAATATGAATAAGAATATATGAACGATATGCGTAGTTATTAAAACTGTGAAGAGGAAAGCCTAAAAGAACCAAACTACTTTTCCAGAAAAGCAACAACAACAACAGCCACAACCCTGAAAGCAACATGAATCATGTGGGGTATACTTTTGTACCTAATCATCCCAAATGAAATAATTTTGCAGATGTAAATGGTAAATTAAGAAGAACTGGGGAGAGAGTAATTCCTACTCCCCACATAAATTGGATCAGTTGCATAAACTACCATTTAGTGGATAAAGAGAAATAGATTTTACAAACATAGGCATTGTCTCTCCTAGTCATATTAGCAAGTTTGAACAAGGGATAGTAAAGTGGTGAGTTGGAACTTGTTTTTTCCTTTGTATTCCTTTGTACACTGATGATGAGCCCAAAACATTTTTTAACAAAAAATATTGCAAGAAATTTATTTTTTTATTTCAGTGATTAGTGCCTAGCTGATTAAGTTGGATTTGCACATGCAAAATTCATGTATTTTTCATTTTCTAGACTTAAGCATCAGTCTAATGAGGTTTGATTTGAATACTCAGGTGATGATAATCCAGGAAGTTTACAAATTAGTTTTAAGAATCCAAAAGAAAATACGATACTTTGGAAAACTACAACACAGTGCTAGTCTGCTACAAATTAAGAATTTTGTACCCTAAATACTACAGGCAATGTTCAAACAATTACAGGTCACAGAAAGATGCTAAAGAAAAAAATTAAGAAAATATGATACTTTGGAAAACTACAAGACAGTACTAGTCTGCTTACAAATTAAGAATTTTGTACCCTAAATATTACAGGCAATGTTCAAACAATTACAGGTCACAGAAAGATGCTAAAAAAAAATAATTATAGCTTTGAGAATACAGATAGTCCTCAATTTACAACAGTTTGGTTAGTGACTGTTCAGTTACAACAGCACTGAAAAAAGTGGCTTATGACCGTTTTTCACACTTATGACCATTGCCGCATCCCTATGGTCATGTGATCAAAATTCAGATGCTTGGCAACTGGTTCATATACATGATGGTTGTAGTGCCCTGGGGTCATGTGACCACCTTTCACAACCTTCAATGGGGAAAGCAAAGTCAACGGGGAAGCCAGATTCATTTAACAACCATGTTACTAACATAGTAACTGCAGTGATTCACTTAACAACTGTGGCATGAAAGGTTATGGGGCAAAACTCACTTAACAAATGTCTCGCTTAGCAACCAAAATTATGGGCTCAATTTGGTCGTAAGTCGAGGACTAGCTGTACAATCTGAAATATGAAGAAAGGTTATGGTTAAAGACCCAATTCCAGAACATTTACAGAGAGATGAAGAATCTGAGACTTACAGAAAAGAAAAACTTAACCCAAATTCCTAGCTCTGGGTTTTACCGGTGACATGATAGCAGTGTTCCAATATCCCAGGGGCTGCCACAAAGAAGAGGGAGTCAAACAGGGGTGAAATGCTCCTGGTTCGGACCGGCTCGGACGAGTAGGTAGCGATGGCGGCAGGCAGTTCGGAGAACCGGTAGCAAAAATCCCTTCCCCCCCAGCCTCCAGCTTTCTTACCTTCGCACACCTGCCTTGTTTCGCTTGCTGTAATCCCTGCAATCCATTGCATCAGCAAGCAACTGAATCTCCCTGCCTGCAATCAAGCTCATCGGTGAGCAGCTCTTTCTGCCTGCCTGCCTGCCTGCCTGTAAGTTTTTTTCCCCTTTGGGAGCTTTAAAAAAAATAGTTAATTGGGTTTTTTTTAGTCCTTCTTTTTTTAGACCTAGCCATTTAAAGTTTAGGAAGTTTTAAATTTAGCAGCTTTTATATAAAAATAAAATAAAATAAAATAATATTTGTGCAGCTTTCTGAGATTTTGTGTGTTTCTGTAGTGTTTCACTCTAACTACACAAACACACAAAATCTCACAAAGCTGTATGTGGAATTTTTTGTGTGTAAAGTGTGAAAGTTGGTTTTTTGGACTTTTTGTGGCTGTGTGAGGTTCCTGCTTATTGCAGGGGCCATCTTGTCCCTGCTTTTACATTGGATGAGCCAGTTGTGTTGTGTTGTGTTGTGTGTATGTAAAGTGTGAAAGTTGGTTTTTTGGGCTTTTTGTGCCTGTGTGAGGTTCCTGCTTGTTGCAGGGGACATTTTGGGTCTAGCACAGCTGCTTTTATATTGTGGGTGAGCCAGTTGTGTTGTGTTGTGTTTTGTAGGTTAAAAAAGGACAAAGAAGTGACGTTGACTTGGCCACACCCACCTGACCAACAAGCCACGCCCACCCAGTCACCTGACCACCAAGCCACGCCCACTAATTAAGCCACGCCCACAGAACCGGTAGCAAAAAATTTTAGATTTCACCCCTGGAGTCAAACTATTCTCCAAAGCACCTGAAAGCAAGACAAGAAGCAATGGGTGGAAACTAATCAAGGAGAGAAGCAACCTAGAACTAAGGAGAAATTTCCTGACAGTTAGAACAATTTATCAGTGGAACAACTTGCCTCCAGAAGTTGTATATGCTCCAACACCGGAAGTTTTTAAGAAGAGATTAGATAACCATTTGTCTGAAGTGGTATATAGTTTCCTGCCTAAGCAGGGGTTTGACTAGAAGACCTCCAAGGTCTCTTCCAACTCTGTTATTCTATTCTATTCTATTCTATTCTATTCTATTCTATTCTATTCTATTCTATTCTATTCTATTCTATTCTATTCTATTCCATTCCATTCCATTCCATTCCATTCCATTCCAATATCCTATTCTATTCTATTCTGTTCTGTTCTGTTCTATTCTATTCCTATCGTACATTCCTGATCCTCTGTTTTAAGGTTGCTGGGCCTCTACAATTTCTCCCTATGTTCATCAGATACTGTTGGGAGATGGAAACCTTATTCCTTATCTAGTCTCTTTCCATGGCCTTCACTCTCTGTTTTTAAAAAATAACCCACCCACCCACCCCAGCAGAGAGAATATCTGGCTTGGTGTGTATGATAAGAAGCCACTTTTCACTCATCACCAGGATGTGAAATCAAAGTCACTAATCTGCAGGCTACTTTCACCACATTGGGTAGGGAGAGGATAAAGCACGGTTCTCTTAATTCAGTCTCAAGATCAGAGACTAATGGTTACTTTTTCCCTGCCCTTCTCTGTAAGAAGTGGGAAAAAAAAGGTTTATGAGAGGGACAGCTACTAATTTAAACTATATGCACACTTTCAACTTGAAAAACCAGGTTTGGCAGGGTTTTGTTTTAAATACTTTTTTCCAATCTGTTTGCTAATAAAGAGACAAACAGAAATGAAATGGGCTCACATTGTCAGAAATAAAACAACTTTCAAATCAATTTCAGCTTGATTAAAACCAGTTCCTGTCACCAGGCCAAATGTATTTAAAGCTGTTTCCACAAGCCACTTGGCATGCCTATCATTTGAACGTCTAGTTTATACAGAATGTGCATTTGATAATTTCCCCCCACATACCATACTGTGTTAGCGATCTTCAGTTTTGAATAAAAATTCAATTAGGCTCAAAAGCATTTTCAGAATATATGGTTAAGAGTATCTCGGAAGTTTCTGCTTTCAGTACTAAAGTGGGAACATAGAAAATTATTTTCTGAAAAGTAAGAACATTTAAATGCTGGAAACAAGCAGAAGCATTTCTCATATCATAAGAAGCTAAAATGTTCTTCATTTGTTTGTGGTTCAGAGTAAATAGTAAATAGTATAAATTTGCTAATTTACTAAAATAAATTCTAGTAAATAGAATAAATTTACTCTATTTACAGTGTAAATAGTTATCTAGCAATTATGGTTCATAATCCTTCATTCATAGCTTATTGTTAACCAAATTAGTTTTTTAAAAATTTGGGTTTAGCACGTTATGTCGTGATTTGAAAACTGTACTGGTTGAAGTTGAAGAAAGTTGAAGTTCAAGAAAGTTGAAGTTGAAGTTGAAGTTTCTGGTTTCCTGTTTACCACAGTAGTAAATAGAAATGATAGAATAGAGAACTACAAAAGCAAAGTACATTAAGTTGATATGAAATGCTGTAAAATTACCATTAATGTTATGTAATGTTCAATACGTTACATTTTGATATGTTTTGTTTTTATATATGTGTGATTGTTTTTTGTGTTGTTTTTAAAGATAAACTGCTTAATAAAAACTATTTTATAAAAAAAATGAAAACTGTATTTTATGGTTTAGCAATTTTAAATCTGGCCAGTTATGGCTTAGTCAAAAACTAGTATTGACACAAGTCATGGCTTATCCTAATGGGCAAAACAAGGCCATTTTCTACAGGCTGTTTTGTTTTTCGCATTGGTTTTCCCTTTCTTCTTTGTGGACAACATACTTTAAAAAGAAACTAATGGGAACAAGTATTGTTGCAGTGTCCTGCAGTGCGGCCAGAGGGCTACAAGCCTTACATTAGTTGGATCGTTGAGTTGTAAAACTAGATTTAATCACCTGCACTAACACATGTAATATATACACATATAGGAAGGTTACATTAAAAAGAATGTTCCCCAATATTTTATATAGTCAAAAAGCTTCTTTTCTGATTACACAGAGAGAACAGCTGCAAAAATAGCACCAGCTCAACTTCCAGAAGCGGCTGAGCTGGTGCTGGGTGGTAAATATCAGATTTCAAAATTATTTTTAATTTTTTTCTTCTTTAATAATACTTTTATTAAATATTACAATTAGAACAATAAAAATTTAATCCAAATTAAAACAAATAAAAATCAGAAGGCACAGAAAAAATAGGGAAAAAAATCAAAAAGAAAGAAAAAAATAATATAGCAAAGAAAAAGAAAAGAAATACCGGTATATAAAGAAATTACTTCCTCTCCATCACAAGTATAAACAATTTTAGTGACTTATCACTTTCTCTTGAAATACAACAAATAGAAACAAATAATTAAAACCTTGTTATTTGAATCCTGATCAGCCAAAATTCATTAAGGTATTTGGATGCCACATGAACTACTGGAACTCCATTTTATTATTGTAGGGTGTAATAACACTACCTAAAAGCATGATGAGAGTCCATTTGGTATATGTAGTGATGAAGATATCTGGCTAGAAACCAGGAGGCCTTGAGTTCTAATCCTGTCTGAGGCCCAAAACCAGGTGAGTGACCTTGGGCCTGCCACTTTCTCTCAGCCCTAGGAAACAGACAATGACAAACAACTTTGGGAAATCTTGCCAAAAAAACTGCAGGGACTTGTCCACATACTTGCTAGAAGTGAACACTGATTTGAATAAATAAATAAATAAATAAATAAATAAATAAATAGGGATGAGACAGAGATTCTCCCTCTCATCCCTTATAATAAAGAAAACCAAGGTGGTGAACACCTGAAATTTTCCCCCCTCACCTCTTCCTGTCTATCTGGGCTAGATTAATTTTTTACACAATGGTGGCTGAATTCCTTTTTCAAGGCCATTTCCATGATCCTCTAAAACTATTAGAGGATAATACTGATTTATTTGCAGTCCAATATTAAATGCTCACTGCAATCCCACATGGAATATCTTAACTTTCATGCTTTAGGCTGCTCCATACGAACAGAAACCACCTGAGTATCCATGATAAGAGCACTGTGTAAATGAGTTCCTCCTTCCTTAAGGAAGCTTTGGGGCTGTTTATGAAAACTAGAGATGGATGAGATTGATCTGATAGTGACTGTTCAGTTCTACAACGAAGAAATGAGAATGCTCTTCTAGCCTCCCAAAACAAGGGAGAATGAGATGCAAGTATAATGATGTCTCCCTTGAAGGTCAATCTCAGGGAAAATCTTAGTCTTTTGCTGTGACTTGACTGGTTGCTTCAGGCTTTAAAAGTTGGCTTAAACCAAATAACACTTTTTTACTTCCCCAGCCCAGCTCTGTTGTTGATGTGCGATGGTGTGAGGATTTATATGTTAATCCATCACACAAAGCATAGAAACCAATAGTAGATTGTCCCCTATGTAATCTCTCTGCTGGGAGCCTGCCTTTATCGCTTGTTGGGCCGATATTGGACTATAGATCTTCATCAGGCCGACAGGCCTTTCCACCCTGTGGGCCATGGGCCCAGCTAATGAAATCATGAGCTGGTCCACTGGCTTCAAATGTGCCTGAAATAAATTCAATTTGTAAGAATGAAGCTAGTCTGAAGTGAGCTGTTTATAGAATGAGACTGAGCAAAATAGGCTGGCTTCTGGGAAGGATGTAATCCAGTTAGGGCTGTGAAGGTGGCTTTGATGTGTTTGAGGAGGAGGATGGACTTCTTGGCAGCCAGCCACATCTGGGAGGTTGATGGCCAGGTAAATTCAGCCCGTGGGTACAGGCCTCGTTTCAGAATTATTATTGGCTTTTCTGTTTGATCTAAAATTGGACTGCCCCACAGTTCCTTCAAGACTGTCAATAGCAACTGTCTGATAATGGGGGCTGAACTAACATTGTTTTTCTAACACGGAAGATCGGAGCAACAAACTGTGCTAAAATCCCCTTATAAAATGTCACTTATAAACCAGGACTACAGAAGGGACAGGGGGAACTGCAATTCTCTGATACTTTGGCCTGTTCCCAGAACATTGTTTACCCAATGCCATGAAGACTGCAGCATTTCTTGACATGTATTGACAGG
Source organism: Arizona elegans (assembly GCA_022577455.1). Lineage (NCBI taxonomy): Eukaryota > Metazoa > Chordata > Lepidosauria > Squamata > Colubridae > Arizona > Arizona elegans. The sequence continues at coordinate 20,160,098 of JAKOOJ010000003.1, forward strand.
ATTGAATTTGCATGATGTGATAGTTAAATGCTGTTTGGCTATCAGTACAATCTAGGGCAGGTTCTAGAGATGGCCACTTCCTGTTTGCTCGCTCTATGCATCTATTTCTTTAGTAAGATTTTTCCATGCCACCCAAATATGAGCATCTTCACTGCAGAGAAAAAGTATTGGTTTAATGGCCCTTGTTTGCTCTGAATTATGTAGAGAGAATGAGAGAGATATCTCGTGCGAAGGAATGTCTCCTCCTGGGTCTGAAAAAGAAACTTCAAAATTTTTAGATGCTTGTAAATGAAATCTGAAATTAATAATAGTAGGATTACCCTTCTCTCATGTTACTGATTTACACAATTGTATTCCACCCAATTTCACAAAACTGTGGATCACTCACATAACATATGACTTTTCTGCTTCCAATTCTTTGCTTGGGCTCCAAGTGACTCTGGCTTAACAAAAGAGGTTATCATGTTAACCTTATGTACAGTGTGTGTTTGATAGAGAATTCTTTGTGTCTTAGTCAAAGATATAAACTGTTCCACTATTATTAAATAATTATTAAAATTCATTGTTCTTTCTAAAGATTTTCTTTTAAATACCTACCCTAGCAATAGCATAATTCTTTTGTGCTTAAACCAGAGGCACAATGAGATGGCTACACCCTTCAGTCCTTGAGTCTGCAGAAAAGAACAAGCCATAAATTGTTCTGCTCTGACAACTGAGCCTATTCTAATTCAGGAAGAAAACCAACAAGAAGTGTTGTCCATACAGGCTTCATGTGGAATAAGCTAAGATGGGTGGATTGCTCTGGCTTAGCCTTCCCTCCACTTAATGTAATGTGGGGTGGGGAAAAACCAACCATCCCTCACCCTCCTTAGTGCCTGGAGGAGTAGGCTGGGTTGAGTATGTGTGTTGCCTGAGATGGAGACAGGGTGGGCGTGGGCTGCTGGGGATTCACAGAGGTTCAGGAGAACCTCTAGCTAAAATTCTGTGCAGTTTGGAGAAGCCCCAAATCCCACTCCTGGCTGGCCCCGCCCTGCCCCACCCACCCACCTCTCCCCTCCCAGGAGTCCCCATGCGGGCCGTTTTGGATGCAGGTAAGTGCAGGGCATGCACGGAGGCTCGGGGAGGGTGAAAAACGGGCCTATCAGAAGTTCCAGAAGGTCTCCGGAGCCTTGGGAGGCTGTTTTTTGCCCTCCGGGAGGCTTGAGGAAAGCTTCTGGAGCCTGGGGAAGGCAAAAACAACCCCCACCCCCCGCTGTGGTGCAGGAGGCTGACTAGGCCATGCCAACCATGGCCATGCCCACCCAGCTTCCAGGCAGAGAACCCCTTGCTAAAATTTTTGAAGCCCACCCCTGGATGGAGGTGTTAACCACCTTTCCTGTTGCTCAGGTGACTAGCCATTTCTGTACCTGGGCACTTGAGCTGTTCTTTACATGTTAAGAACAGGCAGCCTCCAGACTAAGAACATATGACTTATGGAAAACTAATACTTACAAATGGACTGTCTTTTACTTAAAATAGTGCACAGTATTTTCCTTTCTCAAACCATCAAGCTGCTAAAGCCACACAATGTTTTCCTGAACTGTTGAAGCCATGTGTTTTTATTATACAGCTGTTTTTTAGTGGTTCATGAAAACATTTCATGGCTTCAGCAGTTAGAGGAACCAGAACACCATCCGCCATTTTTAGTAACAGGCAGTCCATCCGTAAGTACGAATGGCAACGTATATATAAATTTGACGTAAAGACAGATTTAGGAGCAGATCTCCTTCATGGCCCAGGGACTTTGTATAGTGCTAAACCAGTGTCCAAAATTAGCCTGGCGCCCAGGAAAGGCTTGTGAGGAGGATTAGAGGCCCTCTCCCACTAATTTTACCCTGTGCGCCTCTTTTAACCTTATGAAATAGGAGGAAGCAATTGATAAGCAAATCCTGTTTTTAACCTGGTGCTGCAAGGGAATGGTATGCTCAGTGTAAGAGGCTGTGTAAGTAACTCATGCAAGGGAGCAAAATGGTGTAAGAGGCACCACACCCCTCTAACAATAAGTATGTGAGCACAAGTCCTAGTTTGAAAAATAAGCAACAAAATTTATAATCCCCTTAATTGATGAGAAAACAACACTCCTATCAGGTGTGTGTGAAACACCTCAGTTTAAATAAATCTGTGCAGCATAGAAGAGAGTGATTTTGAAACACAAGTCTAGCACTTTTTCAAAACACTACTAAGTCTGGGTATATGAGGAACCTACGTAAGATCTGATACAGGCAGTTTAGAAAGCCCCGTTATGTGGGCAGAGGCTTCTGTGGAAGGCCAACATATGGTTTCTCCTGCACCCAAGCCATAAGGTCCACAGACATTAGGCCAGGAATTGGACCTTCCTGGAGCAGCCTAAAGTGTCCAGTGGAAGCTAACAGATCCCAACCCCTCATCATGCCTTATCAACCACATCATCAGTAAAGGATCCTAGATCATGTCCATGTCAAGAATAGCATCAGGAGAAGGGAGATGTTATGTCCTGACAAATCAGCGCATGTGTAATCGCCGCCGCCAGACGAGGCGCTGTCCTGGCGGGAAATAGGCAAATTCTGATTGGTGCAGACTCTGACAGCCGGGGGGTATAAAAGAGCTGTCAGATTATAAGGGTTCTGTTCTTGCTGGGTTAGCCGTGAACATGGTGCTGTTAATAGTTAGTGTTAATTGATTAAACATTGGTTATCAATACTCTGAGTCGTCTCGATCTTGCTGGCCAGTTCCCATACTTATTAGGAGACATCCTATTTTAAATCAGGGATAGCTAAAGAAATTAGAAAATCTCCATTCCCTCCCCAATCCTGGGGAAGGTTACTGCAAAATCCCCATTTCCAATCAGCTGGGACTTGGGAGGCAGAGAATAGATGGGGGCGGGGCCAGTCAGAATTTTTACTACCGGTTCTCCAAACTACTTAAAATTTCTGCTACCGGTTCTCCAGAACTGGTCAGAACCTGCTGATACCCACCTCTGGTGTGGATGTGGTATTCAAAACCAGTCCTGTGTTTATTGTATTCACAGAGACTCCAACAGAAACTCAAGTGGTAAAGCACCTGACAGCTTTTACCATGTGACTTTTTGGGGTATGCATATCAGTCTCAAGATGTATAGACCGAATTATAATGATGAGAGATCTCATGTGGCAGCGAGAATGATGTGAACAGTAGTTTTTAGGCCTTATCCCGTGATGTGTTTTGTTTCAGACTTTGTCTCCTGCTGACAAAGTAGACTGAAGTGTTGCACAAATTGCATCATAGGCCGTGACCTTCCACTTGAGCCCCGTTTTTTTTTTTTAATTTGATTTATATGCCACCCTTCTCCAGAGACTCAGGGTGGCTTACAATGTGCTCAGCAATAGCCTTCATCCTTTTGTATATTTATACAAAGTCAGCTTATTGCCCCCACAACTGGGTCCTCAATTTACCTACCTTAGAAAGGATGGAAGGCTGAGTCAACCTTGAGCCTTGGCGAGATTCGAACCTGCAGTAATTGCAGGCAGCTGGTCTTAATAACCAGCTTAATAACAGGGTGCCTTAGACCACTGTACTACCAAGGCTCTTGGTAGTACGTTGAATAATAGAATAATAGATTCACCTCTGAATCAAATGAAGATTTTGCAATATCCTTCCTCCAGGAATGGGGAGGGAATAAAGATTTTGCAATATCCTTCCCCTGCCATGCCCACCAAGCCACACCACACCATGCCCACCAAGCCACGCCCACAGAACCGGTAGTAAATGTCAGGTATAAATGCCCTACCCGTGCCAGGGACCAGCTATAGCTCAGCAGTGCAAGGGTTAACCCAGACATCCACCTGGCCAGCTCCTCCCATAGACCCCTCCTTACCTGAATCCCCGCCCACAGGTATAAAAGGTGGGCACACTCCTCCATGTTGTTCAGATCCTGATGCAAACCATGACCATATGATGAACCTGTAAATAAAGGAGAGATATTTAATCTAATGACTCAAGTCTCTTTATTGGGCCTGATCCACCAATCCTCGAAACAAAATGGTAGCAGAGGATGGTTGGTAAGGCCCAGCGATCTCAAACCACAAGACAAGAACCCATACCTACCTACGGAATGGCGACACCCCCGAAGCAATGGGAAAGCAACCCATCGGACTCGCCAGGGAAGGCAGGAACCCCAAACACCCCCAAAACCACCGCGATGGAAGAAAAGGGGGAGATCGAGAAAGGGAAAAGGGCTCACCATGATGACCAAGAAGAAGAAGAGCTGCGACTCAACGTACTGCAGCTGTTGAAGGAGCGAGCCGGCGACAAGAACCTCCTTGCCGACCTGTGAAGCTTCATAATCCACCGCGAGGTGGCAAGGAGCGAAGGAGACTCGGACTCCGAACTCGAGGAGCTGGACTCGGTGAGTGGATCGCCCAAAAGGGCACTTCCAATGGCCACCGAGCCCCAAAGCCCCGCTCAAAATTTGAAACGGCGGCCATCTTTGTCCACGTGGTCGGACAAGATGGCCGACCTCCAACCAATCGGCAGCCAGGGTTCAAAATGGCCGGCGCGCGAAAAATGCCGGACCATGAGCCATGAAGAAAGTGACCAGGGAGAGGGGGCAGAACCGGACTCGGACCCCTGGTACACCCCCAGCGAGCGGCAAGTGGATAGGGCCATGAAGACCCTTGCCGCAGCCTTCGGCCCAGGCCTCAAAATTAGAAAGGAGAAACCGGAGAGGCCAAAACAGAAGGGGAGGCGAGGAGAGGTACAACGAAGCACCCACCCGAGAGCCACCGACGCCCGTGCCAGCTCACCAGCCCACCTTCGCACCCCAGGGACACCGCGCCTCCGATCGCCCAAGCCGCGCACCCCGGATCGCGGGGACTGGGGCAGCTACTTACAGCCGTCGCCGGAGACTCAGCACTGCCAGGACCTTCATCTCGGGGGAGCAGCCACAGGACGACGCCTTCCGGACCACACCTGGACCCCCAAGACCGAAGCTGAGGCCTACCCGACCGACCGAGGCCTCTACACCGGAGCCACGATGAATAGGTCCTTCCACGACGACGGCAGAGCTGAAATGGACTTCGCACATGCGCTCGTCCGCCTAGAGGAAGAAAAAAGAAAAAAATTACAAAGCGGGACTTTTAAACTACCGGCAAGCGTTCCCATGCCTTACTGCTGCTATAGGCACATAAGGAACCATGGACAGCAGCCAGCAGTAAGTAATTTTACAAATAGTGCTGGGAACTTACCAGTTGACTTTCCCAAGTTGAGGATGGATGGGGGCAATATCCTAGAGTGGTCACAGCAACTCCAGGTGGTGTTCCTAAAAGAAAATATGTCTCACTTTATTAATGATCCCCCAGAGAGACCATGGACTTTAGAGCTGGATTGCATGCACCATAGGGCATTCTATCTTTTAATTGCCAGCATATCACCCACTATTTACCACTGTATTGGCCATAACCTCACAGTATCAGAAATTATAGGGAAAATGTTTGGGTTATTTTACAGTGAGAGTGTGTCCACCACCACCCAAATTTCCAAAGACTTCTTTTCTGCCAGACTTAAGCCAGGGACACCCATGAGTGAGCACCTAGTGTCCTTAAGCGGTACCAGAGCAGAGCTACACCTTAGGGGAGAAGTTATTTCCGACCAGATCATGAAGAGCGTAATAATTAACTCTTTAGATCACTCATGGAATAACTTCTTGACACACTTAGACACCGTTAGTCTAGGAATGCTATCCGTGGAGAAGCTATCCAATAAGCTGATCGCGGAAGATAATCTGAGAAGGAGCCGCCCCGGCCCTCCCAGAGAACATAAGAGTGAGAAGAGAGTAGTCTTCCAAGAGAAACAGCACAACATGCCAGAATGTTATATCTGCGGGTCAAGGGGACACATCAAAAGGGACTGCCCCAAGAACTATAGGGAGAGAGGCAGACCAGAGCATAGGTACAGACAAACGGAAAGACACACATCTGAAGAAAGGTATAGGCGCAGGGACTCACCCAATCCCAGGGACAGGAGGGGGAACAGAGACAGCTCGCGCGACAGCAGGACAGGATCCTTATACGGGATAGGGGAGCGCACACACATCACACACCAAGACAAAGACACCAGCTCATGGCTCCTGGACTCGGGAGCCTCCAATCACACCACCTACAATCAGAAACTACTCTCATCATTCAAGAGGGAGGACTTTTCGATCAAAGTTGCAGACCAAAATCAGGTTAGGGTGACAGGCAAAGGGACAGTTACATTGCCAGGCTTGGGGAAAATAGAGGGGGTACTGCTAGTCCCGGGGATACCCCACAACATTCTAGCTGCAGTAAAGCTTAGCAAGGAGTCAGGGGTTGAGGTGACCTTTACAAAAGGTAATGTCAAAGTTAGCAAGGATGGGGAAGATATAGGGAGAGTAACCGTCAACCAAGGGTTACCTTATATAACTTTCTATGAGGATGACACCCACAGCGTGCGCACCAGTTCAGAGAACACAGAGGACACCGATCAGGGCAGGACTGAGGGAGAACAGGTAGATGAAAGAGAGGTAGATAACGATGGCGACACGACACAAGAAACACAACACAACAGACACACCCAAAGGGGGCCCTCAATAGGCAAACCCATGCATGACGACTGTGCTCATCTGCTACACCGGAAGCTAGGGCACGCCAGTTTCCCCGTGGTCCAGAAAATGGCCAATTGTACCGAGGGTATCAAAATAAAGAACTGTGAAAACTACCTTGAGTGCTCGGTGTGCAAATGTTCTAAATTAAAGGTAAAACCCAGACCCAAGAAGTCGTTACGTGCCACCAAACAAGTATTCAACCTAGTTCACATGGACCTGGTAGGGCCCCTAAGGCCATCCATAAATTACAAGAAAAGATACTTCCTCACTATAGTGGATGACTTTAGTCGATATGGCTTCGTCTATACTTTAAGAAAAAAGGATGAGGCCTTCCAGAAATTCAAGGAGTTTTACAAAAGAGTAGAAACCCAAAACAACACACAGATCAAGCAAATCATGACTGACAGAGGATCTGAGTTTCTATCTAAGGACTTCTCCCATTGGCTCAGGTCCAAAGGCGTGATTCACTTTACGTCGTCCCCGTTTTCCGCCTTTCAGAACGGGGTCGCAGAACGACGCAACTCCACGCTCCAGACGATGGTCAGGTGCGCCTTAGAGGACGCGGGCCTTGGCCAACACTTCTGGTCTGAAGCTCTGGTCTATTCCAACTACACTCTCAACAGAACATGGTCCAGTGTGATAGACAAAACACCATACGAGCTCATGTACAACAAGAAGCCACAGATAGCACACTTACATGTATTCGGTGTGACTGCTGATGTCCACATACCCAAACAGTTACGCAAGAAAGGGGATAAGGTATCCAGAAGACTGAGGTTTATGGGATACGAGCCAGGAACCAAGGGCTTCAGGTTTGTGGACAGCAATAATAGATTTGTGGTATCTAGGACAGCGGCATTCCATGAGCAAGCCAACTGGTCCAGAATACACTTAAACGAGGTACCCACCAAGCGAGAAGATAGTCCAGTTGAGCAAGCTCAAGACAAAAGCGAGACAGTGGATAGAGGGGAAGGGGGCAGGCCCAAGCCCAACCTCCAAGGCATCAAGGTTGAGGGATGGAAAGAGAATCACCCCAAGATAAGTGTAGACTCACTGACACAAAGAGAGGCCAGATATCTGCATGACACTGAGCAGACAGTAGACAGACCGGTCAGGTCTACCAGAAACCAACTGCCAAGAAGACTAAATGATTACGTGATGCACGTGCACACGAATCATGTTACACCCAACTCCTACAAAGAGGTATTGAGACTACCCCAGGAGGAGAGGGCAAAGTGGGAGTTAGCCATGGCCAAAGAACTGGACAGCCTGAGGAAGCTAGAGGTCTACACCCCAACCAAAGTCCCAGAGGGCAAGAACACAATAGGCACCCGATGGATCTTCAAGATCAAAAACTCAGAGGGTGGACAAAGCCTATACAAGGCAAGATTAGTTGCCCAGGGGTTTGCTCAAAGGTTCCCGGAGGACTACACTGCCACCTATTCGCCCACCGTAAGGACAGAGAGCGTAAAAAGCGCCTTGGTCATCGCATCTCTGCTAGGACTGGAGGTGCACCAGTTTGATGTGCAGACCGCCTACTTGCACGCCAATCTAGATAAAGAGATATACATCAGAGCGCCTCACAGCAAAGAAACCAACAGGGGGACACCTGGTTACTCCACAAGAGCCTGTACGGACTGAAGCAATCAGGCAAACGCTGGTACGAATGCCTGGTAGAGGCACTGAAGTCTATGGGGTTCACGGCGACCATAGCTGACAACTGTTTCTTCACCAGGAAAGAGGGGGACTCGCCAGAATACATCCTGGTTTACGTGGATGACATACTATATATCAGCAAGCACGAAGGGAACCGCGACACCTTCGCCAGCAGACTGAGCGAGCATTTCACCCTAAAATACCTTGGAAAGATAAACCGGTACCTGGGGGTGCAAGTCAACCAAACACCAAAAGGTTTCCAGCTGTCACAGAAAGAGAAAATAGAAGAGTTACTCCATAAGTGCAACATGGTAGACGCCAAGGGGTGTGATTCACCCATGCAGACGGACTTCCTGAGAAACATGCATGATGAATCACCCGGATTTGAAGACAACACACTGTACAGGTCAGTCATAGGCTCTCTCCTGTATATCGCTAACTGGACAAGACCGGACATTGCTCTATCAGTTAATTTATTGTCCAGGCACATGAGCAAACCCACCACATACCACTGGGACACGGTGAAAAGGGTGCTAAGATACCTGAAACAAAGTGCCAATGCATGCCTAACCCTAGAGCCTGAAAAATCCAACGAACCCATCCTCTCCTGCTACGCTGATGCTGACTGGGCCGGAGACGCCAAAGGCCGGAAGAGCACGTCTGGGTACATATTCTACTTAAATAACAGTCTGGTGCATTGGTACACAGGCAAGCAAATCTTGGTGGCAACCTCGACCACTGAAGCTGAGTACATATGCCTCTCCAAAGCCGCCAACAATCTCATCTGGTTCGACGACCTACTGGCCAGCGTGTGGAGAGAACCAGCTTACCCAATAAATATCTACGAGGATAACAAGGCCGCTATAGAAATATCCATGTCCGACACTGTAGGGCAAAGATCAAGGCACATAGATATAAAGTATAAGCACGTGAGACAGCTCTCCAGAATCGGTTTCATAAAGGCCATACACTGCGATACAGAAGAACAGACCGCAGACATACTCACAAAACCTCTACAGGGCAAACAACACTTACACTTAGTTTCCAAGTTCAACATTCGCCACAGGGTACCAACCAGTCAGTCAGGCATACAGACACAGGTCAGGCATTTAGAGGGGGATTTGTCAGGTATAAATGCCCTACCCGTGCCAGGGACCAGCTATAGCTCAGCAGTGCAAGGGTTAACCCAGACATCCACCTGGCCAGCTCCTCCCATAGACCCCTCTTTACCTGAATCCCCGCCCACAGGTATAAAAGGTGGGCACACTCCTCCATGTTGTTCAGATCCTGATGCAAACCGTGACCATATGATGAACCTGTAAATAAAGGAGAGATATTTAATCTAATGACTCAAGTCTCTTTATTGGGCCTGATCCACCAATCCTCGAAACAGTAAAAAGATTTGGATTTCACCACTGCCTTGGGCCAGTGATTTTCTCTCAGCCCTAGAAAGATAGCAAGGGCAAACCACTTCTGAAAAACCTTGCCAAGAAAACTGCAAGGACTTGCCCAGGCAGTCTCTGCAAATTGGGCAGAATTGAACAGGAGAGGCTAGCAATTTCATTCCCCCACCTCCGTGGAATGGAAAAAGAGAGGTTTTTTTTTTTTTTTTTTTTTTTTGCCTCAGGACAGACAGTTTGAATGAGGCACTAATTGAAAGATGTTGTCTAGAAGCTTCTGTTGAAAGAAAGCAATATCATTATCAAAAAAGTAACATGGGTATTTCAGTGCAGTCACCAGGAGCTGAATTTGATGTGAGGAAGGTTTTGTTAATTTGTGATATCAGTTGTGATATCAGCATGTTTTCAGTGTTCCAAAGATGGCAGGACTGCAGGCAGCAGACAGATCTTCTGACTGCATTGAAAATTGAAAGGCTGATTAGGAAATGGAAAGAAAGAAAGAAGGCATTTGCAGAAATGTCCAAACTGCCCTCAAGGACACTTCCACCTGAGATCATCTCACAGGAAGGATGTCTGAACAATTCTTTTGAGGTAGTAGTGTTGCTTAAAAAAAAAGGCACATGTGTGCTTCAGTATGAAAATCATGCAGCCTGAAAATTCAACAAGTTAACAATGCATTTAGGGGACGCCAGGCCAGTAAAGTCTTAAGATGTAAAAAAAAATAAATCTATTTCTCTTGTAATGTAATGTAAGTTAGTTGGTTTGTTAGGCCTTTGCCCTTGCTGAATATCCTTTCCACCTTAGCTCCTATGCTTGCCTATGAAATGCTACTCTTCCACTGCTACTCTTCTAAACGACCAGAGAAAATACGTTATGACAAGCCATCTTCCTCTTCATCCACAAATTCACAGAGAAAGACACCTTTCTCCTACAAATGGCTCAAAGTCAATAATGCCCCACTAACTTTAATGGGTAGATTATACGCTTTGGGCAACTGAGCTAATTTATCTTTCTCTTATCATCATCCCTTGTTCCTAATACTCTCCACTGATGCAAAGGAGAGTCCAAGGCCTCAGGCCAGGTCCACGAAATGAAGCCCTTCCTGCCATATATCAAATGTTGATTATGTCAGGGCCTTCTGATGACCCTGACTGCCAAATGTAAATAGATGAAGCTTCCGCAGGTGGCAGTGTCCCTTGGGATCTTCAGGTAACCCTGTTAGCCATTTGTTGTTTGGAAGACACACAGAGAAGTGGACCCATCAGGGAGCTCTATTTGCTGTCACAATACAAAAAAAAAAACCAAAAAAAAACAAAAAACAGTCTTCCCTTTTCTTCCTTAACCCAAAGCCCAGCTGCTCTGTGTAACCAGAGGTTTGGGGTAGGGGAGAAATTCCTGGCAGAGAAAGATTGAATTAATATTTTAGGGGAGTTCTACCTCTCTCTGACCCCATAGAAATTGACTTGCTTTAAAAAGCAGAACATCTCATATGCTCTTTGATAGATTTTTTTTAAAAAGAATTATTTATTTATTGACTAAGTGTGATTGGACACACAAGGAATTTGTCTTTGATGCATATGCTGTCAAAAAGAAAAGATACATTCATTAAGAATCATAAGGTACAACACTTAATGATAGTCATAGGGTACAAATAAGCAATCAAATCATACTAGGAAACAATCACTATAAACCATAAGGATACAGCCACAAGTTACAGTCATACAGTCATAAGTGGGAGGAGATGGGTAATAGGAACAATGAGAAGATTAATAGTAATAGTAATGCATACCATATTGAATACCTCTAGAACAGACTTGGCCATTTTACAGCCCAAGGACCCCTTCTGGTCCTTAGGCTGTCCTTGTCTGGCCCATAGAGTAATGGCATTGGGGGGGACGTCAGCATCAGTGGGGCAAAACATTGAGGTTGGGATGGGGGACAGTAGGGAAACAGAGGGGTGGTGAGATGGCAATATGGTTGGGCAATGGTGGCAGCCCTCCATAACAGTTCCAGTTTTTCATGTGGTCCCTTAGGGAAATTAATTGCTCATCCCTACTCTAGAGCAGGGCTGTCAAACTCCCGGCCCACAAGCCGAATGCGTCACGCACTGGCCATGCCCATGCCCAGTTTAGCAAAGGGGTAAAAAAGTCATGATACATCATGTGACGCTGCTGTGACAACACAAGTTTGACACCCTCGCTCTAGAGTCTAGGTCAGTACACTGTATATTCCTCCTGGTTGATGGGATGTTGGCAATTGTAGTTTAGTTTAATAGTAATTACTAAAGATCCTAGCTTTCTTGCATAACCCACAAGGAGTGTGCTTGGGGTAAAACTGGCCTTACCATTGGCACGGAATGCTGTGTGTGGCACAGTTGCAACTAAAGCTAGTAACTTCAAATACATCTTCTTAATAATACTAACAAGCATTATGCTTGACCAAATCCATGATAGCACACAATATCTATTGGGTCTAAGGCAATGATCATGCCATATGGAGGATTGTGACTTGGAACACAAGACGAATACATGGCAAACAGCATGAATTAATTAAGGAAAATTTAAAAAGTAGACTCATATGTATTCCTGAAACTAGGAGAAAGGGGAAGGATGTAATAGATCTGAATGAAGGTGGAGTAGAGTTGATGAATACACACAGAGAAGTAAAGATATAATTAGGACAGGGCTAAACTGTTGGAAAGTAGAAATTGATGTCTTCAAAGTCGCGTGAAGGTGTATGTAAATAATCCATAAATTAGTGATTGCCTCAGGTTAAACTCCAGTAAATGATGATGATGAAAGAACTAGGGATGAGTTCTGGGAAATATTACACAGCATCCTAAATCAATGTGAGCCAGGGAAAATAATGTTTTCCACTAGGTCACATGAGCTGAGTCACTTTTATTTAGAACTTCTGTCCCATTCCTTTCCTTTCTTTATGTAGACCCCAAAAGTTGACTTCCAGATTCCTCCATGCTCTGCTTGGGAGGGAAGAGGGCAGGGGTGAAATGCTACCAGTTTGCACCAGTTCGGGTAGCAGCAGTGGTGGGTGGTTCGGTGAACTGGTAGCGATGACAGCACGAGGCTCCGTCCACCCGCTTGGACGCCATTATTTTTTAACCAGGAAGTAACCTGTTTTTTACCCTCTGCGCATGCGCAGAAGGCTTTGCGCAGAAGGCTTCAGACTAAACAATCATGGCTTAGGGCAATCTGTGAATCCAACCAATATCTTTAGAAAGAGTATGAGTGGAAGTTTCAAATGTTGCTGTATTTCAGTTCCCAAACATCTTTCACCAATGATCAGGTTAAATGGGACTTCTGGGAACAGTAGTTTATCAATATCTGGTGAACCATATTTCCCACCCTTGGTCTACGTGCCTAATGCAGTAGCTTGCTGGAATTTCGGACATGGCAGGTTTTCACATTATTCCTTTTAGTGAGTTTTCTTTTGGCTGAAAATAAGTAAAATTGATTCTGGAATAGTATACACAAAGCATGGCCTTTAAACCTGAGCTGCAGTCATAGTTAACCACCCATAGATTTAAATAATGGATTCGCCATTTGCATATCTACTTTCATCTCGAGGCTGAGGAATAATATTCATTCATAACGATCAGTCATTATTATTCAGTAGCCATTATTCATTATTAAATAATGGCTTGTTTAAGATAACCTAGTTTAGTGAGCTCATGGCTGAGATCCAAAACAGGGAATTTTGGGTAGTTTCCATTTTATGTGCTACACTGTCTTCTTCTGGGATATTCCTATTGCATGATTAAGCAGCAATGATGAGAGAAACAGAAGGGTAAAACATTGTGGCTCACTTTTTCTTTTAGCAACCAAGGAATCCCAAAGTGATCTGCGTTCAAAATTATTCTTTCATCCAAACTGAAATTCTGCTGGACAGTTGAATTTTTTCCCCCAGCTTTAAAGATATGCGAAATATTATGTCATCCCTAGTTTAATTTTTTTTCCCAGTAACAAACAGAGAACCTCTTTTCTCCTTTAATTTCTACACCTACTGTATCCCCTGAAGCCTCTAGTCTGAATTGAGATCAGGAAAAGAACCTTAACCGAGACAGACTGTAGGCAGCTTCACTTCTGGTATCGTCTTCTTTTCCAGTCAAGCAAGGAAGGAGTTATTTTTCCCCTAATGGCAGGTTCTGTGGTCTCTGGGCAACACCTACTTGGCCGAAGGGGAAACTGTGGTCAAGTTTCAACATCACAAGTATTTGTGGAGCCCTCCAAGGCCCATTGCAAAAGACAACACAGCCAAACATTTGCTGTGAATTTCTCTGTCCTGAACTGCCCTCCGGGTAATGTTTGCTGCCTCCTTGTGGGAGGTAGAATAACTGTGCCAATTGATTAGAGAGCCATCTTCTGAACACTGGCAGGCTTTAGAGTTTATCCTGTGAAGGATGAAAAGGACACCCACCCTTCTTAGCAGTTAGTCTGGGCTACTGGCAAAAGTTTGAAAATTTCTGACCTGTAATTGACAACTAGAATACAGTAGCATGCAATCAAAGCCTTGTTGGGGTCTGGAAGTCTCTGGGTGATGATAATATCTGCAGTACAGCTAAATTATCTAATGACAATAGGGCTTTTAAATTAATGTGTTATTCAATGAGCCACGGTGGCACAGTGGTTAGAGTGCAGTACTGTAGGCTACTTCTGCTGATTGCCGGCTATCTGCAATTTGGCAGTTCAAATCTCACCAGGCTCAAGGTTGACTTAGCCTTTCATCCTTCCCAGGACTGAAGCATTTCCACTTTTATTTTTGTTTTTTATAATCTAGGTTGCTTGGATAGGACTCCACCAAATTGCGGTTATTTTTGGATACATTTCAGATAGAGGTGGCAGTAGAAGTTCCTAAAGTGGAATGAGGGAGGGGGCAGAGTTTTTAAATCAAATTCTGTATCTATGTTGTCCCTGATTCATGTTAAACTGAAATCATTTTTAGACGATACACACACAAGTTGTGCCTGAGAACATCTTCCTGGATCCAAGCACAAGAAACATGTTGTAGACAAGAAATAATAGGCAAACATAAAAGGCTAAGTTATTATGAGATAGTAGAATTTTATTAAGGGGAATGTAAAATAAAATCAAGAGAAAAACTGATGGCAGAGGGATATAATTATCAATGGTTTGCAATTATTAAAAAAATTTAAAGTAGATAAACGAATGTATGAGTTTGAACGCTGTAAGACTGAGTTTGAAATAGAATTGTCTACAAATGAACAATTAATTGCTAGAATGTATAAACTTCTGTTGAAGTTTGAAACAGTAGAAGTGAAAGAATATAGGATAAAGTGGGCTAAAATGGTTATAATATACGGATGGAACAATGGGAAAATATGTGATTGAAATTTACATTATTATAGCTTTAAAGAGAATTTTTATAAAATAATATACTGAGAAATTGTCTAGAATGAATAAAGGCACTTCAAATTTATGTTGTGAATGTGATCAACATAAGTGTCATTTTGTCATGCTTGGTGAATGAGTAAAAAATTGTAGATTTTTTGTGTGAAATAGAAAAAAGTGAAATGTTGATTTATGGTTTTGATGATTTGACAGGATAGATTATAGATTATGGAAAGAAGAGAGTTATGTTGTAACCATAGAATAAGAATAAGGAGATAAATTTATAATTGTACTTATAACTGCTGGAAAGAAGATCAGAAACTACCTCTTTGTATCTTTTTACTTTCTTTTCTATTTTTCTTTTACTTTTTCTTTCCTGCACTTTGATTTTTCTTTTCTTTTTTCTTTTTTTAGGTTACTTTGTATTAGTTTTTATCTTCCTTTTAAAAATCTTTAATAACATTATATATGTATATGTACGTACATGTATATGTATATGTGTATATACAAAGGTTACAAGAGGTAGTATTGTCATCAAGTGGTAATATTGTCATCAAGATAATACATAAGTTATAAGTGGTAGTATTGTCATTAAGCATCCTATAGGTCAGGGGTGGGTTCTACTTATCTTTAGTACTGGTTCGCATCTGCATGTGCAGATCACCTATGATGAAGTCTGTGCCAGTGGGCGGAGCCTCCTGCCGGTTTTATTACTGGTTCTTGCAAACTGGTCCGAACCAGGGGCAATCCACCACTGTTATAGGAGATAGCAAGCCAGGGGTGAAATGTAAAATTTGTTACTACCGGTTCTGTGGGCGTGGCTTGGGAGAGGTAATGTGACTGGGTGGGTGTGGCCAATTTTTTTTTTAAACTTTTCAAAGCATTTTTTCTGCAAATGCAAAAAAATGCTTTGAAAAGGCTCTGCCAATCAGGCAACACAGGTGGGATCGTCAGAGCCTTTTCAAAGCATTTTTTTAACCACCTCTTCCCTGGAAGAGGTTGCAGAAAAAAATGCTTTGAAAAGCATCTGACGATCTCAGCAGAGCCGCGCGATCATCAGAGGCTTTTTTTTTACTTTTAAAAACCTTTTTTCGGCAGAAGAAGTTGTAGAAAAAATGCTTTTAAAAGTAAAAAAAAAAGAAGCCTCTGATGATCGTGCAGCTCAGCTGGTCATGGTGGTGGTGGGGGGGCGCAGGGATTTTTGCTACGGGTTCTCCAAATCACCCGCCACCATCGCTACCGGATTGGGCAATCCGGTCTGAACCGGGAGCATTTCACCCCTGTAGCAAGCCCTATGCAACTAGTTCACAAACTGTCCATGAGGACAGCTGGTTGCATCGGGCTTGACAGTTCCTATAGGATTCTTGATTCCAGTTTGAAAGCTGCTGGTATAAAGCCTTTACTGCAGGGATGTCAAACTCAAGGCCTATGGGCCGGATTCAGCCCGTGGGATGTTTAGATCTGGCCTGTGGGGCCAGCCTGGAAATATCAAAGGACCGGCCTGCTGTGCCTCTGCTGGCCAAAATGGGCCATGGGGGGGGCGTGGGCCCCCCCACGGCCGGTTTTCAGCCAGGAGAGTGCTTCAGGAGGCTGAAAACAGGCCATGGGAAGGTGTGCGAGGCCCCCCGTCCCCCCACTTTGGTGAGCAAAGTGCTGCAGGAGGCCATCCAGATCAAAAACAGGACACAGAGGGGCAGTATAAGCCCCACCCCCATGCCTCATTTTGGCCTGCAGAGTGCTGCAGGAGGTGTCCGTCCCGTCTCCTTCCCCCTCCCCCCCTCCCCCCCGGCCGGCCCGCAGAGGAGAACTACAATGCTGATCCAGCTCTTGAAGAAATCCAGTTTGACACCCCTGCTCTACTGGTTTAGTAGCAGTTCTCATAAGCAGATCTTTCCACAATTCAGAATCACACGCCACAGTTTTATGGAAGTCCTTTTCTGAAAACTACTTGATTTGGGGGAAACGTTATGGGAAACAGTTCACTGTTTTCCTTAAACAGGTTGTGTTTGCAATATTACAGTATACAGGTTATATACAGTATATACGAGTGATGGCTAACCTTTTTGCCGTCGTGTGCCAAAAGGGGGGGAGCACGCAGAGGTCGTGTGCACATACCCATACTCATAATTTGATCTTCCTCTGCCCCACCCCCGTGCATGCACGTGAGACCCTCCTGCGCTCCCCCCGCTTTTGACACATGATGGCCAAAAGGTTACCGTT
The DNA here is from genome assembly GCA_022577455.1 of Arizona elegans. NCBI lineage: Eukaryota > Metazoa > Chordata > Lepidosauria > Squamata > Colubridae > Arizona > Arizona elegans. Next base: position 20,177,359 of record JAKOOJ010000003.1, read on the forward strand.
GGGCCCGGTAGGTCAGTTTTTCACCCTACCCAGGCTCTAGAGGTTTTCTTGGAACCTGAGGGGGTGAAAACGGCCTTCCCCATGCCCCCTGAGGCCCTCCGGAGGCTGGAAATGGCCCGTTTCCCGACTTCCAGTGAGCCTAGAAGGTCCGAAAGTCAGCTGGCCGGTGCATGCATGCGCACTGGAGCTGAGCTAGGGCAAAGCTTGCATGCCCACAAATATGGCTCAACATGCCACCTGTGGCACACGTGCCATAGGTTTGCCATCACGGGTATATACATAAGGGTCATATTGTATAGAGGGCACCTCTCTTCAGAAAGTGTGTGATATGATAGTACGATATGGTGATGGCATCAGCTTGCAAGCTTAATATGGTCTACGCAGGAGCTTTGCTGGCTGAGGAATTCTGGGAGTTGAAGTCCACAAGTCTTAAAGTTGCCAAGGTTGGAATCTCCTGGTCTACAGAGAATCCTCAAGATTTAATATTTCAGTCACTGGAAGAAACATTTTGGCCGCAGACCAGTCTTCCCCCCAAACTCATTCCAGAGTTGGCTTCAATGGGCTTTGAGAAAGAACACAGTCCCTGGCCAATCCCTGCTTAAGAGTGATAGTTGGACGAACCCAAAATTTGCTAGATTCATATATCCTGGTAGGCTACTATCCAAGGTTTTCAATCATAATGGCTAAAATAAAAATAACCAATCACACTTTGGCTCGCTCTCTCTCTTCTGAATTGGCAAGTATGGTAGCCTGATGCTAGGGACAATGTTCTGCTGGTATAGCCAAATGAAAAAGGAAGTCAGAGATACGAGTACCTCCTTTGTACCAGATTTCATACATTCCAGGAAACAAGAGAAAAATGTGCAACAGACTCGCCCTTCTGCTTTTTGTCCCATGGTTGGAACCAAATAAGTATTTTGCACATTTTCCCCATGTTAAAATATACATTTCAAATGCACAATAGGGACACAAGGACAAAACGTTTCCAGTGTGTTTTGACAATAATTTTAGCAACAGCAATTATTCCATGGTCCTTCATAAAACTGTACAATAATATCAGGACAGCTCTTTTCTTAAGAAGTTATTTTCTTAAATAATATTTATTTATTATTTATTTATTCATTTATATTAATACATTTCCCACTCATATATTACATTGCAGGGATGGGTGAGCAGCAATACGTGTCCTCAAGCCTCTTTCCACCCCATCCACATAGCTTCCCCCCCGCCCCACGAGACTGCCAACATTTGGTTTTCTATCTGTCTGTGGATATTCTCAGTCGTCCAGAATCATGGTTGTCCCAAAGGGGCAAATGTTTTCTATTCTTCTAGAAGACATTTCACTTCCTTTCCAAGAAGGAAAGGATTGCATGGTGGGGAATGGAAGGATTTATATTCCTTGCAGTTGTGTGGTTGTCAAGCCTTGTTTCTCAGAGACAGTTGAGGCCACTTGGAGATTTATCTCAGGATCCTGTTTTCTACCATTTTGAGATGGGACATAAAGGAAAGCTAGTAAAATAGGCTCAACATGTTCAAAAATTCAACTAAATAAATATTATAGCCTACCCCCAACTGCCTAGTCCTAATGTTGGGATCATGTGGAATCACTGAATGTTTCAAAGCTGAAAGTTAGGGCTGGGTAAAAAAAAAAAAGCCTTAAGTGTCAATGTTTGTTTCCTTGCGTATAAAAAAATCTCATTTTCAGCAGCCTTACTGCATATAGAGATGCATATAAAGATGTTGCTTCAGTACTGTTCAGCTGATCAGAATGCATTTTTTGTGTGTGTGTTTATCCATGACCATCTTTGTCAGAAGAGAAAATGTGACTTTGATGTACATGTCTTTGTAGATAATGTGAAAAATCATCCAGCTGCCTACTTGCAATGGTTTATTGTTATTTTTTTTTCATGTTACCCCCTGATTCAACCTAAGTTCCTCAGTAGGGAGACTTGAAGGTCTACAGGTTTTTAATTTGAGAGATGTTAGCTACTAGTCAGTCACCTAGTCATTTAGTTCAGCTTGTTTTTTTTCAATTGCCACTATTTTTGTTGACGCTCGCAGCATAGAGGAATGTTTAACATATAACAGCAAAATCCTTCTCAGAAACCTATGCCATATTCAAGAACTAGCTTGCTTTTAAATTAAGAAACTTCATTAAGTGCAAGGAAAAGACAGTAAGGAGAATCAATCGGGTAATATAAAATATACACAGATTTTACTGTAGTCTCTAAGTACAGTAGCCTAGAATAGATTATCTTCCAGAGAATATAGCATGCTTCTTTGAAGGACACAAGAGTTACCAAATTGTTCTGTAGAAGACACATTTCAATAGGAATCTCCTTCCTATTTTGGCGTCTTTAAAAGCTGAAGCTTTAGATATGAGGAAGTCGGTTATAGAAACTTGATTTGTTTAATGTTAGGCAAGGAGCTTCTGGAGAAATGGTCCATTATTGCTTTATGCATCCCAGGAAAATAGAAGTAAGCAGTGGTGGGATTCAAATAATTTAACAACTGATGATTTCTTCCAACAACCTTTTCACCAAACTGCTCAGTAAGTTAACAACCGGTTCTCCCGAAGTGCTGCGAACCGGCTGAATCCCACCACTGGAAGTAAGAGATATAAATCAGTAGAGACTTGCTACTTACTTCTGGGGGACAGAATCCATTATTGTCATCCTCCCAATTGTGATGAACTATAATTCCCAGTTTTCACCATTAGTTCTATTGGATGGACCTGCTGGAACCGACATTCAAGGACAGCCGAGAGCCACAGACTTACATTAAGGGCTAAATGCTAAACAAGGTGATTGTTAGATGAGCTGCATCCAAGTTCAGATCTTTTTTGCTGTGGTTGTTAAGCAGTTGTTAAATGAATCAGAAGGTTATTTTTTCCATACAGTTTTTTTTTATTAGTTTATAATATAAAATACAAAAATACAAAAGCAAATAATAGGAAAAGTAGGGAAGGGGAAAGAGAAAGGAAAAGTGTAGAAAAGAGGGGGGGAAGAAAGAAAAGGTTTTGACTTCCAACTCCCTTTGGTGCAGTAGAATAAGATAGTAACATCAAACAAGGATATTAAGCAAATCTAACTTCTCCAATTGACTTTGGCTTGTCAAAGCTGGCTGGGAAAGTCACAAATGAGATCGTTTGACCCCAGGATGCTGCAACAATTGTAAATATCTGCTGGTTGCCAAGCGCCCAAATTTTGATCACACGATCATGGAGAAGCTACAACAGCCTCAAGTGCCAGGACCACTTTTTTCAGTGCCCTTCTAACTTCAAACGATTCCTAAGCAAATGGTTGTAAGTTGAGGACTACCTGTATTGGAATTCAGGACTCTTCACTGCATTCTCCAAACCAGAGAATGAAACTGAGATATTAATTAGCTTTTTCCAGTCTTGTGTTTTGAAGATCTGATAGGACAATATCTGATAGAAGAGAATATCTGTAGCTCAGGGTTGAACTGTAGGGTCCTTGGTGCTCTCTGAGCCTGGTGGTTTTCTTGAAGACATTTCATTACCAAACTAGGTAACATCATCAGTGCTAGGACTACATCTCTCAGACAGTCATTTGGCATGCAGTCCTGGGATTCTGCATGTTATATTCCAGATTAGAGGAGACTGTTTTGGATCCTTTAGAAAGTATAGATTTCGTCAGATGACATGGGTAACAATGGAGAAATACCTTCCTTTCTGTTTCCTCCCATCCTCTATTTGTGCTACAAATGAATTTACAACTTCCTTCTGCTGACTGCTGTGAAGAATGTTCCTACTGAAGTAAAAAGAAGCAAAAAATAAACATAACTTCCACTTAAAATGTTTGTTTGGAAACATGAATTAGGGCATGATTGTTTGAGAAGTCACAAGAAAAAAATTACAAAGATTTAAGAACTAACATCTCCCTGTTTATGCCAAATCTCTGTTCCACGGCACTGTTATAAACTCTCTTTATATGATTTTATGTGAAATGGATCATGCTTTTCATATGATGTTCCAATTGATGTAAGATTTGCTGAATTGCTTAGAAAGAAAAACTCTTATTTTTCTTATTGCAACAGGCATTTTCAAATTCTACCTATATAGCATCTTAAAGAATCTCTTTTCTCCTGGGCGCAGTTTATCAACCCCTTCATGGAATTTCAGATTGTTCACCACCCCCAAACATTTATTATATGAAAATAATTTCATAAATGCTACTGTAATTATTGGTACTATGAATAACAACCACAACAGTCACAAAATCATCAATAATAGATATTCCATTGACCGTTGAGGTTTAATATTGGTTATTTTAGAGATCTTGTCCTAAAACAAAGTTGGGCAGAGAAATGGGTCGGGCCCTACTAACAGATTCCTGGTTGATTTTTAGTAGACTCACAAAAGGATTTTTGATTTTTGTTTAACATCAGCTGTGTGTCCCACAACAAAATCACACTTCTAAAAACAAGCTCAGTGTATTTGTTTCTAAGCAAGTATGGTTAGAATTGTGCTGCAAATTTGTATCAAAGAAACCTAAATAGATAGCAACACTAGTTGACTTTGGCTCAGTTTGAAAACCAAGCAGGACTGGATTTATTTGGTACTTGGGTTGGAGAGTACTATAAAATATTAGTCTAATGTGCTAAACTAGGAAAAAAGTGAAGAACAAACTACTTCCATATTCATACATATTATACTTCACATAAACAATGTGGTTTGTCTGTGGAGGTGCCAGAAGTCAAAATTACTTTAAAGGAAACTTCACCTTAAAAACCAGTTAGAACAATTAATCAGTGGAACGATTTGCCTCCAGAAGTTGTAAATGCTCCAACACTGAAAGTTTTTAAGAAGATGTTGGATAACCATTTGTCTGAAGTGGTGTAGGGTTTCCTGCCTAAGCAGGGGTCTGGTCCCTTCCAACTCTGTTGTTCTGTTCTGTTCTGTTCTGTTCTATTCCTATGATTCTATACAGTCATTCCAAAATGCTTAGCCATACTTTGGAAAGGACTGTATTGCCTCCTTTCCTAAAAATAAAAAATTAAATTAAAAAAAAGAGGATGTTTGGGAGAAATCTGCAAATTCATTTGTGGATTACTGGTACTGAAACATTTATATGTCACTTTTCTGAGTGCTGTTGTAACTTCAAACAGTTGCTGAATGAATGGTTGTAAGTCAAGGACTACCTGTAGTAGATTATTAGGTGGACTTCCATTGTGTTTTCAGGGTTTTGCTTGCAATATTTAGAAACGATGGTAATGTAGGAGTTCCTAAATGTTTTGCCTTATTGTAATCTTAACATACACACCTCCCTAAAAAGATCAAAATGAACCATTAAAAAATACAATGAAATGTTGGGAAATGTTGGGATTTACTGTAGCAATACAACTAAAAGATTCTTCACACCTTTCTTGGAGTCTGCCTGCATCTTCCCAAATGTAGGGTGCTTCACAGTTTGGAAATCCTAATGAGTCTGTAAAAGAGAAAGGGGGAACTGGCCTGAGAATTTGGGTCCTCCAATACTATGAGCTTCTTGAGGGGGTCACCCACTTGAGAGTAAACTGGTCGGGGTTATCACCATCCTCAGATTTCCTTGTCCTGATATAGTAAGACCATCAAAAGAATCCTATGTAGTTCTGAGCTAGTCTAACTAGGAAAGTAGCGAAAGTAGTGATGGCCAAGATCTCCTGGAGAATTGCTGTCAGCCAGTATAAACCTAATAGTGAGGTAGACCCAATTATCTCAATAAAGATAAATATGATAAATCTTACCCTAAAAATAAAAATGGAGATTGTATTTATGTGACAGATTAAGCCACAAAGCGGCCAATCTCCTTTTAGTTAGCTTGTATCACTTGTCCCTGTTAGCAAATTACAGGGCTAGCTTGTGCTAGCTTGTCCATGAAAGTAGGTTATGATTCAGCGTTTGATGCAAGCATAAGAAGTTGGGAAAATTGAATAAGCCATGATTGAATTAGCTACGAGTAAGCATAAGTAAACTATGAGTAAGCATGTTGTGCAAATGCAATTATTCCCTGGTGTGGTTGGTAATAAAAAGCCAGTTTATGTGCTATTTTTGAATGACCTCATAAATTTCCATAGAATTTGCCGACTGCCCTTAGTGTAGGCTGAAAATCTGAACGCTATACAATTTTGTAATAATGGTGGTACTAAGCAACCTATTGTTGGCATTATTGGCTGAGCTGTTCTATTTTTACAACAGCAGAAGAGTCTCTAGCTGCAACCGGCTGGCAAATTATGAAAATGCAGCCTTCTTAAGAAGTTCTTTGGAGAGGGTAATACTTACGTTTCTAAGAATACAGACTCATAGAATGAGAAAATTGGAAGTGACATTAGAGACAATCTAGTTTAACCCTCTACCCAATGAAGAAATCCACTACTAAAGCATCCTTGGCATTCAACTTCTGTTTAAATACTGTTAAGTGCTGTTTAGGTCCTTGGCCTTCAACCTCTGTTTAAGTACTTCCAGCAACTGGGAGTCCAACATACCACTCTCTCTGAGCCCAACTCACTTGTTGTGGGGACAATAGGAGGAGGAGATGTGTTGGATATATTCACCATCTTGAGTTATTTGGAAAAATAATAAAGGGAGGATTCAAACAAATAACTAAATCAACAAACAATGCCTCCCAAGGCATTGTGTTCCACTGTCAAACAGATCTTACTTATTGTTTCCTGATGTCCAAGTAAAATCTACTTCCTCCCAATTTAAACTCATTGCTTCTTGTTCTGTGCTCTGGAACAACTCTGAATTATTCTGCTCCAAATTTTCCATTAGATGCTTTTCAGATACTTGAAGACAATTTTTCTCCATTGTCTCTCCATACCTCCAACTCTTCCTCATATGCTCTTCCTTCCAAGGCAGAGGTGGTATTCAGCAGGTTCTGACCAGTTCTGGAGAACTGGTAGTGGAAATTTTGAGTAGTTCGGAGAACCGGTAAATACCACCTTTGACTGGCCCTGCTCCCATCTATTCTCTGCCTCCTGAGTCCCAGCTGATCGGGAGGAAATGGGGATTTTGCAGTATCCTTCCCCTGCCATGCCCACCAAGCCACGCCTACCAAGCAATGCCATGCCCACCAAGCCACGCCCACAGAACCGGTAGTAAAAAATTTCTGAATCCCACCACTGTTCCAAGGCCTTTATATCTTAACTTCTCTTCCCTTCCCTGTTCATGCTCCATTTTGTCAGGATCCTTTTAAAATGCAATATCGAGAACTGGATACAGTATTCTAGTTGCAGCCTGACTGATACAGACTAAAGAGGAGCCAGTTCTGTGACTGTAAATGTGCCAAACTTAACAAGCGGCCATACAACTCTTTTTTTCCTGAACTGAACGAAGTTCATATAATAATCTTGCGTGCCTGTTTTAGACCCAAAGCAATTTCTGAATATTTTCATAAATAGAAAAAGCCTGCTGGAAAAGCAGAGTCACTTCTATAATTAGGCAGATGGAGGTGGTCACCTCAGGCAGCTCACTTAGGATGAAAAGGAAACAAATTCATATTTATTATTATTATTGTCATTTTTTGACCTTAGAGAAGAGATTTTCTGATGCCTAGATATTCCAAATCATATGTGGAGCATTATAAGGTGCCATGTCAGCTTATAATACCTCATTTCATCTTAACTCGGGGCATTATTTCTGGTCTCCCCCAGTCTGTAGCATCCTTTGTAGGCAGTAAGGGAGAGGATTGAGGCTAAGGTATCTTCATTTCTAGTCAGAGGAAGGAAGCTCAATCTTTGCAACAGTTCAGCTGGGGAATGCTCCTGCCAAGAAAACACAGACTTTTGCTCTCAGCAGAGAAGCATTAATCACCTTGTTCAAAACTAACTTGAGAAATGGCCCTGAAAAAGGCCTGGAAAAGTTGGAAGCAGAAGCTAGGAACCAGGTATGCCCCAGGAGGAGCCCCAGGGCTTCCTAACCAACTGTTTTTCTCTGTCAGGGAGCACGGATCTTCATAGCTTTAATGGGGTCTCATAAATCCTGCTGGTGTCATAGGCACACGGTTACACCTCATGCAAAGACAAACACAGCCTGCCCCCTTTAACCTTCTCATGGGAGGAAGTATTGCCGCCTGTGTATTCAGGCGGAGATATACAGCAGAGGGTCTTGGGCTGGAAGAAAAGAATAGCACCCACAGCATTTCAAAGGATTTGTTTAGATGCATGGACACTTTGGCATGCCCATTTTGGCAGGTCCAATATGGTTTAGGGCTTCATAAAACCTGTCTCCTGACAGCATATGATACAAAAAGTTTACTGAAGTTCAGAAAATTTGATCAAATCCTAAGATCCCCAATGGAATATCCTTGACACCAAATCCTGGTATCCATTAAAAGCACTATCTACCAAATGGATAAGAGGGATACGGAGGCTAAGATGCTGAGCTTGTCAATTGAAAGGTCGGCAGTTCGGTGGTTCGAATTCCTAGTGCCGCGTAACAGGGTAAGCTTTGTTACTTGTCCCAGCTTCTGCCAACCTAGCAGTTCAAAAGCACGTAAAAAATGCAAGCAGAAAAAATAGGGACCACCTTTGGTGGTAAGGTAACAGCATTCCGTGCGCCTTTGACATTTAGTCATGCCGGCCACATGACCATGGAGACTTCTTTGGACAGCGCTGGCTCTTCAGCTTTGAAACGGAGATGAGCACTGCCCCCTAGAGTTGGGAACGATTAGCACATATGTGTGAGGGGAACCTTTACTTTTACCTTACCAACTAGATAAATAGATAGATGATAGATGATAGACGATAGACGATAGACGATAGACGATAAGATGATAGACAGACAGACAGACAGACAGACCTGCACTTATACACACAAACATAGAGTTTTTGAAAAATAATTAAAAATTTACACACAGCAAAACAAAACACCTTTCTCCAGTTTTAGCCTTATTTCTATTTCTAAGAATAATTGTCAGCATCAGCTTTATAGATATTCTTAGAAACTCACTGTGGTAAGACGGCTGCAGTCCCAGAGCTTTCCTTGGAAGCTGGCCTAGGGAGAAAAAAACAATAAAGTAAAATAGGATAAGCGGAGGTGCGATTTATTCACTATGACAGTCCCTTTGTGATCAAACAGGATTTTTTGCGTTCTGTTGTAGCCATTTTGTAATTTGCAATAGCGATTTCTGTGCAGACACAAAACTTACTTTCAAAATTCTAAATGTGTGCATCAACCAAAAGGTTTGGGAACCCCAGTAAATGTGCAAATGGACAACTGCTAGGTTAGCCAACTTGCAACCTATGATAGAAGATGGTTGAGATGGAAGTGTAAGACTACACAAAGTCTAATTTGATTTGATGAATTGGTCTATACTCCATGATAGGCAAACAATTGCACTAGCCTGTTCTTTTGGCTTCCAACATTAGACCTTTGGTGTGGAAGACGATCTAAAAATATCCAACCTTTATCTCCATTTGCCATTACTAATTGTTAGTAAAAAAAGAAACCAGAAGATGGATCTAGAGACTTAGTCATAGATAGAAGTTAGGTTTGTTGTGCTTGTGTTGCAATGATACCAATGAATGTAATCGGAATATAAATAATACTGGATCTGGCCCAATGACAATGACACATGACTGAACTAGATCTCCCTAAAGCTTGCAATGTGATTCTTGAGAAGTAATTCAGAGTAAGTAACACTAGCTGATTCTACGGAACTGTGTGAAGTTTGATATTTTCAGTTCATGTCCATATAAGATACAGTGGGGGAAAATTCACAGTGGGCACAGTCATACAACTGAGTTGAAGAGGTTTCTTCTGGTCTTCAGGAGACAGAAAATTATGCCATGTAAATTGTATTGCCAAGCCCCATTCTACCTCATCAGAAGGCCAGACAGTGATGCTGCCCTTATGATATATGACAAGCATTCCTGGTTTGATTTTTCTTCCACCACCTATTAGCAGGAGAAACCATCATCAATTGCTCTCCTTATTATGTGGTGGGGCAAGGATAGGGGAATATAGGTGTGTACTTAAGAACAGCTGGTTTAACCACCTGCTAATCCGAATCTGGTTAATAAACTACAGACTCAGACTTGCTCTCTGCTACCTATCATTTGGGCTATTTCTGAATAGAATAGAATAGAATTCTTTATTGACCAAGTGTGATTGGACACACAAGGAATTCGTCTTGGTGCATACACTCTCGGTGTACATAAAAGAAAGGATACATTCATCAAGAATCATAAGATACAACACTTAGATAGTCATAGGGAACAAATAAGCAATCAAATCATATTAGGAAACAGTCAATATAAATCGTAAGGATACCAGCAACAACGTTACAGTCATATAGTCATAAATGGGAGGAGATGGGTGATAGGAATGATGAGAAGAATAATTGTAATGCAGACTTAGTGAATAGTTTGACAGTGTTGTGGGAATTATTTGTTTAGCAGAGTGATGGCATTCAGGAAAAAACTGCTCTTATGTTTAGTTGTTCTGGTGTGCAGTGCTCTATACCATTGTTTTGAGGAACATGGGTCTAGAGCTCTTTTGAAAGAGCACTCAACCTATGTCATATAATTTGGCTTAGCGGTCAGACTCAGGAGAATAACAAAATGCCACGAGGTGTGGAATGTGACCTCAACCAATCCAGGTTGTAAACAGAATGAAATTTTATGGCCACATAAAATCTTTTGTCACAGAAAAAAAAATCTGAAATTGGTGACAGAACCAGCAATTCACACCTGGCAAATCCCAGCTAACTTTCCTGTTTATGTCAAATTTCTGTACAGCTTTTGAAAATTGGGTATGTCTAGTTTAATGAAAAGAAGGACTAGGGGTGATATGATAGCTGTGTTCCAATATCTCAGGGGTTGCCAAAAAGAAGAGGGAGCAAAGCTATTCTCCAAAGCACCTGAAGGCAGGATAAGAAGCAATAGATGGAAACTAATCAAGGAGAGAAGCAACCTAGAACTAAGGAGAAATTTCCTGATAGTACTCCACTCCACTCCACTCCACTCCACTCCACTCCACTCCACTCCACTCCATTAATATAAGTGTAGTGCTGTTTTGAAAGAGTGTTAAATCCCTGGCTAAAATGATCCCACATAAAACCTACTAAACATTCAGAAAACGCTAGAAAGGCATTATGCAGGCAGATGCCCCTGAGGAAGCTAAGCATCCAACTTATTCGGCAGACCAAGTAAAAATGGTCATTTAGAGCAATTTTCAGTAACCAGGGATGTATTTGTTTGTTTCTATGTATGCCTACAATAGCCTCAAGTGATCCAAAGATCAAACCCCTGATCATATCAGCAATGAAGTGTTGTAGATCAGTGTTTCTCATCCATGGTGACTTTTAAGATGTGTGGATTTCAACTCCCAGAATTTCCTATACTAGTGTTCTAGATTGAGCCCATTATGTCAGTGGAAGGATAAAACACAACCAATTGAGATACCTAAAGACAGTTTTATAGATGGCCTCAGTTTTGGGCTGGATGTTGGACTTAGTCTTTGGGTCTCATTCATGCTGCGTTTAATATTACATAAGAAAGAGTCCTCTGAATATAGCTGGAATGCTAAAGATCACAAGTATCCCTTTTGTTTGGAAGATCTAATTTCAGATTAATTAGGTGGAAGGAAATCTGAACCACCAGGAGGCAATATTAACTGGGCTATCTTCCTGTTAGAAGAAAGGAGAGATCTCTTGCCATTATTTTGAGAGCCATACAAGAAAATATATCATTTTTAAATATAAGAATAAAGAGTATGTCCAGTTTCAATGGTCAGAAGTACAGAGATGGGACATTTGAAGATATCTCATTACTTGAGGTGTCCATAGATGATCAGAAGTCCACCAAGCAAAAATAAGTGCCTTTATATGATTTGTAAAAGCACTAAAACTAAGTGATTAGTTTCCTTTCCCAATTGATACATTGCAGGATTTTGGACATAGATTATAAATTAGATTAGATTAAATAGATGTATAGATTAGTATAGATTAAATGTCCAGATTACTAAAATTTATAATTATTGTCATTAAGATAGTGATCATTTACAGTGTAATAAATAAAAATTCATTGTTAGAAGGAAAGACCACTTTTAACTACTTTGTTCATTAATAATTTTTACCTTGATAGTTAAAATGCACCAGATCCTAAAATGATAGTATGCAAAATTGTTTAAAACTGACTTTCAATAATGAAATATTATACTGATATTTCAAGCTTTCCACTGTGGAATTAAGAGTTTTGAGGATGTAAAGCACATTACTTTTATAAAATTGGACACTTCTCCACCATTGATGTTTAGACAAAAAAGGAAATGCAATATCTTAACATAGGTTTTCCACCTACATGGAAGGAAGTATTGTTTGATCCTAAGGGCCACCAGGCACACTCAGGTGTTAGAATATGAGATTTTTTTACATTGAAATCAGTTCAGTGGAGTTTTGGCTCAGAATAATAAAATTTTATTTATTTATTTGTTTTAATTTCTATACCGCCCTTCTCCAATATAGGACTCAGGGCGGTGCACAGCCAAAGTAAAATCCAGACATAGAAAGATTAAAAAACTGATTAAAATAATTAAATAATTTGGCCATAATTAAAAACAGTTCCAATTTAAAATAGTTTAAAAGTTTGACTCAAGCCAGCCCAGCTAGTTGGAATAAATGGGTTTTCAGGGCCCGACGAAAAATCCGGAGGTCTGTTATTGTACGTAACTCTGGGGGAAGGTTGTTCCAAAGGGTGGGAGCCACCACAGAGAAGGCTCTCCCCCTGGGGGTCGCCAGCCGACATTGTCTGGCGGACGTCACCCTGAGGAGGCCCACTCTGTGCGAACGTACTGGCCGGTGGGAGGCTATTGGTGGCAGAAGGCGGTCTCGTAGATACCCCGGCCCTAAGCCATGGAGCGCTTTAAAGGTGGTCACCAACACCTTGAAGCGCACCCGGAAGACCACCGGAAGCCAGTGCAGCTCGCGCAGGAGAGGTGTCACATGGGAGCGCCTCGTCGCCCCCATAATCCCCCGCGCGGCCGCGTTCTGGACCAGCTGAAGTCTCCGGGTGCACCCCAGGGGGAGCCCCATGTAGAGAGCGTTACAGTAGTCCAGGCGGGAAGTGACGAGTGCTTGAGTGACTGTGCGTAGGGAGTCCCGATCTAGAAAGGGGCGTAACTGGCGTATCAGGCGAACCTGATAAAAAGCCCCCCTGGCCACGGCCGCCAAATGATCTTCCAAAGACAGCCGTGCATCCAGGAGGACGCCCAAGTTACGAGCCCTCTCCGTGGGGGCGAGTGATTCACCCCCAATAGCCAGCGATGGCATCAGCTGGCTATATCGGGACGCCGGAAGCCACAGCCACTCGGTCTTGGAGGGGTTGAGTCGGAGCCTGTTTCTCCCCATCCAGGCCCGCACGGCCTCCAGACACTGGGACATCACTTCAAGGGCATCATTGGGGTGGTCTGGGGTGGAGATGTACAGCTGGGTGTCATCAGCGTACTGATGGAATTCCATCCCAAAACCACGGATGATCTCACCCAGCGGCTTTACATAAATGTTGAACAGAAGGGGCGAAAGGACTGACCCTTGTGGCACCCCACAAGCAAGGTGCCTCGGGGTCGACCGTTGCCCCCCTGTCAACACAGATTGCGACCGGTCAGAGAGGTAGGAGGAGAACCACCGCAGCACGGTGCCTCCCACCCCCAACCCCGCCAACCGGTGCAACATGATACCATGGTCGATGGTATCAAAAGCCGCTGAGAGGTCTAACAGGACCAGGACAGAGGAACAACCCCTGTCCCGGGCCCTCCAGAGATCATCCACCAATGCGACCAATGCCGTTTCAGTGCTGTGCCCAGGCCGGAAGCCGGACTGGAGCGGGTCTAGATAGACAGCTTCATCCAGGTACCGGGGAAGCTGTTGCGCCACCACACTCTCAACAACCTTCGCAATGAAGCGAAGGTTGGAGACTGGACGATAGTTAGCCAAAACAGCCGGATCCAGAGAGGGCTTCTTGAGGAGGGGCCTCACAACCGCTTCTTTCAAAGCGGTCGGCAGGATCCCCTCACTCAAAGAAGCGTTAACAATCTTCTGGAGCCAGCCTCGTGTCACCTCCCGGGAAGCCAGTACCAACCAGGAGGGACACGGGTCCAATAAACATGTGGTCGCGTTCAGCCGTCCCAGGACCCTGTCCATGTCCTCGGGAGCTACAGGATCGAACTCCCCCCAGGTAACACTCTCAAGACCTGCCTCAGTCGTCCCGTCCGGACATACCCAGTCAGAGGCCAGCCCTTCCCGAATCTGAGCGATTTTGTCATACAGATACTGCACAAAATCCTCAGCACGACCCTGCAAGGGATCATCCCGCACCTCCAGATGAAGGAGGGAGCGGGTTACCCTAAACAGGGCGGCTGGGCGATTATCTGATGACGCGATAAGAGCGGCAAAATAACTCGTTTTCGCCGCTTTTATCGCCACTAGGTAGGTCTTAATATGAGACCTCACCAGTGTTCGGTCAGATTCGGAGCGGCTGGTCCTCCAACTACTCTCCAGGCGTCTTTTCCGGCGCTTCATCTCCCTAAGCTCCTCGGAGAACCAAGGAGCTAGGTGAGTTCGGTGCCGGGTCAGAGGCCGCAAAGGCACGACTCGGTCCAAGGCCCCGGCAGCCGCACTATCCCAGGCGGCCACCAGGTCTTCCGCCGAGTCATGAGCCAGAGTCTCAGGAAATGGCCCAAGCTCCATCTGGAACCTATCCGGGTCCATCAGGCGCCTGGGGCGGAACCACCTGGTCGGTCCCGCCTCCCTGCGGCGGGGTGCAGCGGTCAGAAAGTCCAGTCGAAGGAGCGAGTGGTCAGACCATGACAAGGGTTCGATGGCTATGTCCCCTATATCAAGACCACTCAACCACTGACCAGAGACAAAAACTAAGTCCAGAGTGTGTCCCCCCGTGTGAGTGGAGTCATGAATTAACTGAGTAAGGTCCATGGCCGTCATGGAAGCCATGAACTCCCGAGCCACCTCAGACGTTTCACCGATAGATGGGAGGTTGAAATCCCCCATGATGACAAGTCTGGGGGTGTCCACCGCCACCTCGGCTATAACGTTAAGCAGCTCAGGCAGGGCCGTTGCCACGTGGCAGGGAGCCAGGTACGTGACCAACAAGCCCATCTGTACTCTACGACCCCACTTCACAAAGAGGGACTCACATCCGGCTGTCTGTGGAACAGTGGTCTCCCTTGGATCCAGACCTTCCTTTATAATAACCGCCACCCCCCCCCGCCCCTGCCCTGAGCCCTCGGCTGATGAAATGCGCGGAAACCTGGTGGGCACATATCCACGAGGGGGACTCCCCCCTCCTGGCCCAACCAGGTCTCCGTAATACCCGCCAGGTCTGCCTCCCCCTCCTGGATAAGATCATGAATGAGGGGGGCTTTATTAACAACGGACCTGGCGTTGCATAACATCAGTCGAAGGCTCTGGCCCTGAGAATCTGGACAACCTGGGGAACAAGAAAAGCATTGGGGACCGGAATGCGCAATCGCTCTAAGATAGCGAGTGCGCATTCCCGGAACATGATATGGTCCCCAGCTTCCGCCATATCTGCCCCTCCCACTCACTATGCTGATGGAACAGCCCTCCTCAAATCGAACTCCACCCCCCTCCCCGACCTCCGGTTCTATGTCCCTAATGTCGTGGCCCTTCGCTAAGGCTGGTCTTGAACCCGGTGGATTTCCCCCAGAACCCACCTTAATCCCCCCCGAACCCCTTAAAATTTTTGTTAAAAACCCGCTAAAAAACCCACTTAAAAAACCCCTCAAACTCTTCTTTGCTGCATGCCATCTCTCGGGGCTCCAACGCCCGTCATCAAGATAGGCCCTCGATAGCGAAGAGGGCCAGACCTGCGAGAGGGGGGAATCTCGCAGGGCACGAAGGTCATTCACCGAGTACATCTGAACATCAGGGGGGGAGATAGTCCATGGCCAATAACCAGGGGCCAATTTGATGTTATCACAGTCGAGAGTGAGTGCCAGGCTTCAACAGAGTTTCGATGGGGCACATTGGACCTCATTGCCCTCTCACGGCAATGGCTGGAGTAAGAATACTGTTTCAAACCGGTAAAGGGTGACCCAGCCCCCCTCTCACGGCGGCTGGTCAACCACGATCATCCAAAGAGCCGGAGTTGAGACAGTAGCTGTGAACCTGCTCCACCAAGACTTGAATCCCCAGATGTAACCTCCATTCAATGGAGGAAAGAATGGGATCAGGTCAGTCCACATAGTCCGGGGCCGGCTCCATGGTGGAGATCATAACAATCAAGAGCTCTAGGAAGGTCAAGATGATACCTAGTCCAGGAGATGATGATAATGGGGGGGGGAGGGAAGAGGAGAGCCGAGGCAAAAAACGCCAGAGGGAGATGAAAAACCCTCAGTCATGGTCCAGCTCTCCCCCGTCCCTCCAGATCTTCCTTATAGTCATGCTGGTCATGCTGGTCGTCTCGCCCAGCCTTCACAAATCCACGTGAAGGCCTCTGGGCCAGTCAAGGGCCAAACAACGCCCTACGATCGCCCAGGAAATCTAAACCACGGCGGCCCCTTCTTTAGGCTGGCGGCCGCCATTTCCACGCTGCCAGCAACGCCGTCGCCGCCGCTGCCAGCCTCCCCGTCCTCACCTCGCCCCCTCACCGCCCTAACACATGTCCAAAGGGCGGATTGGGCTGGCGAGGATCCCGACGAGGATCCCGACGAGGGTGCCGCACCGCCGCCATCGTCGCGGCGCTGACGCCGTCTTCCTGGGCCTGCCGCCTTCACCATGGGAGGTCTGCCGCCGCCCCCTCAAGCCGCGAGCCTCTGCGAGCCTCCGCGGGCCTCCAGGACGTTCTAAGAAGCCGGAGACCCCTCAGCAGGGAGCCCCGACACTCCTCCAGCTGGGCCAGGGCTGCAGCGATCGAAGTTCAGCCCTCCGAGGCCCCCCCGAAGCCATGTTCACTCCCCCGAAGACACCAGAGTCACAGGGAAGTCGCCATCTTGCGCATGCGCAGAAGAGAATGCCTGCTCTGTGAAAATTTGCCTGCTCTGTGACCATAGTTAAAATAGGCTTAATCAGCATGTTTCTATACGGTGTATTCTCAGTCCCAATGCTATTATCCTTAGCAGCAAAAAGATGAATGAAATGGCTATCCTGAGGATGCATAATATGAGTGCTGGTATCCTACCTCGTCCTTTCTCGTAAATGATGGGACTACACCTAAAGTATATCTAACATTTTCCAAAAGCCCTTCCTGCGTCATTTTTTTTTGGCCTGTTGTGCAATAGCTTCAGTTTCTGAATAGTAACAACATGTTGATTTGCTTGCTACAGTGTAAACCACCGCCTCTGTCTTTTTTCAATTCCTTATCTATAGAAATGCAAATATTTATAGGCATATATGTAGTATGATTCTGCAAAAAGATGACTACTCACTGTCATATATTTTGAGGAACCTTCTCAGCTGTCTCCTTTTCTGAGAAAGCCTAGTAGGAAATGCCTTCACAATTGGCGATGTTGCAATCTAAAAATTGGTCTATTGGTTTGTTGCCTAATTTTAATACATTCAGCATCTTTTAATGGCGGTCAGTTTTAATGGTGGTCAGTCCAAGATGGTCAATTTTGTCTGCTAGTGTCGCACAGTTCCAATATTATAAGGTACAGTCTATCCTGGAACGGAATGCAGTTGGAAGAATTCCATTTCTGAATATGTTAAAACAGTCTCTGCAAATTGAAAAAAAGAAAAAGAAAAACTAACATTGGGGTTAGGCAAACTTAGCTGTTGGCTAGCCCGAAGGGGTGAAGTGAAGAATACACCACAGTGGCACACCCTGTCATAGCTGTGTCAATTCTTTCGTATTCAGTGATGTAAGCTGTCAGCAACCTTTAATCCCTTCATATTGTTTGCTGTGACAAGCTACACTATATAGGTAGTCCTTAATTTATTACCATAACTGAGCCCAAAATTTATGTTGTTTAAGTGAGGCATTTGTTAAGTGAGTTTTGCCCCATTTTATGACTTTTCTTGCCACATTTGTTAAGTGAATCACTGCAGCTGTTAAGTTAGTAACACCATTGTTAAGGGAATCAGGTTTCCCCATTGACTTTGCTTGTCAGAAGGTTGCAAAAGTAAACAAAAGAAATTTCTCCCATCGCAGGCAAAAGTGCTAGAGCCAACGTTGACAAAACTGTAGCACACAATCACTCTGTCTCACGTACACACATAATTGACTTACACCCACATCCATCTTTATCTCTGATTGCATTCACACACTGAGGAAAGCAGTGCCTTGTTTAAAGGTAAAGGTTTCTCCTGTCCAGTCGTGTCTGACTCTAGGGGGCAGTACTCATCTCTGTTTCTTGGCCGAGGGAACTAGCATCCTCTGAAGACATTTTTGTGGTCATGTGGCCAGCATGACTATATGCCGAGGCATACAGAACATTGTTACCTTCTGCTGAAGTGGTACCTACTTGCATTTCAGAGGTGGGTTTCAGCAGGTTCTGACCAGTTTTGGAGAACTGGCCGTGGAAATTTTGAGTAGTTCCAAGAACCGGTAAATACCACCTCCGACTGGCCCTGCCCCCATCTATTCTCTGCCTCCGGAGTCTCAGCTGATTGGGAGGAAATGGGGATTTTACAGTAACCTTCCCCTGGAATGGGTGGGAATGGAGATTTTACAGTATCCTTCCCCTGCCACGCCCACCAAGCCACACCCACCAAGCCATGCCACGCCCACCAAGCCATACCCACAGAACCGGTAATAAAAAATTTTGAAACCCACCACTGTTGCATTTGCATGCTTTCGAACTACTAGGTGGGCAGGAGCTGGGGCTAGTAACGGGAGCTCACCTAGTTGGATCTTAAACCCAGGCAGTCAGCTTTGCAGTTGACAAGCTCAGGGTCTTTTAACTGCTGAAACATTGTGCCCCCCGTGACTTTATTTAACTATAGTTTATTGAAGGAATTGCACGCTAAAACAAAGCCAAACAAACTATCTTAATTGTCTCTTTTTCCCCCCCTTCCTGAAGAAGATGAGGCTGAAAGCTGTGCAAAAAAATGACTAGCAGTAGTGGAGCATAAGAAACTCTTCATTAAAATCTCATCCTCTGCACAACTGTAGTGAAGGAACTTGGACCTTCATTCTGAATGGGCAGCATTGTTGCCTTTACAGGCTTTTATTTCAGCAAGCCGGGCTGGGTTAAAAATTTTTAATTGGGTGAATTTTATGGGTAAGGGGTTTTAAATTGGAGAAGCCTCAGATAATTTAATTTTGTTTTAATGTATTTTAATATTTGTATTGTGTGTTTTTAATTCTGGCTGTTCACCACCCCGAGTCCTTCGGGAGAGGGGACGGTATAAAAATTTAATTAATAATAATAATAATAATAATAATAATAATAATAATAATAATAATAATAGAAATGATTAATTTCTTACTGAGCAGCCAGGTAGATGAAAACATGCTTTACGGCTCTGTATATAAAATATTTAGAAAAAAAAAATTTGGGGAGGGGGAAGGAGCCTGGAATGTCTTGGATGGCATCAGGACTCACGTTCCGGTAGCTATATCTCTTACTTTCTCTGTGGTGGGAAGAAAAACCATACTGATGACTTGGCAGTGGAATGGCCAGAGTTTTAGTTTCAGATGCTAGAACGTACTTCCTGCGCAATTGAAGCAAGGGCTTTTCCTTGTCAGCTAAGATCACACTTTCATAGCTTGTATCACTTCGGATTAAAGAAAGTCTGGGGCTTCCCCTCTCCGTTGAACAAGAGTGGAGGAAGTAAAAAAAGCAGTGTGTGTGAGAGAGAAATGAAGTAGCTTTTTAAGATTTTGGTTAAATGCTGAACGTTTACATGTATTGACGAGCTGTCAGTTAAAAAGCAGGGGAAATCCTACCAGACCGCATCCTGCAGGGGTAGGGAAGGGAGGTTCTTGAAGTCACATCTTTGAGCAGCATTGCTTTAGAAGGGTAAGGGAGAGAAAGAATAAGAACTGGTGGGTTGGGATTCCCAGCCACCAAGACAGGGAACTTATTTGGGTAGAACTAGAATGGAGCCAGAATTTTGTTCTGTAACCGTAGGTCTGTGGTCTGGAAACTCCATAATTTTGCTTAAGCGTTTTTTAAAGGTTTTCACAGAAAAAGCAAGGAAGACATTTCTAGCGTCTTGAAGCCTATGGCATTTACGTTGATATATTTTGTTTTGATTTAGACTGAAGTACTTCTATTCCTCTGACATCCAAGACACAGTTTCCAGCTATATGAAGAGATTTAAAAAGTATGTGTGTGTGATTTTATAGCATTCTTTCTATGGAGGCTGTCGCACCGGTTTCTCCTTGTCTTGCGATCCTAAGAAACCTTCCCACCAACTCCACACAATTGGTGGCAGAAATAAAAGGTTTTTATTCAAAGCAACGAGAACAATTTTTTTTAAAAAATAAAAAAACGCCTCCTCATTGCAGCATAAGGCGGTGTCAGGCAGAATCAATACCTGATCTTAAGAAGCAAACTCATGCGTATTTAGTAAATTCCTCTAGTTATGAAATGTAGGTTTTGAAACTAGGCCGTACGTACCAAGGACCATTCTTCCACCTTACTGTTTTCCATCATGAGTCTGCTTTTCAGATGAAGACGTAAGATTTAATTTTCTGAAAACTCCCTGGCAGTGTTGCCAGTAGATGAATTACTGTAATATGTAGTTAGAAAAAAGAAGAAGAAAAGAGTCTATATCTACGTCAGCTTTTCCTGTTGATAAATGTATGGTTTAGTCTATATTCAGTAGAACAGATTTCCTACCCTTCTATAGATCTCATTTTACCCTAAAACTCCTCTAGAAGATTAGAAATCTCTGGAGCAGATATGGGGATACATCCAACATGCTTATGAGAGAAGTACAAGATACAGGGTAGGATCTCGGAATCTTTCTGATGTACTTTTGCGTGGAGCCACAAAGCCACACAAACATTCAATGCAAAGATAGAGAGGAATCGCTTTATTACTCTGATATAGCAAAAGCAGTACTGTATTCAGCACTTAACTATTTCCTTCTTCCAGCATAGCTAGTTTTTTTCAGTTTCCAATTATTGTCACTGCTTGTATCATTTTTTTAAACATTGGCTTTTGTGGTGACTACAAGCACTTTCCTACAGCTTAGGTTAGTAGATGCTGAATGGTTATCTGGTCATCTCCCACACATCTGGCCACCCACATTATATTATTGCATTAGGTTCTAGTTGAAACTTCCTCCGATGGGTGTTTGCAAATTCTGGGTGCATAATGCTGCCTTTGTGGTTCAGGTTGGAACCAGCGGAGGGACAGAACAGAATATTGCATAATTCTAATCTGTTTTACCACTCCTTAATCATAGTGAGCTTTTCCTGTAAAGGAAAGATGACAAATAAACATTTAAAAGAAGAACGGAGTATCTCAGCGGCCCCCAACTTTTTGGGCATCTGGGACTGGTTCCGTGTAGAGAGGTTGTTCTGTGGACCAGAGGGGATGTGGTTTTGCATGTTACTTGCATCCCATGAATTGGACTTCCCTTATTTGTGCAGTCTGGTTGCTGGCATGCCACAGCCCGGTGCCGGTCCACGGACTGGGGGGTTGGGAACAGTGGTGAAATCCAATTTTTTTTACTACTGATTCTGTAGGTGTGGCTTGGTGGGCATGGCAGGGGAAGAATACTGCAAAATCTCCATTCCCACCCCACTTTGGGGCCAGCCAGAGGTGGTATTTGCTGGCTCTCCGAACTACTCAAAATTTCTGCTACCAGTTCTCCAGAACCTGTCAGAACCTGCTGGATTTCACCCCTGGTTGGGAACCCTTGGAGTATCTGATCAAACAGAGCACTAAGGCTGAGAACCTATTATCTAAAGAGATTTTCTTAGATTTCAGCCAAGGTCTTATGACATGGTAACACAGGCATATCTGAGATGTGTGGTTGATTTTTGTTTGTTTGTTTGTTTTGTTTACCAGAATAAGCATGAAGGACCCTCACTTGATTGAGCTTCAAAAGAAAAATCCAACATATTCAATGATTCCGCTAAAGCCAAAATTATCTGACTTTGATAGTTTCTGAAGGGAATTATTGGAAAGAGTATCTGATATTAGATTTCCTCTCCTGTGTTTGGCGTTCTCTGATATCAGAAGGAAAAATTCAAACACAATCTAATGTGCTGTAGGGCAGGGGTGTCAAACTCATGTCGTCACGGCGGTGCCATATTGGGACTTTTTCCCGCTTCGCTAAACTGGGCGGGGCCAGGGCTAGCACGTGACGCATCTGGCCTATGGGCTGCGAGTTTGACACCCCAGCTCTAGACTAAGAACCAATAAATTACACCTTATATTTTTAAAAACAACACTATTAGAAAGCATATTTGGAAGAGAAGGAAGTATACTTTCTGCTGTGGAGCTATTGATATCTTCAGTACCTTGTGGATGGTATTTTCATGTTTTTAAATTCTTTCTTTACATGAATTATAATAATGTTGGAAGACTTGTAACTATCCAGGTGTTGCTGAACTGCATATTCCAGCATCCTTCATCAATCACTATGCTTGTTTTAGCTACTAGGAGTAATAACTCCTAACACCAGCAACTCCAATGGCCACTTTCTACAGTCTTCCATTACAACATTTGTAGTTTATAGCAATGAATATGTTGGAAGAGATCTGAATACTTTCATCAGTGGCAGCATACTTTGATCAGAGTTTGCTCAAAATGTTTTTACAGATAGAAAGAAGGAAAGGAAAACAGTTTTACCCGTTTCACCTTCCTGTACAGTTTTGACAATTTTCTAATTTTCTAGGCAGATTTTTCAGATATATAAGGAGCTGCCAGAAGGGGACATCAGCACAATACCCTCCATTCCATTAGTAAGACATTTTGCAGGATCAGAAACTTTTTGGGGATGAAAGAAGTCCTCTGTGGGAATCACATTTTGGATCCAGCCCAACAATAATGTTCCCTCTGTGTAATATTTCTGACATTTACTTGGAAATTTAAGGAAGAAATATTTTAATCTTGCTCTTATTAGAACCTTGACTATAGAAAAATAGGGTTGGAAGGCACCATGGAGGTCTTCTTGTCCAACCCCCTGCTCAAGCAGGAGACTCTAAGGCCGTGATGGCGAACCTATGACCTAAATTTTTCCTCTTTTTAAATGGAAATTTTAAATTTGGTTTTAATTTATTGGGGTTTTAAAATGGTCCAGCCAAATTTATTTAATTAGTTTTATCTCTATTTTAAATTTTGTATCTATATGTTTTATTTTATGGCTGTTCACCGCCCTGAGTCCTTCGGGAGTAGGGCGGTATACAAATTTAATAAATATAAATATAAATATAATATATATAATATATCGGTGGGCATGCGAGCTCAGCTCCGGCATGCATGGACACACCGGCCAGCTGATTTTTGGGCCTTCTGGGCCCACCAGAAGTAGGGAAACAGGCTGTTTCCTGCCTCCGGAGGATCTCGGGGGGTGCTGGGGAAGGTCTGTTTTTTGCTCTCCCCAGCCTCCAGAGCCTTTCTAGGAGTCTGGGGAGGGTGAAAACGGCTTCCCCCCCCCACACACACACCCTGGAGGCCGGAAACGGCCTGTTTGTCAACTTCCGGTCCCAGGGTTGCATGTGTGGGGGTGGGGAGCATATAATTATGGGTGTGGGCATGTGCACACGCATGACCCCCCCCAGCACGCAATGCAAAAAGGTTAGCCCTCACTGCTCTAGGGCAGTGGTGGGTTTCTACCAGTTTGCCCTGGTTCGGGCGAACTGGTAGCGGCAGCAACGGGAGGCTCCACCCACCCGCCTGGAGTCATCACGGATGCTCTGCACATGTGCAGAAGATTCTGCCCATGCGCGCTCACACTTGCGAACTGGTAGTGAAGGTAAATGAAACCCACTACTGCTCTAGTGCCTACCATTCCAGACAAATGGCTATTCCAGGGGTCTCCAACCTTGGCAATTTTAAGACTTGTGGACTTCAACTCCCAGAGTTCGTCAGCCAGCTTTGCTGGCTGAGGAACTCTGGGAGTTGAAGTCCACAAGTCTTAAAGTTGCCAAGGTTGGAGATCCCTGATTCAGTCTCTTCTTGAAAACCTCCAGTGTCCCAGTGATGGACTACTCACAACTTCCGAAGATAAGCCACTGATTAATTGTTCTCACTGTCAGGAAATGTCTCCTTAGTTCTAGGTTGGATCTCCCTTTAATGATCTTTTTTTCTGGCCCTCAGGTGCTTTGGAGAATACCATTAAGTTGACCCCACTCTTCTCTTGACAGCTCATTAAACAGGGGTGAAATGCTCCCGGTTTGGACCGGATGGCCTGATCCTGTAGTGATGGCAGCGGGTGGTTCGGAGAACCGGTAGCAAAAATCCCTGCACCCTCATGCCCAGCCCCCCCACATGCGCAGCTGAGCTGTGCAATCATCAGAGGCTTTTTAAAAAAATTTTAAAAGCATTTTTTCGGCCGAAGAGGTTGTAACAAAAATGCTTTTAAAAATAATAAAAAAAAGCCTCTGACGATCGCACAGCTCAGCTGGGATCGTCAGAGGGTTTTAAAAGCATTTTTTTTACAACCTCTTTGGCGGAAGAGGTAGAAAAAATGGTTTTAAAAGTTAAAAAAAAAAAGTTGGCCACACCCACCTAGTCACATTACCCCCCACCAAGCCACACCCACAGAACCGGTAGTAACAAATTTTAAATTTCACCACTGTCCTCAAGTACTGGAAAACTGCTATCTTATTACCCCTAGTCCTTCTCTTTCTTAGATTAGACATACCTAGTTCCCTCAATCGTATGGTTTATATTTATTCAGTCATCCAGTTTTGAATATCATTCTTTTTAAAACTCCTCCGCTTATTAAGTCACCATCTGAGGTTTAATAATATTTTAAAACACAATACCCATAATAAAAATAGTGATTGTTTGGTACATATACGAAACCAAGTGTAAAGATTGTTATCACTTTTTTCCTATCTCTGTTGAGAATTACATATAGTACTTGCATCCTTCATAATAGTATTTTTGTTGTAAATGATACTTTTGACTTTTTAATTTTCATTGTAATTAAAAAAAAAATGGTGGGAATTATTATTTACTACATTTTTCTTTGGCTCCCTGGTCATCTTGATGAACTACGCCTATTAAGATCATTCCAATTTTCTTTTTCGCTTTAATCAGATCATGTCTTGCTGTTTATAACGATGTTATATAACTTATCTGGGAAGAGTTTGACTCTGTGACTCCTGAGGACGTGGACAGGATTCTGGGCAAGCTTAACACTGCCACATGTTTATTGGATCCGTGTCCCTCCTGGTTGGTACTGGCCTCCCAGGAGGTTACACGAGGCTGGCTCCAGGGGATTATAAATGCTTCTCTGAGTGAGGGTGTCTTTCCCGCTGCCTTGAAAGAGGCGGTTGTGAAGCCCCTCCTCAAGAAGCCTTCCCTGGACCCGGCTATATTATCAAATTATCGTCCAGTCTCCAATCTTCGCTTTGTTGCTAAGGTTGTTGAGAGTGTGGTGGCGCGACAACTACCCCGATACCTGGATGAAGTTGTCTATCTGGATCCGTTCCAGTCGGGCTTCAGGTCACGATACAGCACGGAAACGGCATTGGTCGCGTTGGTGGATGATCTCTGGAGGGCTCGGGACAGAGGTTGCTCCTCTATCCTGGTCCTATTAGATCTCTCAGCGGCTTTTGATACCATCGACCATGGTATCTTATTGCACCGGCTGGAGGGGTTAGGAATAGGGGGCACCGTGCTTCGGTGGTTCTCCTTCTTCCTCTCTGACCGTTCGCAGTTTGTGTTGGCAGGGGGGCAGAGGTCGACCTCGAGGCACCTTATTTGTGGAGTGCCGCAAGGGTCAGTCCTCTCACCCCTTCTGTTCAATATTTATGTAAAACCGCTAGGCGAGATCATCTGTGGTTTCGGGGTGAGTGTTCATCAGTATGCTGATGACACACAGCTATACATCTCCACCCCAGATCACCCCAATGATGCCCTTGCTGTGATGTCCCGTTGCCTGGAGGCCGTGCGGATCTGGATGGGGAGAAACAAGCTCAGACTCAACCCCTCCAAGACCGAGTGGCTGTGGCTTCTGGCGTCCCGGTATAGTCAGCTGGTACCATCACTGACAATAGGGGATGAGATCTTGCTCCCCACAGAGAGGGCCCGCAACTTGGGTGTCCTCCTGGATTCACGGTTATCTTTAGAAGATCATTTGACGGCCATGGCCAGGGGTGCCTTTTATCAGGTTCGCCTGATCCGCCAGTTGCGTCCCTTTCTGGATTGGGATGCCTTGCGCACAGTCACTCATGCCCTAGTTACCTCCCGTATGGACTACTGTAATGCTCTCTACATGGGGCTCCCCTTGAAAAGCACTCGGAGGCTCCAACTGGTCCAGAATGTAGCCGCGCGGGTGATTATGGGCGCAGCTCGTTATGCCCATATAACACCTCTCCTACGCGAGCTGCACTGGCTCCCGGTGGTCTTCCGGGTGCGATTCAAGGTGTTATTTATCACCTTTAAAGCGCTCCATGGCTTAGGACCTGGGTACCTACGAGACCGTCTTTTGCCACCAATAGCCTCCCAGTTCGTTCTCACAGGGAGGGACTACTCAGGGTACTGTCAGTCAAATTATGTCGACTGGCGACTCCCAGGGGGAGGGCCTTCTCTGTGAGGGCTCCAGCCCTTTGGAATGAACTGCCCCCGGAGATACAGAATATCCCTGATCTCCGTGCTTTCCGCCGTGCCCTCAAGACCCTGATGTTCCAACAGGCGGGGCTAAACATATGAACATGTGAATGATTTTTTAAATCATAAATGATCTAATTCTGGGTTTTATTTAATTGACCAAACTAAGTAATAATTTTAATTAGCAATTTTATGATGTTTGTGTGTCTATATTTTTCTTGACTGTACACCGCCTTGAGTCCTACAGGAGAAAAGCGGTATAGAAATATAATAAATAAATAAATAAATAAACTTCTTCACAAATCTTGCTTTGAATGAAGAGTATTGTAGCTGAGCATTGCTATTAGAACAGAACAGAACAGAACAGAATTCTTTATTGGCAAAGTGTGATTGGACACACAAGGAATTTATCTCCAGTGCATAGGTTCTCAATATACATACAAGCAACAAATGATAAATCATCATCATACAATCATCATAAATCATAAGATACAGTCATAAAATACTAAATAAAAACAATCAACATAAATCATAAGGTACAAACAGCGATAGTGATAGTCAAAATCTCACCAGGCTCAAGGTTGACTCAACCTTCCATCTTTCTGAGGTAGGTAAAATGAGGACCCGGATTGTGGGGGCAATATGCTGACTTTGTATAAATATACAAAAGTATGAAGGCTATTGCTTAACGCATTGTAAGCTGCCCTGAGTCTCTGGAGAAGGGTGGCATATAAACCGAACCAATAAATAAATAAATAAATAAATAATGTGCTACAGGAATAGATAATAGGAAAAATGAGAAGGATGATATTAATGCAGCCCTACCACATGGTTTGATATCCTAGAGCACGGGTGTCAAACTTGCGGTGTCATGTTGCCATCATGTGATGTTTCGCAATGTTTTCCCTCTTTGCGGAGCTGGGGTGGGTGTGGCCTCCACGTGACCCATCTGGGCCACGGGCTGCCAGTTTCACACCCCTGTCCTAGAGCATAAGACAGTGTTGTGAGAATTACCAGATTTGGTTAACAGCTGGAATGCACTGCTGGCCAATTCCATCAGGAAAACTCCATTCCTTGAGAGCAACTAGATTTCTTTTTCCCTTGGGCATTAGGCCAGAGTGCTAGGTGAGCCTGTGTTTAGGGTTGTTGATCTGAATAGGATTGACTTCATGTTTTTACTTTTGTTGCTTGGGATGCTTTTTTAAAAAAATATTTTAATCCAATCTTAGATACCAGGGGTGAAATCTACTTACCTTCCTTACCAGTTCGTAAATGCACATGCTTCCGAATTCATTACTGCATTCCTGATTATTATAATTTGTGCATTTTGATAGTAATGCCTCAGGATGGAGGATTTATTTTTTATATTGTTGTAGAATAATTAGGCATTGGAAAACCACCCTGGTCTACTGCTCATCATTCAAGAAAAATGTCAGAAGGTGCAGTGTTACTGCTACCGTATTAACTCAGTAGTGGGTTTCAAATCCCGTTGTTCACTCGTGGACATGTGCGTACTCGCACGAGCGCACAATGCTTCTGTGCATGCGCAATGCTTCTGCGCATGGGCAAAGATGTCTAAGTGGATGGGCGGAACTTCCTGCCACCGCTAACGGTTCACCCAATCCAGGGCAAACCGGTAGCAACCTACCACTGTATTAACTGCAGTCATAGGAAGCAAATCTGGATTAGATTCTCTTTCTGAGAATACAGAAAGAATGAAAACCTCCCTTCCCCCAAATCAGGTTCTTGACCAAGATCCCTTCCCATCCCCATGGGCGTGCAATAGCAATGGTAGTATTAGTGCTCCATTTTATTTCGGTTGGTGTTCAGCCTTTTCTTTACAGACTCTCTAGACCAGGAGTCAGCAACCTACAGCTCTGGAGCCATGTGTGGTTCTTTCATCCCTCTGGTATGGCTCCCTGTCGCTGCCACAATTTTGAGAGGAGCTTCTGGTTATGGGGAGGAAAAACACAGCGCACCAGGAAGAGACTCTCTAGCAAGGGGTGGGTTTTCTGGTCAGCTCCATAATTGATAGGGTTTTCAGTTAGGAGAGATAGAGGAAAAAGGAAGCCACGCTAGGAGGAGACTCTATGGTGGGGGAACTGGACTTCTGGTCGGCTCCAGAATTGAACGGGGGGCTTCCAGTTAGGACTTTTGTGGCTCTTTGAGTGTTTAAGGTTGCCGACCCCTGCTCTAGGCTGTACTAGGCTCTACTCAGTGGCTGATGAACATCCTGTTCTTTGCTGCTTTTATGACATTATAGAAACAACAAGATTATCTAGCATACAGCAGGGTACCACGGGTAGCCAGTGGTCTACACTGGGCTTGGTGAGTTAGAGGATCTGCCTTTAGGCCTGTCATAGGAGGAGATTCAACAGATAGCTTAGCCACAGCTGTAAAAGCACTGTTTGCTAAACATCCACCCCCACAGCACTGGGGTGTCATTTAGTGCCAGCAAGAGTACCAGAGTAAATGCCTTCCCAGGCTTGAGCAAACCACCCATCTTTACCACTTCCTCTTGCTTTGTGCCAGCCTGCAATAGATCGGAGTTTTGAATACTCTAGGAATGACAGTGCCATGTTCAAAGTGCTGGGTGGACACACCCAGAATGGTTAATATCGAAAGTCTCTGGTTGAAAAGATATTTCTCCCAGCAATCTGCCTGGCAATCTTGTTAGCAGATTCTTGAGAAAAGGAGAGGAATGCAGAAATGATGAGTACATGTAGTTTCCTCAATCTGGCATCTTCCTGAGGGGAGATTTAGGTCCCAAAATTTGAAGAGCCAGTCAAATGGCTTTGACTTAAAGTCAGTGAACTTGGTTCTTCTTAAAATTCTCCATTACCTGATCCCAGGGGTGGGCTTCAAAAATTTTAGCAAAGGGTTCTCTGCCCGGTTGCTGGGTGGGTGTGGCCATGGTGGGCATGGCCTAGTCAGTCTCCTGCAACATGGTGGGGGGGCGTTTTTTCCCACCCCAGGCTCCAGAGGCTTTCCTCGAGCCTCCAGGAGGACGAAAATGACCTCCCCAGGCTCTGGAGGCCCTCTTCCCGAACTTCCCGAACTTCTGGTAAGCCCGGTTTTTGCCCTCTCTGAGCCTCCCCTCACGCCCTGCACTTACCTGCATCCAAAATGGGCTGTGTGGGGACTCCTGGGAGGCATGGGGTGGGGTGGGCAGGGCCAGCCAGGAATGGGATTTGGGGGTTCTCCAAACTGCATAGAAACTTAGCTAGAGGTTCTCCTGAACCCCTGCAAACCCCCAGCAGCCCACCCCTGCCTGATCCTGTTTAAGGGTTGGGCTGGGAGTTTAATACTTGTTCTTTTCTCAAGAATGCAGCCTTGTAAGAAGGTGCTCTACTTTATGTTGAATTCTAAGTGAGAATCATTGATCAAGACTGAGTTACTTCCCTTTGCTGATCCATGTGATGAGCAAACATGGATTGAACAACTTGGTGGGGAAAGCTCCTAGCCTATGAATCACTCTTTAGCAAATCACTCAGCTTGTAGTCAGAAGTGCCAGGCAAGAAAGTTCATGCAAATGAGTAATCCAAGATTTGTTAACAATTTGATTAATTCTGGAGTACCTACATCTTAATTGCTACCTTTGAACCACCATCACTATATATTTCAATGAGTGGTGGACACCACCACATCTAGTAGCTCAGTTGTCCATCCAATGGTTGTCCCTGCCATTCATCTGAGCAGAAGAAGTCCTGGAGTTGATGTGAACCACCTCACACTTCACTGAAACACAAAAAAATAACATGCTAGAGGCTTAATCTTCTCCACCATCCATCTAATAGTTCTATACCCTAAACCTGAGAGAGGCCTTGGGAAGCTGAATGGGTCTTAGCATTCTGATAGGTGGACTTTGCCAGTTGTTTTAAAGTAGATCTCTGATCTGGGAAAGGGTTGGAGGGATGTGTGATTCAATGATCATTGAGTATGTGAAAATTGGTGCTGGATGGAAATTACCTGGCAAGGATTGGCATAAAAACTGGCAGGGATAGGGGAGTGGCAAGAAAACATTCACTTAGAAAAACCTCGCAGAGAACCCTTTTGTGAAAAACAGAGAAGCACCATTTAAGAGAGAGGACGATGGATAAATTTTTAAGACAAAAGCGGATTTTCCAAAATGAGGAAAGCTGGAGGAAGGGGGATACATACATTTGAATGCTGACCAGTCATGGTGTCATTAAGCCAGCCA
The DNA here is from genome assembly GCA_022577455.1 of Arizona elegans. Taxonomy (NCBI): domain Eukaryota; kingdom Metazoa; phylum Chordata; class Lepidosauria; order Squamata; family Colubridae; genus Arizona; species Arizona elegans. Next base: position 20,208,225 of record JAKOOJ010000003.1, read on the forward strand.
ACAGACTCTCACCTAAGGGAAAATGCCAGGGTTTACAGTAAATCGGATCCTTTGATCTTGGTCCAGCTCTTGAATTAAAATTTAGTTATTACAGTAAGTTATAGCCCGCTACTAGTTTAGAGATCTCAGGATGGATTACACTGCACAAATGCACAAAAGAATAGGATAAAATAAAATTCAACAGAACTTTAAATAGTTGCAACAGCAATAGCCACAACAGGGACAATAATGGTCGTTGATGAATAAGTCCCAAATACGAATGTGGAAAGCCAATTCTTCACCTGGCACTGAAGAACAGACAACACAGGCACCAGGGTTGGAATACCACAGTAAAAAAATAAAAAATCCTCTCCTGCATTCTGCCCCTCTGCAGTTTTAATGTCTTGGCAGTTGCATATTGGAAAACAGGTGCCCAGAAAATCTGGAGGCCCTAAACCGTTCAGGACCTTAAATGGAATTCTGTTACAGCACATGCTGTTTTATACTTTACCCAGGGGTGGGTTCTACTTACCTTTCCTACCGGTTCGCATTGTGCCCGCACGCATGCGCAGTTCTACTTTGATGACATCCGGGTCAGTGGGCGGAGCCTCCCACCGGTTTTATTACTGGTTCTTGCGAACCGGTCTGAACCAGGGGCAACCCACCACTGACTTTACTTCTTCTTCCTCTGGGGGCTATGATTTTGGCTGAACTAGATTGGGGCTTGTAAATTTTGTTAGCGCCCACTCCAGTGGTGAGTTTCAAAAATTTTTACTACCGGTTCTCTGGGTGTGGCTTGGTGGGCGTGGCTTGGTGGGCATGGCAGGGGAAGGATACTGTAAAATCTCCATTCCCACCCCACTTCAGGGGAAGGTTACTGCAAAATCCCCATTTCCTCCCAATCAGCTTGGACTTGGGAGGCAGAGAATAGATGGGGACCGGGCCAGTCAGAATTTTTACTACCGGTTCTCTGAACTACTCAAAATTTCCACTACCGGTTCAGGTCAGAACCTGCTGAAACCCACCTCTGGCCCACTCACTCTTCCTTCCAAGATAATATTTCAGATACAGGCTTGGATGGGATAAACGTTAGGCTGCTGCTTTCACGTGATATTAACACTGGGAAGATTGATAGGGACACCCATTTTGTATTTGATAACAGTTTGGGGCAGGGGCACAATTAAGATTGTGACATGGGAAAGGAAAGAGTTAAGCCTCCCTCTTACCATAGCTCCACCATGCTGCCTCCCCTCCCCCAATAATTTATACTGAAAGAACTAGATATAGAAAATCATATTCATGTTTCTAAGCAAGCTGATATCAAGACCTTATCTTTCATTCTTCAGGTGGGGGGAGAACATATTATTCATACTGCCAGGAAATAAGATAAACTGGTAACAAGAGCAAAGGAGGCGGGGAGAGCAATAATATATATTTGATTCAAAGAATCACAATAACCTAGAATATATATATTTTTAAAAGCAATAAAAGCACAATTAAAATAGGATTAAAAGGAACTTAAAGCATTGACATTTTGTGATTAATAAAGTAACAATTGTGAAAATGTTAGTTAAACCCAATTTTCAGAGGGCTTTTTTGACTGGAGCAAAGCCATGTCCTCATGATATTGCCTTCTTCTTCTCTCTAATCGTCCCTGAGGAAAATTAAGTTTGGCCTTAGTTATTCAGCTGTTAAAGTCATTACAGAAATTTTCCTCCTTTATGCAGCCAACAAGCTGCAGAGGTTTCACCCTAACTTAGGCATCAAAACTGCTTCTTTCACATCGGGATTTTGCCCTGGACCTACCAGATCTCTAGGCTGATTCCTAGTTTGGATACCAGCTGATGGGTGAAAACAGTCTTTTTCTTTTTCTGATGTTTCAAAATGCAACACACACACACACACACACACACACACACACCTGGCAGCTGTGGTTCAGGCTGATCCAAGTCTCCAAGGCAAAAGAAGAGCAGATGTTAGAGAGGCTGCACAGCAGAGTGGCAGAGATAAAATGGCTTACAATACACATTTTCAACACAGCACATGGCAGCAGTAAATTTTGGACATCCAGCTCTTGATCTAGGTCGATCCAGCTTTCCAAGGGAGAAATTCATGTTCTGAGGTCTGATGGGAAAACAATTTCTCTTCTTTGATCTCTAGACTAGGAACACTGGCAGGTGATTCAGGGCGCCCACAGATTGGTAGTTCATTTGAAACAAAATCTGAATGGCCTGGAAACAGTGCCAAGGAGACCTGTGTGTGTCATATTCCCCCACAACCTAAACTGGCTAGTAGGAACTGGGCTAATTCCACCTCTGAGTACACTACTGAGAAAATACTTGATGAAGTCCATCAAATTATATCCATGATAAAACTGCTGTGATTTATTGTCCACTTTAGAGGAAAAACCCTAACCGGAACAGCTAAGGATGCTTTAAAGCTGGCTCAGGTATAGGCTATGGATGAGATGGAGACCATGATGTGGCAGAAAAAGGGGATGGGTTGAGCAGTTTCCTGCTGCAGTTATCTACCGGTAGGAAGAGGCTGTAAAAGTGAAGTGCAGATTTCATGGCCACAAAACTGATGTAATATTTTTCCTTTTCTGTTTTTTTTTTTCCCCTTAGCCCTTCCTCCCCATTTAATTTTCCCATCTGGTCAATAGTTCCAGGAACACCTGGAATACTTCATCCAGTTTGGGTCACCACATTACAAAAAAAGATGTTGAGACTTTGGAAAAAGTGCAAAGAAGAGCAACTAAGATGATTAAGAGCCTAGAGACAAAAAAATAGGAAGAATTGGTTGCAGAAATTGGGTATGGCCAGCCTAGAGAAAAGAAGACTAGAGGGGACATGATAGTAGTAGTCCAGTATATGAGGATCTGCCACAACGAAGAGGAGGTCAACTTATTTTCCAGAGCACCTGAAGGAAAGATAAGAAACAATGGATGGAAACTAATCAAGGAGAGAAGCAATCTAGAACTAAGGAGAAACTTCCTAACAGTGAGAACAATTAACCAGTGGAACAGCTTGTCTTCAGAAGTTGTGGGTGATCCATCACTGGAGCTTTTTAGGAAAAGACTGGACAGCCACCTATCTGAAATGGTATAGGGCCGTGATGACAAACCTATGGCACGCGTGCCATAGGTGGCAAGCAGAGCCATATCGATGGGCACGTGAGCTCAGCTGCGGTGTGCATGCGCATGCCAGCCAGCTGATTTTCCGACCTTCTGGGCCACCCGGAAGTAGGGAAACAGGCCATTTCTGGCCTCCAGAGGGCCTCTGGGGGGAGTGGGGAAGGCTGTTTTTGCCCTCCCCAGACTCCTAGAGAGGCTCTGGAGCCTGCGGAGAGCAAAAAATGGGCCTACTGGGCCCACCGTGCCAAAAGGGGGGGAGCACGGGGGGGTTGCGTGCGCATGCGTGAGGCGCATAGAATTATGGGTGTGGGCATGTGCACGCGCGACCCCCCACATTCCCCCCACTTTTGGCACGCAATGGCAAAAAGGTTAGCCATCACTGGTATAGGGTTTCCTGCTTGAGCAGAGGGTTGGACTAGAAGACTTCTAAGGTCCCTTGATTGATTGAATAGGAACTCAAAAGCTTGCACACCTGTGTCATTTTTGGTGCATTCTAACTAACTGTTACTCTGTAGTTTGTGTATCTTCTTTCTCTCCTTTAATTCATGTTACTAAAAAAATACGCTGGGTTTCCCTCTGCTTATTAAAACACAACAATTAGTAACTTTTTGTTTTCAAAAGGCTTAATATTTCCCACTGCTGGATACCTAATTGCAAAATAACAGATATTCACTTTTGGAATAACAGACTTATGTCCACACATTCTACATCTTTTCTCATTTCTCATTCACCCCAATATCACAGGATTTAATAGTTGACACTATTTACATGCTTTCCATCTCACATTTGTATTCTAAACAAACGAAAACAACTTCTGCAATCTGTTGTTATTTGGATCTGAGTTGGGATGGGGTTTTCCCCAGTATGCCATGCTGTTGCTGCAAGCTGGCCAGTTTGAAACTGGCTTCATTTTTTTGCCTTTATCTGTTTTTTTATTTTTCCTATTCAGACTTGAAGGACCTCAGCAAGTGAATATTCTTTATTAGCAATTATTCTTTTATGGCTTTTGCCAGGAAGGTAGATAGATATTCAGAGCAATCACAAAACAATCTAGCAGGTTATATCTGATTTGTTAGTTCCTAGGGACAATTATTTTAGATTTGAAACTGTCTTAGTTGGCCTCATTAATCCTGTTGTTATTTAGTAGTGGTGGTGCAAATGCCAGATTTTCTCTTTACCACAAAACAAAAGAGTTGAAATAGAAGAGGATATAGGTAAGCTCAGGGATGAACTGCCGAGTCCTTGGTATTCTCTGAGCTTGGTTGGTTGCTTGGAAACATTTCATCATCCAACTAGGTAGAATGCACTGATGATGTTATCTATTTGGGTAATGAAATGTCTGCAAGCAAACAATTAAACTCAGAGAACATACAGGACTCCGAGTATTGCTGTTATGATCACAGGACTTAACAAAGGATGCTGAATAGCAGGATTAAAAAAAACCAAACAAACGGGATCCTGATGTGTGTGATTGATTGATCATTTCAGCTCTTAGAAAGCACATAGATACTTTTTCCAGAATGACCTGGCCCAAATCTGTGTTTCTTCCAACAGCGCACCCATTGCCATTGAAATCAGATCCCTCCATCTTGCCTCTGGTTGTGGTCTTCTTCTCTTTCCTTTCACTTATCCCAGCATTATAAACTTCTCTAAAGAATAGATGTCCAGATAATGTGTCCAAATTGAATTTGCTCATTTGTGCCTTGCGTGTCAGAACTCTGAATTGATTTGTTCAATGACCCATTGGTTTGTTTCCTTGGCTATCTGCAATATTCTCAGAAAACTTTTCCAGCCCTAAAGTTCTTGTTTTTTATAGCAATTTTATTAAACATTTTATTTTTATTTATTCTTTCATTGTAATAATTAGTACCTTCTAGCTCCCTCATATCCAACCTTCAAAGTTCTATTCTATCAATTTTTTTAAATAATTCAAAATAATAGCATTTTCCCATGAGAACTTATGGGACCGCCTACTACCACCAATAGCCTCCCACCGGCCGGTACGCTCCCATACAGAGGGGCTCCTCCGGGTGCCATCGGCCAAACAATGCTGACTGGCAGCCCCCAGGGGGAGAGCCTTCTCTGTGGGGGCACCTACTATCTGGAACGAGCTCCCCCCGGAGATACGGAGAATCCCGGATCTGCGCACCTTCCGCCGCGCTCTAAAGACCTTTTTATTTCACCAGGTGGGCCTGGCCTAATTTTCTCCCTCTTTTATAAAGAATTTTTAATTTTTAATATTTTTTAGTATTTTATATATTCAAATTTTAAAATTGGTTTTAAATTGATTGGGGTTTTAATTTGTCTGGGCCAAAACTATTTAATTTGATTTTAACTCTACTTTTTAAATTTTGTATGTATGGATTTTATTGTTGGCTGTTCACCGCCCTGAGTCCTTCGGGAGTAGGGCGGTATATAAATCAAATAAAAGTAAAAAAAGTAAAGTAAAGAAGGATTGTTGTAATTAATTTCAAAGTCTTATTTCAAAATCCACCTGGATCCTAAAGCCATTTATAGTTTTTCATAATCAATGTTCTAATTGTCCTTTTGCTCTTTATTAAAAAAAAGGAACTTTTAAAAATCCTTAAACTTGCATTTAAAACTTCTTTCACTAAAGATTGAAGAAAACTCACCCAGTCTAAAGATTCCTAACATCTGAAAAGCAGTTAACAATTTCCAAAAGTGATTAGAAAAGTAAGTATGAAATCCCTGTGTCCATAAAGACACCAACCATGGTTTGGGTGACGATGGGATTCCCTTATCTCCCACAGCTGCAAACCCACCAGAGACCAATGTCTTTCAGTCCCCTTGCAAACATCAATTGTCTGAAACACTGTGGGCAATCCCTTGTCCTCTCATTGTCTGGGGAGGAATACCAAAGAAATGATGTACTCACTGGCAATTCATTCATCATGATTGTCAGCTCTATTTTTAGCAAAGCTGTCTTCATTTTACCATTTCTTCCCTGGAAGTCTCCAACCCTAACCTTTAAAAGTGTCAATACTGTTTCTAATCTTCTTATTAAATTTTGCTTCCACAGAATGTCACAGGAAAACCATTGCCTGCATGATTGTGATCTTTCTAGATATAGATATTTCACTGCCTCTGAATGCCTTTTCTAAGGTGTTTATTGATACTCTCCCAAATGCTAGTTAATGGTATATTTCTTATAGCTTGATCCTTTACTTTGATTATCAATCCAAAAATGTGGTGAAATAGTTAGTTAACTAATATTAACTATCTAAAATGCTTAAGCTTTCTACCATTTCAATATCTTAAGATTAGTTCCATTAGTTTGGTCTTCTTTATATTTAATCTTAGTCTGATTTTTTTTCACAGTACTTCTTGATGTTTGTTACTAGAGTCTGCAATTCATTTGCACTTTCAGCTATCAAGGTAGTATCAGTACAATTTATTGGATTTTGTCCTACAGTTTTAAAAACACATCCGTCTTCCAATCTAGTCTCCCTTGATATATACTGCTCAAAAAAAAATAAAGGGAACACAAACAGAAGACATCTGAGATCTGAATGAATGAAATAGCCTTATTAAATACTTTGTTCTTTACATACAGTAGTTTATACACTGCTCAAACAATTAAAGGGAACACAAAACTCTAGAAAGAGTGCAGAGAAGAGCAATAAGATACTTAGGGGACTGGTGGCTAAAACATATAAAGAACAGTTGCTGGAACTGGGTATGCCTAGTTTAATGAAAAGGAGGACTGGGGTGTGTGTGTGTGTGACATGATAGCAGTATTCCAATATCTCAGGGGTTGCCACAAAGAAGGGGGGGGGGTCAACTGTTCTCCAAAGCACCTGAAGGCAGGGGAAGAAGCAATGGATGAAAACTAATCAAGGAGAGAAGCAACCTAGAACTAAGGAGAAATTTCCTGATGGAACAATTAAACAGTGGAACGACTTGCCTCCAGAAGTTGTGGGTTCTCCAACACTGGAAGTTTTTAAGAAGAGTTTTGACAACCATTTGTCTGAAATGGTATAGACTATGGCCTTAGCAGGGGGATTGTCCTAGAAGACTTCCAAAGACCCTTCCAACCCTGTCACTCTGTTAATCTGTATAATCTATGAAGTATGTGTTGACTTCTTTGAGGTATTCTTTAGCTTTCTCAATTATCCAATGTGCATTAGCAACAATGTCTAAGCATTATTTTGTTAGCATGTCAAATAAAAGGATATTGCACCATAATTTACACATTTTGTTAAATTCCTTTTTTTGGAATTGGTATATAGATTAATTTGTAAACCGTAAGCCACTGTATCATTCACTAAACTTGCTGGCATAGGTTAGTTAGAACCTATCTAGAATTCTTCAGATATCTGAGAGGAATATCTGGCTGGCTCAGGAATTCTGGGAGTTGAAGTCTACAAGTCATAAAAGGGCCATAGTTTCAAACCCATGATCTAGATCATGTATCTTTTCCTGCTAATACTAAAGTGTTATACTGCTTTACTGGCAGATGGTTTCCACTGAAGGCTTAAATATCAAAGTTCCCCAAGTTCAAAATGCACCTCAGAGCAGAGCTTTGTAAGGAAGGTTCCTCTTTAAATATTTAGCCTCTCTGCAGTGGTGAAATCCAAATTTTTTTTACTACAGGTTCTGTGGGCGTGGCTTGGTGGGTGTGGTGTGGCATGGTGGGCATGGCAGGGGAAGGATACTGCAAAATCTCCATTCCCACCCCACTCTAGGGGAAGGATACTACGAAATCCCCATTCCCTCCCCACTCCTGGGGGAAGGATAATGCAAAATCTTCATTCCCTCCCCACTCTGGTCAGCCAGAGGTGGTATTTGTCAGTTCTCTGAACTGCTCAAAATTTCCACTACCGGTTCTCCAGAACCTGTCAGAACCTGCTGGATTTCATCCCTGCCTCTCTGTAGGCAAGGGACACCGCTGAGAAATGTACCTTAAGTGATAGTTTACCTGTTTTGGAGTTGTGTTAATGTGGGCTGAAGGTTATAGCTCTGGCCGCTGCACCATCTGTGATCAGGCAGATGTGGAGTGCCATGGTCCTTGTCAATTTGGCCCCACCCTTCCCTAATCCCCTTCCTTTCCCTTGTTTTCTGGAATTCTAATTCTTTAGCGTATTAAAGTGGGATAATACCTCTCGGGGCACATAACCTGGGTACTCCCTAATCTCTTAATTAATCTACAGATTCACATTCTTGTCTTTCCAGCCCTCTCGTTAACTGGTGAAAGGAGGATTTAATTTGGCATTTTTGTCTGATTAACTAATGCCAAATGCAAGGGTGTGATTTTGTTTTGCAGCATCTCTCTCTTTCACACACTGACATATGTAGCTGCATTCTTGTTTCACAATGGGGAAGCGTGAACAGGAAATTGCCCAAGGTCATATTGTGAGTCAGTGGCAAGGACTCATAATCAGGTTTTTGTGCTTCAGCTGGGGAACACATGCTGAACATGTAGAGGGCCACTGAGATTTTTGTGTTATTTTTCTATCCATAGGACCAATTCAAATACTAGAGTCAGTGGAGCCAACATGTTTTTCTCGAGGCATTAAACCTATTCTTTAGCCTTGGCAAAACCTCTAATAGGGCAATCTTCTGCCTGTCTACTCAAAAACAAATCCCATCCCATTCTCTTGGAGCTGCTCCAACCTGTAAGAATGCTAGGCTGTATAAATAGTGCAATGAAATTTGTGCAGTGGAAATTCAAAATTCTTCAAATGTACTGTCTTTTCCCCAGCGTCCAGCTCAAGGAATGCTAGTTCAGTGCTAGTTATAACCAGGGGTGGACTTCAAAAATTTTAGCAAGGGGTTGTCTGCCCAGTTGTTGGGTGGGCGTGACCATCGTGGGCGTGGCATAGTTGGCCTCCTGGATGACCGGGAAGGGGCGTTTTTGTCCTCTGAAGACTTTCCTTGAGCCTCTGGGAGGGCGGAAATGGCTGCCCCAGGCTCTGGAGGCTCTCTTCCCGAACTTCTGATAGGCCCGTTTTTTGCCCTCCCCAAGTCTCCACGTACGCCCTACACTTACTTACATCCAAATGGGCCACATGAGGACTCCGGGGGGGGGGGGGGGCTGGAAGGGCAGGGCCAGCCAGGAGTGGGATTTGGGGGTTCTCCGAACTGCACAGAATCTTAGCTAGAGGTTCTCCCGAACCCCTATGAACCCCCAGCAGCCCACTCCTGGTTATAACATATTTATGTTTGCATCAATCTACAACTGAGCTAAAACAAAACAAAACAAAAAAAACCCTAGTGTATGTTTAAATAAAGTGTCAAATAAAGATTCAATTAGAAGCATTTTAATAATAAGTAAATTAAGGTGACTTGCCTGAAGCTCAGGGTGAAACATAACAAAGCAGCCAAATTAGTATTAAATTTGCTGGTAAACACATTTATACAATGTGTGGTAAAGGTGGGGCAAACTCCAGTTTATCCCGCAGGTGAAAGTAAGGCAACAACTCTTGTTTTAAATTAAGCTGTCTAGACTCTACCCAGACCCTTGAGGATCGTAGCTTCTATCGGCCTCTACCAGTATACCTAGTGGTCAGGGGAGAATGGGAACTCTAGTGGAAACCATCTGGTGAAACCAAACTGTGGCGATGACCACAAGTAGTCCTCAACTTACAACCATGCATTTAGTGACCGTCTGAAATTACGACGACACTGAAAAAAGTTACTTACGACTGTTTTTCATGCTTATGACTGTTGCCGCATCCCCATGATCACATGATCAAAATCTGGGCTCTTAGCAATTTGTATGTGTTTATGACAGCCATACTGTCCTGGGATCATGTGCTCATCATTTGTAATCTTCCCAGCCAGCTTCTGACAAGCAAAGTCAATGCAGGAAGCCAGGTTTGCTTAACGACTGAATGATTCACTTAACAACTGGAGTCATTCTTAAAAACTGTGGCAAAAAGGTTGTAAAATGGGGAAAAACTCACTTAATAACTGCCTTGCTTAGCAGTGGAAATTTTGGGCTCAATTGTGGTCGTACATCAAAGACCTTTTAATGAAAAGGACTAAGAGTGACATGATAGCAGTGTTCCAATATCTCAGGGGTTGCCACAAAAAAGAGGGGGTCGAGCTATTCTCCAAAGCACCTGAAGGATAAGAAGCAATGGATAGAAACTAACCAAGGAGAGGAGTAACTTAGAACTAAGGAGTAATTTCCTGACAGTTAGTACAATTAATCAGTGGAACAACTTGCCTCCAGAAGTTGTGGGTGCTCCAACACTGGAAGTTTTTAAGAAGAGGTTGGACAACCATTTGTCTGAAATGGTCTAGGCTTTTCTGCCTAAGCAGAGGTTGGACTAGAAGACCTCCAAGGTCCCTTCCAACTCTGTTTTTCAGTTATTTTGACTACCTATATATAAATTTCATACAGCTTTGGGCCAAATAATCTTGGTAAACCACTGAACACGGTAGTTCCCATCATATTACTTTTTGGTTAAAGAGAGGAGAAGGAACATAAGTTGTTTAACAGTGCAGAAGTGAACAGTAAATAGTGCGTAGGCAGGCTCTTGAAACTGTTCTCTTCCCAACCATTTGCAACAAGGAAGCATGGGTAACAGGATCTTCATTGGAGGTATTATGTACATCATATACGTAAATGCTCCAATTGTATTTGTTGCCACACCCTGCCCTGCAGGAGAATAACTATGCTGTCCATCCCATGGTGGCCAGCAGGAGTCAGTCCATTTCAAGGAAGGCAGAACAGGACATTTGAAGGAACTGGCTTTGCTTACAGCTGATTTCAGGACAGGCAATGGAATAGATTGCCTCTAGTTAGGAGAGTGGCGGGAAAGTATGATGACTTTATTGTTAAGAGACCATCCTTCAACATTGGAAAGATAAATTTATAGCCCCAATTATTTAGTGGATTGAAGACCTGATGTTGGAATTTATAAATGAGTTCTTAGACATAGGCTATGTCTGTGCAATTGCAATGAAATACACTAATCTTTTATTGAAGGATTTACCTGTACAGTACATACTCACATTTATACATATATAAGAATATTTGTTAATTTATTCATGGAGAAAATCTTGTCAATCTAGTTAATGACTTGACAGTTCTATCTATCCATCCATCCATCCATTCACTATTTATATGTTGTATTGCTATCTGCTTTATCCTTTTTATTTCACTATTTTCTTTTATTTCTTTTATTAAGTAAGTCTTTTTAAAGAAGAAGGTTTAACTGATCTGCATTACAACAGCCCTCATGATCACTATCTGATAACAAATGATTGAAGTGATCTGGATTTTGTTGCCACCCCTAGAAGTATTCCAGATTTTTGTAGTTCACTAGAGCGGTGCCATAAATAGTATTTATGCTGTGAAAGACTTAACATGGTTTGTCAAAGCTTGAAGGACATTGCACAGGTAATTCTAGTTTAGAACAAAAAAGAAGCACCAAAGAAGCACCTTGGTGTCAGACATTGATGCCATTTCAGAGAAATTATGCTGAAAACTTCTCTGGGTTTGTTATTACATTCAAAGGCTATAAGGTATCCCGAAAAAAACCTGTAATTTCATTTTCCTAAGATCTCATCTCCTTGGGAACATAAGTTTAAACCATCTTATCTTTCTGCTTTTCTTTCCAATCCTCACTCTAATACTAAATGGACTTTGATAGACTTGCTCATTGTTGCAAATTGATTCTTGAATATTCCCCATTAATAAATCTCTCTACAGGTATTCTTCACTTAGTGACTACCTTGTTTAGTGACCATTCACAGTTACGATAGAGAGGAAAAAGTAACTTTATAACTAATCTTCCCTTTTATGACCTTCACAGGTCTGTTAAAGCATAGGAAAGCTGAAGTAAGATAATAAGGACAGTCACAAATTCACATAGCAACCATTTTGCTTAATGATGGAGTTGACCATCCCAAACAAGGGCTAAACAAGGGCCAGCTGTATTACCTCAGCTCAAAAACTGCTCCTGTTTGCCCTCTGTAAAAGTAAGGTAGCCTTTACCACTTTGAAGCAGACTCTTTCTACTGCTCCAGCTTTGGGTGATCTGATTTTAAAGAGCCTTTCAATCTCTACTGCCACAAAAGGGGAAGTTTTGCTGATGGACTACTGGTTGAACCTGCTGGCCCAAGCATCATATCAGGGGTGGGATTCAACTGGTTCGCACCACTTCAGCCAAACTTGCTGGCTGGTCCCACGCTGCCCCTTTCAGAAGTCCCCACACGCCCCATTTTGGCTCCCAGGTAAGTGAAGGGAGGCCTACTAGACCCAAAAGGGGGCATGCGGTGCAGCCCCCCATGGCCCGATTTTGCTCCCAGGGGGCTGCAGGGAGGCCTACTAGGCCCAAAATGGGATGCGGGGGGCAGCACGCCCCCCCATAGCCCGTTTTTGTTCCCAGGGGGTTGCATGAGGCCACCCCCTGGCCACGCCCATTATGGCCACACCCATCCAGATGGTCGTTAGGGCAGAGAACTGGTTGTTAAATTATTTGAATCCCACCACTGATAGCATACTTCTCCATAGAGTTTGATCCAGTTTGCTAAACAGCTCCCTTCTTCCCTACAAAATGACATTGCATCAGCAATTTTGGTTCAGAAATCCCCAAACTGGGTCCTTGGGCACTCTCCTTCCTATATAGCTGTTTCTCATATAATCATGTTCTCTTCCAACTGGTAGTACTCAGTTCTTTTATCTTGACAGACGTATTCCCTATGAAATAACTCTCTGTGTTTCTGAGCATATATGACCTGGTGAAGTGCTCATAATCGGGTTTTTCTGATGTTGGATCCAAAAGGTCTCACCTCAGGGTGAAATCCAGCAGGTTCTGACAGGTTCTGGAGAACCGGTAGCGGAAATTTTGAGCAGTTCAAAGAACCGGCAAATACCACCTCTGGCTGGCACCAGAGTGGGGAGGGAGTGGAGATTTTGCAGTATCCTCCCCCTGGAGTGGGGTGGGAATGGAGATTTTGCAATATCCTTCCCCTGCCACGCCCACCAAGCCACACCATGCCCACCAAGCCATGCCCACAGAACCGGTAGTAAAAAAATTTGGATTTCACCACTGTCCCACTTCCCATCATCCTTTGCCACTGGATTGTGTCTTTCTGTTATGATGAATCTTTGCTTCCCTGACCTACAATCAGTTTGATCCTTCTCTTGATAATTTTGATTTAATTATTTTTCTCTGTCATGTAGATCGTACAAACTGGCTATTCTGTGCATTCATAGTGTGCTACTTTAAAATCTTTGTCTCTGCTTAACATGTGATCCATTCCTGCCACAGAGCTTACTGCTCTGCAACCTGGCAATGAGAGAACTTGAGACTATTTATACTGGTTCTAAATATGTTTATGGTATTTATTATTCCCCTGCACTATTTGGCAAGAAAGTGTGGGAAGCCCCCCCACCCCCCCGAAGAATGAAATATTTTGTGGAATATTAAAAAGGTAGGATATTATATTTCCCCAAAGGGAGAAATGGAAAAACATGCTCTTAAGGGAGGCAGAAACCCCTGCCCTCCCTGCCCTCAAGCAGAAACTAGGAGGCCAGCTTTTACAAATGCAGATTTGGTAATCCATTTAAGATAGGATATTTTGAAACTCCTTGGCAGAATGGTAGGATTAGAAAACAGTCCCTCACCCAAGATCCAATGTAGGACGAAAGCCATTAGCCACAATAGGAATTGCCCAACGCCTTTTCAGAGTGCAAGCTCCTTCATTGCATCACCCCCAGAACAGTCCAAACTTCAAAGTCACAGAAACCTATAAAGATCCATCCACTCACTCAACCATTTTGTCAGCTACTCAGAATCAAACGTGGTTGGTGGTTCTGCTTCATCAATAAACCCTTCTTTCCAATCAGCCTCCATGTTTCCCGTGTCTTTCTCTCAGCTTGGAACTGAACCAGATGGATTTTCCTTCCAACAATTGACAGTTTCTTACTTCAGCCAGTATCTCAATCTCTTATGCTCCTTTTATTCATGTCTTCCTTCAGGCGTTTTTATTGCCCTCAGAAGAACAATCATTTGGTGCAAGATACACAGCTTGGACACCATAGAGGTTGCTATTTGAAATTAGTGCATTGGCACAGCAGCTGGTCCAGCTGTGCTGAAAGGCCCACCGGTTGCTGTTATTCTAGTTGTAGTTCAATCCCAAGACTTGCCTACATCCTCAGAGTCCTACAAGAGGGGGGAATCTCCTCAAGATCATTGCCAATTGAACCATTCAGGCTGTGCCATGCACCCTATGGCCCTGCAGGACCTTTCCAGCAGCTGACCCTGGGCCTTTATAGATTTTTCAGGAATCTGTAATCCTGAAAATTCTGCGAAATCCCCAAAGGAGGATGGGTTTTGTTGTTTGCTGATAATATTTGTACTAGATGGAAGCATTCCCCTGTTGGTGTACAGATGCCACTCTGGCAAATAAATGGTTAACCATTTTAATTCCTAGGTGAAGCTCCCCTCTCTCATTAGATTGCTAGTTAAGTGCTCATTATACCAGTCAGGCAACCAAGACCATTTGTAAAGCCATGGGTATCAAGTTACAATTCCACACCCCTTGTCACTCACAAAATTCTGCTTATGTAGAATGACAGAACCAAGACATTAATATTCAAGGTTGATACTGACACTGAGATTTTATGGTTGGAGGCACTCCTACATGTTCTCATGGGATCAGAATCCTCCCTGAGAGGAAAGTATTGTCTCTCTTCCTTTGAAATTGTGCTTGATTGGCCAATGCAAGGAATTATTAGCTCTGATTGGCTGTTTGCCTAGAGGGAGACTTCACTCATCTGGATGAGAGTCCAGTGCAATGCTGTTTGTCTCTTAACAAATGATGCCGATCTATTTGTCAAGGTTCTGACTAATAAACCCAAGCAAATCAGAACTCTGAGGCTAAGGTCTACCTCAAAGAACTTCTTTATTGGATACATCATATCGACACAATCAAATGCAAAACAAACTCTAAATGTTTCCTGCGGTTTCAGTATAATTAAAATAGGAAATAACTCCCTCCCCAAAAGTCACTGGTCATATTGTCCAATTAGGTTAATTGGCAGGCTCTCTAGGCACTCTTCCCTATCTCTATCCACCACCTGTAGAGCTGTCCTTGGTTCCCACGAGAAACTTCTGTGTTTTGTCTAGCAATGCATTTCATCCTCCTTACACCTCCCCATTCTGTGTGACAACTGAGGAATAGAAAAATGGTGTCTGCCAGATTTGATTCAAAATTGACACTATTTTTGTAAAGGTGAAAGTGGTGTCCTCATCCATGAATATGTACAAAGGATTGCCTGTCATTGTGATGGACAGCATCATATCAAGTATTGTGGACAACCCATACTGCTATGATGTGAGAGGTTTGAATGTATGCATCTCTTATATGGATAAGAGCAGGGGTGAAATCTACTTACCTTCCTTACTGGTTCAGAAGTGCATGCGCCCACGCACACTCGCTTCACTCACCCACATGTGCACGCATCATGTGCACACACAAACCTGTGCATGTGCAAAACCTGCGCATGCACAAAACACACAGATGGGCGGAGCTTTGCTCCACCATCACTACCGGATCACCGAACCAACAGCCAAGATTGCTACCGGACCATGCAATCCGGTCCAATCCGGGAGCATTTCACCCCTGGATAAGAGTAATTTATCCATATAATCTAGCAGGTGGCTAACCACTTTTCCAAATATCAGAACAAAGAAAGATAGAATAGGTTAACCATTTTCCTTAAACGCTTTGAACTTTGGGTAAAGGTACCTTATAGGCTTCTGCTTCAGCATGATGCTGTTTTTGAACTTAAAAAACCTTCCATGCCTTTTCTGTGTTAAATATTTGTTGGTGATCTGTGTTAAATATTGAAGTACAGGTGATCGTCAACTTACAACAGTGACTGTTCGAAGTTACAATGGCACTGAAAAAAGTGACTTATGACCATTTTTCACACTTATGACCCTTCTAGCATCCCCATGGTCATGTGATCAAAATTCAGATACTTGGCTACTGTCTCACATTTATGATGGTTGCAGTGTCTCTGGGTCACGTGATCCCCTTTTGCAAAGTCAATAGGGACAGATTCACTTAACAACCGTGTTACGAGTTTAAGAACTCCATTGATTCACTTAACAAATGTGGCAAGAAAAGTCATAAAATGTGGCAAAACTCACTTCCCAAATTTCTCACTTAGCAACAGAAATTTTGGGCTCAGTTGTGGTCGCAAGTTAAGGACTACCTGTAATTTTGATCACTTGAAGTGGAGGCCAGGCTATGCTTGAGGGTAGAATTTGTGGATTAGTATATACAGGTAATCCTTGATTTACAACCATTCATTTAGTGACCTTTCAAAGTTACAACGGCACTGAAAAAAGTGACTTATGACCTCTTTTCACACTTACGACCGTTGCAGCATCCCCATGGTCACGTGATCAAAGTTCAAGCGCTTGGCAAAAGGCATGTATTTATGACATGCCTGTTACAGGGTCCCAGGGTCACATGATCACCATTTCAGACCTTCCCACAAGTGGCTTCCGATAAGCAAAACCATGGGATTCACTTAATATCTGCAGTGATTCTCTTAATAATGGCAAAAATGTCGAGTCAATCATACCATTTCGAGATGAGGGAAAGTCAATGTGAATAAACGATGGAGAGAAGAAGGTGACAAATGTGCAAAACACTGTAAACGAACGAAAATTAAAAATAAAGGGACGATAAAGATAATGATAATAAAGGATGGGAAAAATGGGGAATTTATATCGTAGAAAACAAGAGGAACGAAACTGATATGTAAAAAGAAACACATATCATGTGTTTGTGTTTCGTATGTTGTGTTGTTGTGGTAAAACCAATAAAAAATAATAATGGCAAAAATGGTTATAAAATTGGGTGACTCACTTAACTGCCTTGCTTAGAAATGGAAATTCTGGTTCCAATTGTGGTCATATGTCGAGGACTATCCCTATGAGCTGAAGAAGCTTCTTGGATGAGAAGCGAAGCGTCTTCAAAGAAAAAGCAGATAGTCCAGTTGCCTCTTGAAAAAAAGCACCTTCGGAACAACCATGACCTGAATGACTGAGAATCTCCATAGACGACAGATTGACACCCATTCATAAGCCTCCTAGTCTTATTTTTTTAAAGGCAAGTCTACCATTGTGTCAAACCACAGGTAGCCCTCGACTTACAACAGTTCATTTAGTGGTGGTTCGAAGTTACAACGGCACTGAAAAAAGAGACTTACGGCTGTTTTTCACACTTGCAACCATTCCAGCATCCCCATGGACACGTGATCAAAATTCAGATGCTCCGCAACTGGGTCATACTTAGGACCCTGGGACATGTGACCCCGGGATCACGTGTCCTGGTGGTCACATGATCTCCTTTTGCAAGCAAAATCAATGGAGAAACCAGATTCACTTACCAACTGTGTTATGCTAAATTAACAATCGCAGTGCTTCATTTAACAATTGTGGCAAGAAAGGTCATAAAATGGAGCAAAACCCATTTAACAAATGTTTCACTTAGCAACATAAATTTTGGCCTCAACTGTGGTCGTATGTCGAGGACTAACTATAGCAATAAGCCTCCGTAATAGCCAATGTGTGATTGAAGAAGCATTGCTGGGTATCCCTTCTCTGCATAAGACAGGAATCCAATTTCTCCCGAGCTCTTTGCAAGAATTTGCAGAGAGAGAGTGGGGGGGGGGGGTTATGCATGGGCAATAAGCATGGTGGGAAAATGGCTGCAGGTCTAGAATTTCTCTCTGGTATTTAGTTTTCCGTTAAGTCTAGTAGAATAACATTGCATTTAAGCGGATACGAAAGTTCTCTGTTTGATCTTTGAAGGGCCTTTCGAATATACGTCATCGTTTGGCATTGTGGTCACTGGCTCTGTTCACGCAGTGTTTAAGCTCTGATGTGGTTTGATGGGTGGCGTATCTGCCCAGCAGTCCTCCTACCCTTGAGGTATAAAAACTACTGCCTTCATCTTTCACCAGCAACAAGACTGTGAGTTTTGTCGTTGACATAGCAATAGCACTTAGACTTATATACCATTTCATAGTGCTTTACAGCCCTCTCTAAGCAGTTTACAGAGTCAGCCTATTGCCCCCAACAATCTGGGTCCTCATTTTACCCACCTTGGAAGGATGGAAGGCTGAGTCAACCGTGAGCCTGGTGAGATTCAATCTGCCAAACTGCTGGCAGCCAGTGATCAGCAGAAGTAGCCTGCAGTACTACACTCTAACCACTGCACCATCGCGGCTCATACAATTCAACAAATGGTCATTTCAATGAATCGCACCGCCCCTAATCCTAACTCTTTCTATCCTTCTCTTCTCCAGCAGATGCATCCCACGTCCCTCCTGGAACAAGGAATTACACAAGGGGAGAAGGGGGAAGAAGAGCAGGAGACAGAGTCAACCTCTAGGTGGGCAGGAGACACCCCCGCCCCTCCTGGGCATCCACACAAGACATACCTGATACAGATGGATTGTAGCCATTTTGGATGTTGCATGCCAAAGCAGCCCCTCATGATGGGATTAAGCACTGTTAATTTCCCCATCACAAATGCTAATGGAAGTGGAGCAAAGGAAAACTGGGTGACTTACCTCAGGTTTCTGCTTGCCAACTGCTGTTAGAAATGGCTTGTCATATGGCTTGTCAATTCAAGTTCCACATGACTGCAGTGCTGGTGGGATTTTGGTTCTGCTTCCCTTTTAGTTCTTCTGCCCTTTGCAGAGAAAAGTAGGCAATTGAGATAAATCCTGGTTTCCCTGCACCATTGTTCTGCTCCAGCTATGGACCCAAATAACACAGCACACACAAAGTCTGTACAAACCTTAGTTTACTAAATAAACCAGTATTTTACAACAACGGCTGTTAATTAACTGCATTAACAGCCGCCAAGAATTCAAAAAATAATAACTGAAAGTTTACTATGGTTGGCAGAATGCCCAGAAACAATTTGCAGGAAGCTGATAAGATAAGCAAGATAAGACACGAAGGAATGTGAACGAAGTTGTTTCCTGCAAATTGCATCAGTCCTTCCTTAAATAGGCTAGGGGAGTGGCCCATTAGCCCCAAGCCTTAAACTCGAGACCTCCTCCTGAGGAGCCACTCCTGCCTTTTGGCAGCTCTGCGCACCCGTGCATTGAAAAGAGGCTCCTCCTCTTCATCCTTTTCACTTAAGGGAGCTTCGGGAGGTTCTGAAGGCCCTGGCTGAATCCCCGCCTCTGGCACCACATCTTCTCCAGCTTCCTCATTCTCTGTCTTGAGTGCCAGCTGCACAGGCTGCACCGGTGCAGCACCACACCAGCTTCCTCACTGTCTGAATCAGCTACTAGCTGCACAGGCCGCTGACAGGCCATAACAACCATGACCATGCAGACCCTGGTCAAGACTCTACTTGGCTCAGAGATATACACACTTAATGCAACAATGGAGGATGCACCCAGCTTGGTGGTTTATTTGTCTGCCATGGTGGTGCTCAAAAGAGAGATGCGCTTAGTATTTACTCCCCCCCAATCCTCACTGGAGAAAAAGTTGTTGGATGAGGTTCTGCTTTCTATTGGAGATATCTGTGTCAGGGAAGTCTACAATCAGGGTTGAGACCAAACTATAAAGGAGGAGAAGGATGGAATACCTATCTAAGAGAGGTACTTGATCTCTCAGCCACAAACACAAATGATCATGGACTGGCAGAGCCCTGTGACCAAGTGGGAAGGGCAATTCTGCAGCAGTCCAGTTGGAGCCCAGTAGATCTCAGGATAACAGAACAACAGAGTTGGAAGGACCTTGGAGGTCTTCTAGTTGAACTCCCTGCTTAGGCAGGAAACCCTATACTATTTCAGACAAATGGTTCTCCAGTCTCTTCTTAAAAACTTCCAGTGTTGGAGAATTCACAACTTCTGGAGGCACATTGTTCCACATTAATTGT
The DNA here is from genome assembly GCA_022577455.1 of Arizona elegans. Classification (NCBI taxonomy): domain Eukaryota; kingdom Metazoa; phylum Chordata; class Lepidosauria; order Squamata; family Colubridae; genus Arizona; species Arizona elegans. The sequence goes on from JAKOOJ010000003.1 coordinate 20,228,239, forward strand.
TCTAACTCAGTGATGGTGAACCTTTTTGACACAGAGTGCCCAAACCGGAACATGTGTGCATGTGCACATGCCGGAGCACTGGAAACCCAAAGACCAGCTTTTTTGGGCATTTTTGTGCCGTTTTCAGGCCCTTTTTCTAGCCGTTTTTAGGCTGAAAAATGTTTTTTTGGGGCCTGGAAAATGGCCTGGAAAACAGCACAAAAACAGCCTGTTTTTTGGCCGTTTTTCAGGCTGTTTTCTGGTGCTCCGGTGCCTGCGAAGACCAGCTGGCTGGCACGTACATGTGTGCACCGGAAACCAGAAGACCAGCTGGCAATGGCACTTGCCACCTGTGGCATCCGTGCCAAAGGTTCGCCATCACAGTTCTAACTGTCAGGAAATTTCTCCTTAGTTCTAGGTTGCTTCTCTTCTTGATTAGTTTCCATCCCATTGCTTCTTGTCCTGCCTTCAGGTGCTTTGGAGAATAGATTGACTCCCTCTTCTTTGTGGCAGCCCCTGAGATATTGGAACACTGCTATCATGTCATCCCTAGTCCTTTTCATTAACCTAGACATACCCAGTTCCTGCAACCATTCTTCATATGTTTTAGCCTCCTTTCCCCTAATCATCTTTGTTGCTCTTCTCTGCCCTCTTTCCAGAGCAGGGGTGTCAAACTGGTGGCCAGTGGGCTGGATGCATCACATGCAGGCCATGCCCACCCCCGCTCTGCAAAGGGGAAAAACATCGCGAAACGTCATGTGACTCTACATCTTTCTAGAGGCTTTCAATATCTCTAAAGATGATGCTTCCATGTAATCTAAAGTGTCCCGGTAGGAGATCTTTGACTATGGTCAGTGGGTAAACACTTCACCCTGGAGAATTTGGATCGGCTTCATCTTATCTTGGTTGTGTGCTGTTTTACAAGCTAGATGCTCCATTGTGAAGATTGTACTCAGAAAATGGCAAGTGGGACAATTTCAAACAATGATCAGCAGGCCATATGGATGAGATCAGATGATGGTGAATCTAGCCATTGTGGTTTGTAAACTGCTACAGCTTCTCAGAGTCAATCAACCAACCATCACTTAGCATTATCCATGAACATAGCCTCTTCTGTTTTACTCTTAACATGGCGTTAAATCAAACCACGAATCAGTACAATGTGTGAACTCCGACATTAAAGGATGAACATGCAAGGGTATCTTATGTCAAGCCTAGCAGAAGCTTAATTCCAGGAAACAGAACAAGGTGGGATAAAATCATGAAGAGAGGGGCTGTACGTTCCTCATTTACAGAAAGCTGCACATGTTTCTTATTAGAAGTGTATGCAACACTCTACATAACCTACTTTTTTCAAGCAATTGGAAGCCCAGTTGTGAAACCTGTTACCAGCTCTTGCTCCTTTGTCTCTAGCAGCTGCTTGTTCAGAAGATGTGAACAGACACTAAAACCATCGAGCAGGAAATGGCCACTTATGTTTTGCAGCACAACCACTTTCTCTATGCATGTATCCCAACTACTGTATATCGTCTCAACTAATGATTGTCTAGTCTCCATTTGAACATATCCAGTGAAGGGGTGTCCACTATTTCTCTGGGTAATTAGTTTTATTGACAACTGTTCTGTTATATTCAGTTGGAAGCTGTCTTCCTGTACTTTAAATCCATTATTCTGTGTCCTGCACTTTGGAATGATGCAGAACAGGTCTTGTTGACCTTCTCTTGTCAAACATCCTTTCAGATATTTTAAGAGTGCTATCATAAGTTCTCTTTTCAGTGTTCTCTTCCAAAAAGCTTAACTTAATTCTTTTGCTTTCTCCTCACAGGACTTAGTTTCTAGTCCTCTAATCAATCTTTTCTCTTTCCCTGGAACTTTCCAGTTTGTTTAAATAGTTCAAATCAAATGCGTTGTCTGCTTAATCTGCAGATTAAGGCGCTGCTCAGAATTACAAGGCCAGCCTGGCTGGGTTGTTGGTACTCTATCCATTACCACACGCATCCCTGATGGTGCACAAAAGCTTGATATATTTCCTGGAGAATTATCACATCCCTGACAAATTGCAAAATGGACTGCATTTAGTGTGGGAAGTCACCAATTGCGCAGATCCTTGACTTACAACCACAACTGGGGCTAGAATTCCCATTGCTAAGCAAGGTGGCTGTTAGTGAGTTGCACCTGATTTAATGACCTATTTTGCCACTGCAGTTGTTAAGTGAATCATGCAGTTATTAGGCAAATCCAGCTTCTCCCATTGACTTTGCTTGTCGGAAGCCAACTGGGAAAGATTGCAGATGGTGATCGCATGACCCTGGGATGTTGCAACCATCATAAATACATGCTGGTTGCCAAATTTTGATCACATGACTGTAGGGATGCTGCGATGATCATAACTGTGAGGACCAGGCATAATTAACTTGTCTTAGTGCGGTTGTAATTTTGAGCGGGCCTTAAACGAATGGTTATACCTTGAGGACTACCTGTATCACAAGAATTTGCACTCAGTACAAGCTAGGGTAGTGATGGCTAACCTTTTTGCCATTGTGTGTCAGGAGCGGTGGGAGTGGGGGGGGGGGAGTCGCGCGTGCGCACATCCATAATTCTATGCGCCCTGCCCCGGTGCATGCAAGCGCGACCCCTCCTCGCTCACCCTGGTCCTGGCACGTGAAAGGCCATTTTCACCCTCCCCAGACTGCTAGAAAGGCTCTGGAGCCTGGGGAGAGAGAAAAATGGGCCTTCCCCACCACCCACCGAGGCCCTCCGGAGGCAGGAAACAGCCTGCTTTCCTACTTCTGGTGGGCCCAGAAAGCCCAAAAATCAGCTGGCCGGCGCGCACGTGCACATGTGCACCAGAGCTGAGCTCACGTGCCCACTTATATGGCTATGTGTGCCACCTGTGGCATGTGAGCCATAGGTTCGCCATCACGGAGCTAGGGGATATTGGAGCAAAAGTCCATGGAGGAAATCAGCTGGTATGGATGGGCAATGCTGGCCAGGACAAAAAACATGGCTCGCCAGTTCCAACAACATCCTTCTTCCCATGTCTCCCCCATCAATCAGTGAAGGAGCATACAAGCCCTGGCAGCTGCTCTTTGGGAGGTCTGACTTCACCCTTTGAAAGTGCATCTGGCTGGGGCTGTGTGAGCAGCTGCATGGGGCGTGGCCAGCAGGGAATGTGTTTGTTCTTGGCGACTGGGGGAGTTGGGGCTTGTCTTATAACATTTTTCAACACCCCCTGGGAGGCAAGTTCCAGGTGAGGCTGCAGACTTTCCTATAGAGGCAAAGTGGAAGAGAAAGGATGAATCTGGGAGGGACGGATGGGTATTTTTCCTCTGCGAAAGTAGGAAGAGAGTAGTCACTCTTGATCTGAAATCCTCAAATCTACAGGAAAAGGGAAACTGGGAGAAAGAAAGACAAGTCTACATTCCAAGGCAAAAGATATGTCCTACTATATTGCTACTCCTGCAGAGTTGAGTCTAGTGAGCGTCCACCAAGGAAACCCATCCCGCATGCTTTGCCAAAGTAAATTTGTCTTTGCTTTCAAATGTGCAGGTTGCTGAAGCCACCCAAGAAAAGTGAATGGGACATCAGGATGGACCTTTCAGCTTTATATCACCAGAAATAATTTGTATGGTTCCACCTTTGGAGAACACAGAACAAGGTGGCTGGATGGAGTCACTGAAGCAGTTGGCATGAACTTAAATGGACTCCAGAAGATGGTTAGAGGACAGGAAGGCCTGGAGGAACGTTGTCCATGGGATCGCGATGGGTTGGACACAGTGGTGGGATTCAAGTAATTTAACAACTGGTTCTCTGCCCTAATGATTTCTTCCAACAACCAGTTTGCCAAACTGCTCAGAAAGTTAACAACCGGTTCTCCCGAAGTAGTATGAACTGGCTGAATCCCAGCACTAGTCGGACACGACTTCACAACTAACACCAACAAATCTTTGAAGAAAGGAATATTGTAATTAATTTTATCTGGTGACAAATTTACAAGGGGAGACTTATTTTTGCCCCCATTTACAGAGAAGGCCACATAAATAGGAGGCAGAGCCTTTTTTAAGAGGGAAAGAATCCAGGCCCTTTAACTACTTTCCTAACATCTCCATCTAATATTCTTTATATGGTTATTAGGTTCCTTTGACATGTTTTAATGAGTATATGGTTAATGCATGGAAATTTGAGGGGAGGCAGAAAGCCCATTTATGTGAAGTGGTATTCTTCCACGTATTCACTGTGCCTGTGTTAAAAACATTTGTAAAATCTAATGGCACACTACAGTAATTGTAAAATGAGACAAGATTATACTATACTGATCTTTGGCCCTGAAAAAAAGCAGATCAAAGGGCTGTGAAGTTGCATCCTTCTAGTTCTCTTTGTGGTCCCTAAATGAAATGTAATTTTCATCTGACGGGTCATTATTGATCCATTTGGGTCATCGCTCCAACTCTCTCAACATTGGTCACAGAGGTACCACTTTTTCAAGTTGTTATTGTTATTTGCAGTCATAAGCAAAAAAAAAAAAATCAAAAACAAAAATGCCCGACATCATGAAACAGTCAAGATGGCCAGTCAGTGATGCAAACCTCTAGCGGTTAGACAGGAACTGCTTTGCTACATGAGGTTTCAGTTTTTGCTGTAATAGCTGGTAAAGCTACCAATCTTTAAAAGAAAAAAATAAAATAAAATAAAATAAAATAAAACAATCATCCGTGGCAATGAGAGACAAAGCTTATATGAAGTCATGTCTCTGTTGTTTCCTGAAACTCAGTGATGCTGGACTTTAAACATGGACTGTTTTTTTGTTTTTTTTTTTGTTTTTTTTAGAAAGAATAGAATTTCCCATTGTATCTTCGCACAGTACTCCCAGATGTGATAAATATTAACCATAAGCATCTTTGTTAATTTCCCCACCTATAAACTCTAGAATTTGATCCTTTCTTTAACAGAGAAGGGGAACCATTCTTAGAACTCAACAAAAATAAATGAAAAATATATTAACAATGAAGGAGAATGTTTGTAGCTTGAAATGAGGGGGTCCTTGGTGCTTTCTGAGCTTGCTTGTTTTTTTTTGCAGACGTTTCGTTACCAAACTAGGTAACATAATCAGCGCTAATAGCGATGTTACCTAATTTGAGTAATGAACCATCTGCAAGAAAGCAACCAAGCTCAGAGAGTACCATGTAGTAAGAAGGATGCATCTGAAGGTGAAGGTTCATTCTCTGAGCTTGTGGGTTGGTCTTTGAATGGTTTCATTACCAGGCTAGGTAACAGCGGAGTTTAGGGGATGTCAGTGTCACTGTTCTTGTTTATAAGGGCTTCCGGTGTGGGTTTGTCAAGTGAGGGTCTTGTGATGGGTCAGCTGTGAGTCATCACCGAATCTTGTGCTGGGTCTTCCAAAAAGTTCGGAAACCTACCCACAGGCTCGGCGAACAAACCTTTACCCTCATCCTACATCCGAGCTACAGATATTTGCCACTATTGCAAAGGATGCATCTGTTTTGGGGAACTCTGGCACTGAACACAGGGCTCAATATAGTTTAGGGAGATTTTCCATTTGGCCTATCAGCTTCTTGCTTAGTCTCACCTGGCCTTTTTCCTTAACCTAACTTAACCTAACCCCCCACTCCAACTTCCCAGGTATGATATGGGAAAAGCTTTTGTCTCCATTAAGGTTCTGACAGGCCTAATAGCTTTATCTTCCAAGGCTGTAAAACACTAATCTTTTCTCTAGACTTATCATCACTTCTCCAAGGGTTCTAGCAATAGCACTTATATACCACTTCATAGTGCTTTTCAGAGTTTAGGTTTAGATAGGTTTACAAAGATAGGTTTTCAGAGTCAGCTGAAGTAGCCTTCAGTACTGCACTCTAACCACTGCGCCATCTCGGCTCAGTGATAGTTCAACAAGAACATTCCCAAATAATGTCAGTGTATTACTGTCTTTTCTTTTATGCTGACCTCAGAGCTTCATAGTACTTTGAGAGACAATTAAGGCTTGATAAAGCACGTGGGGGAATGAGAATTTGATATCTTTCTCATCTCAGCATCTGCATTTTAGTCCTCATATTAAATATTGAGCAAATAACTGCATTCCCTTGAGTCTTCTCCCAATGCAATTGGGCACATGATCTCTCTCTCTATATATATAATTATAATTGAATATAATTATTCTTTGTAAAGTTTTTAGTAAAGGCCATTTTTAAGCCTTCAGAGATAATTTTGTGATGGGCTTTGTGGTTACGTTATGCTTTTGATGGTCAAAGCCCGAGGTAAATTTGATTTGATCTGAACTTTAAATATTGCAAACAGAAGCAATGATGGCAGGTCAGATATAGACAGATACCGATATAGACTACATCTTTTCAGGATTTCTTACAGAGAGATATTTATAAGGATAGGACATTTTGTTAGCAAAGCCAAAGAAGCTATAACTCAATCAACAGAGGCACTTTTCCTTCCAACTTTACATACTTATAAAAGATCAATAATTCTAGAAGTTGAATGTACATTAGAGTCTTTTCCTTGTTGATAAATAATCCTTTGGAGTGTAGTTATCCAGACATTCCTTCACAGAATGATCTGCAAATAATGCTCATAGTCAGATTGAACAGGTGAGCTTTGTCTGAATTTTTTGTCTTCTAGGGTTGGATGATACGGGGGACATTGAGTACTTATGGTTAAAAAGCAGATTTGACTTATGACTTGTCACTTAATGACTGCTTGAAGTTATGACAGATTTGGGATCTCCACTTCAAAATTGAAATTGAAATTGACAGTGTTGATTTGTTTTAAAAGTCACACTGGCAAATCTCTTGAAAAAAAGAGAAATTTATTCATATTTAATTGACATTCTGAAGAAGAAGAAGTTATTATTTTATGAGGACAAGCTGGAAGGAGTAACTTAAATTTAATAAGTTAACTGGAGTTAGGATAGATATTCTGTTGGTTTAATATATGTAGTTAAAAGAATGTTCCAATATGTTGCTTGTGCTTATAAAAGTTTGAAAATGAATTGGTTACTGTTAAAGTTTGCAAAATATTATTGAAATTAAATCTGGAAAACATTTACTATATGTTCAAAAAGATAAGAGAAAGAAAAAGAAAAAGAGGTTTTGGATTTTTTTGTTCTTTGTTCATAAAATGCTTGAGCAATTCCTAATTGCAAAACATTGAAAGTGAATTTGAATGTTAAAAGGAAGTTTAAAAAGTTGCATTAAAATTAATTGACTTTAAGTATAAAGGTGACATTTTAAAAAAAATGATTAGAGCAGGGGTGTCAAACTTACGTTGTCACGGCAGCATTATGTGACGTATTGGGACTTTTCTCCTCTTTGCTAAACCGGGCATGGCCGTGGCCAACACGTGGCACATCTGGCCCACGGGCCGGGAGTTTGACAGCCCCGGATTAGAGTCTTAAAATAAGAGTTTTCCCTTTAAGGTTAAAGAATTTGAAAGGTGATAGTGATTTTTGTTAATATAAATGATAAGTGATCAGTGTATATAGAAATAGGTATCATTTCCCAAAACAGAGGAAAAATGAATTTGGGTAAGATGGCGATGCAAACTGTTTTAAACAAGGAGAGTTCAGTCTTGTTTCTATTGGGATATTGCTTCTTGTTTTTATGCTTGAAATAGAAACACCCCCCCCCACACACACACACAAAATTTAGAATTTAGTTTGAAGATTTAAAGTTGTGTAGTTTTAGAAATGGCTTGTAATAATTATAGGTAATGTAAAAAGTTGCGTTTTTTTTTATCCTGAAATGTGATCCGTGTGACTGTGGAGGGGGATTGTGGAAATCATAACTTGGAGGATGGATTGAAAGTAGCTGGAGGGGGGCCCACAATCCCCCTCCACAGTCAGGCAGATCACATTTCATATGCTTGGCAACCAGCTCATATTTACAACCAATTCCTCTGTCCTGTGACCATGTCACTGTGATTTGTGACTTTTTAAACATTTTCTAGCAGAAAAAGTTGTTATGCTGGATTTGCTTAATGGTTCATTTAACAACCATGTGATTTTCTTAATTACTTATGATAATGTATGTTTTATATTCACTTCAAGTTTATGGGAGGCAAGTCAAAAAAAGCATACCAATTAAAGTATTGAAGCGGGCAAGACACGATGGATAGATGATTTTTCCTTGTTGTTCTGACTTGCTTTTCTTTTTCTCTCTCCTTCTTTGCTTTTTTAGGTAGGTGACATGACTAGAAGTTAGGTAGGATACAAAGCAAATGTTTTTTTAATAAAGGGTGACATGATTAAAAGTTAGAATAAGAGAAGGAAATAAGAGAAGGGGGAATATTAGTGTATATACTTTTATATAATAAAATAAAAGCAATAATGAGAAAACAAGGAATAATTGGATAATGACGGACCGCAATTTAATATAAATGTGTATTATTAATAGAAATATATAATGTTGATTGATTGTAATAACTATGATTAATTTTACTAGCTTTATTTGTATTAGAATGTATGACACCCAGGTGCTTCACTGTTCATGCATTGATACGTTTGTAAAATAAATTTAAAAAAAGAAAAAAAAAGATTCATACTCACTTCATGACTGCTATAAAATTGTCATAAAATCAAGTCCAGTCACATAGTGCCTCATCTTGTAACTGCAATGACTTATGATAAAAATTCTAGGGTCTATTATGATCATACATTGAAGACTACGCTGTTTCCCCCAAAACAAGACATCCTCTGATAATAAGCCCAATTGGGCTTTTGAGCGCCTGGCAATAAGGCCAAGCGCTTATTTCAGGGTTCAAAAAAATATAAGACAGGGGCTTATATATAATATAAATACAAGACAGAGTCCCTTGGGAGTTGGGCAGCATAGAAATGCGATAAATTAAATTAAATTAAATTAAATTAAATTAAATTAAATTATTTTCGGGGAAGCACGGTACATTCGTATATGCCTTCCTCAGCTTTCTTTAACCTGATGTTCTCTAGATGTTCTGAGTCATATTTATTTATTTATTTATTGGTTTGATTTATATGCTGCCCTTCTCTGGAGACTCAGGGCGGCTTACAATGCGTTAAGCAATGACCTTCATACTTTTGTATATACCTGCTTAGTAGGGCTTTTGCCCCCCCAAGCGGTGTTTTTTTTTTTATACAAAGTCAGTTTATTGCCCCCACAATCCGGGTCCTCATTTTACCTACCTCGAAAGGATGGAAGGCTGAGTCAACTTTGAGCCTGGTGAGATTTGAACTTGCAGTAATTGCAGGCAGCTGATGCTAGTTAACAGCACGTTTGCTGCGCCACCAAGGCTCTTCCATGGAAGGTTCATATCTTCCATCAACTCCATTCAGCATAGCCTACGTTGACTCTTTGTCCCTTGCTTCCATCCTGTTAAACATTTCACTCATCGCTCATTCATTAAAGTGGAGGGTTGTGAAAAGGTAAATCAATTTAAAATATGGTGAGGTTTCAAGTAAGACTTTCTGATGTCACAAAGTCTGCTGATGTCACGGGGATCTCTTAAGCAAGGGCTACTCATCTTCAAAGGTAGATGCCAGAAGGGCAGAGAAGAGGCTGAAATGATCTCTTTCAGGTAGCATCACAAGAAATGGCTGGAAGGTAGGAATGTATGTCTGAATGGTACAACAAAACCCAAGGGAAAGAAGCAGAGGCTCCCTTTTTCTGGGAAATTCTGGATGGAAACCCAGCATATTTGCCAGATGATAGCAAGGTAGATAACCTTTCCTTAGAATTTGGCAAAGTGGGGGAAGAGGTAATGGCTCTTTCTCTCTCAAATTTTACTTATTGTTTGTTCAGGAAACTTATTTTTAAGTTGATGATAAACCTCTAAAACACTGGCACAAATAACATATTTTAAATTTGAAATGATGACACTTCTCTGTTTGCAACAATCTTTAAGAGAACATGCCAGCCACAAAGCCTAGTGGAACAGGCTTGCTTTCACGCCACTCATTCCTCACCCCACTGTGAGGAGCTATTTTCTCAGAGTTTTTTTTTTTTTTTTTTACAGAGGAGCTCCTTTTTTTTTTTTTAGCTGTGACACATGCTGGAGGGTATATTTTTGTTTTTTTTCCCTAGAATATGGCATTTTTTGGCAGGGCCCAGTGTTGAGGAGGAGAAGGCATGGACTCGAGCCATCTGGGCGGGGCAAAATACTTGCTAGGAAAATGTGTTCATGGCCACATTTTTCAAAGGTTCATCATGTATTTTCACTGAGAAGGCAAACTTGGGTTAGGAGACTTGGAATGAGGAGTTTGGGGGTGGGGGTCACCTCTGAATCCACCCAAAGTGTTCAAAATTTGGATAAGGATCTGAAAGCCTTTTTTGCACACTCTTTTGGGGTTAGTTAGTCACACTTAGCCTCATTGGATTGGCTGTTTGTGCACATGGCCAGGCCCCAAGCCTGCTATTTCTGAGCACTCAGTGAGACATTTTCCATTAAAATCAACATGGAATTTCAAGTTCTGTGCTGATAGAGATACGGAGCAAATTATCCAACAGGGATTGATTCATTGGAGAACCACTCCGTTCCAGTGGAATCCAAAGCCTTGTTTTCCACTTAAGGATTGTTTGCTATGATGTGCTATTGTTTAGCGCATTGTAAGCCGCCCTGAGTCTCCGGAGAAGGGCGGCATATAAATCAAATAAAAAATAAAAAATAAATGTGAGCAGTGGTGGGTTTCAAATTTTTTTACTACGGTTCTGTGGACGTGGCTCGGTGGGCATGGCAGGGGAAGGATACTGTAAAATCTCCATTCCCTCCCCAATCCAGGAGAAGGTTACTGCAAAATCCCCATTTCGTCCCAATCAGCTGGGACTTGGGAGGCAGAGAATAGATGGGGGTGGAGCCAGTCAGAATTTTTACTACCAGTTCTCAGAACTACTCAAAATTTCCGCTACTGGTTCTCCAGAACTAGTCAAAACCTGCTGAAACCCACCTCTGGATGTAAGACACAATTTTATCAGACAGCTGCCTTTCCCAACCTGGAGACCTCCAGATGGGCTGTACTTCAACCCCCATAATTTCCAGACAGCTTGGCAACAATTTCTGTTAGCTTTTCAGAATTCAGAAACCTACTTTCAGATCTTCTGGGTTTTTTGGATTCACAGAAACCTCAAACGTATTAATTAGGGTTAGGTTTTATATGTCAACTACAGCTAGTAGTTCAAAGGTATGAATGCTCAGATGCTCATTTTAGGAATTAACTGGTTTGGAAGACAAAGAGGTTAATGATGATTATGTCTGTATTCGCAAACAATTATATTCCAATGTAATAAATCCATGACACTAGTTCTTCCAATCTGAGGTCCACCAGATGCATTGTGATTGTATTTCTCAGAATTCTCAGTCAGGGTGAGAGATCTGGGAGCTGAAGGGGCACCAGCATGCCTACCGTCCCTGTCCTAATGTTTTCTTTTATTCATATCCTTTTCATGTATTTATAATTATGTTTACACTTGCATCTGTCATAAAATACATGGTTGACGAAATAAATAAATTACATTACATTAAATAAATAAATAAATAAATAAATAAATAAACAAACAAACAAACAATTTTACAATTTGGATTGCATTTAGACAGGGAGGTCTGGCATTTTGGGACTGGGCACTGCTAACTTTGGACCACATCGACATTGACGCTTTACCACACTGAGATTGGACAACCATTTGTCTGAAATGGTATAGGGCTTCCTGCCTGAGCAGGGGGTTGGACTAGAAGACCTCCAAGGTCCCTTCCCATTCTGTTGTTCTGTTATTCTGTCTGTTACCGAGGGCTGTTCTCCTTCAGGAAAGCAGAGGAGAACATTTTGTAAGCATCTTTGTGTCGCCAATGAACTTGACAAATATAGCCATGTGCACAAAGGCCACTTCCCCACTTCAGGGTTCAAGTGCTCCCACCCTTCCTTGTGTTGTCAAAGAAACACTGCGTGTCATAAATTTGGTTGCTCAGATTGTCATTTCCATCCTGGTCTGGCAACGTCGTTAAGCAGCTCGGTGCTGAATTATGCTGCCCTCCCTGGTGGGTGAGGACGGCCCCTCCCTTTCCATCCTGTCATCCTTCTCTTTTGTGATGTTACTTGCTGGTGGGAAAGATGTACAAATCAAGCTGCTGCATTTGCCTTGGTAACATCTTAGTCTTTACTCATTTTAGCCTACACCCTTCGCCTAAATCTGCCTTTGCCCTCTGTTGCCTTTCTTTATTCCTGGTTTTTGGGAGAGGAATGCTGGTATTTTCATCTAGGAAAACTTTGAAAGAAATATTTAGGCATTTGGAAATACAGATAGTCCTCAACATGCAACAGATCATTTAGTGACCGTTCAAAGTTATAACGGCACTGAAAAAAGTGACTTCTGACCATTTTTCACACTTACGATCGTTGTAGCATTCAGACGCTTGGCAACTGACTCACATTTATGACAGTCTCAGTGTCCTGGGATCATATGATCCCCTTTTGCAGCCTTCTGTCATGCAAAATCAATAGGGAAGCCAGATTCACTTAACAACTGTATTACTAATTTAACAACCGCAGGGATTCATTTAAGAAATGTGGCAAGAAAAGTCGTAAAATGGGGCAAAACTCACTTCACAAATGTCTCACATAGCAATGTACATTTTGGGCTCAATTGTGGTCGTACGTTGAGGACTACCTGTATTTCTCTCTCTCTCTCGCCCCTTCCCGGATTTCTCAGTCTTTTCTTTTCTGGGCTGTACTGCAATGGGTTGTTGCACTTGTGTTGGGGATTGTGGGGAAGGCAATGCAACCAACTGAATTGGAAGCCGTGCATGAGTCTATATCAGTAGGGTTTCAAATCCCGGCGCTACCAGTTCGCTATTGGGAGTGCCCAGGTGTGTGTGCTTGCTTTGTGAGTGTGTGGCGCTTCTGCGCATGCACAGAATGTTCTGCACATGCGCAGAGCATTTTTGATGATGTCTAGGCCGGTGGGTGGAGCCTCCTGCCGCCACCGCTACCGGTTCATCCAAACTGGGGCGAACCGGTAGCAACCCACCACTGGTTTATATACTGTATAGCTAAACTTCCTATGGTTCAGTATGTAAAAACGGGGAGCAGGATAGCAACCCAGAGGCTAAATGCTAAACTGGATCTTGTCCAGTAACAAGAGAAAAGGGGGTGGGGTGGAGGGGCTCTTCCAAAAAGAGATGTACTGTTTAGAAAAAGGGGCAAAGCAGCAGATATTTTCTACCCTCTCTTATTAAGGTGGGAGCCTGTTGCTTTAAGCAGGAAAATTTCTCGGATGGCTTGAGTGGGGGTAGAACATTGGCGTGCTGGAGTACCTTGTTCAACTGCAAGATGGGGAAGGGCCAAGTGGATGGAGCAATTCAGAATTAATGCATCTTTTGTGAATGTATACTTTGCAGAAATGCCACCTAAAGCAATAGGCTGAACGCATAGGAATGCCATTTTCTTCCTTTGTGAGTGTAGTCACTCTTATTTTTTCATAGGAGTGCAAAACCTGGCTTGATATATCAAGCTGCCCGAGACGTTCTTGGCAGTTCTGGACCCCAGGTAGATGTTTGGCTGCCCCCAAAAGCTGGCTCCGCCTCTGTTATTGATTTTCCTCGCACTCCAGCCCTGCAATCTTTTCCAGAGCTTTGTGCCATGTGCTGAGGTCTGATCTGCAAAACGCATTGCCAGGCACACACTATATATACTGTCGTGGTTTCACAATGAACTATTCAGACTGGATTCAGATGGGGCTTCAAAGCCAAACGTCTCTCCAGTTCTTTTGGTGGCTACTGCTGCTGCTTCTCTCTTGCCAGGTTCCACAGTTTGGCAGACTTTTTTTTTTTTTAATCCACATTCCTATGCAATTCACTTGTGGAAAGTCCATCCCCCCCCCAAAAAAAATCCATTGCCAGGTTTTTTAATAAGGAGAGCGCGCGTCTGTTTTCTCTTACAGCTGAAGCTACAAAAAGAGAGAGTTGAAAAGCTAAGTTTCAAGGCTGTGATGTTTTCCTTCCCCGCTACTCTCTCTCTCCCCCCACCCCCTTCTCCCCTTCCCCGCTCACTTGCAATTTCATCTTCTCTTTCTTTTTGGGTAAATGCTTCATTTTGCAGCTTGTTCCTTGCAACCACACCCTGGGCTGTGCTGAGTTAGCTCTTGCCAGTTAAACCTGTTTATAATTAGGAGCCTCTCCCAGCAGTTTACCAGCCAGAGCAAAACTGCCTTCTGAAAAGCAAAAATTCAGAGAAAGTGTGCTTTCCTTTTTCCTTCCTCTTTAAGAAGACTTGGTTCAGAAATAAAGGAGAAACTGTTGTAAAAAGTCCACATTCAATCAAAAAAGTGTGTGTGTGTGTGTGTCTTTCTTGTGACTCTTGGGGGTGCATAATGTCCTTGCAAGCTGCATGGGCCGTAACACCTGCATCCAAGATGCCAGGATCTCTTGGAGTATCTGCACAGCAGATGTGGAGAGATGCTTCCCTGATCAGGGCACCAGTACTACATGCTTTGTTTCCTGACTGATCCACGGGCCTCCTCTCTGAATGGCGGACAGCCATGTGGTGGGAGAGAGTTTCTTCTCGATATGTAGCAACCCAGACATGTTAAATTGTTCATACAGGCAGGCAGACACATGTTTAAACTAGTTGGCAGGCGAAGGTTATCTTTGCAGCAGGAGTAGGAGTGTGTCTGGGGTAGTGTGGTAGAAAACATTCTCCCAGCGACTGTTCGTTGTATGAACTTTGAAGGGGTGTTCACATATGTGGGTGGTGATGCCTGCCCTGCCCAAAATTTTATGCATTTGTTCTCTGTTAATTTTAATCCACAGATCCCGGCTCCTCTCTTGCCCCGAGATAAATTCTGCTCTCCCATTCTTCTACCATATAATCACAATTCCATCCAAACAGCCCGTCTTGCTGTAGATGTGAAAATGTCCTAATGTTATAGAACTGGCCATGTAGTGAGGTCACAAAGCCAAGTCACAAGAGAAAGTACTATTTTCCATTTAATTGATTTATTTTGTGATATTATACCATCGGTGAGATTTGACTATAGGCAGTCCTTGACTTAAAACAGTTCATTTAGTGACCGTTCGAAGCTACGTTGCTGAAAAAAGTGACTTATGACCGTTTCTCACACTTATGACCGCTGCAGCATCACCATGGTCAGGTGATGTACATTCGGAAATTTGACAACTGGTTCACATTTATGACGGTCGCCGTGTTCCCCCCCCAGGGTCATGTGATCACCTTTTGCGACCTTCTGACAAGCAAAGTCAAAGTGAAGGCAGATTCACTTAACAACCAATTTAACAGCTGCAGTGATTCACTTAACCAACATGTCAAGAAAAGTCATAAAATGAGGCAAAACTCACTTAATAAATTTCTCACTTAGCAACATAAATTCTTGGCTCAATTGTGATCGTAAGTTGAGGAGTACCTGTATAATGTTGCAAAGCTAATTCAGATTGAGGGTAGGAGAGTTGAATAAATCCTTTTCCTCACTGCCTATTGCCCCTTGAAAAATTGCCATAAGAGGAAATATATTACACGAAAAGGGAAAATGTTCAGGGGTGGGATTCAGCCACTTCTGACCGGTTCGGGCGAACCGGTAGTTATGGCCAGTGGCTGGGCCCACCCACCTGACCCGTAACTATCCCGTTTTATACAATTGTTGTGTTTTTGACACAGTGCGCATGTGTGCAAGGCTCGTGCGAGAGTGAAGCTATCCCGTTCTATACAATCGTCATGTTTTTGACGCAGCACGCATGTGTGCAAGGCGAGCGTGAGCATAGCAAATGTGTGTTCACGCGAGCTCACATTTTTGATTCTGGGCAAACCGGTTGTTAAATTATGTGAAGTCCACGTTCTGGAAATGTTCCTTAATTGTGCATTACCTGGATGGCTCAGCATTTCATACTTTTTAATATCTGTAAAGTATCCCCGAGCCCTCATTCAATAACTGCCAGTAAGAAAATACAGAATCAAATTAGAATTGGAATCCAGCTTGACAAAAAACTGCTCATACTTTCTGTGGTGATCCTAATTCTAGTGATTACCTATACATATTTCATAAATAACACTGAGCTTTTGATCAGCTTCTATTGTCTAGGCCTCTGACCTACCTGTCAGATTGCACATTTTTTTTAACTTTCAGGAATGCTTCAACATGTAGTATCCCCAGAAAACAAGACAGGCTTGGTTGATTCAAAGCTTCAACATATCTAGACCAGTTAGTAATTTCTCATAGCAATCGGCCATGTGCCTCTTGGAAGTTACAAGCAGGCCAAAGAAGCAATATGGGCCTCTCTTGGTCTCAGTCTCAGCACTATTTGCTGAGCCTCTGAGTTAGAATTAAAATACACCCATTGTGGCCTGCTTAAAAAGTGGACAATTTTGCTGTATACTTCCTGTAGTATAGTAACAGAACCACCTGTCTTGGGAAAGCTCACTATCCAAGAATTGCATATGTTTTTCTGGCTTCTGAACACCCACATAATGTTCCTGACATTGGGTGGCAAACACACTAATTTTCAGCAGAGAGACTTCCTGGTTTTTTTCCCTCCCTGCTAAATTAAATGGCAGGGCTTAGAATATTTATTTGGTTCCCTAATCTCTCCCCCAATAAAAATATTGAAGTTTCCAATCTTGCTCACGTGACAGAAATTGCTACTTACCATGCTACTATGGCCCTCAGGACTTGGGAAAATGTAAAAATATGGTCCCCAGAAAGCTCCCGACCCAAAAAGGTTGACTAGTGGATTGCAACCAGGACGCAGAACCGAGGTGGGTTTTAGCAGGTTCTGTCCAGTTCTGGAGAAACTGTAGCAGAAATTTTGAGTAGTTCAGAGAACTGGTAAATACCACCTCTGACTGGCTCCGCCCCATCTATTGTCTGCCTCCCAAGTCCCAGCTGATCGGGAGGAAATGGGGATTTTGCAGTAACCTTCCCCTGGAATGGGGAGGGAATGGAGATTTTACAGTATCCTTCCCCTGGAGTGGGGTGGGAATGGAGATTTTTTTTAAAAAAAAAATTTGATTTATATGCCGCCCTTCTCCGGAGACTCAGGGCGGCTTACAATGCGTTAAGCAATAGCCTTCATTCTTTTGTATATTTTATACAAAGTCAGCTTATTGCCCCCACAAACTGGGTCCTCATTTCACCTACCTTAGAAAGGATGGAAGGCTGAGTCAACCTTGAGCCTTGGAGAGATTCGAACCAGCAGAAATTGCAGGCAGCTGTGTTAATAACAGGGTGCATTAAACCACTGTACCATCAAGGCTCTTTTACAGATTTTACAGTATCCTTCCCCTGCCATGCTCACCAAGCCACACCCACCAAGCCATGCCATGCCCACAAAGCCACGCCCAGAGAACCGGTAGTAAAATAATTTGAATCCCACCACTGACGCAGAAGCATCAAGGTCTCGCTCCTGCCATTTGTAAACCATAAAACTTAATCGTTTCATATGTTGTCTTGATACAACCATAATAGCTTGTTCTACAAACCATGATTAAAGCAAACCATAGTATCATTGGTTGCAACCTTATGCTTGGTACATTCAGGATCCCTACAGTATTTGTACAACAAGCAATGGATGAAGGGAAGTATTGACTTGGAGGAAAAACAGATGGATAAAACGGGAAGGTGTAAAGGCGTATTGCCGTCTTCTGTTTTACTGTGAAATCTCTAGGTTCCATCTTGGCAAATCCATCAGGTCCCCCGTTTTGCCTCCTCAAACTTTCCCTTTCAAAATCTAAACCTTGCCTTCCCACCTGCTCCCTGATCTACCCAACTCTTCGGGTTTCCCAGAAGAAATGGACTTCTCCTTCAAATTCATTCAACAGGGAGTGAGCCCTGTTGGGTATTTTGGGCCTTGCTGCCAGAAAGTGAAATAATCTGTCCTCATTAGAAAACTATGTCCTGTTACAAATGTGTCTGGCTCTACCCACCCCTTTGCCTGCCATCTAAATCTGAAGAGGGAGCTGTCCCTGGAAACCAGCTTCTGCAGTTGATCTACCCCCCCCCCATTCTTTAAAGACCTCTTGACCATTTCCCTCTTAGTGCTCACTTTATTTCTGAGACACCCCCCCGCCCCCCACACAACTACCATGCAACTAGTATTCCTATGCAAGAGAAAGAAACTTGCTGCAATGGAGAGCTGAGCTTTGCTGGAAGGAAAAAGCTTTCTTCAGAAGAAATCTTTAATTCTAGGATGTGCACCCAGATCCTGGCCAAATGGGACGGGCCACAAATCTGTCACAGGCAAACAGCAATATATTAAGAAGAATATTTTTGCTTTATAAGGGTAGAGTCTGACAGAGAAAAATGTTTGCTTTGCTGACCTTCATCACTTTCTTATTTTCATTCTATTTCTTCTTTTCATGCCATTCATGGAAATGGAAATTTTAAAAGGGGAAATTTAAAAAGTCTGTTCCTGAGCAGCATCATTAAGATTTCAAGATTTTACAGAAATGGGGAACTGTGCCTTTTCTCATCAGGGACAAGACGGAACATGTTAGTTAAGAGACACGGTCCTTATAGTATGATGTGAAGGATAACGTAGGGGAGAAAAGCCTCAGATTGTTTTCAGAACAGAGTGATAACTCCATCTGCAGAAGTGCCAGCACTGCTGATTCATTTTCCTTCCTCTAGAAACGAATGGGGGGGTTGCGAAGGATTTCAAGTGTTTAGTGTTAATTGCGACAAGTTGTCATACTCAACTTGAGTTCAATCAAGCCATGATGAAGCCTCATCCCAAGCGATCTGCTCATTGAAGGTATATGTGAGTGTGTGCTGGGGAAACTATTCCTCTTTGTGAATCATAGGGTTTTGCAAACCATTTGGAGAGACGGATGTTTCACTTGTGAGCAAATCTCTGTATTGGCTGCTTGAAAGTTTTGCTATTTTTACTATTGGGCTGTCCCAAATTTTCTTGGAAGCAGCCTAGAAAAGTTCTTTGAATTTTTTTTTTTTTAAATGACGTGAGGTTGCCACCAGTGCCTGAAAGGTCAGCTGTGAGCTTGATCTGTTTAGATCAGGGGTGAAATGCTCCCGGTTTGGACCAGATCGCCCGATCCGGTAGCGATGGAGGTGGGTGGTTCGGAGAACCGATAGCAAAAATCCTTACCCCACCCACGCCCAGCTGAGTCGCACAATCATCAGAGGCTTTTTTTTTACTTTTAAAAGCATTTTTTCTACAACCTCTTCAGCCGAAAAAATGCTTTTAAAAGCATTTTTAAAAGCATTTTTAAAAATGCTTTTAAAATCAAAGGCTTTTAAAAGAAAAAAACCCTTTTTTTCTTTTAAATGCCTCTGACAATCCAAGCTGAGTTGCCTGACCGGCAGAGACTTCTTAAAAAACCTCTGCCGATCAGGCAACTCAGCTTGGATCATCAGATGCATTTAAAAGAAAAAAAACCCTCTTTTCTTTTAAATGCCTCTGACAATCCCAGCTGAGTTGCTTGATCAGCAGAGGCTTTTTAAAAAATCATTGTGTACTTAGACTCAGAAGAGTGCACAGTAGCCAGCTATCCCCACTACTGTTAACTGTAGTTTCTGTAGTAGATTTCATGACCCTAAAAGATAGCCTCTATTGTCAATTGTCCCACTGCCATCAAATGTTTTTGAGGAAGTAGACTGATAAGAAAAAAAATTGGTAAGACAAGAATTTTTTGCTAGCAAATACAAGGAGCTGTCTGATGTGTTAAGAGAAAGATTGTATTTATGCCATCATTCTATGCAAGTCATGATTCCATAGCAGTAGAAAAAAAGTCTTTCATTTGGAAACTTCAGATTTCTTCTTGAAAAACTTAGATTTCATTTCATTTCAGGTTCTTCTTCTTCTTTTTTTTTTTTTAAAAAAAGAAAAATATTAGCCCTGATGTTTGAGGAAAAGAACTGATGGAAGTGAGGGATACAGAGTGGACACTCAGTGATTCAGTGCTGCCTTCTCTAACTTTAAGACAGTGACATTAAACATGCATCCTTACAACTAGTCCTTGACTTATGACCAGTCACTTGAAGTTATGACCAACCTGAAAAAGGGACTTATGACCCAGATTCAAAATTGTGACAGTTGGGCCTCATCCGCGGTGACATGACTGAGTTTCAGGTACATGGCAACATGGCCAGACTTATGGCCATTTGCAGTTTCTTGTTACGTTTTACAATGGTTTTGCTGAAAACTGGCACTTTTTGCAAAACCACGCTCATAGCAAACCATGGTTTTGCTTCACAACCCTGATGATTCCTCTGTATGGCCATAGTGACATATGACCGTGACAGGCAGGCTTCGTTGTGAATGTATGTCGAGAACTAGCACCACTCGTTAAATTATTTGTACCAGTCATTAAGGCAAGACTGATTAAAGAACATGTTCCTCTTGGCTTAATCCAGTCCATAGGCTGATCTACAAGTTTTGTCAATTCTATTCTTAATGCCTGAATAGCTTGGGACCTTTTTCTCTGCACGGGCAGCAAACAAATCTGCCAGAACCTCATCTTTTTCAATGGAGTGTTTCACTTGATGGTTTGTTTTTTTGGTTTTTTTTTACTATGAAATCATTCCAAAATCCTGTACTCGGTTGTTAGTTTCAATGAATTGACTGTTGTCTGGCTTTAGAGCAGATTCAAAACTCATTTCCAAATTTTCAATCAAATGGATTCAAAACCAGGGGTCATGTCTGCAGTGAGATAAAAGGTGCCCAGTATTTTAGGAAGGGAATTCTGTACACACACCCCATCCTTTATCACACACCCCTATCATTTATCAACATTTTTGGCATGGCAAGGCTGATCCTTTAATTGCTTTTAAATACGTTTCAACCTATGTCGACAGTGGAACAAGGTAGTAGATGTTGAAATTATTGTGAAGCCTGAATGTAATGTACAGCAGTACATTGTTTTAGTTTTGTTGTGTGCCTCCCAGAGTCATCTGCTTGTTGGATGGCTATATAAATTGGGTAAATAAATAAAATAGGTCGATATCCCAGGGAGAAATGTTTACAGTTTTCACTGACATATTACATTATCTCCCCAATCCTGATCCTGTGAGTTCGCTTTGAGAAGTGTTTGTAAGCCATGATCCTTGAAGAGCAATAATGCACATTTTATTCATCTTTTCATCACCCATCCCACTAGTTCTTTCATCAGCATGATTACATTGGGGCTCTAACAGAAGAGAAACTCTTATATGGCACACTTTCTACTGAAAATCCATTACTACAATGAAGAAAAAGAGACATAGTGTTTTTTGTTTGGTAGCAATAAGAGCCTTTCTCTGGAAGCATCATTGTCTGAATTCCCCATAAAATTCTAGGAAGGGAACCACTTGATTGCTTGATCAACAGCTTGTCTGAAAGCATCCCCAGAATAGCGGCTCCACATGAAAGGAGAGCGAGCGTGTCAATATTTTGGAAATGAAAGGGATCCAATGGAAGAGGTAAGAGAGAATAATGGTACCCATGTAAGCGAACAGATTCCAGCAGAGGAAGCAGAATATGTTATATTTGGGGCACTTGGCATGTGTCACCTTCCTGAAGAATAAGAATATTGTGCGTAAGGTAGTAAATTATTACTTACACACTTCTACATGAGAACATGTCTGAATTGTGAATCAACAACAATGATTCTTTTTTTTCTAGCCTTTTTGAAATTGAATCTGTAAAGCAGAGTGTCAAAAGATAACCAGGGATACTTCTTGCCACTTCCAGGTAGTCTTCAGGCTGGATCTTGCAGCTGCAAAGGGTAGCAGCCAGATGTGCTAGACCCTGGCTCTTTGACAGAAAATCTACACACGCAGACAGGATTTAGGGTGTGGCATGTGTGGGCGTGCAGCTATTCTCACTAAAGTGCTTGGACAGGAGAAAATCTGTCTGGATGTTCAGTTCCTGGCATCTCCTGTTATTCTGGTCTTCTTATGTTCTGTAATTGTCCTATTTGTGGGCAAATGGTAGTTAAACCTTCTCCTTCAGCCATTTCTCACTTGCCCTGAACAGTGGCACAAATATCAGCCTTCAGTGATTCTTTAAATAATGTTTTTCTTATCTTGTTACAATTTTGCCAAGATAGTGGCACTTGGGTGACTCCTGAGTTTGGGCTCAGTCCAGCTCCTTCTGGGTCAATTTATTTGTTTATTTCTTAGATTTATATCATGTCTTTCGTTTGGGAGCTTGAAATTGCATCCATATCCCTCTTAATTTTCCCCTCAAGACAGTGGTGAAATCCAAATTTTTTTACTACCGGTTCTGTGAGCATGGCTTGGTGGGCATGACAGGGGAAGGATACTGCAAAATCCTCGTTCCCTCACCACTCCAGAACCTGTCAGAACCTGCTGGATTTCACCCCTGCCTCAACAGCCCTATGGGGTAGGTTGGGCTGAAGAGAGTAACTAGCCAAAGCCATCCTCACAGTAGACTTTGAGGCACAGATGAACCTCAATAGCAGCTGACTGGCATGATTGGATTGGATTGAATGATGAAGTAGAGACAGATGGCTCATCATCTCTGCCAGATGTTCATGTTACTTTTGAACATCCAACTAGAAGTCTCAGCTGATTGAACCCAGATTCAAGACTGTCTTGGAATAGCCCTTAGTTTGCTCTTCGCTCCTCTGGAACATGGATTGAGTTTATTTGGGAATAGCACTAAACTTGCATCCCAAAGGAGTCCAGCTACTATCTGTATCAGTTTACAGACCCCTTTGAATGTGCCTATACGAAGCACTTCTGCAAAACCAGATGAATTTTGAAAGAATGCTAAATACTGATCTTGCTAACTGCCAAAGATTGCTTCCTCTTCAATCCCACCAGTATCCACTGACTGATATTTTCCTTCCATGGTAACATGCGGGGGTGAGAGGAAGGGAGAGATAAAGGCAAGATAATTCTACCAATCCCTGTTCTTAATCCACCCTCCGTCATAACAAGGAGAGCATCCTCTGCAGCAGGGATGAAATCTAGCAGGTTCTGACAGGTTCTGGAGAACCGGTAGTGGAAATTTTGAGCAGTTCGGAGTACCAATAGCGGAAATTTTGAGTAGTTCGGAGAACCGGTAGTGGAAATTTTGAGCAGTTCGGAGTACCAATAGCGGAAATTTTGAGTAGTTCGGAGAACCGGTAGCGGAAATTTTGAGTAGTTTGGAGAACCGATAGTGGAAATTTTGAGTAGTTCAGAGAACCGGCAAATACCACCTCTGGCTGGCCCCAGAGGAGGGTGGGAATGGGGATTTTGCAGTATCCTGCCATGCCCACCAAGCCACGCCCACCAAGTCAAACCACGCCCACAGAACGGTAGTAAAAAAAATTGGATTTCACCACTGCTTTACAGTCTCATTGTTGAGCCAGGATAGGAATTGCCTCTTGGGCAGCAAATTTTATGCCAGTATATGTTCTGCTGACCTGAGGATTGGTAGAGAGCCCTTTCTTGTCAGTGAAGAAAATCTCACAGCAATTGCTGTCAAGGGGAGGATTTAGAGTCTGAATGCACATTTCCCATTAATTATGGGCTGCAGAGAGAAAAACAGCAAGAGAAAGTAGAAAAAAATTCTCCCCTCACCAATGTAATCCATTGTAGGCCCAACTTTTTCTCCAATAGTTTTAATCTGTTGGATCTTAGCCCGGATAATATAGCCTGCTGCTTTTCAGATGACATTCAGGTTGCTTTTTATGTGGCAGAATAGCAGACATAACCACACAGAATCTTCTCTTTGGCATATTGAACAGCCTGGCATCTCTTACCATTTATTTTCTTTAGCTTGTCAGCCATTTTTGTGGCCCCATTGAATTCTTTTCATCGTGTTTTTCTGAAAACTAGAATAAATGGCTCATTAACAAAATCACCCTCCCTCCCTCCCTCCCTCCCTCCAGGAGACTGATTGGCTGCAGCCTTTCTCAATTTGGTGCCTTCCAGATGTGTTTGGAATATGACACTTGGAATTTCAGCCAGTAAGGCCATTGGCAGGAACTGGCTGGGAATTACATGGATTGCAGCCAAGCACACTTGGTTTAATGCATTTTAGAGAAAGATTGCGGGGGGGGCTTCAGCTTGATAACTGCAGCACCCACTGTATGGGGCTGCTTTTGATGACCACTAAGAAATTTTAATTAGTCCAGAATATAACAGGGCAAGAAATTATGAGCATGTCTCTGTATGCCTTTGTAATAACTACTTCATGAGCTGCACAGGTTGCCAGTTTGTTTCTGGGTCAAACTGGTGGGTTGCCCCTGGTTCACACTGGTTCTACAGAACCGGTAGTAAAACCGGCAGGAGGCTCCGCCCACCGACCCCGACGTCATCAAAACGCTTCTGCGCATGTGCAGAAGAGCGCACACGCGGCCCCACTGCGAACCAGTAGTAAAGATAAGTAGAACCCACCCCTGTTCTGGATGAAATTAAAGTGCTGCTTGTTACCTATAAAGCCCTACATATCATGGGCCCTGTTTCGTGAGGGACTACCTGTGTCCTTTAACAACATTTATTTTCCAAAGCACCAGAAATCAGGACAAGAAACAATGGATGGAAACTAATCAAGGAGAGAAGCAACCTGGAATTAAGGAGAAACTTCCTAACAGTGAGAACAATTAACCAGTGGAACAGCTTGCCTTCAGAAGTTGTAGGTGCTTCATCACTGGACATTTTTAAGAAGAGACTGGACAGTCACTTGTCTGAAATGGTATAGGATCACCTGCTTGATCCTATACCATATAGTATAATATAGTAACTGGTATCCTATACCACATAGGATACCAGTTGGACTAGAAGACCTCCAAGGTTCCTTCTAACTCTGTTAATTCAGTCAACTAGATGCTGCAAGATTTGCAATTGCATGCTCCTAGCTCTTTCAGTTAAGCAACAGCATCTATTAGGACCCCAAAAGTTAATTTTCTCTGTACAGCACCTATCCACTGAAACAAGGCTGCCCCTGAGATCTGGATTCTCCCAGTCTTTACTCTGTTGTGGTTTAGGAGAGGTGTTGAAAACCTGGCTCTTCGCACAGGCCTTTTTTGAGCGAGAATGAGATCCATCATTCCATTCCATCTGATCTTTCATGCCTGTCATCTTTTATTTTTTATGTCTTACTGTATTGATTTTATTTTGATTTCTTTATAGGTTGTTTTGAGCTGCTCAAAGTTATTGAGAATCAGCTAGCCTAGTTTAAATAATAATTAAAATGATAATGATGATGATGATGATGATGATGATGATGATGATGTCTTAATGGTGCATCAGGGAGAGTCAAAGAACATGCACAGTTTATCAAGGCCATCATCTGAAGTTATGTTTATCGTAGATCATATTTCCCAGCCTTAGCAACTGTAAGATGTCTGGACTTCATCTCTCAGAATGCTGGCTGGGGAATTCTGGGAATTGAAGTCCAGACATCTTACAGTTACTAAGGTTGGGAAACACTGCCCTAGATACTCTAGTTTTTGGCAGCAAAATATGGCCAAACTGGCCAGAGACAATATTGATTGTGGTCCCCCACATCAGGACAGTCCTCTTAAAAGAAGAGAAGGCATATATCTTAGCGTGTGATAAACTGCAGGGTGGTTTTTTTGGCTCTGAAATGTATTTGAATATAAGTATATATTCAATATTTTTTGGCTCTTTCTTGAATTGATTTTTCACATGTTCTTGTTCATTTGTTGTTTAACTACCAGACAGTTCAGAGAGGGCAGAGATGGTCATGTTTTGCCAATGTGAATTAGTTCTACCATCCATGAATCAGAGGTCTAAAAAAAGCCAACGAAAAGCTTGAGAGATGGAGCTATGGATGGCGGAAAAGTCCTCTGATGAGAAAGAGAGAGTGAGGTAAATCAAACCTTCATAACCAACCATGGTGATTCTTGGAGCCCTAATACCTGAGCTGTGAGGTTCCTTCGATCACATTCTGTAGGTCAAGAGAATATGGGATAGGGATCAGATGCCTGTCAGGCGTCCTGCTGCCAGGCTGATGATGTAAACAATGAATGCCCTTTTTGTTCAAGCAGCGTTTTCCCTCCGGCACTGCGGGCTGGTGGAAAAGCAGTCCATGATGTTCATCGTTTGTCCTGGTGGGTTCAATGTGGGCTCCCTTTGTATCGCTGTTGCTTGCCCTTAACCTTTTGCTCGAAAGGAGGAGAAGTGGTCAGAGAGAGAGAGAGAAGGGTGGAAGGGAGGGAATGGAGAAGAGGCTGCACAGACTCCACATCCATTTGTCCTTTATAAAAAGAGGCAGCAGCTGAAAAAAGAAACTACAAGGTACAGAACCCAAGAAGATGGTTAGGCCTTGAAGGCTATTGTCCTCCAACTCCTTCTTCCAGATGTGTGTTCTGGTAGCTCTGTGCAAAATCAAGGATGGTGCTGTGATTCCCTGGTTGGGGTTAAACACAGTTGGAGCATTCTGGGCCTGTACAGTTAGAAACAAATAGAAGGAAAACTTCCTGAAGGAAATTAAAGTTTTGTGGGTTTTTTTTTTTTTTAATGAACTGGTTCTGGTTCTGGCTGCTCATTTTCATAAAAAGCAACTTTATTTTCCTAAAAAAGCAAGTTCTCTTCCTCAGAGGTGGGCTTCAAATACTGTAGCAACCGGTTTGCCCAGCACCGGAAATGTGAGCACGTGCACATGCTTGTGATGTCAAATAACATGGCAATTCGCTCATGTGTGCATGTGTGCGGTGTCAAAAACACCGCGATATAGGACGGGATCAGTGGTGGATTTCAAAATTTTTTACTACCGGTTCTGTGGGTGTGGCTTGGTGGGCATGGCATGGCATGGCTTGGTGGGCATGGCAGGGGAAGGATACTGCAAAATCCCCATTTCCTCCCGATCAGCTGGGACTTGGGAGGCAGAGAATAGATGGAGGGTGGGGCCGGTCAGAATTTTTACTACCGGTTCTCCGAACGACTCAAAATTTCTGCTACTGGTTCTCCAAAACTGGTCAGAACCTGCTGAAACCCACCTCTGGATGGGATTATGTCCAGTTTGCCATTACCGGTTCGCCTGAATTGGTCTGAACTGGCTGAACACCACCTCTGCTCTTCCTCCTACATATCCTTTATTTTTTCCCCTTCTCTTCTGGTGGAACTAGGCTTTTTCTACAACCCTATAGACATAAGGAATACACTTGCCATTCAGTAGGAGTGATACTGCAGTCTGCACATTTCAAAATTATTTTTTAAAACTATATTATCCTTAATACGGGATAAGTACTGGGTCATGTGAACGCTTGTTTTCCATCCTTTTCAGAGAGGAATAATAGGGATGGGGTTGTTGTTGTTTTTAAAAGAAAAGAACCTACACACTAAGAATAGGACAAAGCAAGGCTTAGGTGAAATTACATTTTCCTTTATTAAAAGCGTGGTTTCTGCCTCAGAGTGTTTTATTGTGAAGGTGCCTAACTTATATTTCTTGGCAGCCTTGAAACCACAATCAGATGAGTGGAGATGTGCTACGGTCCTTTGTTAATGAAAGAAAAGGACTTTGTATGTTCTCAGAGATGCTTTCTCATTGATATCATGCCACTTGGAGAACCGGTTCGGTGACATCATATCATCACCACTACCGGCTCGGCCGAACCGGACGGAACCGGGAGGAACCCACCACTGGTACTTAGTGCTCTCTGAGCCTGCTTGTTTTCTTGCCCTAACTAGGTAACATCATCAGTGCTAGTAAGGAGTGCTGTTGGATGTCAGTTTATATTCTGGTGTCTTGCCTGTCTGTATGGGTGGGGGCGGTCTTAGGGATTCTTTGGTTGGGCTGTAACAGGAGTGAAATCCAGCAGGTTCTGACAGGTTCTGGAGAACTGGTAGCAGAAATTTTGAGCAGTTCGGAGAACTAGTAGCGGAAATTTTGAGTAGTTCGGAGAACCGGCAAATACCACGTCTGGCTGGCCCCAGAGTGAGGTGGGAATGGAGATTTTGCAGTATCCTTCCCCTACCACGCCCACAAAGCCACACCACACCATGTCCACCAAGCCACGCTTAGAGAACCGGTAGTTAAAAAAATTGGATTTCATCACTGGGCTGGATACGGATGGCTCTTTGGCAATTTCTTGATTGGGGTATTGCTTACTTGATTGTTGGCCTGAAGTTGACCTTGGAGTTAATCTATGCTCATCCTAGTGGTGATTACTGGTGGAGAGATGCTGGAGTCTTTTTCTCTTTTGGGCTGGTTGGTTCATTGTCTCTCTTTTGTTGGATTCCTTCTGCTTTCCCTGAGAGGATGAGATGCCTTTCATCCATGGGAACCTTGCCTGTATCAGTACAAAATGAAAATATTGCACAGCAATTGTGGAGTGGGAAGTGAGGATAAGGGATGGGAGGTAGGGGGTGGGTGGGTGGGGGAAACACCAGATTGGCATAGTTTATGCTGCCAAGCAGAGCAGGGTGTGAGCACCTCGAACCAGGGACTCTGTGTGTGTTGGAGGAAGAGTGTTTGGTTACCCAGCGTGTGGGGAGAGATGTGCTGTGTATCTAACTCAAAGGTCCACACGTGTATGTAAAGGATAGGAACTATGTATAAAAGTTGATTGTTAAAACAGGACTTTGCTTTCCCATCTTTAGCACGCTAACCTAATGGGAGAGGCAGGCATTTGGGGCTGGCTAATGGGAGCGACTCGACTGGTTGAGATAATGGAAGAAGTGAGTTAGGAACCTGGCTGAAGTCTCATATCCATTCAGACTTTTATTTAGTGTTTTCTTCAGTTGGGGAGAATCCTGTTTTCTATCCCTTCTTTCCAGGTTCAGAAGATTTGAGAATCTTTAAGAAATTACCAATCTGTAGTTTCTACCAAACTGTCAATCCTCTATTTACAACAATTCGCTCAGTGACTGTTCAGAGCAGTGGTGGAATTCAATTTTGTTTACTATCGGTTCTGTGGGCATGGCTTGGTGGGCGTGGTGTGGCTTGGTGGGTGTGGCAGGGAAAGGATACTGCAAAAGCTCCATTCCCACCCCACTCCAGGTGAAGGATACTGCAAAATCCCGATTCCCTCTCCACTCCTGGGGTAAGGCTATTGCAAAATCTTATTTGTACCCCACTCTGGTATTTGCCGATTCTCCGAACTACTCAAAATTCCGCTATCGGTTCTCCGGAACCTGTCAAAACCTGCTGAATTTCACCTCTGGTTCAGAGTTAACAACGGGACTGAAAAAGTGACATGCCCATTTTTCACACTTATGGCCATTGCAGCAATCCCAGGGTCCCATGACCAAAATTTGGACTGTTGGTGACTGGCATGTATTTATGAGGGTTGCAGTGTCTCGGGGTCATGAGATTATGCAACCTTCTGACAAGCCAAGTCAATGGGGAAGCCAGATTCTCTTAACAACTGTGTTACTAATTTAAAAACTGCAGTGATTCGCTGAACAACTGTGGCAAGAAAGGTCGTAAAATGGGGCAAAGCTCACTTAGCAACTGTCCTGCTTAGCAATAGAAATTTTAGGCTGAATTATGGAGCTAAGTTGAGGAATATCAGTATCGAGACACCCCTTATTCAATAGCTATTGCATATATATATATATATATATATATATATATATATATATATATATATATATATATATATATATATATATATGTCTTTTTCTGTTTTTCGTAGGCTTTTATGTGCATATTCTTTCTAGCCAGGTTTTACCTACGTAAGCTAGGTTGTTCTGCAGCTCTGACTGTGTGAAATCTCATTCACCAACCTCAGAGCTCCTCCTCTGCTGTTTGCAGTTTGTCAGCAGAGGAGGAGCTCTGAGGTTGGTGAATGAGATTTCACACAGTCAGAGCTGCAGAACAACCTAGCTTACGTAGGTAAAACCTGGCTAGAAAGAATATGCATATATATATATATATATATATATATATATATATATATGTAAAAAGTTAAAATCTTGGGTGTTTTACATACACACACCCGTGAAAACTTAAGAAGACACACACACATGCGCGCACACACACACACACACACACATATATATATATATATATATATATATATATATATATATATATATATAAAGCTGATGAAGGGAGGAGAACTTGTGGCTCAGAAAGTTAATTCAACTGCCTAACATGCAGGAAGCCCAAGTTCGAGAAGTTCAAAGAAAATGTTATTTGAGAAGCCATAAGGGATTGATTCTCATATAACATTAGTGGGGAGGTTCACACGTTGTGTTAAACCGGAGCAATTACAGTTTTGGCTTACAGTATGCAAAGTTGGCCAATCAGTGGCATTCTGGCTTGCAGCCCTCCTTGAATTTCGGAGTAAAAAAACATAATTTAACTTGGCTTTTTATACTTGTCAATATATTGCATGATAATTGATGCCCACTCTGAGTCCCTGCTGTTGTGTCCTTGTTGCGTAACTTTTCTATCCTTTTCTACTTGTACTACTTGGTCCCACCAAGGACACTCACTTGGGGACTGTTCAGGTGGAGCCAGAGCAACTGCCATGAAGAGCCTTGTTTGAGAGCTGCGTTCTCCCCTAGTGGGGATGGGTGGCTTCTCAATCTAGCCTGGGCACCAGTGGTGGGATTCAAGATTTTTTACTACCAGTTCTGTGGGTGTGGCTTGGTGGGAGTGACATGGCATAGCTTGGTGGGCGTGGCTTGGTGGGCATGGCAGGGGAAGGATACTGTAAAATCTCCATTCCCTCCCCAATCCAGGGGAAGGATACTGCAAAATTCCCATTTCCTCCTGATCAGCTGGGACTTGGGAGGCAAAAAATAGATGGGGGTGGGGTCAGTCAGAGGTGGTATTTACCGGTTCTCTAAACTACTCAAAATTTCCACTACCGTTTCTCCAGAATTGGTCAGAACCTGCTGAAACCCACCTCTGCTGGGCACCATCATTGAAGGAGTTTTCAAAAGGAAGCAATGTGAAGAATGGCATCTGGGGTCACCCTGGGTAGGTTTGGTGGCTGTAGGTGTGACCATGGGGTGGTTGCCTTTTCATTTCAATCCTTCTATTAGAACAAAGTAATTGTTGAGAGGGCACTTTACAAAGTGTAAGAGAACAGATCTCTGACCTAAAGAGGCAACAATGAAAGAATCACTGGGGAGACAACAAAGGGGATGAACACATGGCAGGAGGTGGTGGTGGTGGTGGTGAAGGAGGAGGAGGAGGAGGAGGAAGAAGAAGAAAAAGACGAAGAAGAAAAAGAGGAGGAGGAGGAGGAGGAGGAGGAAGAGGAAGAAGAAGAAGAAGAAGAAGAAGAAGAAGAAGAAGAAGAAGAAGAAGAAGAAGAAGAAGAAGAAGAAGAAGAAGAGGAGGAGGAGGAGGAGGAGGAGGAGGAGGAGGAGGAGGAGGAGGAGGAGGAGGAGGAGGAAGAAAGAGGGGGGAAGGAAGGAGGAAGAAGGAATTGGGCAAATTGATCCAAAAGCCTAAAATGTATTGGTTGGAGCAAAAGAGTCATGGCCAAGGCTACATGAGAAAGTGGTTTTAAAGAGCACCCTTATCTCCTGAGCATGGGTGGACAAAAGGATGGGAGAAAGCTTGAAAGAGCTGTCCAACTGAATTATGCAATGAAGACTCAAGGACTATATATGGCCCTTAAAGCCTTATATAGGCCATGCCTCCAAGCTCTTCTGAAACCTAATTTCCATACTGCAATTTTTAGTGCAAATGAGAAATTTATTGAATATTTATTAAATTTATATGCCACCCATCTCTCTACCCAAAGCAAGATCCATACCCGAGAAATATTTGTGAATGGTACTTAGCTAATTTAACTTCCACTAAGCTTAAATTAGGGTTTTGTCCACTTTTTTTTGTCCTGGCCCAAATTGGTGTGTCTCTCAAAGGATCAAGTTTGGTCCTGCTTATCCCACCCACCCACCCTAGTAGAACCATTCACCTTTTTATTCACTTTTGGTGTGGTTTTCCCATATTCTGGGTGACTGAGAGTGTGGTCAGTGTCTTCGTAAACTTCTGAAAATAGAAGCTTCTGGTGATATGGATAGTATTTACCCAGTTTGGGTGTGACATTGCATACAAAGAGCTGCGTTATTTTAAGGGTTGCCAACTTATTTATTGACCATGCTTCTGTGCTCATGGTGCGATTCATCCCAATAGAAATGGTAAAAATTAAATCAGATAATTTGTTGCTTTCCGAAAAGTTGAGCCTAGTGTATCTCTAAACTCAACTCTTCTAAGACCTGACCCAGTAGCCTACCCTAGCAACTTTTCACACTGGGGCTCAGTTTTAATATTGATACCCATCAGTCTCAGTCAACATGGTCAATGGTCAGGGATGATGAGATTATTATTATTATTATTGCTTTATTGATTGAGCAGGACATTAGGTTGATAACAGCTGTTCTAACCGACTGTCTCTTTGTACTGCTGTTTATTCTGTATGTGAAGATCTCCGCGTGGCCGTGAGAAAACTGTAAAGAGAGTTATATTTTAATGCATTGGGGTAATATGTTTTGTGGGATTGTGTTTGTGTGTGTGCTTCCCTGGGTGTAATATCCCGTACCACGCATGTGCTGAGCATGTATTGGATTGGGTGTGACTCTCTCCGAGCGACTGCTTGTCCTTGCTTATGTGCTGTGCCTCCCCATCTTGAATGGATTAGACATCGGTGACGCCAGCTGAGCCCAACCCGGCCCCACTTGGCTGGCTGGAGGAGGAGGGAGGATCAGGGGTGCAGTGCCTAAAGATTTTGCTGGCTTGCTTCCACTGCAAAAACATCAGCAGCTCCAGTTCTTTCAATGTCCCACAACGATTTATCCCTCTTGCTCAAGAGTGGTGCCCAGCTCTGCAGAGACAAGACAGGGCTGAAGCTGAGTGAATGGTGCCATTTCTCTCTGGCTTCTCTTCGGTGGCTTTCTCTGCATCTTTCAGCTTCTGTAGTAAAAGCAGGCCCCTCACTCCCAGGAGACAGGCAGCCGAACAGACTGAAGGCAAACCGTTCTGGAATTACCAATGTGGCTGTTTTAGATCAAGGTGCTTTACATTCTGTTTTGCCATTTGCATTTCTGTATCTTTCTTCCCCAAACTGAAGAAGGCTTGAAGAGGCCTTACACTACAGTCCCCATCCCCTGCCAGCACTGACATAATGCTTGCGGGTGATGGAAGTTGTAATACAAAATATCTGGAGATGTGCCTGATTGGAAAAGTCTACTTATCAGCCACTGCCTGTAAATCTGAGCTAGGCTAGCTGCTCAGTGCCAGAGGACCTGAAAGCTGATCCTAGTCTGGAGCAAGTAAAGTCAAATGAGATGCTGTGTTAATCACTGAAAGATTTGTGTTACTCACTGGTACTTAACAATAATAAACGGAAAGACCAATCAACTTTGCTTCTTCCTCTAAAGTTCATAGCTGCAACTGGAATAGGAGACTCTTTATAACACTCCTTTTTTCATGCGAGGAGGGGAAAAAACCAGATTCCCACCCCCACACCCTGTTTCTAGACACGTGCCTATAGGATAGAATTTATTTATTTACTTTATTTATTTATTCAATTTATATGCCGCCCCTCTCCGAAGACTCAGGGTGGCTCACAATACACTCAAAAAATCACTATAAAAATACTTAAAAATTAAAAACATTAAAAACATTAAAATCCATTCACACCATTCATGGCCGGATCTCGTCAGATCACAAAGCGAGATCAACGGCCCCAAGCCTGCCGGAAAAGCCAGGTCTTCACTGCTTTTCGGAAGGCCAATAGGGTGGGAATGGTCCGGACCTCAGGAGGTTCTAGAGAGCTGGGGCAGCCACAGAGAAGGCCCTCCCCCACGGGCCCACCAGCCGGCATTGTTTAGCTGACGGGACCCAGAGGCGGCCAACTGTGGGATCTTACCAGTCATTGGGAGTTATGCGGTAGAAGGTGGTCTCGAAGATAACCTGGCCCTGAGCCATGTAGGGCTTTAAAGGTAATAACCAACACCTTGAATTGTGACCGGAGACCAATAGGGAGCCAGTGCAGCTCGCGGAGAATTGGTGTAATGTGGGTGTACCTAGGTGCACCCACGACAGCTCTCGCGGCTGCGTTCTGGACCAACTGTAGTGTCCGAAAACTTTTCAAGGGTAGCCCTGAAGTGGTTCGGGAATGATGAGAGGCACAAGCAAGCAAGTGACAACAGCTCTTTAATATACAGTGAGACTTCAGCAAAACTCAGAGGCTGCAGTCCTCCTTATATACAATCCTGGAGAGACTGTCAGCCAATCAGAAACGTAGGCAGGTTTGAAACTCCCGCTTAAAAGTATCAATACATAACACCCCTCCCTTCCCAGAAGGCACTAACACTCAAAAATTAACATATGTACAAACAAAGTCTCGCAGGTGCTTAGGCTGAGTTCTCGCCCTAGTTGACCTGCGCAGTTCAGTGTTTGGTGAGGCGTCGAGCTGGTCGGAGGGACTCTTTGTCTCTCCCGGCTCCGCCAATGGAACCTCCTGGATTTTGTCCGGGGCGTGGTTATCCCCGGCTGGGAGTGGCGACTCGCTGGGGCGGCGCTGGAACCAGGGCTTGTCAGCTAAGTATTCTCGCGGCCCCGGGCTTGAGTTAGCTGTTTTGGAGAAGTGGTCATAGTTAGGCTCGGACATGTCTGCGTTGATGTTTGCCTCGCCAACCGCCCGTTTCCTCAGTTGGTCTATGTGGCGCTTCCAGAGTCTATCTACCCCCACGTCCACCGTGTATGATTTTGGGCCTGTTATCCCCACTATGGTTCCTGCGACCCACAGAGGACCGCTGGCATAATTGCGAGCGAACACTGGGGACCCGACCTGAAACTGCCTTAAGCCACAGGTCTCTCCCTTAAAGTTTTCGTGCGAATAGTTAGGGTGAAGCCTGTCCAACACACACCGGAGCTTTCTCCCCATGAGGAGCTCTGCTGGGCTTCTCCCTGTTGCCGTGCATGGTGATGCATGCTGAACCGCAAGGAATTGATCTATCCTGGCCTGCCAGTCCCCATTGTCTAATCTGGATAGTGCTTCCTTGGCTGTCCTGACAAATCGTTCAGCCAATCCGTTGGAAGCCGGGTGAAATGGGGCTGATAGGGCATGGCGGATTCCCAGGCCGGCCAAGTAACCTTCAAACAGGGTTGCTGTAAATTGGGGCCCATTGTCCGACACCAAGGTATCCGGCAGGCCGTGGGTGGCAAACAACTTTCTTAGGGCCTTGATAACCGCTTCGGCCGTTGTGGATGGCATTAATACAATTTCGAGCCATTTTGAAAAGGCATCCACTACTATTAAGAACGTTTGGCCATGGAACGGGCCGGCAAAATCAATGTGGATCCTCCCCCATGGGCCTTTTGGTTTCTCCCACTCTCGGATGGGTGCTACTGGGGGATCGGGGCGAGACTCCTGGCAGGGTCTGCACTTCCCCACCCACTCGGAAATGACCTGGTCCATGTTGGGCCACCAGACATAGCTGCGGGCTAAACACTTCATCCTGACGATGCCAGGGTGCCCCTCGTGCAATAACTCTAGAACTCTACCTCGTAGTTTTGTTGGAATTACCACTCTGTCACCCCACAGTAAGCACCCCCCTTGCATAAACAGTTCATTTCGTTTGTTGGCAAAACCTTGGTACTCCTCCCCGACCACCTTGTCCGGCCACCCTTTCAAAACCCAACCCATAACAGTCCGGATAACAGGGTCTCTATTTGATGCTTTCGCCACCTCGCCGGAGGAGATGGGCCCCAAAGTTAACGCGTCCAACAACAGGACGGAGGTTTCCGGTGTTGGGTTGTCCAGCAGGTCGGGAAGGGGGCAACGGCTAAGGGCATCCGCATGACCCAGGGTTCGCCCAGGCCGATGGACGAGCTGGTACGAGTATGCCGATAAGAAAATCGCCCATCTAGTTAATCGGGGGGAGAGGGCAGCGGGGGTTGGCCTGTCGCCTGCTAGCAGTCCTAGCAACGGCCTATGGTCAGTCACAAGTTCAAATTTTCGGCCATAGAGGTATTCGTGGAACTTCTTAACCCCCGCAATCGCAGCCAGAGCTTCTCTGTCCAATTGGCTATAGTTTCGTTCTGTGCTGGACAGAGTTCGGGAGTAGAAAGCAATGGGCGCCTCTAGGCCGTTCGGCAGTCTATGGCCTAGGACTGCACCAACTCCTACGGGGGAGGCGTCGCAAACTAAGACGAGCGGCAGCTCTGCATTGTACTGGATCAGGAAACTGTCCTCAGATAGGAGTTTTTTTACTGCCTCAAAAGCGGCCGCTTGCGGTTTCCCCCAGACCCATGGTACATTCTTTCCTAGGAGTTTGTGAAGGGGATCAGCGACCGTGGCCTTATCTCTTAAGAACATTGAGTAGAAATTGAGCAGTCCAAGGAAGGCTTGGAGCTCAGCTTTTGATTTGGGGGCTGGTGCGCTTTTGATGGCTCTCACCTTGCTTTCGGTAGGGTGGATGCCTGTGCCGTCCACCCTGTACCCCAGAAATTCTACCGAGGGGACCGCTATCCTGCACTTGTTCTTTTTAAGTCTTAGTCCCGCTTCTCTGAATCTGGACAGGACGTTCCGTACCCTGTCCCCTAGCTGGTGTTCGTCTTGGGCGCTGACTAAGACGTCATCGAAATATGGGACTACTCCCGGAAGTCCTTGCAACAGGCGCTCCATGGTGCTTTGGAATAAGCCGGGTGCGACGCTCACCCCAAATTGGAGCCTGGTGCATTTAAATGCACCCCTATGAGTCACGATCGTTTGCGCCTCTGCCGTGGCGTCGTCGACCGGTAACTGTTGGTAGGCTTGGGCCAGGTCTAATTTAGCAAAAATTTTTCCGGGGCCCAGGGAGTGTAGTAGATGGTGCACGATCGGCACCGGATAGGCGCTCGGCTGCAAAGCCTTGTTGATCGTGCACTTGTAGTCGGCGCAAATTCTGATTGAGCCGTCGGACTTAACTGGGGTGACTATGGGGGTCTCCCACTTGGCATGGTCAACGGGAACCAACACCCCTTGCTTAATCAGTTTGTCCAGTTCTGCATCGATCTTTGGTTTCAATGCGAACGGCACTCGTCTGGCCTTCAATCTTACTTGGGCTACGTTGGGGTCTAAGTTTAGTGAAATAGGGGTCCCCACATACTTGCCCAACGTGTCCCCGAAAACGTCCTGGAACTCGGTCAGGAGGCTGTCTTTCAGGGTTGACTTGGACATCAGGTGGACGCCGGTGAAGCCCATGCCAAGGGCTCGGAACCACCCCATGCCCAGGAGGCTCGGCAGCTGTTTCGTGACGATGGTCAGCGGCAGGTCTCTTTCGTAGTCTCCGTAGGTGACCCGGAACGTGCCCACGCCTTCGAGGGGGACTCGGTTCCCCTGGTAGTCAAGGATGCGCAGTCTCTGTCTGGAGAGTTGATCCTTCCGGAACGACGGCAGGAGGCTCTTCAGAGTTGTCCACGACATGATGGAGAGAGCTGATCCGGTGTCGATCTCCATCGAGCACGGTCTTCCGTTGATCTCGACCACCGTGCTGACTTTGTCCTCGACCGTTGTGCTGGCCTGGTCGATGTGTATGCTGCGGCCATCTCGCGGTTCAAATTCGCGCCGTTTTTTCGCGCCGCCTTCTCTCGTTGGCTGCTTCTGGCGCGCTGATTCCGGTTGGCTGCGGCGCTCACGTGGTTTGAGTCTTCTGGGCAGAATGGCTCTGCAGACTCGCGCCAAGTGCCCTTTCTTCTCGCAACGCCTGCAAATAGCCTCTCTGTATTTGCAGGACAGTCTATCATGGTGCCCGCCACAGCTGGGACAGCTTCGCCGGGGGCTGCCAGTGTCTTTTCTCCGGTGCTCTGTTTGGAAGACGTCCTCATCCGACTCGGACTCCGAGCTGGATCCGGCGTCTTCTCTGTGCACCGGGGCAGACTTGGGGCTGTCCTTGCTGGTCAGCGGACGCTGTAGCGTTTCAGCGGCCTTTGTGGAGGCTTCGTGAGCCCTGGCTTCGTCAAGGGCCCCGGCAAGCGTCAGATCAGGCTTGGCGAGCAGACGCCGTTGCAGCCTAATGTCCCGAACACCACAGATCAGCTGCTCAAGCAACGCATCATCCAAGTCTCTGTAGTCGCAATGAGTTGCGGCTTTTCTCAGGCTGGCCATGTACGCGCTGACCGGCTCTCCCTCTCGTTGGACGCGCTGCCTCAGTTGGTATCGCTGCACGAACTTGGAGGGGACGGGAGCGTAGTGAGCCCGGAGAGTTGCCATCAGGGTGTCCCATGAGACTGTTTGAACCGGCGTTGGCTCACACAGTGACTCGGCCATCTCAAACACGTCCGGTCCGCAGTGGCTTAGGAATAGGGCTCTCTTTCGATTAGCCGAGAGGCCCTGCATGTCGCTGGCTTCTAACGAGCATTCAAACCTCGTTAGGTACGAGACCCATTTTTCGCGGGTCGGATCAAAAGGCTTGGGCGGAACGTAGGCAGACATGTCCGGTATGTCTCCTGTGGTTCGCCTCGTCGCCTAGCTGAAGCTCGTGGTCTCACTGGTTGGCTTCTTGTAGCCTCTATCCCACCTTCGTCGCCAATGAAGTGGTTCGGGAATGATGAGAGGCACAAGCAAGCAAGTGACAACAGCTCTTTAATATACAGTGAGACTTCAGCAAAACTCAGAGGCTGCAGTCCTCCTTATATACAATCCTGGAGAGACTGTCAGCCAATCAGAAACGTAGGCAGGTTTGAAACTCCCGCTTAAAAGTATCAATACATAACAAGCCCCATGTAGAGAATTGTTGGGCAATGCAAGAAAAGTACTTTGCGAAACGACACGTCAAAATGTTGACAGCATGAGAAGAAATGGAATAGAAGATGAGAGTCACAAATGTTAAGAGGGAATGGATTGGAAGAAATGCAGCTCACATCTTTAAGAATGCCAGGTTGCAACACTAGAAGCATTT
Organism: Arizona elegans; assembly: GCA_022577455.1. Classification (NCBI taxonomy): domain Eukaryota; kingdom Metazoa; phylum Chordata; class Lepidosauria; order Squamata; family Colubridae; genus Arizona; species Arizona elegans. Next base: position 20,266,980 of record JAKOOJ010000003.1, read on the forward strand.
ATGTATCATTTAAGTAGGAGGCAACAGAGCCAGACGTTTTATCATCTATTCCTCCCCTTGATTCTTCTGTTTATTCTTTTCTGGCCTGAAGCCAAGCAAATATTCCTTATTCCAAGAGGGAGGGGGATAAATAGAAGCAGACTGGACAAGGTCTTATACAGGGTAGTCCTTGACCATTCGCTTAGTGACCATTTGAAGTTGCAGCAGTGCTGGAAAAAAACGAGTTGCAACTAATCCTCCATGTTTACAACAGTCTCTGCATCCTCACAGCCTCATGGTCAAAATTTGGGCACTCAGCAACTGAGGGATCCTTGGTGCTCCCTGAGCTTGCTTGTTTTCTTCCAGATGTTTCATTACCCTGACTAGGTAACATCATCAGTGCTAGGAAGGAGTGATGTTTGCTGTCAGTTTATATTCTGATGTCTTGCCTGTCTGGTTGAGGGTGAGGGGGCGATCTTAGAGATTCTTTGGTTGGGCTGTTTACTGATGGCTCTTTAGCAGTTTCTTGATTGGGGTATTGCTTACTTGATTGTTGGTTTTGAAGTTGACCGTGGAGTTAATCTATGTTGATCAGGGTGCTGATTACTGGTGGAGACGTGCTGGAGTCTCAGCAACTGGCATATCAGTTACAGTGTCCTGGGATGACATGGTCGCCATTTGCAACTTTCTCAGGTTCACTTAACAACCATGCTAATTACTTAACGACCCAAGCAAAAAAGAGTTATAATTGAGTATAACAACCGCCTTGTTGAGCACCGAAGTTCTTGCCCCAATTGTCATAAATTGAAGACTACCTGTACACACATTCTGTGAGTTGTAGTGTGGCAACATCTGCACCCAGTGTATATGTTGCTGTGAAGATATATCTGTGCTGAAAAGCATGATGGCATTTCATCAGTCATATTATTGTTTTTGCATATCTAATTGCAACCAGCCAAGCGAACCGGAGTGGAAGGGAGGAACACTGAGTACGGAGCCGTCACATCACGTCTCTTAAAATAATCCCAAGTGTGAATCAATATATATATATTAATTGCAATTCATTTGGGCCTCAAGGCTTGCGCCCTATTGAAATGAAGACTACAGGATAGGAGGAGGTCAGAAAGAAGCCCTGCCCTGGCATTTACTTAGAGGCAGAGAAGATCCAGAAGTATATCCATCTGCCCCACTTTTCTTCAGGTGTCAGCAGCAATTTTTAAAGGTTCGCATGTACTTGGCAGAGGTACAATACCTTGTTTGCTCCTGCCTTTTGCCTTTGGCACACTACTTTGAATTGGATTCTCTAATCCTGTGGGTGGCTGCCATGTAGATAATCTTTCCTGCGTGTGTGGATATACAAAAAGAGGTGTGTCTGTGTGTATATATGTGTGCATCTCTCTCTCTCCCTCTCCCTCCCCCCTCTCTCCCTATCTTTCTCTTTCTCTCTCCCTCTCCCTCCCCCCTCTCCCTCTCTTTCTCTTTCTCTCCCTCTCTCCCTCCCTCCCTCTCTCCCTCTTTCTCTTTCTCTCCCCCTTTCCCTCCCACTCTTTCTTTCTCCCTCTCCCTCCCTCTCCCTCTCTCCCTCTCTCTCCTCTCTTTCTCTTTCTCCCTCCCTCTCCCTCTCTCCCACTCTCCCTCTCTTTCTTTCTCTCTCCCTCTCCCTCTCTCTCTCCCTCTTTCTCCCTCTCCCTCCCTCTCCCTCTCTCCCTCTCTTTCTCTTTCTCCCTCCCTCTCCCTCTCTCCCTTCCTTTCTCTCTCCCTCCCTCTCCCTCTCTTCCTCTCTTCCTCTCTCTCTCTCTCTGAGTGTATGTGTATGTGTATGTGTGTGGTCCCCAGCATATGACCTGGCAAGACAAAGTGCCCTCAAGGCTGAAAAAGTTGCCCATCCCACCTGTGATTAGATTTGTTTCCTTTCTGATCGTTGGCTCCCCTATGATCCCATGAAATATAGGTTAACTCCGCCTCCCCCTTTCTGGGTGAGAAGATACTCCATATATTCTCCTCCTCCTCCTCTTTATTTTGCAAAAGAAAGTGCTTTTATACACAGAGCATCTAAAGTCTGTACTTGAAAGTACTTAACATGTGACAGGGAGATGGATTCTACATAAAATTCCAGGCTTAGAATTAATCCTTAAATGGACCACCAGAGAGGCTGTTTTCTATAGGTACAATACCAGCCTGCAATTAGACAAGCATATATTGAAATACCATTTCTGGGTGCTTTAAAGCATTCTGTCTATTTTCTGCGTATACAAACATTTTCATTCGCCCTTCTGATGGCTACATGCTGCAGTGTAAAGTGTACTGTAGATGTGAGATACCACATGAATATTTCTGCTTAGCTGCAAGATATTTTAAATGACTTTTTTTTTAGTAGTCAGCTTTTCTTGAGTCAGAGATGAAGACTGAGATAAAATTTAGATGCTGATCTGTGCTTCTTATCAAAAGGTTATGATATCAAAAAGTTGTTCATTAAGCTGCTGGCATCTTTTCAGGGTGAATTCAGAAGCTGGCTGGTGTGTGTGTGTGTGTGTGTGTGTGTGTGTGTGTGTGTTTTGGTGGTTGAAATTGTTCAAGGTTCAAGCTAATGGGTAAGTTACAACACATCAAGGTTAGAGGCATACCTCTGGGTGCAAGTTGCCAGAACAGAAGTAAGAGAAAAATAAATGGTGTTCCATTACCGTGTTCCTCCTTAAGTGTAAATTGCCTGATGGGCAATTTAATTGATGTCATAACATCATTTTTGTAAAACTCTGTTCATCAGATATACCAGGGGTGTCAAACTCGATTTCATTGAGGGCCGCATCAGGGTTGTGTTTCACTTTGCGGGGCTCGGATAGGCATGGCCAGCTCAACGTTATTCATGTTGAGGGCGCCTGTGGTGGCCCGAGAGCTCTGCCATCTAAAACAGGCTCGTGAGCTCCGTTTTCTGCTGCGATGACCTCCTGCAACTCTCTGCCAGCGAAGACGATGCTCAGGAGGGCTGCACGGAGCCCTCCTGCGCTCCATTTTCTCTGGCAGAGGCAGTGCGGACCGGCCCTTCACTATTTCCGGGGTGGCCCTGTGGGCCAGATCTAAGCACCCCCACGGGCTGGATCTAGCTCCTGGACCTTGAGTTTGACACCCCTGAGATACACTGATCATTGATGCGCGCAAAGCTATCAAACACAAAAACATGCAGCATCCCAAAGACGAATAATGTTGGAGAGATAAAGAATTTCTAAGTATTGTGAAAAGCACGCAGTAATGTCTGTGGAGTTTTGCTTACCAGCGTCAACATAATACAACTGTCACTTGAGCTTAGTATATAGGATGCCTACCAGTGGTGGGTTTCTACCAGTTCGCCCTGGTTCAGGCTCCGCCCACTCACCTGGACGTCATCACGGATGCTCTGCGCATGCGCAGAAGCACCACATGCTCACTTCGCGTGCACGCACACACTTCCAGTCCCAAACCGGTAGCGAAGGTAAGTGAAAACCACTACTGATGCCTACTGCTGTCTAGAAAATGCTAAATGCTTATCTGTCCATGCACCTAAAAGCATACTAACATAACCTGTGCTTCAGAATAGCTTCAGATAATGGAAAGAACTGTGGCACATAATTCTCTTTTTTCATTAGATATCACAGTACAGGTAATGAATATTCAAAGAGAGAATGTAGGCGTTTCTGGGGTATGGCTAATCAATAGAAAGGTGATGATCTGCTTGGATTGGATAAAATATTTCTTTCAGAAGTAATAAATTAAGTGCCACTTTCTCCAGTGCATTTTCTAAGCTAGGGGAAGGAAGAGCCTTCCGTAGCATCTGAATGTAACAAAGAGAAGGAACATTCTATTGCTTGATAAAGATAAATCTATTTTTTTTTCCAGAACACAACAGAACAGAATAGAACAAAACTTGAGGGATAGAGGAGAATAATTGTAGCTCAGGGCTGAACTGTGAAGTCCTTGATGCTCTCTGAACTTGATTGTTTTCCTGCAGACGTTTCATTACTAAACTGGAAACTTCTAGCACTTTACCTAGTTAGGCAATAAAACATCTGCAAGAAAATAACCAAGCTGAGAGAGCACCAAGGACCCCACAAACTCAAAGGAGTCTTGCTATAGTCCAGAGTTTCATGCGCTGATGTGGTCGTGGCTGGGTCATTTGAATTTCTCATGTCGGAGTCAAATGGAGGTATGCAGTTACCATCCAGACTCAATTCTTCTTTCTGGGACCTTTTTCAACATTGTGTATCTCAGTGATGTGCTTCAAACATCTCTGTGTTTCAAGAAAAAGGATGGCTGGCGCATCACTAAGGATGCTTCCCTCTACAATGGGTTAGCAACAGAGACGTGAATTACAGGTTGCCATTTTGGAAGAACTCATACGATTGCTTTACTGACATTGAATCTCTTTGCTATTTAGCTGTCTGGTCCTTGCTTGTCATAAGAACATAAGAAACCCTTAACTGGATCACATCGAAAGCGTATCTAATTATACATTCTGTATCACAAAAGTAGCTAACCACAAGCATCCAGGAAATTCACAACAGGAGATGTGAATGATGGTCCCCTTCATTCCCTTGGTGCTTCATAGGATCAGTGGGGAGCAAAGGGTCCCCAAATGAGTGGTGGGATTCAAAAATTTTTGCTACCGATTCTGTGAGCGTGGCTTGGTGGGTGTGGCATGGCTTGGGCGTGGCAGAGGAAGGATACTGTAAAATCTCCATTCCCACCCCACTCCAAGGGAAGGATACTGTAAAATCTCCATTCCCACCCTACTCCAAGGGAAGGATACTGCAAAATCTCCATTCCCACCCCACTCCAAGGGAAGGATACTGCAAAATCCCCATTCCCTCCCCGTTCCAGGGGAAGGATACCCCAAGAATATTTTTCTCTCCAAAGTAGTATGAAAAATTCCCTGTTGTATATGAGCTACTTCTTTAAGCCGTTGCCCTTTGGTCAGTATTGCATACTTGGGGGGCTCGTAACAGTTACTACTGTAGTTGGGCTATTTTCAGCAATATTTATCTTTTAAATGAAAAGTGAAGGAATGAATCTAGGACCTTTTGCATGTAGAGCCTGCTTTCTTCAGTGGTAGAGCTGTGCTACTGTTCACCCCATTAGTAAGCAGCCGAACAGAACAGAACCAGAACCAGAACCAGAACCAGAACCAGAACCAGAACCAGAACCAGAACCGAACAAGAACAGAACAGAACAGAACAGAACAGAACAATAGAGTTGGAAAGGACCTTGGAGGTCTTATAGTCCAACCCCCTGCTCAGGCAGAAACCCTATACCATTTCAGACAAATGGTTGTCCAATCTCTTCTTAAAAGCCTCTACAGATGGAGTACCCACAACTTCTAAAGGCAAGCTGTTACACTGGCTAATTGTTCTGACTGTCAGTAAATTTCTCCTTAGTTCTAGGTTGCTTCTCTTCTTGATTAGTTTCCATCCATTGCTTCTTTCCTGCCTTCAGGTGCATAGCTAGACTCCCTCTTCTATGTGGCAACTCCTGAGATATTGGAACACTGCTATCATTGTCACCCCTAGTCCTTCTTTTCATTAAACTAGACATACCCAATTCCAGCAACCGTTCTTTATATATTTTAGCCTCCAGTTCCCTAATCCTCTTTCTTGCTCTAACTCTAAACCACACTGAGAATGGTGTGACGTAGTTTGTAGGAAGTGTGGTTTTGACTGTATTTGTAGTGATACGGTATTAATAATGGCATTAGCCTATCCCCAGGTGTAACATATTTGTTTAGAAAGGCAGGCAGATGTTATTTTTAAATGCTGGCATCTGCCAATGCATGGCAAACTGGATATAATGGTATCCTTAGTGGCCTTATGAATTTTGTCCCCATCAGCAAGTATTATTCCCCAATGACTAGACCATGAAAGATGTAGCTCTTGAGAACTGTAATTATGAAGTTGGGTAGGGTAGTTACTTTGGGCTTCGCATATTACATTCAGTCAAACTGTGGTTGTTGGTTTTGGCTGTCAGTGTGATGTGCAGATGAAAGAATGGAACCAGGAAATAAATTATAGTTTGGATGGGTGGTACATCACAATCTAAAAATCTTAGTTTCTTGCTGGGTTACTAATGACCATTTTCGTTTAGCATTATTTGCACATAGGGATGTGTTCATTTGCAATCACTGGCTTATTCCTGGTTTGTTTGTTGTTGTTTGATGTTGTTGTTGTTGTTTTTCAACTAGGGCATACGTCAGTCTGGAATCCAGGCACAAAAACATGAGATAGGAACTGTGAAAAAGGAGGGAAAACAGAGCAGGAATGAATTAAATCATGATCACTTTATTTGCAACCTTGGCTTCTTTTCCACATGATGTGTAAATAAATCATGGCTTAGTATAAAGTAGGAGTGCAGTTTTAATTGTTCTCATAGCATGAATAAATCTTTTTAGGGTTGAACAAGTCTTAGATGTTTCTTTTTCTATTTCTTTCATGGTTTTCAGAGTATCTTTGTCCTTTTCCATGAGGGCCAAACTAGAAAAGGCACCAATATTAATGGGCACAAGTGGCCTCTTGAAAATAAACTGCAAGTATAACCAGTGATTGAACAAGTGATTGAACCGTGATGTGAAGAGAGGAATTTTACGATTTTGTCTCTCTATGGTTCCACTTCAAAGGAGACAGTATAGGGAATAAGAGCAGAGGATTATAGACTGTCCCAGTGTAGCTTCTCCTGCTGTTGGAGCTATCCGAGAAAGGATCTATCAGTAGCCGAGCTACTCCAAGTAGTCCTCGACTTACAACAGTTCATTTAGTGACTGTTCAAAGTTATGATGGCACTGAAAAAAGTGACTGATGACCGTTTTTCACAGTATATGACCTTTGCAGCATCCCCAGGATCGTGTGATCAAAATTCAGCTGCTTGACAACCGGTTCATATTTATGACCGTTGCTGTGTCCCAAGATCGTGTGATCCCCTTTCCGACAAGCAAAAGTCAATGGGGGGAAGCCAGATTCATTTCACAACCAGGTTACTAACTTATCAACAGCAGCGACTCACTTAAACCACTGAGCAGCGGTGAAATCCCCCCCGGTTCTATCTGGTTCGCCGAACTGGTAGCGCCGGTGGGAGGCTCCGCCCACCCTCCAGGATATCATTACGTCCCTTTTTTTAACCATCTGCGCATGTGCAGAAGAGGCACGCATGCACATAATGCATGCGCCCTCCCGCACGCTCCCATTCCCGAATCGGTAGCGCAGGTAAGTGGATTTCACCGCTGCCATTGAGGCACGAAAGATCGTAATAGGGGACAAAGCTCACTTAATAAATGCCTCATGTAACAGCAGAAATCTTGGGCTCTGTTGGGATTTGTATGTCGAGGACTGCCTGTATGCCAGGACTAGATCACAATCCACAGGAACAAAAGAGGGAAGAGACTTCCAGAATGTGAGCAGCAATGCAAAGGACAGACAAATGTGCGGTGATGATGGTGGGAGAACAGGACAGGAGATCTGTCTTGTTGGAACAGGCTGTCTTGCCTAATAAGCCTGCAGCATTTATTGGAGGTGGGGGCAACCAGTCCAGACAGGATTGCTCAAGCCTCTCCATCGAATTGGGTTGGAGGTGGAAGCCTCCCTGTTGCACCTTGAAGCTCAGCAAAAAGAAGGGCTGGGCTCTCTACTTCACAGCAGGGCTGTCTTAACGCATGGGCCTGATGGGTACTTGCCCGCATGGGCCCCATAAGCATAGGGGGCCCATACTAATCTGTGTATGTTGACCCTTCAATGTACCTTGTATCATATACATATAGCAACTGTATGGGTTGCTGAGTATTATTGCGTTTTTCAAGCCTCGTGTATTGTTGAAATGTTTATCATGTTGATTAGTTGTTGCTGAACAGCATGTTTTTAATATTTTAACCCCGATTTTGTTGGAAGCACCAATAAAATAAATATAATGTTTAATTTTATCGACCATTTACATTTTTATTCCTGTGAGTAGTTGTCCTTGGGGCCCAAGTACACTGCTTTGCCCGGGGCCCATAATGCTGTTAAGATGGCCCTGCTTCACAGGTCCCCAACACAGACTGTTGGGGCTGAGTATTTTGCTGCAGCAAGTCAGGGATTTGGAGACCTGAATTCCTTCATCCTTCTCTATGCAACTGAGGAGAGATGCAGTTGTTAAAAGAGCAATCCCCTTGTCTTGCTGCTTAGGTGCATTTCTTAATTTCTGGTAAATGTGAGTTAGCGATGGCAGGGATGGGGGTGGGGGTAGGTATGAGAGGCATCTCTTTCGAAATATATTCTTCTTCAATCTGCCCCATCAAGATCTCCAGATCCGGAATTCAAGAAAAGACGAACCGTTTGTGTTTTTCCCCCTGGATCAGCGGGGTAGTTTTCATAATGAGGTGGCTTTTCGTACTTCAGCTAGCATGTTCAAAGTTGCCAAATCACACAGGCCGTGCTTTCCCAGGGCCAGTGGTTGGTACGAGCATGGCACAGGTTCAAATGCTCTAAAAATGAGAATTTAGTGGCACTAGTGCCTGCCAGCAGGTAAAGATAAAGGTAAAGGTTCCCCTCGCACATATGTGCTAGTCATTCCCGACTCTAGGGGGCGGTGCTCATCTCCGTTTCAAAGCCGAAGAGCCAGCGCTGTCTGAAGACGACTCCGTGGTCATGTGGCTGGTATGACTAAATGCCAAAGGTGCACGGAATGGTGGTCCCTATTTTTCTACTTGCATTTTTTACGTGCTTTCGAACTGCTAGGTTGGCAGAAGCTGGGACAAGTAACGGGAGCTCACCCTGTTACGCAGCACTAGGGATCCAAACCACTGAACTGCCAACCTTTCGGTCGACAAGCTCAACGTCTTAGCCACTGAGCCATCGCGACCCTTGCCAGCAAGTGGTCTAGTGTAAATACTTATCATGTCCAAGGTGGAGGATATAGTATATATAATCACCACCCCCAGGAGACAACATGTGGTGTTCTTTAAAAATAGCAGTCTTGAGAACTCTTATGGAATCAGTGGAAGGGACTTAGCTCCTGGCGTTTCTAGGCGGGACTAGAAAAGTTTTAATCTTAAACCGATGGAGTCGGCTGCCGATTTATACAGACAATAGTGAGCTACGGGGATCTGAGTCGATACAAGGTGGTTGTCTAGTATTTTGATACAGGTAGTTCTCAACTAACAACAGTTCATTTAGCAACTGTTCAAAGTTATAACAGCACTGAAAAGAGTGACTTTGACCTTTTTTCACACTTACAACGGTTGCAGGAACCCATGATCAAATGATCATGATCACATGATCAAAATTCAAACGCTTGGCAGTTGGCTTGTATTTATGATGGTTGCAATGTCCCAGGGTCATGGATCCCCTTTTGTGACTTATTATTATTATTATTATTATTATTATTATTATTATTATTATTAATTAAATTTTTATACCGCCCTTCTCCAGAAGGACCTTCTGACAAGCGACGTCAATGGGGAAGCCAGGCTCACTTAAACAACTTTTTTACTAACTTAACAACTGCAGTGATTCACATAACAAATGTGGCAACAAAGATTGTAAAATGGGGGGGCAAAACTCACTTAACAAAGATCTCACTTAGCAACAGAAAGTTTGGGCTCCATTGTGGTTGTATGTTGAGGACTCCCTGTATTGATTTATTTGTCAAAGCTCAGGAGAAATCACCAAAAAGAGACTTTTTTAGGATCCTCCCAAAGTGTGGGTACTACAGTGCCAAGAATTCCGTGCCAATGTCTGGAGGGCACCAGGTTGAAGAACTACGCTGGGCAGGGTCAATCGTATTATCTGAGGTCACTGCTTCCTTTAAAGCCATGTGGACTGATAGTACCTTGTAAAAAAAAACTTCCTTGGCAGTTTAACAATTGCATAAGGCTAAGCAAGGGTGGGGGTAGAGAAGGAAGAGATTAAGAGGAGGTGGTAAGCCAATTTACAAGGAAGATTTCTCTCCTCTTACTGGTCTTTACTTAGAGCAAAGATGTACCAAGATCTCCAGGCTTCAGTGTGAAAGCTGAGATGCGCCCTCATCCCGAAGCCCTCCAAAAGTTGGTACCCCTGGTTAATTTCTAATATGACAGAAGGGAGAATTTACTGAACGGAAGCGATTGTATTTAACTCTGTTTATTTAAGGGTAATGACATTTAGTTTTTCCCCCCCTGGTCCCACCTTTTGGAACAGGACCCTGTGGGCACCCTGTGGAAAGCCCAGACAGACTCGGAGATTAGTTGGATCGACTCCCCCGACATGGCAAAGCTGCTGGACAAAATTGTGACCCGCAAATGCACTCACAAAAGTGTTGTGTGTGTAGTGGAAAGGTTCGCCTTCAGAGCGTGACAGGCAGAGAGTTAACTGGAGGGTTGTTGGGCTTTTTTAGACAAAACCCCCCGAGTGCTGGTACACAACGTCTGTCCGTTTTTGGGGTCTCTGTGGGTGACGGGCGGGCTCCGGTCGCATCCTGGCTTGGTGGAGGAAGCCGCTGGGTTGTGGGGCAAGGGAACATGTCCCTCAGCCCAGCTGTGACAGGCGCCTGGGCGCAGGGGGAGAGGCAGCGGCGGCGGCGGCGGCAGCGAGAGGAGGAGAAGAGAGAAAATATTTTCCGTGTCTTCGCCTGAAGTCATTCTGTGGTTTTTGAAAAAATGTGCTGTATATTTTCAGGGCTGTGTCACATGATCTACTGGGGTTATGAATAGCCGAGTATAATGATTTCTTAGCGAACGTTAAAAAAAAAAAAGGAGAGAGAGAGAGAGAGAGAGATTCTCAACGCGAGGGAGGCTCCTACTCGCCCAGGAGCAGCGGGGAGAGACGGGACGTGGAAAGTTCCCGGAGCTCCAGGTGTCTCTCGGGGTGTCCCACCCCACCCCACCCCAGCTCGTCTGTAGCCTGCCCGGGCAAACAGGTGAGTGGACAAGTTGGCTGGGCCTTGAACTGAGGTGGGAGGTCAGATCCCCTGATTTGGCGCTTGGATTTCTGGGCTGGTCCGCTTTCTTTTTGAGTTTCCAAGTCTTCGAGTGCGGCACGGTGGGTGATCCCGTGGAAGGGGGAAGGTCTTCTTGAAAGAGAGAGAGAGAGAAAGAGAGAGGGAGGGAGGGAGAGAGAGAGAGAGAGAGAGATTTGTATGTCTGAAATGGATCTAAACACACACACACACACACACACACACACACACGGCAGAGACTGTGTCAGAGCCGCCCTGTGATGGATGTGTCCGGGACTCCTTATGAATGGCAGGACCCTGGCTCTGAGAAAGTGTGAGAATGACAAAGTTGGGATAATTATAGGTAGATATGTGTGGTGGGTGGTGTCTGTTTGGACAGAGGACCCCTCATGTGGGTGGACTCCAGTTTGATAAGCTTGGACAACCCAGTTGCCTTCCTTCCCCCCCCCCCTCCTCCTTCAAATTCCCTTCCCATTCAGTGTGTGGAGTAATGTCTCCCCTGAATACTGAATTGCACTGAGCCTCGAAAGGTGTTGAAACCTTGGCTGCTTTCAGTCATCGGCACATCTCTCACTGAGAGTATTCAGAAGTGCGGGATGGGCAATTAGAGAGGCAATTTGTGATTGCAGAAGGAAGCATGTCTCTCTCTCTCTCTCTCCCTCTCTCCTCTCCCTCCACCTAGTCCCCTAGGACCATTTCTTTTCCCTCTTGAATACCTGAACAAAGTTTTTTTTTTCAAAGTTAAGGGGGCAGGCGTCAAGGGATTACTTTGTGAATGTTTGCGGAAGGAGAAGGGGTGTGGCAGCCCATACTGTCTCTAAGAAAAGAGTGCCCGGCATCTGTAAGTTTTTGTGGGAAAGTGCTCGGCTTTGGCCGGAAAAAGTGTTGTAGTGGTGGGTGGCTGTGGATTAGGTGGGGCAGCTTTGGGCCTGTGCTCCAAATGCCTAGAGCATTATACCATGGTGCTAGTCTATTTTATTTTATTTTATTTTATTTTATTTTATTTTATTTTATTTTATTTTATTTTATTTTATTTTATTTTATTATTATTGTATTGTATTGTATTGTTTTGTTTTGTTTTGTTTTGTTTTGTTTTGTTTTGTTTTGTTTTGTTTTGTTTTGTTTTGTTTATTTTATTTTATTTTATTCTTTTCTCTTTTCTTTTCTTTTCTTTTCTTTTACCTTTAGCTACTATGAATAACTTTCCACTCCTCCAAAAGTTATCCAAATCCTTGAATAGGTCAATTAAATTAGGGTCCCATCTTGACATATATTGCTAAAATAGCAAACGGATTGTTCCGATTTCATTGTCGGATTGTTTCTGCTAGGCATAAGAAAAGAACAAAGTAAACTTTCCTGTAGTTTCATCCTGGCATAGACCTTTTCGGCCATCCTCTTATTTTTGACTTGCTATCAAGCCAGTATTGCTCCATGCTATCTTCATGTAAGAGAAGGACTTGCATACATAATTAACTCATCCATCCATCCATTCATCCATCCATCCTTTATAGTCATCTTGCTGCTCTCTAATCTTTCCTCTTCTGCATCTCCTTGCTGCTTATATAAGTACCACTCTTGTGTAGACTATTGACTGCACAATAGGCTTGCTTGATGGCTGTGGTGGCTAGCAGCCTATCTCTTGGATTTGTTCTGTTGAGTAGGCAACAAATCTGTTTCCTTGGCAATCTTCTGTAGATGCCTGCCTAGCAACAGAACCAATTTTCAGGCCCAGATGTCTGGACTTCAATAAAAGATATGATGGTGTATAGGATTCCAAAAATAATGAGGCCAATATGTCTGTGCTAGGAGCCAATTAAATGCAGATCTAAAAAGTCTCCATTATGTCTCTGTTGGACTGTTTTGTATATATTAACATACTGATGTTAAGGTTTTGATTGGAAAATGGAACCAGGCTGGATGGTACGGTCTGGATCTTTTAAATGAGCACCCCCTAAAGGAAAATTTGAGGATTGCTCCCCAAGTTCAATTATATTGTCAATTCTCTTTCTGTCACATTTGTTATGTATCTGAGCATCTTCAATTGTCCTGTACGGAAAGGTGGAGTGACAGTTCCTGTTGTAACTATAAGGGATATGAGGCTCAGATATATAAAGGTCATTCGACTTATTAGTCAGAACAACAATGAAATAAATGGATGCACAGATTTTCCAAATTGGGTGGAGTGAAAATTGCAGCATATGAACATTTCGTGTTGGTGAACATTGATTCTTCTTGCTTTCTTCATTTGCTGCCTGTTTAATTACAGAGCAGAACTTGTTTCTGCTCTCCTCTGATTAGTGCAGAATAAAAAAAAGGGAACATGGTATTTCTGCCTAGCCTACTAAAATTGCTTTCGGATGGGCCCCTAGAACCCTCCTGTCTCAGGATTCAGACTGTTTCTCACATGGCAGACAAGGACCTACAGTGAGACATTTAAAAAAAGAAAACCCAGAATATCCTTTGGGATCCTTTTTACTGTTACTTTTGGTTCCATGGAATGCTCCCTTTATGTTTTTCATTAGTAGCAGCATTTGGCCAAAAATAAACTTGTTAAAAAGGATAAAATTAAAGGCAGGCTTATAAATAAAGCCATGATGGATAAAATCTGTATCCAGGCAAACCAAGTTGGAAGGTGCAATAAAAACTCTTTTTTTAACATTGGGCCACAGTAGACTGAAAGAAGTATCCATGTCTCGGAACCTTTGCAGATTGAGTATCCTTCTGCTTTGATCTTGTCCAAGCTCTTTTTTGTGTCTTTCTCACTTAATTCAGGATACCATGTACTTGTCATCATCTTAATAACGAGGCTAAGACTAAAAGATATGGACTGGACAGTAATCATTATCTGAGCATAGTTAAGGATGGTTTAGGCTTAGAACCCAGATATCCATTTGAGTTACAATAAAATACCGGCACTCTTGTCGTCTTCTTAGATGTTTCTTTGCTAATTGCTATAGTTGTATTGGTTTTTGATTTCTCCCGTCAAGAATAGTCAGGAAATTGAAAAATATTGGGCTTTAAATTGCTCCCAGACATGTATGAGACAATTTTATTTGAGCGCTGAGTTGGACAAGATGAACATTAAAACCTTTTGTATGGTTTTTGGTTTTCATTTAAAAGTTGTCTCTCGCCTTCTGCTTATCTTTTCTATTTGTTACACACTTTGCAAAGCTTTATTCCTTTCCTTTATTCCTTCAACATTGTCCTGTACCTCCAAAGCCTGTTGGGCACAGGGGTTTTTTTTCCTTATATGGTTGATGGAGTTGACTCTCTTCTCTACCCTATTTCCCCCCAAATAAGACATCCTCTGATAAGCCCAATCGGGCTTTATAGCACATAGCAATAAGGCCAAGCACTTATTTCAGGGTTCAAAAAAGTATAAGACAGGGTCTTATTTTTGGGGAAACACAGTAGTCAACTATGACTAGAGTGGAACACGCCATTTAGCTTAACCTGTTGTTAGAACGTGTGCCTAGATCCATATTTATACAGTGTTATAACTTCTTAGCACAAGAAGTGTGTTCCTTTTTATCTCATCTCCGTTGCATAGAATACGCTGTGTTCACTGAAACGGTCACTGTTGCATAAACAGAATGTATCAAAAGTATGGTAGCCAGATATCATCTTTGTTCTAATAAAGCTGTTCTGAAAAACTCCCACAGATATTTTCTGTCTAAGAGCCTTTGCCCACTTGCTAATCTTTACCCACTAATCATAGCACAAATGTGCCCACATCTCTTTCTCTCTCTCTCTCTCTTTTTTTTTTGGCCATGTTCTCCTGAGATTGCCTTCATCTCATTTCCAATCCATGAATGGACAAGCATAACAGACTTAGCTGTACTAAGGTAGACATCCTTGGCACAGTTCAAGGCAGCCTGCAGATGTGTGAAATTTGTTAGGTTTTGCCTATTACCTTTGAGGATGAGTGAGTGAGTGAGTGAGATCAGAGACCATAGAGGCTAGATTAGAGACAACAATGGGAACAGTCAATGTTTTGAGGATATAGTTTTCTGCTGATTCAAGGATAGGTGGATAGAATTTTGACTCAGCGACAGAGAAAGTCTTTTTAGAGTAATACTTCTAAAACACAATCCAAATTTATGGTGGCCAGCCACTTCTGAAGAATACAATGAATGCAGCTGAAGATGCTTCATTCCAAGAATATTTCCCTATTTCTTTTCTTCCCATTTACAGAGGATCTAGAAAAGGGTTCTAGAGTATACCCATCTCATCAGCTTAGAAATGACCTCAGCCAGGCCTTTGAGAAGGAAAACAAGCAACACTGCACACTGTTCATGGCAGAGAATGATCAATAACTGTGGGCAATGTGTCATTCAATTTTTTATTTTTTATTTATTTATTTGTCGTACATATTAGATAATATATATAAGTATAAGCATGGACTGAATACATAAAATGAATACAAATAAAGGGAAGATTAGGACAGGGGCGGTAGGCACGCTGGTGCTCTTATTCACCTGTAAGAGGTGCTCTTATGCCCCTCTTACAGAACTCTTAGGAACGTGGTGAGGTCAACAGTAGTTAAAATTTTGGGGGTTTTGGGATGAAACCACAGAGTCAGGTAGTGCATTCCAGGCATTGACCACTCTGTTGCTGAAGTCGTATTTCCTGCAATCGAGTTTGGAGTGGTTCATTTTAAGTTTGTATCTATTGTGTGCTCGTGTATTGCTGTGGTTGAAGTTGTGGTTGTCATTACTGGCCTTATTAAGAGACTATACATTCCTAGGAGAAATCCAGGGGTTTCCAAAATACGTTATTGGCTAACCAATTTAAGAATTTAAGAATATATTGAGGGGAGGGAATAAAAAATAATGTGGAGCTGAAATGTGTTGCTTGATTTGTACCTCTTGGCCATGTGGAGTTAGCTGAAATTTCCTGCATAACAAGTGCAGTTTACTCTGGGCAGGTAACAGGACGTGATGTGCAAATAGGACAGGTCTCCTATTTCTTTAAGTGGAGATTACTGTATACTTGCCCTGGGCTTATTTTGAGATTCTTGTATTCAATATTAGAGGATACCTTTCTTTAATCTAATACCCTTCAGATATATTAGATTATAGTCCTGTCATAGCAAGCCAGCCAGGTCCATAATTCTAGTAGTACCAGTGTACTAAATAGACTAAGTATGAATTGTGTAATTTGTAGTCTAATCTACCCAAAATTGTTAAATTGGGATTGATGATTGAAAAACAATTGTGGGTTAATTTCTAATAGGAGAACTAGCTAATGTAAGATTATGTCAGTTCCTGATTCCCATGGGTCATGGAAAATATGTATGTATGGAGAATAGAAAATATATGAAGGCTTGAATAAAAAATTGACAATGTCTGAAGGTAGGACATTTACTCCGTGTAGCTCTCTCCCTCTCGCATGATTTACAGTGCCTCTGTTGGGTTTCATTTTGGACTCTGAACAAGGTAAACAAGGCATGCAAATATAGTCAATTCACATAATTCTGCTTGACTAATTAGGTTAACTTAGCATAGACAGTTGTGTGTATCACTAGCCCTTCTTTGCTCCCTTTTCTTGCATAACTTTCTTCTGGCAAAAAAAAGACTATTTAAAGAATTGGTCCCTAACCAAAATAAACGTGAATGTACTCTTCTTTTCTTCCCACCGATACTGCATTGAGTAGAAAGGTAACCATGATTTTTAACAAAAAAATATTTTAGAAAAACATTGGCAAGTCTGGATCTGGCAATGGAAAGGTAGAGAACTGTGTAAGCATGAGAAAGAAACTCAAAATTGATTTTGTTTGGTATTAAGTGAGACAGAGAAACTCTGACTTTTTAAATAGTCTCTTATTATACAATAAAACAATCTGCATCTGCATCTACATTACATTACTACATCTACATTAAAAGGGTTGGCAATCAATCCTGTAGATCAGCGGTCACCAACCGGTGATCCGCGGACCACTGGTGGTCCACGAGAAAATTTTGGTGGTCCGCAGAAAAATTATTTGCATTTTTTAAAATTGCACTAAGTACTATTTAGCTTTTTAAAAAACTCATATTAGTGGTCCACGGGATTTAAAATTATGGATTTTGTGGTCCCTAAGGTCCAAAAGGTTGGTGACCCCTGCTCTAGATCAGTGGTGGTATTCAGCAGGTTCTATCTAGTTTGGGCAAACCGGTAGCGGTGGCTGCAGGAGGCTCCACCCACCTGCCCAGACGTCATCACATCCCATTTTTGACATTCTGCGCATGCGCAGAAGGTCCTACGCATGCACATAAGTTGGCATGTGCGAGCAAAGTGCTAACGCGCACACGCGCTCACATTTACAAACTGGTAGCGAAGGTAAGCGAATACCACCCCTGCTCTAGATCAAACTTCCATAATCTGAAATGCCCCTTTCCAACCATTGGATTAACACCTGAAATTCTATTTTAACTATAGCAAAGCAAATCTAAGACCTCTTGAGCGCATCAGGCTAGATCAAGGAGTTTTGAATTAGTTAAGAGGTTGCACTATGGTATCTCAGCTTTCAAAATATTTTTTTATGCAGTGAGCAACCGTGGACTGCAGTTCCTGTCATCCCAATAATGCGGTCAGAGAATGATGAAACTTGCTATCCGGACAATTGTAGGAAATGTTAAAGGTATGGGATTTGAGTGGGAAGAAGGAGTTTCCGAGAAGCTACCTTGTTTCTAGAAAATAACACAGCAGGGTTGTTTATGTTGATTTGCCATGCCCTTTGTTCTGCTATTGTGGATAAAACGTGACAGGTGTTGCTGGCAAGCACCAGGGATACAAATGATTCATCTTCCACCTTTTTATTTGTAATTCCATTGCAGCTCTTGTCCCATTAACAAAATAAATAACTGAGATCTAGTTGAATGAGTAGGATCACGCTATTGAAAAGTCTATGGCATTTTGATTGAGTCTCTAAAGGTTGTGGATTTCAAAGGTGTCCAAAGTATCCTGAGGATTGAATATATTCTAGACTGGAGAAGCCAAATCATGTGGGATATATTCTTAAAATGAGTTTGAACAGATTGGTATAACAGAGCCAAAGCTAATTGAACTTGGAAGGCAGCATTCTTCAACATGGCAATCTTGAGATGTATTGTATTTTACTCTTACTCTTTTCATGTATTCAAATTATGTTTATACTTTTACCTGTTATCTTATATATGCTTGACAAATAAATAAATAAATAAATATTGCCTTATTGCCAGTCAGTATGCTGTTTGGGTATTGTGTGGGCCCAGATGGAAGCCCACTGTAGTACCAATGACGTACCAATGTAGTACCATACCCAGTGAGAGTATCAATGAAATAGATCATCCTATCTCATCTTGTGGCACTTAAGATGTGTTGAACATCAACACCTATGGTTCCCAACCACCTCAAAGTGGCTGTGCTGGTTAGCAATTATAGAAATTCAAGAGGATCCCGTTGAGGTAATCAAAACAGACTATGATAGCAGGCATCAATCCAAATGAAAGAAGAGAGAAGTAACCAGATAGACATAAAGACCATCTTTGGTGGAGAAACAGAATGAGTCAGAGAAAAGGAAAAATTGTATATGTTAGGGCAAAGGAAAAACTAGGCCTTGGATTTCTCTAAGGTGAAGGAAGATATGTTGTAAGTTATTGCTATTTTAATTAGCATGGTGAAGTATTTTTTAGTAAAATGTAATCTTCAAATTGAGTTCAAGTCTCAGTGACTTCACGGATGTGTTATACACCTTTCCTGACAAATATATGAAAAGGATTTGTCTTTGTTTGATTTGTTTGTTCATCCAAAAATTGCAACTTTTTCTGCAATCTTTTTTTCAACTTCTCACTTTAGTTTAAGACCCTAGGATTTCCTAACAGCCTCTCATCGAAGGACTAACCAGTTCTGAACCTGCTTAACTTTTTGAGATCAGCCAAGTTTAACTAGGAGCTTCTTGTAGAGCCATTATTAAATCTGACCAATGGAAAAAAGCCAAGCTATGCTGCAGACATCTAGTTAGATTATGAGAGCAGGCAACCAGCCACAAGCCAGAAATAGTGACAGAGGAAGTGTTATTAATTCAGCTTGAATGCCATTCTTAGACTAAATGGCAAAGGATACAATATGATGGATCCCAACAACATTGGACTCTTCAGGCAAGGAAAGAAAATGTTATAGGAAAACAAATGACTATAGTACTCGGGTTCACTGTTTTTTAATTCGATATTAACCTAACATAGCCCTGGGCTAAGGCCTGGAAGGGCAGAGCTGCCATTTGCACCCACACAATGCAACCACTGTTTTCACAAATGATCTTGGCTGAGCTTGGATCAAATAGCCATAGTTTATGTGGCAGAGCCAAAGACATCACTTGGAAATGTAGTGGATAGTGTGCTGGTGTAGACAGGGGGAAAACTGTGCTAGATGTTACAAATTGGGACAAACTGGACAGATTAAAAAATTATTTCTGTTTTGGTCTGTGAGAGAAAGTAATCCAAATCCATAGCTGAGTAATATTAGTATTTATTAGTATGTATTAGTACTAATGAAAACAGCAAAAAAAGGGTGGACGAACTTTTGGCTTTTCGTTAGTTTGTTTCATCTTTTGATTAGTAGAAAATATTGACTTTTCCAAGAAGGCTAAATTACACATTTTTGAAAACCAAACCTTAATACTTGGAATAATTTCACTTCTCCAGTTTCTCAATATTATACTTTTTTCCACATCTTCTGGATGGTACAATCATAATTCCTCATAGACCATCTGATTCCGGTGCTTTGGCATGCAATTCAACATTAACATATTTAACTTTTAAAGACTTTCCCATAAATCTATTCGTATTCATTAAAATGTTATTTCAGAAAAGTATCAAGTATCTGCAGGACCTTATCAAAAGGGTCAATAAAGCTTCAAGTATTTTTTCATCCCCAGTGGATCTGATGTCTTTCTTTTCCTAATTTCCCTTGGGGCCTTGCTCAGGGATTCCTAAGTCGCTCATTCCATTGCTGAGACCTCTAATATCTTTAGGATAGAGTTTTAAAGAAATACCTTAGTCTATGAAAATATGACGCCCAGCTAAAAGAGATAAACCTCCTTGGCAGCGCAGTTTTATGTCCTTTAGTCTTCCCCCTTCCCAATCGCCATTATCTGGCATGCCAGCTTCAGCTGAGGAAGGACAGCCAAAGCAATTCTTCTCAAAAGTAACTAGCTGCCACTCCTGTTTGAAGGAATAGCTCAGTTCTCCATTGGGGAAATGAACTGTTTCAAGGCTAAGCTTCGTTTGGAGAGTTGGGAGACATTTACAACTTGGGGTAGAGCAAGTCCAGCCTGCCAAAGTTATACTATCTTTTGCCTTTTCTCGCTCATCAGCTTGTGTTCTTCTTCCTCTTTCTTTTTTTCTCCCTCTCCAAAAGTCTTCCCTGCTGCAGCCTTTAAGCTTTTTAGGCGCTGAGTCTGGATAGCATCAAGGTGATAAGACTTACTCCCAAGGGGGCTGGTGTTTTTCTTTTGCACAGGGAAATGAGGTTGAGACAGCTGAGACCTGGTGACTGTATTCAGAATTTTTGACTTTGGATGAAGGTGGCCCGTCGTAACATTTTTAGAGTGTGCAACCCAAATGTACCATTCCTCTCCAGGGCTGAACCTGGAAAAAAAACTAGTTCAACAAGTTTGAAAGAGAAGCTGTCTGTGTACAATACTGATTGGTTGGTTCCCATTGTGTCACTCAGATATCTTCCCCCTCAGTTCCCAGAGCAGTGTTGCACTATAATTTTTTAGAAGCTAAAGTTATCGTTTTTAGAAAGAGGCAATACTTTCCATTAGAGACACATACATACAGTACATGCTGGTTGGGTGCTTTCTAAAAAAAACAAAAAAACACCAAACCTCCAAATGGATTAAGGGTGAATGGTTAGGAAAGTTGGATGGCTCAGCTGGCATTGAGTTGGCAGTAATTTTACATCTGTCATTTTACTTGCAAAGTTGTGGGAAGGGTAACTTCATCCTGCAACTGAGGAATATGCTAAGAATTCTTTAAAAAAAAAAGATCTGACTTCATCAAGATGGTGACAAGTGTCATTCAATGTGATTAATTATGTAACCAGGAGGATAACTCTAGTAGTGGAACTTTAGCTCAAGAATCATTTTGCTTCCAAGTAAAACAAGCAGTTTCAAACAGTGATTGGGTTAATATATTGCGCTAAGACATTGCCTCATCTTAGCTTTTTAAATGCACTACAAATGGTTGGATTTGCCCAACAAAGGAGCAATGGTTTACAAGGTACAGCAACTGGATTCATGTAGTGTACTAAGCTAAAACAAACAACCACATAATGCCATAGCACACAATGTGAAAGCTTCATTAACCTATCCATAACTGGTGTTCTAAATCTAAAAAAATGAACATACAAAGTTGCTAGGTCTCTCAGGGGATTGTAAGTAATGTTAAAATGTTGGTTGTATTTCTACATTTCATGGGCTAGTATATCTCCCCTGATCTATGCTGAGATAACTATAATTACACTTCAGGGTGAGTATCTTGTGCAACCAATCAAGAATATCCTATAGCTGACCTTTGTTAGGAAAAGTTCCAAATTTTATAGAGCACTAGTATGCCAAAATCATCTCAGTTCTTTTTTTGCCCCACCATCTTGGTGACTTTGTTAGAAGCATTTTTTTTTTTTTGTTCTTCGTCCACCATGTTTGAGTGATGTTTCTTTTTCTTTAGCAAATGAAACAAATAGCAAGATAATATTGTCTCTTTCTTGTTGACGTCTCTTTCAAAAGCCATCTACGTCTTGAGGCCTAAGATTTTGTGGCCATTCTCCCCAAAGTGTTCTTACTGTGAGACTGAAAGTCCTCCCAGGGGCTGCCACTTGTAAGTTTCTCTCCTGTCTTAGAAAGTGTCACACTGATTTATAGTTCTGTTACCAAAAATTCTGCTATTGCATGTCTCTGTGGAGGCAGATTCGGAAAGCAGCACCCACAGCTGGAAGTCACCCTATTTGGGCAAGGGATAAACATCAATTTTGACATTTGTCCAATATTGTCAAAATGGAAACTGGTGATTAAAAACCCAATCCGATTGTGATTTAGGGACCAAAATACCTTACCCAAATGGCATTTGTGCCATTAATCCAGGGAATATTATTTTCATCTCTTGTTTCAATATCAAGAAAACGGAAGTAATTAAATTAGGTGCAGCTAACTTTTTGCACCTCAAGGAGCCTTTGACTGCCAAAGTTTCGCTGTTATTGGAGACTTATGACAATTTAGTTCTACCTCTCTTTCTCTTTCTTTTTTTGGTACTGACTGTCACAGAACTGGAGCACCATGGATCAAATTCATTCAACATCTACAGTTCTTCCTACCATTTTTCACAAGCAAGATTCTTGATCTTGGTATTTGATCCTCAACAAATTCTGATGCTTCCAAAGGTTCTGCCTTCATGGTTTCAAGTATACTAAAAAATAAGGACATTCTGCAACATTGACAACCTCAGATCTTTCTGGAACAGAATAATTCTAGGCACCATTGACCACGGTGCTCAGTGTGCCTCTATACTTATTATCCACAGTAAGATCCTTTCTACACAGGCTTTTCCTTTTGGTATATTTGCAATCATTTTTCTTCTCTATATAAAACGTCTCCATAAACAATATATATGATTTCCAGTTCTTTACTAGACCATACTGGCTCACCAACAGCAGTATACTTCATAAGCAGTTCCTGCTATATGTGCCCTGGTGTTGTCTTCTGTACCACAAAGGTCACACCCATCATTCAGTATTGAATACCAGGATTGGATTCAGAGAATTTTGCTTCTGATTCAAAATCTTATGCTTGAGTATTTATTTCTCCTGCAGGTTCAGCAATCGGATTAATGACCATTCTTTTCTTTGGAGGCTGCCCCTCTCCTTTCATTGCAGCTCACCAGTGCTCCTTGATAACCAGTCTGGTCTTATCTGATGTCTCAGTTCTAATATCGCTATCAGTTTTGCCTGTGCGCCTTCAAGGAGGAAAGGGCTGCTGAGATACCTGAGCATCTATTATTTGATTTATTTTGGGGGGGCAGGTGGCATATGGAAGATTCATATTGTGTACAAGAGGGAATGAAATCTTCCTCTTCAAAGATCTGATTTCTCATTGCATCACAGTAGAAACCTCCCTGGGTAAATTAGTTAGACTATTAACAATTTGCCTTTGGTAAAGAGAGACTTAATTTGAATTCATTTGGGAGATGTAGATATTCTATCTCAAAGTTAGAATTCCAAATATCAAATGGTAAGGTTGAAATGGCTTCCATCAATACCCTTGTGAAATGAAATAGCAGTTGTTGTTCTTTAGCTTTTCTCTGAAAGAGCTTTTAGTCACTGTCTTTCTCACTGACTGGTGCCATCTTTCAAAGCAATAGTTCAATGTGTTGATATATTGCTGTCTACACTGCAGAGAATATTGTTGGGGTGGTCATGCTACAATAGGTTTGGCTATTTGGGCCTCTTTAATGGTGCCTGGTCCTTTCTGGAAGGCTACAGGTAGTCCTCAATTCACAACAGTTCATTTAGTGACTGTTGAAAGTTACAACGGCACTGAAAAAAAAACAACTTACGAGCATTTTTCTCCTCACAACTGTTGTAGCATTCCCCACAGTCACATGACCAAAATTCAGGTGCTTGGTTCATATTTATGACAGTTGCAGTGTCCTGGTGTCATGTGATCAGCTTCTGCTACCTTCTGACAAGAAAAGTCAATGGGGAATCCAGATTCACTTAACAACTGTGTTAACACTTACACAAATTAAGTGTGACTAACTTAACAAATGCAATGATTCACTTAACAACTGTGACAGGAAAAGTTGTAAAATGGGGCATAACTCACTGAACAAATGTTTCACTTAGCAGCATAAATTTTGGGCTAAATTATGGTCGTAACTTGAGGACTACCTATATTTTTCAATCTTCAAGTTTCCATCAGTTGTATTACCTATCATTTTTATTATTTGGTTCAAGTTGCTGTTGTTATTGGTGGCATTTTCCTAAGGTCCAGAAGGTATGGGAGACGGTCAAACAGAGGGAAATTTATACAGCAATTATTCACCCTAACAATCTTAGAATAAAACTCAGTTTTAGCCTCTATTGCTGGTGCTTCCTAGCAAATTATCAGCACTAGCCACAGACTCTATTCAAAGTCACACTCTGAAGAATCGTAAAGATCTTCAATCTGAGGTAAAGATTGCGAATGATTATATCACTCCTTGGGAGTTTTGATTTTGACAAACATCCTTCTGTTATCCTTTCAGGATAATCACGGATATCCACCTTTAGACATTATGGATGCATGCTTTCATGCTGTCATCCCAAAAAATATTGTCATTCCTGATTGAGTGCACCCAATATCAGTATTTCTTTATATTATCCCTCCTTTGGTATCACAGACATTTATCAAGTGCATGGTGGTAATTATAGCACATCTTTGAAGCAGAGAGATGAAATATTAGCGTTTTTAACAATTTGTAAACCGCCCAGAGTCTCTGGGAGTCGGCTTTCATATAAATTTAATAAATTATATGGTTAATTGCAGAGTCAGCCAGATGTTTAGACTGGATTTGGCATTTTTATCCAGCTATTGAGTCTTCCCAAGGTCCTGGGATAGCAGATGTTGTTGTTTGATGGTGTTCGAGTTCCACCTTTAGATATTTGTAGTGATCATCTTCATCCAGACTCTTGATGTTATTTCCAGAGGGTATCTTGGTTTCTTCAATTTTCACTATTTCCCCCTGTGTATTATAAGTAGGTAGTGTACAGTTACATTCACTGTTTAAGATTGGTGGAAAATTCATAATTCAAGTCTTTGTTAAGACTTCAAATCTTAACAAAGGACTTAAGAATTATTAAGGTATTATATAAGAATATAGGCAGTTCCAAGAGGGCAAGGTGAGTTTTTTTTTTTTTTTTTGGTAGACTTAGGGCATTTAGTTCTTATAAATTCAATATTCCCAGGTATCAGAGAAGTTCTTCAGGCATTGCTCCAAAGGCTCTAATCATGATTGGTATAACAATGCATTTCTTTTTCCAGAAGCATTCAACTTTGATCTGCAAGTCCCTTTATTTCATATTTTTTTCCAATTGTTTTTTCCTCAATCTTATCATCACCCAGAATAGCAACATCAATGAACCAGACTTTCTTCTTTTCAATAACTGCCATATCAGGCATGCTATTTATGTTTATAATGTTTCCCGTTTATTGTCATTATCATTGGTACACAGCCAATCAGATGTTTAGACTGGATTTGACATTTTTATCCACCTATCAAGTCCTTCCTAAGGACTCGAGATAGGCAGATGTGAGAGAGGCAGATGCTATTTGATATTAATATATTGTTTCAGGGTGTAAGCTATTCCGACTGCCTTTGCAATTGACTAGTGGTGATTTTGTCAATGCCAATGGTGTTCAATGCTCCAGTTGCTTAAGGATTGCACCCAAGGTGCCTATTGGTTCTATCTTTATTTTTTTCCCACAGCCTTCCTTCCTTCCTTCCTTCCTTCCTTCCTTCCTTCCTTCCTTCCTTCCATCCATCCATCCATCTCTCACAAATTATCTCATTCACCTACATTATTCATTACAATAGATGCTTGCCATTGTTTGCCTATGGTAGCCTAGATCTGTTTATAATTTGGGGCATACTGCAGTGCAATCAGTATTAGTTCAGAGACACATCAGATACTATCTGTTCATAAAGTCTCTCTTTCCTTGATTCAGGATATACCGAACATCCTCAGGTACCTTCGAGACCGACTTCTGCCACCAACAGCTTTCCACCGGCCAGTTTGCTCCCACAGAGAGGGTCTCCTCAGGGTGCTATCAGCCAAGTTATGTCGGCTGGCGACACCCAGGGGGAGGGCCTTCTCTGTGGGAGCCCCTGCCCTGTGGAATGAACTGCCCCCGTAAATGCGGAAATACCTCCGTGTATTTCGCTGTGCCCTCAAGACCCTGCTGTTCCGCCAAGCCGGGCTATCAATGTAATGATTTTTAAATTGGGTTTTAAATTTTGGGGTTTTAAATCTGAGCCGAAATTATGTAATATTTTTAATTATTTTTTAACTGATGTTTGTCTTTGTGTTTTTAATAGGCTGTACACCGCCCTGAGTCCTTCGGGAGAAGGGCGGTATAGAAATAAAAGTATTTATTTATTTATTTATTTATTTAACCTTATAGGGCTTAATGGATATTCTCTTTTTTGTTCATGGTTTTTTAGTTCCTGTTTTGTTCCCACCCCTTTCTTGACTATGGAAGGAGTCCTGCCAATTTTTAACTTATATATTCCAGTTCATTTTTTAAGAGTTTGCTTGGATGCTAATTTGGTGTTACATATTTTTGTTCTTGGTTTATCCATTTTTTCACTTGGTTGTCAAGAAGTTCATGTCAAGACTTTCGTTTGCTTTTCCAGGGATTCATGTGGCATTTTCCTATGTCTCCCAGCTCTTTCAACCTTGCCATAATGTAGCCAGTATATCTAGTTTTATATTCGCCTCCAACCACTTTCCTTAATTTGGCACAAAGATAAGAGTGACCTACATATTTTTTTATACCCAAAGTTGTGTCTACATTCCATATATCCCCAGACATCATTTTACCTGTTTTCTTTTCTAGTTCTACCAGCCAATTGGAGTCTACGCTACATTGAGTAGATGTCAGACACAGTCTGGCATTCTAAATTATGAGAAGTAAGTTTTTTTCCCAATTGGCTGCTTGCATATTATTCTGAATGAAGAGGTAGCCTTCTTCCCTCTTCCCAATATATTATCTGGTTTACCAGCTCATTGGCTTACGGTATTGGTCCTTGATGATGTTAAAGGTACCTGTGCTTAAAAAACCAACATTGTCTCTCTTAAGAATTTCCACTTCAAAATATCTGCAGAGTTACAGTGTGGGCTACCCCAACTTCTCAATGTCAGGTCCACAGCAAGTGGCTCCAGGGGTGGGCTTCAAAAATTTTAGCAAGGGGTTATCTGCTTGGTTGCTGGGTGGGCGTGGCCATGGTGGGCATGGCCTAGTCAGCCTCCTGCACCATTGGGGGGGGGGGGCGATTTTTGCCCTCCCTGGGCTCCAGAGGCTTTCCTTGAGCCTCCAGGAGGGTGAAAATGGCCTCCCCAAGCTCCAGAGGCCCTCTGGAGGCTGGAAATGGGCCCAAACTTTCCGAACTTCTGGTAGGCCTGTTTTTTGCCCTCCCTGAGCCTCCATGCATGCCCTGCACTTACCTGCATCCAAAACGAGCTGCGTGGGGACTCCTGGGAGGCGAGGAGTGGGGTGGGCGGGGCCAGCCAGGAGTGGGATTTGGGGGTTTTCCGAACTGCAAAGAATCTTAGCCAGAGGTTCTCCTGAACCCCTACGAACCCCCAGCAGCCCACCCTGGGTGGCTCTTTTGATAAGAGGATTCTCTTTTCTAATTCCCAACCTTTTACCTTATGAAAAACTTGCTATTCTCCATTATGCCCAGAGACCATGAAAAATAACAGAACATTTCATATCTATAACTGATTATTTACATGATTCTTCCTACTTCACCTTTCTGATGTGAAATCGTTGCTTTATTTCCCAGGCAAAAAAAAAAAAAAAAAGACGAGATTTTGATGCGCTGATGCTATATAGGAAGTTGAAGAGGTGGCTGCTGCCAATGTAGCTCACCTAAAAAATATTCGAGAATGTTGGTCTGCACAGGCCCAAATCTGTCAATTTATATGCTAGATGACAACTGAACAGCCTTAATTGCAGTATAAGTGGCTGGGTTCATATATTGCCCTAAACTATACTTAACACATATTTTATTTCGGCTTAACACGTCATTTGAATCTGTCCACTACATTTTGTAAACCATGATTTATCAATGTGTGAATGCAGATAATTATGGCTAATTTAACAACGGAAGCAAATTCTGGATAAGTGCAACCAGCCAGGGTAGAACTGGTAGTTATGTAACATGTTAGGATTCATTTCACCACAAGTCCAAGATTTATGGATGAAATTGATTTAATAATAATGGATTTGTGCCCAAAATACTATGGGGATATTGTACTTTATTTGTTGTTCAATCACTAAGTTGTGCCTGATCTCTCACAACGCCATGGACCACAGCACGCCAGGCCTCCCTGTATTTCATTAAAGGCGTTGAAATGTCTTTTGGGGAAATTTCGGCTGACTTCACGAATTGCACTAAATCAAAATGTAGTCTGCTGTGGACTTAGTCTGTTGTGGCTTATTGAACAAACCATAGAATTCAGAATGAACTACATCTTCCCGGAATTATGGTACAGCTATTGCAGTCCTTCCTCTGGAAACAAAAAGAATTAAAGTCCTTGAACTTGTGGAGTAAATATATCGTTTTAGAGACCTAATCACCCATAAAAGCATTGTAACTATTAGAGAAAGCTCAAGTTGGCAAGCATGGCATTTCTGTTCTGACTTCCTGTCATGGAATGTCTTCATATATAGAGATGTTGCTTAGAAATAGAATAATGGACAGAATTCTATTCCTTTAAGAAGAAACGTGAAGAATGTTTGATTAATGTTTGTTTGTAGAATATTTTTTTTCTCTTAAGAGTCAGTAGAGTGTAGTGGTGAAGGCATCAGGCTAGAAATTGGGAGTGTATCAGTTCTAGTCCTGCCTTAGGCACAAAATCAGTTGGATGACCTGGGGACAGTCACTTTCTCCCAATCCTTGGAAGGAAGCAAGGGCAAACCACTTCTGAAAAAACTTGCCAAGAAAACCTCAGAGACTTCTCCAGGTAGTCTCTGAGAATCAAACACAATCGAATGGGATTTTTTTAAAAAAAATCTTTTGCAACTAACTTAACTCACAGAAGCATTTCCTTTATTACTTTAGCAATAGCAATCCCTCTATAACCCAACTTTCCCAAACGGGGTATGCGGATGCAGTGAACTGCAACTCCCAGAATTCCCCAACTAGCGTAGCTAATAGGATAATGGGAGTTGAGATGGAATACAGCCAGTGAATACTACATTGGGAAAGACTATTGTATAATGACTAATGTATAAAATACATCTGGATATTTAGGGGATAGAACTGTCAGTAAACTAAATGTCAAGTGTGGGAAAATCACGGTCCAGGCAGTTCAAATGATTATAAAGGTTTAAGCCAGGGGTCAGCAACCTGCAACTCTGGAGCCGCATGTGGCTCTTTCATCCCTCTGCTGCGGCTCCCTGTCGCCGCCACAATTTTGAGAGGAGCTTCTGGTTATGGGGAGGAAAAGCACGGCGGACCAGGAAGAGACTCTATGGCAAGGGGTGGGTTTTCCGGTCAGCTCCAAAATTGATAGGGCTTTCAGTTAGAACAGGTAGAGGAAAAAGGATGCCGTGCTAGGAGGAGACTCTATGGTGGGGGAACCAGACTTCCGGTTGGCTCCAGAATTGAACGGAGGGGGAGGGGGGCTTCCTGTTAGGACCTTTGTGGCTCTTTGAGTGTTTAAGGTTGCCGCAGGGGTGAGATGCTCTCGGTTCGGACCGGATCACCCGATCCGGTAGCAATGGCGGTGGGTGGTTCAGAGAACCAGTAGCAAAAATCCTTGCCTCCCCCATGCCCAGCTGAGCCGCACGATCATTAGAGGCTGCATTTTTTACTTTTAAAAGTATTTTTTCCTGCAACCTCTTCGGCCGAAAAAATGCTTTTAAAAGTAAAAAAAAAAAGACTCTGATGATCACGTGGCTCAGCTGGGATCGTCAGAGGTTTTTAAAAGCATTTTTTTCTGCAACCTCTTTGGCTGAAGAGGTTGTAGGAAAAAAAAATGCCTTTAAAAGCCTCTGGCGATCCCAGCTGAGTTGCCTAATCGTCAGAGGCGTCTAAAAGCATTTTTTTCTGCAACCTCTTAAGGTTGTAGAAAAAATGCTTTCAAAAGTTAAAAAAAAAAAGTTGGCCATGCCCACCCAGTCACATTACCCTCTCCCCCAACAAGCCATGCTCATAGAAACGGTAGTAACAAATTTTACATTTCAACACAACAATCTGAACTACTAATGGTCAAAGCAAATAGGCAGTAGATAAGTGTCAATAAAATTCAAGGTGGGCTGGACTTAGATCTCTTGTGGGTATGAAAGGATTTGAGACTGATGATGTGTTTGACATAGTGGTGGCCATTTTTTTTTTTTTTTACTTTTAAAACCATTTTTTTCTACAACCTCTTTGGCAAAGAGGTTGTAAAAAAATGCTTTCAAAAGGCTCTGATGATCCCAGCTGAGTTGCCTGATCGGCAGAGCGTGGTTTTGCAAAAAGTGCCAGTTTTCAGCAAAACCATTGTAAAACGTGACAAGAAACTGCAAATGGCCATAAATCTGGCCATGTAGCCAAGTGCCTGAAACTCAGTCATGTCACCGCGGATGGGGCCCAACTGTCACAATTTTGAATCTGGGTCATAAGTCCCTTTTTCACGTCGGTCATAATGTCAAGTGATTGGTCATAAGTCAAGGACTAGTTGTAAGGATGTATGTTTAATGTCACTGTCTTAAAGTTAGAGAAGGCAGCACTGAATCACTGAGTGTCCACTCTGTATCCCTCACTTCCATCAGTTCTTTTCCTCAAACATCAGGGCTAATATTTTTCTTTTTTTTAAAAAAAAAAAAGAAGAAGAAGAAGAACCTGAAATGAAATGAAATCTAAGTTTTTCAAGAAGAAATCTGAAGTTTCCAAATGAAATACTTTTTTTCTACTGCTATGGAATCATGACTTGCATAGAACGATGGCATAAATACAATCTTTCTCTTAACACATCAGACAGCTCCTTGTATTTGCTAGCAAAAATTTCTTGTCTTACCAATTTTTTTTCTTATCAGTCTACTTCCTCAAAAACATTTGATGGCAGTGGGACAATTGACAATAGAGGCTATCTTTTAGGGTCATGAAATCTATACAGAAACTACAGTAATCAGTAGTGGGGATAGCTGGCTACTGTGCAGTCTTCTGAGTCTAAGTACTCAATGATTGTTACATGTTTCAGTCTGGTTTTCTTCTGAACACTGGTGGAATCTAGGAACTCAGCATGCAACCAGGCCGAGCCTCAACAACCATTCTAAAGCGCAAGGTTCTTCACATCCATGTTTTATTTACATCTAAACCAGTGGTGAAATCTAAAATTTGTTACTACCGGTTCTGTGGGCATAGCTTGGTGGGGATGGGGGGTAATGTGATTGGGTGAGTGTGGCCAATTTATTATTTTTTTTACTTTTAAAACCATTTTTTCTACAACCTCTTGGGCGAAGAGGTTGTTGTTAGATCAGGCGCAGGAACAGAAGACGTGACCAGCTCGATACATTTAGCAACTTTATTGGTTACAAGTAACAAGTCAAGACTGCTGGCGCGCTGCCGGAGCTCTCCTTATATTCGCTCCCGGCAGACGCACCGCCCCTAGCCAGGGATTCAAACTTTCCCGCCCGGTGGCTGGCAGCCAATCCGGGCGGATGTCCTTATAAGGACATAACACTCCTCCCCCCCTAGTCCAAGAAAAAGAGTTCAGTGTTCGTCAATAAACGTGACGTAGTCCTGCAGGTACGTAGGACGCCTAGGCACCCTACTTGACCTGCGCAGTCTCATTTCTTCCGTGTCCCCGCCCTGGACGGATGGGGTTCCTGTGGCTCCTGGATCCTTCCCCGGAACCGGGCTCGGTTCGGCTGGCGAGTGTGCGGGGTCACCCTCAGCGCCTCCGGCCGGACCGCAGGCCTTGGCTGGCTGGTTCTGGTGGTCTTCTTCCTGGCCTGTGGATCTTTTGCCTCGGCGGTGCTGTTCGGTTCCGACCCGGGAAGAGCGTCTGAGTCTCGGTAAGACCCCGGCTGTCACTTGCTCTTCCTCGGTCTCCCGGTGGCTGCGGTTCTGCTGCGGCCCGGTTCGCTGTGGTCCGGAGGGTGGTTCGGGCCGGTGCCCTTGGGTCCGGTCTGTTCGCTGTGGGTGGTGTTGGCTCGGGTCGCGGTGTCCCACCTTGCAGGGGTGGCGCAGGTCTCCTTGGCCGGGCTGGCGTTGGCCTTCCCCGTCGGGTTGGTGGTGGTCGACCTGGTCGGGGTGTCGTTGTGGGGATACCTCCTCGGGTTGGTGGAGGTCTCCCCTGCCGGGGTGGTGCAGGCCTCCCTGGCCGGGTTGTTGTCGGCTTTCCCTTCCCCCTAGTCCCTGGTCTACCGCCAGTTGGTGGTTGGGGTCGTCTGGGTTGGGTTGTTGTTGCCGGGTTGTTTCTTGCATTGGGCGGGGGTCCCTCTCGCCGGGGAGCCGTGTGCCACCCTCGCCCATGTGCTGTGGTGTGCCCATCTGCGATGGTCCCCGGTCTACTCGCCTCGCGTTGAGGTCTCCCTGGTAGGGCTGCCGTGGGTTGCCTTCACTGGTAGGGTGCGGTGCTCCCCTTCTGGGTAGGTCCCGGTCTACCTGCGGGCTGGTTCGGGGATCCCTGGCCCTGTTGTGCCGGGTGCCCCCCTGGCCGGGTTGGTGTTGCCATCCCCCGTGCGGTTGGCCCTGGTCTACCTCGCTGCACTGCCGACGTGACAGTGCTTGGTAATGTGCTGGGCCGACCTCGTCGGGATGGTGTTGGTCTGCCTTGTAGGGGTGTGGTAGGCCTACTTCGTCCGGGTGTGGTAGGCCTACCTCGCTGGGGTGTTGTAGGCCTACCTCGTCTGGGTGTTGTAGGCCTCCCTCGTCAGGCTGGTTTTCGTGTGCTCCCCTCCACCTTTTCCGGAGTTGGTCGATGTGACGTCTCACGACCTGTCCATCTTCCAGCTCGACGGTGTAGGATTTGGGGCCGGTTGTGCTGGCAATCTTCCCTTTCAGCCACTTAGGAGAGCCGTTGAAATTCAGCGCGAAAACTGAATCTCCTTTGCTGAAGGCGCGAAGCGGCCGGCTGGCGGTTGCGGTCACTTCCGGGCTGTATTGGGGGTGCAGCCGGTCCAAGGGTGACCTCAACCTTCTGCCCATGAGGAGTTCGGCCGGGCTCTTGTGGGTGGTGGCATGCGGCGTGATGTGCTGGGTGAGGAGGAAGTTGTCGATGCGTTCTTGCCAGTCTCCCGGGCCCATCTTGGTGAGGGCTTCTTTTGTGAGCCGGACCATCCGTTCCGCTTGTCCGTTTCCGGCCGGCCTGTACGGAGCGGAGAGGGCATGGCGGATGCCCAGTCCTGCCAGGAAGGACTCCATGGCCAGTGATGTGAGCTGGGGGCCGTTGTCCGAGACCAGCACGTCCGGTAGTCCATGTGTGGCGAACAGACGGCGCAGGGCTCGGATTGTCGCTTCTGTTGTGGTAGATGCCATGGGCACCACCTCGAGCCACTTGGAGAAGGCATCTACCACGATGAGGAGGTGTCGCCCTTGCATCGGACCCGCGAAGTCAATATGGATCCTCGCCCAGGGGTTGCTGGGGGTCTCCCACTTTGCGACTTC
This sequence comes from Arizona elegans, assembly GCA_022577455.1. Taxonomy (NCBI): domain Eukaryota; kingdom Metazoa; phylum Chordata; class Lepidosauria; order Squamata; family Colubridae; genus Arizona; species Arizona elegans. Next base: position 20,300,261 of record JAKOOJ010000003.1, read on the forward strand.
GGATTGCGGCGGCGCTGGGCGAACTTCTTGGCACGGGTCACATCTGGAGACCCATTGCTCAATGTCTTTGTCCATGGAGGGCCACCAGACGTAACTCCGTGCCAGGGCCTTCATGCGAACGATGCCCGGATGCCCTTTGTGCAGCGTTTCTAGCGTCCGCCATTGCAGAGTGCTGGGAATCAGCACCCTGTCTCCCCATAGCAGACAGCCCTTCATGGTGGACAGCTCCTTCTGTTTCCTGGCGAACGGGCTGAACTTTTCCTCTGGCGTTTCCGATGGCCACCCTCTGAGGACCCAGGACTTCACTTGGCGGAGGGTGGGGTCCTTTTGGGTGTGGACGGCCACGTCTGCGGATGACACCAGACAGCTGGTGTCGTCATCTATGTGGAGTAGATGGAGCGTGGGGGCTGGGTCTTCGACTGGTTTCTTTGACGGGCATCTGCTGAGCGCATCGGCGTTCCCTATGGCTGTGCCTGGCTGGTGCACAAGCCTATAGGAGTAGCCGGCTAGGAAGATGGCCCATCTTGTCATCCGTGGGGACATGAAGGTCGGGGTGGGTTGGTCGCCGGCGAGGAGCCCCAGGAGTGGCTTATGGTCAGTGACGATGGTGAAGCGTCTTCCGTAGAGGTATTCGTGGAAGCGCTTCACTCCAGCCACGATGGCCAGGGCTTCTTTGTCCAGCTGACTGTAGTTGCGCTCCGCGCCGGACATTGTCTTTGAGAAGTAGGCGATTGGGGCTTCCGTGCCGTTGGGCAGTTCATGGCTGAGGACTGCCCCCACCCCGTATGGCGACGCATCGCAAGTCAGCTTGGTGGGCAGCGTCTCGCTGTATTGGATGAGGACGCTTTTGGATGTCAATAGCCCTTTGATGGCCCGGAACGCTGCTTCCTCTTCCTGGCCCCACTTCCAGGAAGCCGATTTCCCCAGCAGGCGGTGGAGTGGCTCAGCAACTGTGGCTTTCTGTTTTAAGAAAATGGCGTAGAAGTTGAGCAACCCAAGGAAAGCCTGAAACTCCGTTTTGTTTTTTGGGCTTGGAGCTTCATGGATTGCTTCCACTTTTGATTTGGTGGGGTGGATGCCTGTGCTATCAATGAGGTAGCCCAGGAACTCGACTTCCTGTACTCCTATGATGCACTTGTCCCGCCTGACCCTCAAGCCCTTGGCCCTGAATCGCTGCAGGACAAGCCTGAGCCTTTCAAGGAGTTGAGCTCTTGAGTCACCGGAGATGAGCACATCGTCGAAGTAAGGCACCACCCCTGGAATGCCTTGGAGAAGGCGTTCCATCATAGATTGGAAGATTCCGGGGGCAGCGCTGACTCCAAATTGGAGGCGGTTGCATTTGAATGCCCCCCTGTGCGTGACAATTGTTTGAGCCTCCGCCGTTTTTTCGTCCACTGGCAGTTGCTGGTAAGCCTGGGCCAGGTCCAGTTTCGCGAAAATTGATCCAGATCCCAGGGAATGCAGCAGGTGTTGCACCACTGGGACTGGGTATGCGCTCTGTGCCAACGCCTTGTTGATGGTACAACGGTAGTCGGCGCAGATGCGCACAGACCCATCATGCTTCAGTGGGGTCACAATGGGGGTTTCCCATGAGGCATGATCGATCGGTTCCAGGACGCCCTGGGCGATCAGCTTATCCAGCTGCTCATCTACTTTAGGCCGCAGGGCAAACGGAACTCGGCAGGGCTTAAGCCTAATTGGGGTGATTCCCTTGTCCAGATTAAAGGAAATTGGCCTCCCCACAAATTTTCCCAGCTTACCATCGAAGACTTCCTTGAACTCTTCGATGATGGTGTCGAGTTCATCCCTGTGGATCTCATGGATGCCCTCGATGGAAAGCCCCAGCGGCTTAAACCACTCCACTCCTAACAGGTTCGGTCGGCTGTTTTCCACGATGGTGATGGGCAGCTCTCCGTTAAAGTCCTTGTATTTGATGTGGATGGTGGTTCTGCCCAGGATTCCAATGGGGTTTCCGTTGAAGTCCACCAGCCTCGACTTCGGGATTTTCAGCTGGGTCTTCTTGCAGGATGGCTTCAGCTGCTGTAGGTGCTGCCAGTCCATGATGGAGTAGGCGGATCCAGAATCTACCTCCATCTTGCATGGGGACCCCTCTGCCAGCAGCGTCACGTGGAACTTGGTGGTCCCCTCGTCGCTTGTGTGAGCGATGGTGGTCTGGTGCACCGTTCTACTCCGGGGATATTCCTCCTCCCCGCGCCGGGACTGGTTTGAGGTCCGTTTGGATGTCCTCTGATTGTCTTTGCGATTCTCCCGGAAACGTGGTCTGGGTGGCTCCGGGGCTGGATCTGTGGCTCTGCAGGCCTCGGCGATGTGCCCTCTCTTCAGGCATCGGCGGCAGGTCGCGTCTCTCCATCTGCAGTTTGCCCTGGGGTGGTCGCCTCTGCAGCTGCCGCATCGTTCTCCCCGGTCGCCATGCTGTGGGTTTTCCCGCCTGGGGGGGCGGGCAACCTTGTGGACGGCCATTTCCCCATCAGACTCAGATTGCGTGGTTGCCTCGTCTGATGAGGTCAGGCCCGACTTGTGGATCTTATGGATCCCTCTTGCTTTTACCATCGCAGCGGCTGCTTGCTCAGATGTCTCAGCCGCTGTTGCTTCGTCGAGGACGTCTTTGAGTGGGATCCTCTTCCGGCTGAGGAACTTCTTTTGTAGACCCACATCTCGCATTCCAAAAACAACGCGGTCTCGGATGGCATTATCCACGTTGTCGAACTCGCAGTTGGCGGCGATTTGGCGAAGCGCTGCCACGAATTCCTTGATGGATTCCCCCTCCCGCTGGTTTCTTTGCTGGAAGGTGAATCTGTTTGCGATGGGGGTGCCTGTAGGTGCGTAGTGCTCCTGTAGGACTTCCTGCAGGTCATTCCAGGACATCTCTTCAATGTCCCTGGGTGCCACGAGGTCAATCGCCATCTCCAAGACGTCCGATCCGCAATGAGCCAGGAAGAGGGCTCTTTTCCTCTCATCGTCGAGGTTCTGGTAGCCATTACCTCGCAGGAATTGTCGGAATCGGACCATGTATGACCTCCACTTTTCCCGGGATGGGTCGAATGGATTCAGTGCGGTCATCGGGGCTTGCGGGGTAGCCATTCTGGGGTTCACTGTGGTGTAGTGACTTCAGCTCGGTGGGCGCTCATGCCGCGAGTCTTGTTCAGGTTCTCTTCTCTAGTCCTTCGTCGCCAGTGTTAGATCAGGCGCAGGAACAGAAGACGTGACCAGCTCGATACATTTAGCAACTTTATTGGTTACAAGTAACAAGTCAAGACTGCTGGCGCGCTGCCGGAGCTCTCCTTATATTCGCTCCCGGCAGACGCACCGCCCCTAGCCAGGGATTCAAACTTTCCCGCCCGGTGGCTGGCAGCCAATCCGGGCAGATGTCCTTATAAGGACATAACAGTTGTAAAAAAAATGCTTTCAAAAGGCTCTGACGATCCTAGCTGAGTTGCCTGATTGGCAGAGGCTTTTTAAAAAACTGAACTTGAATCGTCAGAGTCATTTAAAAGAAAAAAGGGTTTTTTTCTTTTAAAAGCCTTTGATGATCCCAGCTGAGCCGCGCGATCATCAGAGGCTTTTTTTTTTACTTTTAAAAGCATTTTTTCGGCCGAAGAGGTTGCGGAAAAAAATGCTTTTAAAAGTAAAAAAAAAGCCTCTGATGATTGTGCGGCTCAGCTGGGCATGGGGGAGGGGGGGCTAGGGATTTTTGCTACCGCTTCTCCGAACCACCCACTTCCATCACTACCGGATTGGGTGATCCGGTCCGAACTGGGAGCATTTCACCTCTGGTTTGACCCCTCCCTGGGGCTCAGCCTGGCCATCTCCTACACTATGTCTGGGCTAAAAGGAAAATGGAGAAAGTTATTAAATTGATTTTTTGCTTAAAGAATGGGGGCACGATGGCTCAGCCAATAAAGAGACTGAGCTTGTCATCTGAAAAGCTGACCAAGCACCATGTGATGGGTGAGCTCCCATTACTTGTCCCACTCCCACCAACGTAGCAGTTCGAAAGCATGCAAATGCAAATAGATAAATAGCTACCACTTCGGTGGGAAGTTATAACAGCATTCTGTGCACCTCAGTGTATAGTCATGCTGGCCACATGACCACAGAAATGTCTTCCTCAGCTAAAAAAAATGAAGATGACCCCCTAGATTCAGACATGACTGGATAGGGGAAACCTTTACCTTTATTGCTTAGAGATAAAAGTAGATAAAGATTCGCCAAGGGGGGGGGAAGAGAGAGAGAAATAGAGAGAGAGAGAAAGAGAGGCAGACACAGAGAGAGTGTGTGTAAGAGAGAAAGAGAGAGAGGGAGCATAAGAGAGAAAGAGAGCGTAAGAGAGAGAGGGGGGCAAAGAGAGAGGGCGGGAGGGAGGCAGAGAGAGAGAGAGAGAGAGAGAATATACTCAGTTACCTCCTCCCTTACCTGGAGCATTTTGATACCTCCCCCCTCCTATTTAATGCAGGCAAGGCAGTCCCAGAATCCAAGTTTGGCCTCACCTCTGTCCCCTTGCCACCCACATCTATGTAACATTGCTTGGTTCCCACACCAACTCTCACCCCTTCTTGGTGTCCCAGCCCTGCCTCACCTCTCCTCACAACACCTGCGGGCCTGTAAGAACACCACCTCTTGCTAGGATGATGTGAATGCTGCATTGTTAGTCCTCCAAAAACAAGGGTGATGTTTGACATTTCTGGATTGGATTCAGCAGAAATCCTGAGGGATGGTACAGGGAACGTTGTGTGTTTCTGAGAGATGCAGCTGAGATTCTAGAATGGAATGAGATTTTATGTAGGACTCTTGGCCAGGATAACATTTCAGGAAAGGACAGGTAGTGGTGCAGTCATGGGTTGCCCCTGGTTGCCCCCGGTAGTAAAACTGGCGGGAGGCTCTGCCCACTGACCCAGACGTCATCAGAATGTTTCTGCGCATGCGCAGAAGAGCACGCACACGCGGCCCCATTACAAACTGGTAGTAAAGGTAAGTAGAACCCACCCCTGTGGTGGCAGTGGTGGTGGTAGAAGAGGAGGAGGAGGAAAGCCAGTCAAGTTGGTGAACTGGACCATGGTAATGCACTTTGGCATCATGGATAAAAACAGTCTCACCACCCTTCTGCTTCTAGACCTGCACCTCCTGCTTCTGTACCTTCTTTTGGATGCATGCCCAAGGGAAAAAGGATGGTGATCACCCACATATAATGGGTGAGCCTGCCCCTATTCATGCTGGGCCAACCCACTCTGTGAAAACCCTCGTTTGACCCAATAGAAGCTTGGAACTTACCTTACCTGTCTTTTTGGTCTGTGTTCTCACCTCCTACCTGGCGCGAAGGAAATGCTGATGGAAGTTTAGTCTGGGATTCTACATTCCTGTGACTTTTGCCCTCATGATGCTTCACCTGGGACAAGTGGAACATCAGTTCCATCTCTAGAAAAAAGCTGACTTCAAACTGCATTCCGACTGACTTTCCTTCATGCAGTGGAGCGAGAGAAGATATCAACTTGATCTTCAACTCAGAGGGCCAAATTCACAAGGCAGATATCTATAAGAGTGAGAGCTTCTATCAGAAGGACTTTCTCGTAGGTGGTAAAAATGAGGATAGTAGATATCTATAGTTTTGGAAAGAATGGGTAGATGGGTAGGCTGAGGCGAATATCTGCACTTTCCAAAATAGGCAATATTGGTATATTGGAATATTTTCATGATGGAACTCTGTGTGATGTGGTAGAATTGAAATGCCCTTTGCTTTCTCCCTAACCATTATTTCTTTTTTTTTTCAAATCTACATTTAATGAGTTATGAGATGTAAACATTGTCTATTCCTCAAGATATTTTCATGGTTTTAAACTGTTTCTCCTCTTCCTTCCTTACCCCAGCTAAAAATCTGAACGTTGCCTGACATGGGCCAAATTATATCAGACTTTGTCTTACGAAATGAGGAGTAAGAACAAGACAGGCTACGGGTTTAGTAGTTTTCAATTGCATAATTAATTTCCTTCATGGAAAGCACTTGGGGCTAGTGGTTAACAGGAAGATGCTTGTACGCATTCAAAAAAAGGAAGAGTTCTTCACAAATTACAGTTTCTGTTCCTTATCATTTCTTTTTGTGAGTGGGATCTCAGAATTGTCCTTTTGGAAAAGAGCCGAGATGGCGCAGTGGTTAGAATGCAGTACTGCAGGCTACTTCAGCTGACTGCTAGCTGCAGTTCGGCAGTTCAAATCTCACCGGCTCAAGGTTGATTCAGCCTTCTATCCTTCCGAGGTGGGTAAAATGAGGACCCAGATTTTTGGGGGCATTAGGCTGACTTTGTAAAACTGCTTAGAGGGGGCTGTAAAAGCACTATGAAGCAGTATATGTCTAAGTGCTATTGCTATTGCTATTGGATGTCACACGTTGATTCCTGATGATGGATAGTTAAAAGGTTGTCCAGCTGGTACTTTCTAATGAGGGAAATGGGTCTCCCTACATACATCCCAGGCAACATTGGAAGAAGAGGCAGATTGTTCAATCCAAGTGTTCACATCAGTATTGGTCCTGATCACAGACATTCTTGGATGTGGGTGGACCAGGTTTCCCATAACTTCCCATATCGATTGGGGAGAAATTTATATTGCAAAAAAAAATGGGGAGAATAATATGCATCAACTCTCGTAGATGCTGCTACCCACTTTCTCAAAACTTCTATTGAATTTTAGGAAACCTGGGAGATCTTTTTTTAAATTTGATCCTTATCATTCTAGTCTTTAATCCTGATACTTTGAATGGAGCAGTTGAAAGTAATGATCTGATCATATCACTGGGCTAGCTCTGAAGATCTGAGAAAAGACCAGTGCAGTAAGTAGCAAAAAAGGCAACAAGATGGAAGTATGAGGGGAGGGTTTAATTGGAATTATGTTTCAGCCTTTGAGCTTGTTTTTAGTGCTACAACTTCGTCCTTGAGCACGTGACATAAAAATGCCTCTGAGCACATATGAAGTGTTTTTTTTCAGACTTCCTGGTTAAGGCAGCCCGAGCATAGTGTGTGGCACAGCATTTTGTTGATCTTACTGGCTTCATATGCTACTCAGGTTGCTGATGTTGATTCTGAGTGGTATAGCTATCTGACCTCTATAAATCAAGTTAAAAAGAAGACAACAAATCAGTGTGGTAAAAAAGCCTATGCACCTATATTGGAACTATTATATTAATTATATTAACTATATTCTGGTGCAAGAGGGAACATCTTTAAGAGATGGCACACACACACACACACCTTCCACCCAAAGCTTGCTGGAATAGCTATGTTTTAATGGCCTTTGTAAAATGAATTTAGATTTTTCATAGGAATTTTACTGCATGAAGAGGAGCAACAGTTGAGAAAGCTGGCTTCAATGATCCCTGTTGGTGACATCCTCTAAGGCACAGGATAGAGAGGGAGACATTATTATCCCAGAGCTTTTGGACAGGGAGATACAATTGGGAGTAGGCAGTTCTGAAGTTGGGAGTAAGCAACTGGGGGAAGACAATATCTTCAGGTCCAGAGCCATGTGGTGCTTCAAAGGTGAAAACCAGCACTTTGAATTGCATTGGAAATCAATGGACAACAGCAGAACTCATCAGGTAGTGGTTTTATACAGTGGTGGGTTGCTACTGGTTTGCCCTGGATCGGCTCCACCCACCCACCCAGATGTCTCTGAGCATGCGCAGAAACATCGCGTGTGTGCATGGGCACGCCCGTGTGCGCCCGTGCGCGCCTGCAAGCGAACCGGTAGCGACAGGATTTGAAACCCACTATTGGTTTTATATGAACAATTTGAGATATGCCCACAATTACTCCAGCTACTGCATCCAGGATTGGCTGTAGCTTCTGAATGCTCTTCAAAGACCGCCTCAGATAGACTTTGGTTGCAAGAGGATAAGCCAAATGTTTCTTAAACATCTTTAAATAGGCTGTACACTGCCCTGAGTCCTTCGGAAGAAGGGCGGTATAGAAATAAAATTATTATTATTATTATTATTATTATTATTATTATTATTATTATTATTATTATTATTATTAAATGTTCTTCTCTTTGGGAACTCTCCCACTTTTAAAAATTAAGGAGAACCCCAAAAGAGTTTTTGTTTGTGTGGGTTGTATTTATTGATATTTACTTATTAAAAATTAAAATGGACACATTGACTGCCACTATCTCTTCCTACAATTTTTGATGGGATTTCAATGTTGTACTATTTTTCAAAGTAGGCTGGCAAATAATTTCGATTTCGTGGGCCCCTGAGGGGGCTTGGGAGAACCCCCAGAGATCCTAGAACCACACTTTAAGGAATACTCGTCTAAGCAAGAGGTGACCAGAGCATGATTAATCGTGAGAAGAATGTCTAGCTATAGAAGGAGTTTTAATTGGTGTGCAAGATGGAATTGGGAGAGGAGAGGAGAGGGAAGGGTTTGGGATTTCCAGATAGGTTTGATTAACCATTAATCCTGTGGGCAGGACTGGGAATCCCAGATCTGAGCAGAAGGGGAACCAGAGTTTTGAAAATTAAAGTGAAGCTGTTGATTTAAATAAAGGATGATTGTGATGCAGAAAGAAAACGCAGGCTACGGAACTCGGGAATCGGAGAATAATAGTTTTCCAAGGGCACCAACAAACCCACTATTCCTTCATGTGCTAGTCCTGAGTCTCTGGGTGCTAATTCGAATTGTGCTCCTGTTTTCCATATACCTTCAGCTTCTCTTCTCTTGGCTTGCCATTCTTGGCACCTCACTCTTCACCAGAGCAGCTGGGGGCTTTTGCTTGTCTCCTGGGACAACCTTGGCTATAGAAAAGGAGAGGAGACAAGGAAGTCATTTTTTGGGAAACGCAGATGCCTATGCTGAAAGTTACCCTCCCTTCCTAATGCGAGGGATGTGTGGAGGGGAGGACGAGGCTTGCTCAGACTTTCCTGCTTGGCTGTTTGTAAGACAGGCCTCAGCTTGCTTAGCCATATTAAAAAAAAAAAGTGAGCTAATTCAGTCACGGAAAAAAGGTTTGGGATCCCCCGCCTGCCTTCTTTCTGGTGGAAATACCTTAAACATAAGTGCGATATTCAGGCAGTAAATGGGGGCTTTGTTTGAGCCAGGAGGCCAAGGGGAAGAAGTGCTAAAGCTAAATTCCCCCACCCACCCCACTCCTCAAACTTATTTTTCCCCCTTCTCAAATAAAGTCTCTCAAATGTGAAAGCTCTATAAAAATGTGGTCTGAAAGATGGCAGCTGTGGGGTGGAGGGGCTGTGAAAATAGCTCAGCAGGATTTTCAGTCCTAACTCCAAGCAGCATCCATAAGTTCCTAGCACTCAGGAAGGGTTGGATCTGGAACTCATGGCCAGGTCATGATTATCAGAGCAAGAAAAGTTCAAAGGGAGTTCCATGTGCTAATTAAAAACCACGATTACCCATCAGGACAGGAAAGTGTCAGCTTCTGCCCTGCCTTCCTCATAGATTACCAGTAGTCCTCGATTTACAACAGTTCATTTAGTGATTGTTGGAAGTTACAACAACACTGAAAAAGGTGACTTATGACCAGTGATGGAATTCAACTAATTTAAACAACCGGTTCTCTGCCCTAATGATTTCTTCCAACAACCAGTTCACCAAACTGCTCAGAAATTTAACAACCGGTTCTCCCGAAATGGTGCGAACTGGCTGAATCCCACTACTGCTTACAACCATTTTTCACACTCATGACCGTTGCAACATCCCCATGATCAAGATTCAAACACTTGGCAACTGGCTCATATTTATGACGGTTGGAGTGGCCCATGGTCATGGGATCCCCTTTTGCGACCTTCTGATGAGAAAGTCAGTGAGGAAGCCAGATTCATGTAACAGCTCTGTCCCTAATTTAAAAATTGCAGTGTTTCAATTAACAAACATGGCAAGAAAAGTTGTAAAATGGGGCAAAACCAGTGGTGGGATTCAGCCAGTTCGCACCTATTCGGGAGAACCGGTTGTTAACTTTCTAAACAGTTTGGAGAACCGGTTGTTGAGAACAATCTTATTTTGTTTTTTCCCACTTTACAGGGCTAATTCTGTAAGGAATCCCGGGCTAATCCTATAAGGAAGGCAGGAAGGAAACATTCTGGTATTGTTTCTAGCCTAATCTTTATTGCCCTGCTTATAGAAACTGCCTCTCTGGTTAACCGTTATTACATTGTAACAGCTACAGTGAAATGCCCATCGACGTGAGTGACATTGAGTTGGCCATGCCCACATGGTCACATGACCACCGAGCCACGCCTAGCCATCTGGTCATTAGGACAGAGAACTGGTTGTTAAATTATTTGAATCCCACCACTGGGCAAAACTCACTTTAAGAATTTCTCACTTAGCAACAGAAATTTGGGGCTCAATTGTGGTCGTACATCAAGAACTACCTGTATTCTCTATACACACATGATCACACTAGTGATAGGCCCATAATTTATGTGGGATTCGGACTTTCAGGAATTCCTGTTTCTTTATGTTGACACTGATGGTGGATTCACAATTTGCCATATTGATTGGTTATGGCTTGCAGTTCAGGGAGCAAAGTGGCTTGTATTATGTAAAAAGGAATGGTTCAGATTGAATCAGAAGTGCGGAGATGCTATTTTAAAACTTCTGTATCTCCAGGATAGAAGCACGGGAAAGCTCTCGTTCATAGGCAGCTGGTAATAACATTGGTAGCTTCTATGGAAGCCTATTCTGGGTGCATAAGAGCTGTGGGTCTTGAGCTTCTTAAAGGTGGGATAATGAAAAGATGTGAAAGAAGGAATGCCTCTGATCCATTTGGCCCTAGTCTGCTTTGTACGTGACTCTTCAGATGTTAACATAAGAAGGACAGAGCTATAGCAAGATGGATGGAGGAAATTAAGTGTGTTAGTTAGAAACTAAGGGAGAAAACTGTTCCTTCTGTAACTCTGCAAACTGCTGAAACATCTTCAGACTCAAAAGACCTAAGCTTGGCATTTTGAAAGCCCATTTCAGATGCCAAATGATCCTCAAGGTTCTCTGTTGCCAAGGTTCTTAGAGAGTTTTCAGTATGCTTTTCTCAAAATTATTTTCTGGATCCCTCTCATCTTGTTGAGTGAAATGTGATAGGTGATGATAATGAGATGTGGATGCTCTTCTCACTGTTTTCTCTGCCTTGAATTGAGAGAGGAAGAAGACCTCAGTCTGATGACCCTACGGAGTTGACCAATGCCAACTTTCTCAAGGGTCACCCTGAACTGTACCCTCTTGAATGATTTTCCCTATGATCTTATGAAATAAGACAATACATTGAGACATTCCAGACAGTAGAGTATATTGCCTAAATGGCTATGGCTTTCTTTCTCCTTAATGGTAAATTCATTAGATAGATGAAACATACAGTGATATGTGCAGATGCAGAAGAGATCAGGGAGAAAGCTCAAATCTATTCATAACTACTCATAATAGCTCTGGGAATTCCATTAGTAGCTCCTTATCATTTTGGCAGAAGACAGGTAGCTCAATTCATATTTTAATAATAAAAAAACATAAAAGACATGGAAATTAGATTTTCTTCTACAGCCGTGCACTTGAATTAATCAAATCTAGCTAAACCTTTGTTATCTTCAAAGACCGGCATACAGTAACAAGGTTTGAGCACAAGAAATTTAAGAAGTATAACAAAATAAAACTACTTGAATTAAGAAACTGACCCTTTTTCAGATTATGGGAGGCAGAACTGAGATGTTCCCTGGTATCTTGTTGTTAGGGCATTCATAATATTTGAAGTGCACTTTTTGGCTTTGATTTAATTTCTTTCTAAATCCAGCTGAATTTGGGTGGAACTCTACATCATATACATAGATCATGTAGTACCGATACTGTCATTAATCAGAAATGATTGGAAAGAAGGGCATTTTGAATTACATTCATGCTATTTGAATCAATTTTAATAACATCAACAGCTTCCTCCCAAACGTTATTGAGCATAGCCATTGGGTGGCATTTCTAAGATCTCCCAGTTGTCTTCTCACAGATTTATAATTGCAGAATTTCCTGGGGGTGTGTGTGGAGGTGAAAAAGCAAGGATTACACCAATATTTGTATTTGAATAATTTTTTTAATTGGATCAATGGAAATGTTATAGTGAGCCAAAATTGATTCCTCTAGAGTTCATCACTAAATTAAATAAACCACTACCAGTGTGACGCCCTCTAAATCTGTTGTGCTACCACACCCAGTATTGCCAACCAGCATGGCCAGTGACCAACTCCTGGCTAGAAAACTGTCACAAGTAAATGCCTTATTCTCAGATGGAGATAATATATGTTCATAGAACATCAGGGGTTAATCCACCCTTCCTTTCTTAATGTATTCATATGTAACCACTCCTACCTATAACTCCGCCTTATTGTTATAAAAAGGGGATGTACGCACCTCCTACTTGCTTCTATCTGCAATCATTCAGAGAATATAGAATGCCTACTGTAAATAAATAGTACTTTGTTTTGAATACGTTGTTCCTGATCATTTATTGAGTCTGATCCTCGAATTTATGCAACAAAAACTTCAGAATTAGTCTGATGATTTCATCTCTCAGAATCCTCAACAATGGACATGTTGGCTGGAGAATTCTGGATGTTGAAAACTACATATAGTGGAAATTGAAAGTTTTCAAAGTTGGGAAATACCAGCATATCTAGAGAATGCCAGCTTTGGGAAAGTTAGGCTGGATGTTGAACACAGCATCACTCCACCTTCCCCCAAATTCACTAGTGCAGTGGGAAATCAGATTTGTCAGTTGTTGTTTGTCTGTGGAGATCCTCAATCTTTTAGGTCATAATTGTCCCAAAGGTGCTTTTTCCAAAATACAACTGGGCTTTCTTGGTGTTTTCTTTGAAAACATTTAGCTTCTCATCCACGAAGTTTCTTTAGACCTGAAGAAGCTCCTTGGATGAGAAGTGAACACCAAGAGAGTCCAGTTGTCTTTTGAAAAAAGTACCTTTGGGATTGTGTTGCTATACTTCTACCTCATTTGCTGTGAGGGTTTGGACAAAAATGAGTCATGAGTAAGAATGTGTTAGTGTAGACCAAGTAAAGCAACTAACCATAAAACAAGGAGTAGCAACAATTCCTCCAATGCTTGCTTACACTGATGGCAAAGGTCATGTTCAGATAGAAGTCCACTGTTGCATTATGTTGTTGCTTTCCTGCTGTTTCCATGCTTTCAGTGTAGGATCCCCACATATTAAAATATTTTATAGCAAAGAAAATCTCACATTAGATCCATTCACTGGATGGCTCTTGATAGCAGGCACTCAGAGTTTTAGACAGTCATCTTTAGACAGTTCAGTCTTTGCTCTCCTGTCCTCTGAGCAGGCAGCAAAATGTGAACAGACACGCAGGGGGCTGATAACTTATCTGCGCACTTGTACAAAATAGATAAATGAATCAGTAGTGGGTTTCAAAACCCAGCGCTACTGGTTCGCTGCAGGGGTGGGTTCTAAATTTTTTTACTACCAGTTCTGTGGGCGTGGCTTATTTTGTGGGCATGGCTTGGAGGTCATGTGACTAGGTGGGCGTAGCTAGCTGGTCAGAGTCATTTCTGGAAGGTACTCGCACTTACGACCAGTCCTTGCACTTATGACCTGACTCATTTGTTTGCTTTTAACACTGATCAGCTGTAGGACGGCCCTTTGAAGCCCCACGGCAAGAGTTTAAACAGGTTTTTTCCCTCTAGTCATCAGCTGGGACTCAGGAGGCAGCAATAGATTGGGGGTGGAACCAGATAAAAGGTAAGAATAACGTGGGTGGGTGGGGCGGTGGGAGGGGGGGGGAGAGAACCGGTTCGGTGACGTCATATTGTCACCGCTACTGGCTCGGCTGAACCAGACCGAACCGCGAGGAACCCACCACTGGTTCGCTGTCAATAGTGTGCCGGAGCACTTGCTTGCTTTGTGAAATGAATCTCAAACTCATTTGAATATGAATATGAACTTGTTTTTGTGATCAATAGCCATCTGTATTGTAAGCATACCAGGGGATACTTTACTGGTGGGTGCAAGTGTTTTTTTAAAACTTTAACACAGTTTGTGAGTTCAACTAAGATTGTAAGATTGTAAGCACATTTTTCATTCAGAGCATTTGGGTTTTCTCTGAAAGATACATAGCCTAATATTTGTCCAGTCCATCTTCAGAAGCTCTTCATGCCTGCAGTTCTCCCAGATGGTCAATATATCCTATAGGCCAGGGGTCTGCAACCTTAACTCTCAAAAAGCCATTTGGACCTGTTTCCCACAGAAAAGAAAATACCGGGAGCCACAAAACCTAGGTGGGCGTGACCAACTCAACATCACTCCCACCCAGTCACATGACACCACCACCACCCCGCCAGCCATGCCTATCCAGGTTTTGTGGCTCCCAGTGTCTTCTGTGGGAAATGGGTCTCTCTCTCTCTCTCCCTCCCTCCCTCTCATTTCTGTTTTTCTCTTTTTCCTCTCCCTCTCCCCATCTTTCTTTCTTTCTTTCTTTTTCTTTCTTTCTCTTTCTTTCTTTCTTTCTTTCTTTCTCTCGCCTTCTCTCTCTCATTTGTTTCCGTCTCTTTTCCCTCTCTCTCATTCTCTTCCTCCAGCTCTCTCTCATTTCTCTCTCCCTGTCCCCCTCTTTCCCCCTTCTCTCTCATTTGTTTCCCTCTCTTTTTTTTCTCTCTTTTTCTCCGTCCATTTTCTCATTTCTCTCTCTCTCTTTCTCTGTTTTTCTCTCCTCTCTCTCTCTCCTCCCTCCATCTGTCAGTCTGTCTGTCTGTCTCTGCATATCTTCTCTCTCTCTGAGAAACTCAAGGCTGGGCTGACCTGGTGAGCTCTCCTTGGGTCTCTTCACTACTCCTTTTCTTTCTTCTTGGCAACTTTTTGGAAATCCGGGTGGCTCAGGAGCGAGCACGAGCCATGTTGATGGCTTTGCCAAAGATGACCCTCCTCCTCCTTCTCCTCCTGCAACTCCGTGGCCAGCTGTTGCGGGGCCTCTACCTCAAGTGAGTGGAGCAGTGCTGCCACCGGCATTGATTAAAAAATATCTTCCGGGCGGCTTTAACTCTCACACAGATGACTTTTGCCACTCAGAGGATGCTTTTCAATCAACTCCATTGGAGGAGTAAAGAAGCTCAGGGCAGCGGGAAAAGGGGGCTGGCCCCACCGAATCTTGCATGCCCACCCCGGGGATCAGGCTCAGAGAAAGCCAGAGCGCCCTCGCCAAAGACGGTTGCCCGTCAGCCTGTCAACCTGCCCGCTCCTTATGCCTTCGCTATGCTTCGGCCAAGCCCGGCCGTTTGCTTGAGGAGGGTATCCCTGCTCCTGCACGTCCTCCTGGCCCCACAAAAGCCGGCCAGGTGGTCACGTGAGGAGAAGGAGGAGGCGGCGTGTTGTCTTCAGCAAAGCCGCTGACACAGCTCGTGCTTGCTCCTCAGCAGTGGACCTGTTCCCTTTCCATTGTACCCTCCTCCCAGATCCCATTCCCACCCTGCCACTCTGTGTTAGTGAAGTTGGCCATGGCCAGGTTGGGCCAGTTTCTCAGGGTGGAGAGCAGGTCACGTGACCAGGTTGGCAGGGAGCTGCAGGAGAGGGGTCAAAGAGCTGCATGTGGCTCAGGAGCCACGGGTTGCCGACACCCGCTATAGGCAGTTCATGGAAGCTCATGTTTTGACAAGGGTCTCATCCTGATAGGCAGGCCTGTACATCAAACATCCAATAGGCTCTAATCATATATTATTTTCCATGTATATACACACAGCCTATCATCAGTAATAAATAATGAATGCTCACTTGTGGTACTTAATCATCTTTGTAAACCAGATTTTTAAATAAATTTTCTACTGATATGAACTAAATGAATTGAATTCCTCCAGTAAGAACTTTCACTGACATCCTTAAATCTTTCGAATTCCATGACCCCTACACTTTTTTCTGTTCTCATTCATTTGTTACTGTTTATATTCTATTTAAATTTATACTTTATTGTTTTTGTTCCTATTTAACCTTAAGTGTAAAGTTGGGTCAACTCTGCATTTTCTTTCACATAGATGATGCAGACTTTGATTTCAAATATCATTAGTCTTCTCTCCCTCTCTCGTGTTTTCAGGTACCTTGCCAAATGAAACTATTTGGGAACCTCTAAACTGGACAATGATGGGGTTGTGTTTCATTGGTCCTAACAAATGGTGTGTTTTGAAATATCCAGTAGGTAGCTCTGACATTTATACAATAGTATTTTGCTCAGCGATCATACCAGGTAGAGAGGTCTTACATTTTTCCAAATATAAATGACTAAGCTACTCAGTATTTAGAAAGTGAAACCTCCCTACAACTAAAGTGTCACTGCGCAAGGAAACAAAGCAGGATTATTGCAGCATGAAAGAAACCAATGCTGAAAAAAATTCTCAGGTGTGGAAATACCTTGTGCCTGAATCCAGTTTATTCATTGCAAAATTTCAATCTGTATTGTTCACTATGTGACTCTCTTGTTCCTTTCCATGTTCCTGTTTTGTTGGGGATTGCCTGCATCACCTGCCTGATAGATACCAGAATAATTGAGCTGTCTTTACTGTATAAATGATGGCTTGTTGTTTTTTCTGAATCATTTCCACTTTCTATCTTTCTGAAATGATGCGATCATGCAGCATTTTATTTTATTTAGAGATTAGGACAGGTTAAGCTACACTCTTATCTCACATTGCCTCTATAATAATATTGGGTGTAGGTTAACTAAGCTGGTAGTGAGTTTGCCTGGGGGCATTTAGTGAACTCGAACTTTGGAATTGTTACATATGTACAACAGTATGTGAGGCACTGCCTCACACTCCAAAAGCAAGGGGGACGGGAGGGAATAAACTGGGAAAAAATTGCAGTCAGTCTAAAGGCACAGGGTAAACCCAAAAAAAGGTATCAAATGACTTTATTTTTTTTTTCCTGAGGGCCAAACTAGCTGTGAGCTGAAGTGTCTAGATGTTTGTTTAATTTTTCAGCACAGAAAGAGTGCTTAACCCTTCCATTGTGGGCTGCTTCCACTGCACTCCATTAAACTCTACTCAACCCCACTTCTTTTCTCCTGCAAGAAAAACAAGAGGAGACCTAGTATCTTTTTCTTTGTAGACAGGAAAGTGGCTTTGCTATGTTACTGATAGGAATTATAAAATGAAAAGTTAAACCCTCACATTCTGTGGTCCTCTGGTGGCTACTGCTGCTGCAGTCAGTTTTGAAGCCTTTGAAACAAGGGTGAAATCTACTTATGTTCCTTACCGGTTTGGAAGAGGAAAATCTACACAGTATCTCCATTTAGGCCAGTGGTTCTCAACCTGTGGGTCGGGACCCCTTTGGGGGTCGAACAACCCTTTCACAGGGATCGCCTAAGACCATCCGAAAACACATATTTTCAATGGTTTTAGGAATAATTTTATGGTTGGAGGTCAGCACAACATGAGGAACTGTATTAAAGGGTCGCGGCATTAGGAAGGTTGAGACCCACTGATTTAGGCCCTCTGGGTGCTTCTCTACTGGAAAAACAACACAAACAATCAAACCAGAAATCTATTTAAATACTAACTTTTTTTTTTTTTTGCATGGATGAATGCTATTAACTCTCATTCCCCTTCTTTTGCAACACTATGTCAGTCTGTCCATCCGTCCGTCCGTCCATCCATCAATCGATCGATCGATCAATCCAACCAACCGTCTGTCCGTCCATCCATCCCTCCATCCCTCCATTAAACTATTATATTTACATTCAAAAACATTGAGGATGTTTTTGAGGATTATTTTGAGGATGTATAAGATAGATAGGTCTTGATAAACAAACACCACTTGTTGATGTGTCTTCTTGTGTTTTCTGCTTACCAGGGAAGCATGTACAGGATGTGACAAAGCAGGTATTAGCTCAGACTTGGATGCCTAGGTGTTGCTCTCATTCTCAGCATCACGGATAGACAAGGTAGAGCCACCCAAATCTTCTCTCTTCTGACATAATTTTGGTCATAGGCACCATCTAGCATGTTTCATCAATGATGTGGCTGATAATGCAGCCAGAGGCCAGGAGGTTCTTCCCAGTTTCTATTGGCTGATTGAGGCTGCTGTGGTCATGCCTCTTCCCTTAAGCTGTGGGACTCTGTTCTCCATTGTCATTTTGGCTTCAGCTACAGGAGAGACTGAATACCTGGATTCCACAGGGGCATCTTCATGCTTAATACATGATTGGTGCTTTCCATAATGTATGTCAGGGGCCTTGCAAACATAGAACATTCTTTTGAAAGAGCACCAAATCTGTATTTAAAAAAAGAACTCTCTTCTATTTATGTATTTATTGTGCATTACTTATACCCAATCAGTGGTGGGTTGCCCCCGGTTCACACCAGTTCTATAGAACTGGTAGTAAAACTAGCGGAAGGCTCCGCCCACCAACCCTGATGTCATCAAAATGCTTCTGTGCATACTTCTCGCGCGCGTGGCCCCGCTGCGAACCGGTAGTAAAGGTAAGTAGAACCCACCCCTGTACCCAATATCCTTTGACACACTAGGTGGGCTTACACCAGTGCTAATACTGTGCTAACAGTGTTGATTTCAAGTGGGAAAGAGAGCTGGTTCTGCCAATTTTCCGTTGTTGGTCCTAACCCATTAGATGCATTATAGGTTTTCTGATGCTTCTACTGACAATAGGTTTTTCACAGGACTGTCTCTACACCATTTTGCCTATTCTATATCCTACTTCCAGGTGCTGCTGGCCATGAAATCAGAACTGGATTCCTCAGTCACTCACTGCCAGCTGTGCCATTCAATCATGGCACACGTTAAGGATTGATGGATTGATTGCATGCCATCAGGTGTTGCCAACTTTTAGCAAATCAGCTAGATAGATTTTCTCCATGAGGACCTGTCCCTAACCTGGTCCTTTAACTTGTCCAACAGCATCGCCATAGTCATTGTAACTGAGTCTATCCATCTTTATTTCATCCTCTTCTTTTCTTCCAACTCCCTCTGCATTGATGCCACCAAAATAGAATAAATTGAGCCTGGTTATTTATGCCTTGAATGAAAACTCTGATTTGTTCAATGATCCTTTTTTTTTTTTTGGTTTGTTTGTTTGCTTAGCCATCGAGGATATTTTCAAAATCTCCAATGTCAATGTTCAAAAGCTCTTTCTATCTTACTCCTTCAAAGTCTACAAGTTAAGGACGGACCTCCTTATTATTGATTGCTCCTTCCCACTTTAACCCACACCCCTCTTCCCTGTCTGTATAGTATTGACTGTTCAGTTTGACTACCCTGTTTCCCCCAAAATAAGACACCCCCTGATAATAAGCCCAATCGGGCTTTTGAACGCATGGCAATAAGGCCAAGCGCTTATTTCAGGGTTCAAAAAAAATATAAGACAGGTCTTATTTTCGGGAAAACAAAGTAGTTCCTCAACCAACTATTCTAATCCTCCCTACACTTGATTACCTTTGTCCCACTGCATGTTAAGAAAAAGTAGTTAGTGGTTGATTTTCTCACTAATGCTTGATAGATGAGAAAATAAGCTAGGGGAATTTACCAGCCCTTAATTTGTTTTACATTAAAACGGTTAGGCTGTATTAAAATGTTGGCTTGATTACTCAGGCAGAACAAGGATTAACAATGAGTACAATGCAATATATACTTTTCTGCAGGCTTATGGATTGGAGGAAAGCACTTTAATGTGGCCTTCTGGCTGTGTCCTGTGTTGAATGTTGACTTACATCTCAGGGGATGTTTGGAAGGCAAACATGATAATAACTGGAGATCATATTCATGTAGGTCATCACTGTGTGTGGTGCAGGAGGTAACTGGATATTTTCTGGCAACATCTTGTAATGTTCTATTGTAATTCTTGAGATCAAGTTGGAAACAAAGGCCTGATTTCTGCTGTCTATGGACTTAGAGCCTTGCTCTCCGATGAATTCATACAAATATAATTAGACATGCTTTCTTAGTGATGCTTTCAAGAAGTGTTGGAGCATGTCTGCAGAAAAAAACAACAAGAACAAAACCTATGTGTGCACATACACATGCAAACTCTTTTTGTTTATTTTACAAGGCATTTTTAAGGTAGAAATGTTGGAGGATTAGTTCAGGTTTTTGAGTTCAGAAAAGTGAATTTTCAGCAGCAACCCAATTGCCTGGAATAAACGTTAAACAAAATATTAAGTTGTGGCTTTTTCATATATACCCATTTTTGAAGCATAAGAGTGTATTTATTAGCCTGGTTCTTTTCCGAGGATATATCCTTGGAAAAGTATGGTACACCAAATCTTAGCAGAAATGAATATTTTATTAAGAAGCAGTTGGCTATTCCAGACAGTGTCTGTAACTTGGGAACTGGAAACATATATAGGCTAGGGAAATCTGGACCAACTTCCTTCAGAAATATATGAGATATTTTCAATATTTCTCTCTGCCATTTTAAAAACATAAAATAACCATGAATGCTGATAGCCGATGTCAAGAGATCCCCTTCTTATCTTCCATTAGTGTGATTTATGGGGATGCAGTTAATACGGCAAGTAGCATTGGAAAAATACAATGTTTTTAAACATTCAAAATGTTAACATGGCTAATTCTACTGGTAAGTATCACTCTCCAATTCCTCTTCAGATTTAGAAAGGCGTGGCCTTGAATTTGTGCAGGACTGCTGATTGTAATTTTTGCCAAGTGTAACATTGATAAGGGTTTTTTTCCTGGGAAAATTACAATTCCTAGGTAGAAAATTGTCGGAATCTAGGGTGGCTAGAGATTGATCAAGATGTAAATCATTGTGAACTTTGCATGAAAAACTCTTCTAAGGGCTTGTATCTTCTACTTGGTTACTCTATTGTCAGTATAGGCTGGTAGCCACTCCTGGAGGATATAAATAGAGGACACAGTTCGCTTTGCTATTCTTCTTAGTATTTGTCCCACGTGATTCCAGGGTCTGCATATTTTTGCATTATGTCTCACTTAATTCATAGTTAAGTTTCAATGCATGATGTGACAAGAGGTTTTTATTATTTTTTAGCTGGCAAGTTGCAGAGTTGATGCCAGTTAGGGTTGAGAGGGAATGATTGGCCCAAGGTCGCCTAACTGGCTTCTGGATCTAAGGGAAGATTTGAATCTGGACCTCACAGTTTCTAATCTAGTACTTTAACCAATATACCATGACTCTTATAGAGGATATATACCCTTTATTAATTTCCCACTCATTGTCAAAGTGACTTCATGATGTACTTTTCTGCTCCATTTCCAAAGTACCCTTTTCTACGTTATATCATCTTAAGTACTTCTGTCTGTTTTGGATGGTGTGCTTCAATTTGTTGTAGACTAACACTAGAAGTTTATTTGGTACTTTGCAAACCAGGAATACCCCTTCAAGTACCGTAAGTCAGTATTTATCATTGATTTTAATGCCTTTAAAGAGTTAGTTCTAGGATGAATGCTGCAATAGTATAATGGTTATAACACTTGTCTTGTAAACAGAAATTTGATTTTTTTTTAAATTAATATTTTTCTTTACCTTAGCTGCCTATTTTTGATCCAGCATTGATTCTTTTCATCATTTTTTCCTAATCACACAGGTTATTTGAATTATATGTGATCAGAGCGGGGGGGTGGGGGGGTGGGGTTCTAAATTTTTTTACTACCGGTTCTGTGGGCGTGGCTTATTTTGTGGACATGGCTTGGGGGTAATGTGAAAGGGTGGGTGTGGCCAACTTTTTTTTTTAAACTTTTAAAAGCATAATTTCTACAACCTTAAGAGGTTGCAGAAAAAAATGCTTTTAGAAGCTTCTGACGATCAGGCAAATCTGCTGGGAGCGCCAGAGGCTTTTAAAGGGATTTTTTTCCCCCTACAACCTGCAGAAAAAATATTTTCAGAAGCCTCTGAAGATCCCAGCTAAGCCGCCTGGTCATCAGAGGATTTTTTTTAACTTTTAAAAGCATTTTTTTCAGCCGAAGAGGTTGTAAAAAAATGCTTTTAAAAGTTAAAAAAAAAAAGCCTCTGATGAGGTGGGCGGGGTAAGCGAGTGGCGACTGGGCCGGGGACCGGTTCAGGGGCGTGGCCAGCCAATCTTATTACCGGTTCTCCGAACTACTAAATTTTTTTACTATTGGTTCTTGCGAACTGGTGCGAACCGGGAGCAACCCACCACTGGAGCAGAGAAGGAAAAGTACTTCCACCTTTGTGAAATTGAAAAGATGTCGAAATAATGTTCTGCTAGGCTCAATTTAAAAAAAAAAAAGCACAGAGAAAACCAGAAAGCTTTGTGAAAGAAATATAATAATTAAGAAATATTTGGCTGGAATTCACCCTAGCAACATTGATTTGTGAAGCAAAAATAATAACCATCATGCTATTATAGTATTTGTAATAAACTCTAAAAGAAGTTGTGGGTGCTTCATCACTGGAGGTTTTTAAGAGGAGACTGGACAATCTCTCTGCTTGAGTAGAGGGTTGAACTAGAAGACTTCCAAGGTCCCTTCCAGTTCTTTTCTGATTGATTCATTGAAATCAGAAACAAACACAGCAGAAATAAAGGATTTTTAAAAGCTGCTGTTGTTCCTACACTGGTTTACATTTTGATGCCTTAACCTTTTAAATACAAATTAAATTAAATTTTCTGTAGAGAATTTAGATAATATACACACACAAACATTATACATATACACGTAGATAATATAATGTGTGCGTGTATAACGTTTGTGTGTATATCCCCCATATGTGAGTGTATATGCCCTCATATGTATTAGTATACGTGTGTGTGTGTGTGTGTGTGTGTGTGTGTATTTGTGTGTAATGAATTTTGTGGGAGACCTGCTTATAGAAAGAATAATGATTGGCAACTGCTGTCATTGAACAGAAAGTTGGGAAGGCAAAGTAGTTTGGAAATTGTCCAGTGAGAGGACCTGGTAGCTTGTTGTCCGAACTGAATGTTTTGTACAAGATTGCTTAAATGTCTCAATCTGGACAGGATTTTCTTAAACCTATTTAGAGTTAAGCCAGCATGATCACAGGACAGGAGTAGTTTAAATAGCCAGTTTTCCCCCAAATAAGACCTATCCTGAAAATAAGCCCTAGCATGCTTTTTACACATGTGGCTAATATTTAATCATTATTTATTAATTCAATTTGTATGCCGCCCCTCTCCGAAGACTCAGGGCGGCTCACAATGCATTTAAAATCATTATAAAAAACATTTAAGAATTAAAAACATTAAAAACATTAAAACTCATTCACACCATTCATGGCCGGATCTCGCCGGATCGCAAGAGCGAGATCAACGGCCCCAGGCCTGCCGGAAAAGCCAGGTCTTCACTGCTTTTCGGAAGGCCAATAGGGTGAGGATGGTCTGGACCTCAGGAGGTTACTGGTTCCAGAGAGCTGGGGCAGCCACAGAGAAGGCCCTCCCCTGCGGGCCCACCAGCCGGCATTGTTTAGCTGACGGGACTCGGAGGAGACCAACTCTGTGGGATCTTACCAGTCATTGGGAGTTATGCGGTAGAAGGCAGTCTCGAAGATACCCTGGCCCTACGGCCCTATAAGCCATACCCTCAAAATAAGCCCTACTTAAGTGCCTGCGCAGCCACCAGACTGCCCATTCTGTCTGGTTGCTCGTGGTGCTGCCAACATGAGGTGAGATGAGGGGGGAGGGAGCTTCCCCATGTGCCCTGCACTGGCTTACCTCAGGGCCCCCACAGCCAGGCCATCCATTCCTTGGGGCCGCGGCACTGGCGTGTCGCTCGGCCTCCTGTTCCATTGAGGCTGCGAGCAAGCAGAAGTGGGAAGGCAGCCACACGGTGTTCTGCTGGACAGGGCTTCCAGAGCCACCACTGTGAGACAAGGCAGGTGTCGTGCTGTAGGTGGCCTGGCTATGGGGGCCCTGAGGTAAGTTGGTGCAGGGCACGTGGGGCAGCTCCACCCCTTGCCTCGTATCAGCAGTACTGACACACTGTGCAGCCTCCTGCCCTGCCATGCCATGGGGAAAAAATAAGACATCCCCCCAAAATAAGTCCTAGTGCTTATTTTGGCGCCCAAAACATGGGTAGTAAGGGCTAAATGCTGCTTTAGACAAAATGTGAGGTATGATGTACAAATGGCAATGGAATCTAGTGAGTTACACAGGAGATGAATATTTTACTTGGCCAAGTGTGATTTGACACAGGAAAATTTTCTCTGTTATAGAAGCACTCAGTGTATATGCAAAGCAACAGAGAGTATAACAACAACAGCAACACCAATAAAAGGAAGAAGTAAGGAAGATAATAAGGATAAATAAGAATACTACAGCCATACTATGTGGGTTAATATACATAGACATTAGACAGAACTGCAAGAATTAGATGTTCAGCAGAGTGATGGCACGAGGGAAAAATTCTAGTTGTCTTGGCATACATTGCTGTATAACCGTCCCGAGGGAAGGCATTGAAACAATTTATGACCAGGATGTGAGGGATCTGCAGATATCTTCTCAGCCTTCCTTTTGACCCATGCAGTATATATGGGTTAGTCTTCTAAGTAACAAACCTGAAGCTTTTTGCTTCTTCTAGATTTGAGAAGAGAATCAAAGTTATTTGACAGAGTTCCAAATTGGGAAACCTTTTGTGTCCATGTACTTACATGTACAAATATAAAACATAGACACTGAAAGATAAACTAACCTGGATTATGTCACCAAACAAGATAATGATATGCAATGTGGGTGGAATCAGCGAAGTCCAGCGAGACAAAAAAACATAAATAATATGGTATTATCCAGTTAGGCTATGAGAGAATTCTATTGCGGTAGTAACACAAAATTAAAAAGTTACAGATTGCCTAAAAATCTAAAACAAAGTTGCATTTTCAGATACCTTAATAATCATTTTAAAATCTTCTTTAGTAATTTTGTATGTAGAGGCAGTCCTTGACTTATAATCATAATTGGGACCAGAATTTCCATCGCTAAGCAAGACAAGTTGTTAAGTGAGTCACACCTGATTTTATGAACTTTTTTTTAATACCAAAGTTAAGTGAATCACATGGTCATTATGCAAATCCAGCTTCCTCTACTGATTCTGCTTATTGGAAGTTGTCTGGGAAAGTGATTGCACGACCCTGGGAAACTGCAACTATCGTAAATATCATCCGTTTGAATTTTGACCATAGGGATGCTGCAATAGTCATAAGTGTGAGGACTGGTCATAAGTAACAGTTTTCAGTGCCATTGTAAATTTGAATGGTCACTAAATGAACAGATGTAAATGGAAGATTACATGTATTCACAAAAACAGCACTGGGTTTACCCCATCTTTCACTACTGCAGTCTGTATCTGAAAGTCTTCCATGCCTTTTTCTAGGATATTGTGGTTAGAATTGTGGGTGTTCTGGAAAATTTCAAATAAAAAGTTTTGAGAAGATTTCCTATGTAAATGAGTATGATTTGCATTAGTGTTTTAATCTTGATACCATACGCCACACTGTATTTGAGCAATATTATTGGATGTGATAAAAAGTAAATCTAGCCCATTTTATGACATTACGTTCAAAGAAACAAAGGGTATTTTAACTTGAATGTTTGAAGGTGATAAAATAATATGCAATTGTAATATTCTTTAGCTTTTTTAATTTTTTAGACAATCAAAGATGAAAGAGATCATATAACCTTGAAGCTACAAAACCTGCCTGGAGTACAAAATTTGGATTATAGAAATTGTTTCAGTTCATATTCCTCACTGAAATCAAACCTCCTACCTTTTGTCTGAAATACGCATTTTGTTCCACAGATATTGTAATCTGTGACTACTGGGGACTCACAGACTTTAATGTTGTTTTAAGTTAAACCCCCTCCCCCTTTTCTTCTATGTCAAAGATATTAAAAATTATTTTAAAATCCTCTTCGACTCAACTGGAAGTTGTCACCCATTTGATATGGAACGGGAAGGCTTGGATTTCCCGTTTCCATTTCAAATTCATACCTCAAGATTGGTGTCTCTGTGTGTGCTATGTATCTATTTTTTTAAAATTAAATTTATATGCCACCCCACCAGTTTCTATGACCAGTACTAAGAGTTAAAAGTTCTTTGGGATATGTATTACATGGCCTGACTCTATTGGAACAAGTAATCAATAGTTATTCTGGGTACTTTGAGAATATTTCAAGCTGTATCCTGATGTGGAATTGACTGGGTTTCTGAGTTCATCTAACATATTGGACTTTAAAATGACTCAGGTAGGTTATTGAATGAACTTGTATGATTAACTCTGGAAGCAACCCAGAGAGATGCTTATTCTTTTCCAATTGCATTGTTCTTTTTTTTCCTGAATTGTTTTAGCAGTTCATTTTCTCTTATTTCTTTCTCAGTATCGCTTACCTACTTTTGCAGAAATTTTGGAAGGGTTTCATTGGCCACTGGAACAGTTTTCTACTCCAAAGGCCCTCTAAGTAGAAAGGACTCTTCTGCTGAAAATGGCAACAGTTGTCATATGTTCACACTAATCTCCAAATAGGTTTTGATTGATCCAGAAGTCTTCTGCCATATATATGGAATGGTGTCTGTGTTCCATTAAATTGTCAACTTGAAAGAATTGGGAAACCATGTCCTTCATTAGGATCCCACCTAATGGTCATATGACTTCCTAAGAATGATCATTTACTCTTAGTTAAAAAAGGAGACAAAAGAAACACAGGTTTGAACATACATGTTGAGAAGTAGTAATATTAATTTATATAGAAATGTAGAATATCCCACCATAGGTGGGGAAAATAGTGATCAAATAATCTATGTGTTCCTTGTATCTACCATTTAGATTTTATTTGAATTTATTAGCTGCCAATCTCGAATGAACTCTAGGTGCCGTGTACTGTATGTTGATGGAGCACTTCAAGGTCTTTGTTGGCTTTCTTTTAAATGTTTCTTGACCAAAAGACAATTTAGAATAGTCAGAATAGTCCTTAGCAGGCATCTTCGAATGTTGACATGCCCTCTATAAAGTAAGACATTTCCTCTTTCAGGTGGGTAACTCTATCAGCCTGGGGAAGAGATTAAGTCCTACTAAGACCCAAAGTCATTTGGCTTTTGCAGCTAGCAAATTTGAGGACAGCAGTTCATGATGTTCACTTGGGTTTTTAAAGGCTTTGTTCTAAAAAAGAGATGTCCTGAAGGGATGAGTATAATGATCTGGAATTTCAAAACATACTTTGATATGTTAAATGGGTTTGAGAAATAGCATAGGGAAAAAGACTTTGAAGGTCCTTCTTTGTCTCCACAAGGACGTGTGGGAGGACTCATGGTCCTGTGGTAAAGTGCTTATTTCCCATAAGGCAGAAAATTCTGGATTGTTTTGCTATCATCCTGATGTTGATGCTGCTCTATGAAAATAATAATATTAACTGGCAAGGTAATTTGGGGGAGAAAATGGCATTATTGATGAGAAAAAACATACTGGGCCAGAGTACAGCCTCACTTGATAAAAGGCAACTTAATAAGGATATGTAGATTATTTTATTCATTGCAATTTTGGGAAAGGATGCATCATATGTACGTGTATGTGGGTGTGAGAGTCTGCCTCTGGTTTTCTGGCTCAAGTGCTAAAATGTCTTGGGTGGCCTTGAATGCCATCTGTTGGGATGATGAACATGAAAAAAGTCTTAAAATCTTTTATAGCTTCCCAACAAGTCTTTGAGATAGGTTATGGAAAATGAATAAAATATGAAAATGTTTTATTGTTTGGGAATTGGAACTGAGAAAAAAATGACATAAGATCAACACTTGTAGCTCTCAAAGTTCTGAAAAATATAGCTCTCAGTTCTTCATTGGAGAGCAAATTATTTCATCCCTGATTTTATTTCTTACTGACAACTTTATCTTCTGACACAAAGAGCAGGAGAGATACTTAGAAATAAATTTGGCAACAGCTTTTGAAGTGAGAGTAGAATTCCCAAGGAGAAACATAAAGTATTTTTTTTTATATTTAGTTTTCAGCATTTTAAAAATATAATTAGGACTTGGCACAAGTGGTTGGAGGGAAGGAAAAACGAAGAAGAAAATTAGGAGGGGAAAGATAGAAATGTTAAAAAAAAAGAAAGGATATGTTACAGTATAAAAAATAGGAAATAGATATGAATGAGAGAAATGTATATATAGTAATTAAAATGTCGGGGACAAGTAGTAAATCAGAATAATACAAACAGAAAGAAGGGGAAATTGTAAATAACAAAGAAGATCACCGTGCAATAGCTGTAAAGAGAGCTTGTTTATAAATGTTGTATGTCTTGTATTGTTATATTGTGTTATAATTTTTTTTAAAAAAAATGTAATTATGGATCTATTGATGCCTACAGTATGACTGAGAAGAAAGAAATAATTTCTACTAATTAATGGGAGGTTTTGGAATATGCTACATAAAAGGAATTTAAAATCTGTTCTTTGGTAACCCTCATAACTAACACATTTTATTTGGTTATTTATTATAAATGGTATTTATTAGCCCACTGTTTAGTCAGAAGTGTTCCTATGTATTTTTATACAATCTAGGAAAATATTCACAGGTGTACAATCTAAAAGATGTGACACAAAAGAAAAAAAAATAAAGAAAAAGAATGAATACGGAAGCATAAAACAAGTTCAGGTACCAGTTCTTAAACTTCAGTAGTAATTCTTATAGCTTGGAGTAGTGCTGATGAAATCCAGTTTATTATTTCATCCACTTCTATTGTGTCTGTATGTACATTGGTGTACGTGTTTTAAGGAGAAAATGTATAGTACAAGAACCATATCAAATGTCTGAGAAATACACATTTTAATCCCTACTTAAAATTACTCAGCTGTTACAGTCTAATGAATGCTATTGTCCACCTCCGTCTTTCTTCCATGCTGCTGCGTGCTGATTCTCATTCCCATCTAGTGACCTATTGGATTATCCAGTTGTGATATAATATAAAGACTATCCTTATTAGTCTTACTTTAGCACAAAATTGGCTGCATGACCACAGACCTTAAATATTTTTCTGTGAGGACTCGGGAACACTTCCATGTGTTTTTGCTTTTGGTAATTTTAATCTGGGAGTATTAATGAGTGTGACACAAATTATGCTCATAGGATAATGAAGAGATTCTGCATTAACCAGATTGGTGTAGTAGTTAAGTCATCATACTAGAAACCAGGAGATCTGGGCCTGAGATACAAGGCCAGCTGGGTGATTTAGGCTGGTCACTTACTCTCAGCCTTAGGAAGGAGGTAATAACAAACAACTTCTGAACTACCTTGTCAAACAAACTATAGGGACTTGTCTAGGCAGTCTATGAGAATTGAAGGGGAAAAAATGGTTTCAGACCCAAATATGTGTGTGTGTGTTCATTTGGGCACTCAGGGCAGTGCAAACTGGGTTTTCCATCACAAATGGTTCCCTTGCGCACAGAAAGAGATGGTATGTAAACCCCAGAGGCCTTTGAACCTATTTTCTTTGTGTATGGATCAGACTTCATTTTTTCTAATGTTTAATTGTATTAATTTTATGTATTCAATTCATTCTTATACTTAATTGCTTTCTATTAATTTTGCCCCCTTTGCATATTTCATTGTTGAAGGGAGAGAGTGATTTTTGGCATGGAAACAGTTAATGGCTAGTGCTGCTGTGCTCAGGAATGTAGCATTGCCAGTGGTGGAGGGGTAACCTCTTTGGGGCTTGTTCTGTTTTGTTGCTCAAGCTTGTAGGCCTAGTTCCATTTGGGATAAGTTGGAGAGTCAGTTCCTGTGTTTTATTTTCTGTGGATTCTAAACTAGCCATATACCTATAGTAAATTACCTCCAGAATTCACTTGTGAGCTGGTAGCTTCAAAACAAGATGACTGTCTATATGCAAATGACTCTGTGTGTGTATGTGTGTGTGTTTGATTATTTCAATAATTTGTTTCATAGCAAAATGCTAGAACTAGTTTGCAAGTATACACAGTGTAATAGACTTCTCAACCTGCTGTCCTCCAGATGTGTTCATTAACAACTCCCAACATTTTCTATACACCATAAACATGCAAAATGGGAAGTTATGTGTTACAGTTCAGCATCTGGAGACCTGATTACAAATCTGCGCCCATGGTCAATATTTACCATATATACCACTGTCCTTGGAGAGAAGCTCATTTAGCATAAACAGTGTTCACCATGTTCATAAGGAGAAGTTTCCCATTCAGTGACTAAAATTCCCACAGATAAAAATGTTCTATTTTCGCTTGTTCAGGAGCCCTATGACTAGTTTTGACCTTTTAGCTATCATAGGAACAAAAACAGCAAAATGTTTTAGGATAGGGTGTTCAAGAGGATCAGTGATAATAATATACACACATACAAATTGTTGCAATAGTAAATTGTGACTTTTTGATGGAGAGGTCACCACTAGTCTTTCAATAACCCTGGCTTTTTAGTCCTAGATAATATTAATAATAATCTACTTCACAGCATTATTTTTTTTATTTATTTATTTCATCAAGCATGTATTAAAAATAAATAAAATAAATAAATAACTTTATTTTCATTGTACGTGTATACACAGCATACTTGTGGGAAGTTAGCATCCACCCCTTTCCTAGAAGAATGAAATATTTTAGGAAATATTAAAAACGGCAGAATATTATGTTTCCCCGGATGAGAAATGGAGAAGCATGTTTTAAATGCTTCTTAAAGCGCCTTAAAGACCTTATTATTTCACCAGGTGGGCCTGGCCTAATTTTCTCTCTCTTTCATAAAAGATTGTCAATTTTTAAATATCTTTTAGTATCTTATATATACAATTTTAAAATTGGTTTTAAACAGTTCGGGGGTTTAAATTTGTCGGAGCCAAAACTATTTAATTTGATTTTATTCTACTTTTAAATTTTGTATGGATGTGTTTTTATTGTCTGGCTGTGCACCGCCCTGAGTCCTTCGGGAGTAGGGTGGTATAGAAATCGAAATAATAAATAATAAATAAATAAATAATAAATAATAAAGGCGAAGCAGCTCCCATCTTCCTGCCTCCACCTTTTGTCAATGGCCAGAGGCAGAAACTCAATCTTTGTCAATGGACCATCATTTGCAACACAATAGTAATTAGTAAATTCTAATAGTAAGTTCTAAATTACTAATAGCAATTAGTAAGTTCGAATCTTGCCAGGTTCAAGGTTGACTCAGCCTTCCATCCTTTCTAAGGTAGGTAAATTGAGGACACTGTTTGTGGGGGCAATTAAGCTGACTTTGTAAAAATATACAAAAGTATGAAGGCTATTGCTTAACGCATTGTAAGCCGCCCTGAGTCTCCAGAGAAGGGCGGCATATAAATCAATTTTTTTAAAAAAAAAATAGGGCCAATCTAGCAACAGAAACTCATCACATGGCACCTGGGAAGATTACATCAGCCAGCAAGGCTAGCTAAGACCCCCACCACCTGGGAGTCTGACAACCAATCAGGATACTCTTTCTGGGCCCCAGGAAGTTCAAAGCCAGAGAGGGCATAAAACCCGGGGACTCACTGCGTCTCAGCCCTTGGTTGGAACTCAAACCATGGTTTGAGGAACTCAAACCATGTGATCCTGTCCACCATTAAACCATCTTTCCAAGCAGTCCTCATGTTTCCAGTGTCTTTTTCCCCACTTGGAGCTGAACCCAGAAGGATATTTCTTCTGACATACCCATACAACGAAATTCACTTAACACCCAAAGACCAGGTCAACACTCATAACAATCCCCAAGCACACTCTCACCCACCACAATTCTCCATCCCTAAAATAACCAAACATCCACAGAACAGACCAAGTAATACTGTCCAACAGCTCACTGATAGTGGCCTTTAGTTCATTGTAGAGTGCATTATACTGTAGCTCTGGGATAAAAGCTATTCAGAAAATGTGTGTATATATAACAGATATAAATATAAACGTAACTATAAATACATGAAATGGATATGAATAAAAGGGAACATTAAGACAGGGACAGTAGGCATGCTGGTGCGCTTATGCACGGCCGTTTTTGTGCAGATAACAGGATAAAGAGTGAAATATTGTTTTAAGTCTTTGTTGTGTATTGAAAATAGCTTATGAATAGGTGTCAACTTATTAGGAGCCGTGGTGGCACAGTGATTAGAATGCAGTATTGCAGGCAAACTCACTGCTCACTGCCAGGAGTTTGATACTGACCGTTTCAAGGTTGACTCAGCCTTCCATCCTTCTGAGGTGGGTAAAATGAGGACCTAGATTGTTGGGGACCACAATCTGACACTGTAAATTGCTCAGACAGTGCCGTAAAGCATTATGGGGTGGTCTAAGTGCTATTGCTTTTGCTATTTTCTTTTTGCAGATCCACCTAATATTCTGTTATTTGGACCATAGGAAAAAATCCTCAATACTAATAAAATAAAAGTTTCCATGTGTATATTACAAGTCGCATTTGGGAAATTTTCATTCCTCCTTTCCCCAACATTTAAAGATTATTTACAATTGATTCCAAGATTGGACAGGAGGAGGAGAAGACAGGGATTTTCCATCTTCTAAAATTGTGAAAATAGTTTCAGGCATTGTTACATATATTCTTGGCAAAACTACTTCTTAGACACAATAAAAAGGCTGTTTTGAAGGCCTGCATTCTTTTATTTTATTTTGGTTGAGTGTATTACAATGAAGCTAGTTATTGTGCTTAATTGAACATGGTTTATTTCTTTATACGATTTGTGAATGCATCAGTGGCTTATTTTTTGAAGCTACTTTGCTTATGATATCTTCCTGTAAAAGGGAATTGAAAAGAACTAATAAAAATAATTTCTCAGTGTTGCATTTAACTCTAATAACAAAACCCTGTCCATAATCTCATACTTCCTTCCTTTTCCTCACCCTTCACAGGAAGAAATGAGAAACTAACATTTCCCCTTTTTAAAAAATATTTTTTATCAAAGATTTCCACAGAAGTAATGATGAAATGCTATAAAGAAAAAAGCAAAGTTGAGAAAACCATGAAAAATAGGACAAATACATATAAAAAGATTCCTGATCTTCTTTATAGCAGTTACAAACTTATTTCTCCTCTTTTCCTCCCCTTAAAGTTACATCATAATTCCATTCTCCGCATATTCAACCTTTTTTAATCAGCAAATCCATAAATCACCAGTGCATTTTTTCCATTTTCAGCAAAAAGTACACAGATTTCCAGTCTTTAATAAAAGTGAGAAACTAACTTTTCCAAATGCTACAAATGATAGCGTAAACAATAGCTTGTTCCTGGCTTACCTTTCTGTAGTTGGAGGAAATTGCCAATTGTGACCTCTCATCTTTATTCTTTGAGCGGCTCATTGTACATCTAGCTGGAATTAAACAAAGGGAAACAATATTTAAGTATTGTGTATTTATTTGTCAATTTGTACCCCACTGCCAACACAAAGACATTAATGTTAAAATATTAGATCCCTCCTCTCATACATTATGAGTACCATTTGGACTCTGAACTGTATTAGGAGTCTATGCAGTAGAGTCAATGTGCATAGAAGTCAGGATCTTGAAATTATTATGATAACTGTTATGTAGTATAGGGGACCTAGAATTCTAAGATTCTGAGCATACATACAGTAATTGATCTGATGAGGCAAGAATATTATTTAATAAATAGTATTGAAAAAGCAGGAATATTTTTAGTTCCAGTCCTAAGCAATTGAGATGAAATTTATTATAGGAAGCAAGATAAAAAAGGATTGCAAAACAATTGATAAACAGCAACTGCAGTTCAGATAGCTTTGTTCAATAGCTGATCTTCCATTATAAATAATGTAGCAGCCAGGATAACTTATATCAGAGTCAGAAAAATAATGCTCCCAGGCATGACCTCTTTATAACCTGATGACCCAGAAATTATAGTTAAAAAATTTCTCTTGTCCTAATATTATGATTTGAGGAACCTGGCTCAGCTTTTCTGGTTGGCAATATACCGTGGCTCAGTTCTTAAATGGAAACTAACGTATGTTTCTAAGGGACAGGCCGGAATCTTTTTAAAAATAAATTCTCTTCTTTTAGCATCCAAGTTTCAAGAAAGAGAGGCTTTTGAGGAGCAAATGGTTACTTTTCCCCTTGAAAGTCTTTTGCAAGATTTGTGTTTACAAAAAGGCAGAGTGTTATTTATTTGTATTTGTTTTGGAGGGCAAAATGAAATTTAGAAAGGACATAGAGAACTCATTCCATTATGGGCATTGAAGTTATGGAAAATACAAACCAGGGCAATTTAGTGCCAGAGGATTTCAGTGTCTTGGCCATGAGCAGTGACTGCCTTGATAACATTTGTATATTTCTTATAAATGCCTTTTACTGTAACCACTGCCCACTTTATGCCAACTCAATTTTTCACACATTCCTGGCATTGTGTTATTTCCTTCTTTTCTAGACTACTCCGTTTCTTTTTAAGATATATAAAAACGAGAGAGTGCTTTTCCCTTGGTTGGAACACTGTGAAAGCCACCAGAGCTAGTGGGGTGGCTTCTGTCCCAATTTAGATCCAATCTCCCACCTTTAGTTCTTTGCTCACTTCTTGACACGACTTAGTTTTTCCTCACCTCTCAGATGCTGACTACTCCAGAAACACTATTGACAGCAAAGGAAAGTTTAGGAGCTTTTTTTTTTTTTAAATGGAAGTTAGGAATGTTATGTGCTCAGTGTTCCCTTACTAGTTGTGACTGCCAAAATGCTTTGGAGAAGAGAGCAAATTGTAGTTAGGGATCATTGTTATTATAACTAGAGGTCTCATTTATGCATGTAAGAGCCTCACTTTCTTGAAGCTGTAATACAGACAAAAATTAGGAGCAACCAGATTAAATGCTCATATGTGAATTATTATTCTAAGGTGTCCTGGTTAGCCAATCTGATATGGTAATGTAATAGATACTTTTAGGATCAGCTGCAATGTATGGAGAATGGAGAGCAGAGTTGCCACATGCATATCAATTTAATAAATAAATAAATAAAATTTGGGACAACAATTTGGATGTGGAGCAGAAGGTTGAAAGTTGTTATCTCCATTGCTAATCCCTATTATGCATTCATTGCAGGGGTGAAATCCAGCAGGTTCTAACAGGTTCTGGAGAACCGGTAGCGGAAATTTTGAGTAGTTCGGAGAACCGGCAAATACCACCTCTGGCTGGCCCCAGAGTGGGGTGGTAATGGAGATTTTGCAGTATTCTTCCCCTGGAGTGGGGTGAGGATGGAGATTTTGCAATATGCTTCCCCTGCCACGCCCACCAAGCCATGCCCACAGAACCGGTAGGGAAAAATTTTGGATTTCACCCAATTATTTGCCTTTGTTGCCAGATCCTACAGTCGTATGATGTCCTTCCAGGGCAATAGGTGATAAAGCCTAAGAGATATAATACACTTTAGGACTGCCCTTGAACTGTGTTGGAATAAGGAGAAAAACTATGTTAATAACTAAGAGTGATTTAAATCTGTTTCACACACAGTATGAGATG
The DNA here is from genome assembly GCA_022577455.1 of Arizona elegans. NCBI lineage: Eukaryota > Metazoa > Chordata > Lepidosauria > Squamata > Colubridae > Arizona > Arizona elegans. The sequence continues at coordinate 20,335,715 of JAKOOJ010000003.1, forward strand.
AAGGCAATAGCAAGGGTTTTTTTCCGTCCTTGCGGAAAGTGGGATTTCCGCAAGGGCAGATCCCAAGTGGGATCCAGAGTGTCAAGTCAAAGGGTTTTCTGCTAGGACAGGACATGAAGTCCAAGTTCTGCTAGGACAGGACATGAAGTCCAAGACCTGCTGAATAGAAATGATAGTGCTATATTCTGGCACATCTGAAATAGCACAGATTGAGGAAGCCACTTTTATGCTATTCATTATCAAAAGATAATTGTGGGACCGGCATGTCTGGAGAAGGCTGATACAAAATACTGCAGGTTTTTTTTTGTTCTTGTTTTTTGAATATATTAAATAGATTCATGTGTAGTAACCCGCTCTGTTTGGTAGGATTAGAAACTCTGAGTTTAAAGTATGCATTAGCATTTTCTAAAGTCAACTTGACATCTCACCAGGAAAACTGTGGAGCTGTCAAGTCAGGTTTTATGGAACTCCTGCCCCACCCCCCACATATTCTACTTAGTTAATTAGGAAAAGAGGTTATCTATGTTTTGGGCATTTGGAACTATTGATACTTGAAGCATATAGTAGCATGGAAATTTACCTTTGTGATGGTGCTGAGAATCTGTGCTACAGATTGTTAGCCAACCTTCTCTCTTGCTACATCTTCTTCAGAAATTGTGGTATGACCAGAAAAATGTGGTTTAAACTAGTGTAGGTTTATAAAGTAGCTCTTCAGCCACACCATATTTGCAACTTCTTGAAGACTCAAATCACCCACAGCGGAGAATGAAATTGGGTCATTCTCCCTCCAGGAAGATCTTATCCAAAACAGTTTGAAAGCACTTTGGAGATCTTGTTGGAAGACAGGTTATAGCAAGCAGCCTCTGGGAAGTTTGGCAGTCAGAGATCATGGACAATGCACAGACATGTTAATTTTGGTTGTGAAGCAGAGGTGTCTATAAAACTGATTCTCAGGGATCACATTTATGACAAGAGTTTTTGCTATATACAGAATGCAAGCAGAGTTCATTCCTCTTCCTTAGCCTGATAGCCTTTTCAGCTGTACCGTTTAGAAATAATGGGAGGAGTAGCTCAACACATCTTGAGGAAAGCTTCCACAGCTTGGGGAAAGTGGTATTAGCAGAAGGCATAAATCATGCAGATGCAGGCACTTATGATAAGAAAATATGAACTTCGTCTCTTTAATTGCTATGGAAGAGAGCTTCAAGAAGCATAAAGATTGCCATGAATCTTGAATATTTTTCTTTGATTTCCTCCCTTTGAATTATAGCTTCTAAGAACCATTCTTTTAGTTTAGACATCTCTAAATCCATTGCTGGCTTCTTGCATGCCCAGAACATGGGATTCTATGCTCGTATTGCCTTTATCTTCTACCTAACCAGGTTGAACTTGTAAAAAAAAAAAACTTTTTAAGTTTTCTGATTGCGTAAATGTCACAATAAGCATTTCTTTATATATATATATAAAAAACCATCTCCAGCTTTCTTTTGGCTTTTCTCCTCAAAACCTCAGCTGCCTTCTACCCCAGCAGAAAAGCTAGATATCCAGCTTTTTTTGGGGGGGGGGGTTGTGTTTGTTTCCACACTTCTTCTCCTCCTGTTAAGATGCGGTCGATTATTTGAGTTTTCCCACAGAAAGTGTGTGTTGGGAATACAATGAAGGAAATGGGTATTTGGTTCATATGAAATAAGAAGAAAGGGGCTGGGAAGGGGGGGGGATGAGGGGAGGAATTGGTATTTTACCAAAAAAATAAAGGCTATTAGATGTGTTAGTGCAGGATGTCATTTTGAGGTTATTGCGAAACGAACGCCAGAGTTCAGGCCGCTGCTTAGCCTGAACCTGGCCTCTGATTTCTCTCTTCTTTTGAAATAACTATAAGCTCTTCACAGACGGGGCCTGGCTGTCTACTTGTGTGAGTGTGAGACTGTGCCACGGAGAACACAGTTAACACAAAAAGTCTTTGACTGAGATGGCTCCACGCGGCTCTGGAGCTATTATATCAGCTGTTCCCTATGTATTTTTAAAAAATATATTCTTTAATCTTTTAAACAGAACTGATTTCTTAGAAACGTGCCCCCCCCCTTCTCTACTGAGATACGTGCTTCTTTGTCTATAAGGGCTAGGAAGAATTCAGGAACCCGGTGAATATATGGATTTCAGCGCCTACAGGAGGGATCTATTCCCCCTCACCCCAAAAAAGAAGGAACCTCCTTAGAGTGACCGCCGGGTGACCCTCACATTCCCATCCACGATTGGGGCAGCTAAAAAAGGCTAACAGCAAAGGGAGTCCAATGCACGCCTCGAATTAAAGCTGAACTCCGTACGGAGATTTGAGGCAGACAAAGAGCGAGCCTCGCCTTGGTTTTCTTGACGTTGCTGCCATTGGGAAACATGCCCTTCCGTAACCCCCTTTTCTCTCCGCCGCCGCCACTTTCCCACTGCGCCCAGGAGGCAACTGCGCCCCAAGCTTGCTGGCAGGAGCTCGCGCTGTTTTCTTTCAGTGGGTTTCTTTTCCCGGTTTCCGTGCGCTTGGACACCTCAGCCTGACGGCGCGTTTATTTTTGGAACGCGAGCTTCCAGAGAGGCCCTCACATATGGAAAAGTTTACGGAAATGAAGCCTTTAAGTTAGCTTGCTCGCTTGAAATCTCGTGGCTTTTAGCTGCTCAGGGCACTTGGCAGGACCCACGGCAGCGGGGACGGGAGTGGGGGGGAGGAGGCGGGCGGTGCGGAGTCTCAACCCGAGCTTTTGCAGTTTTTAAAGGGGCCGAGCTCAAAGCGATGCCCCTCCGCCCTCCCCATCCTCGTGGGCAGATTTGGCCGGGGCAGCGAAAAGAGCTCGAGCCAGAAATGAGCCTGAGAGCGACTGGCGAGAGGCGGGGTCTTGGCTACATGACAGAATGAGGGGGACACTGCTGCGAGGAAAGCCCACGGCACCGAAGTTACACGGCGGCAAAAGTATTTCCACCCACCCCGCTCCAAGGCGATAGAGGAGAGGAAGATGATTGAGGCAACGTGTGTCTTGCCTCTGGTACTGCGCTTGCATATAAGCCCCCCTCGAATTGGCCCCACTCTTGGGTGGAACGCCATCCATTTGGGAGAAGAAAAATGAAAGACAGGACTGGAGGGAGGAAGGGAGGAGGATGCAAAAGACCGAGCCGGGGCACAAAGGCTCGGAACACAGGGGAGAAGGAGGTGCGCGAACGCGCTATGTGTGTGTGCTCTGCGCGTGCGAACCCAATTCAGAGGCCAGGAGTATAAGAAAAAGAGTGGAGGGAGGGGGGGGAAAGGTGAAGAGTGAATGATGGGCTGAGGGGGGGGGCGGGTGGTAGTGGCAGGAGGGGGTAGGTCGGAAAAGCAGCGCCGCCTCGGAGCCGGCAGGAAAAGGCGCTGCCTGGGCTGTTGTAAATTAGGCCTGTGGTGTTGGGTTCCATGTGGAAGATGTGAGCTCACATTCTACCCCCAGGGTGGTACAGCCCCAGCCAAGGGCTGGCAGCAAGAACATAAGCTTCATTTATCTGGGAACCTGAAATGACTCTTGATTTAAATCATATGGTAAAAAGCACCCAAAGAAGAAGAAAGAACAACATCAGCAAAAAAGAAAAAAAAGAAAAAACCAACCCTCGCCTGCCTGCTTTTGGAAATGGTTCAAAAGGGAAAACACACACACACACACACACACACACACACACACACACACAAACGAGAGAGAGAGAGAGAGAGAGAGAGAGAGAGAGAGAGAGAGAGAGAGAGAGAGAGAGAGAGAGAGAGAGAGAGAACACACACTTAAAGGGCCAGTCTCTGCTTTCGGCTGCAGAGTGTGGCAGCAAACAGACCCCATCGGTTCAATTCCACATCTTTTCAATTCCACATAATCAACAATTGCATCTGTGGATTGAGGCTAAATCTGAGAATGTGTCTGGCTCTGAATGTATGAAAAGAGACATTATGTCGTCTTAGGAAGGAGGGCTTTTAAAACAAAGAACTCATACTGCCAGTATATAAATCTGGTCACTTGAGGGGATCTCTATTTTAGTGGGGTGGTATTAAACCAAAGAAAACAACTGGAATATGTCTATGCTGATCTCCATTTGAAGGAGAGTATTTTTTTATTAGCTTGCACCTCAGTGGGGTGGGGTGATGGAGGGGATTCTTTTTCTGGAGGAAAAATCTTCTAATTGACTTGTATTTAATAAAAAAAATACTATATGCTTATTTGCTCCCTTGATGCCAAAGGCAACACATTCAATCTCCGCAGGATAATTTTTGCGTGATCTTTTTTTGGCAGGCAATTCTGATCTTGAAAAACAGGAAGCAGTGAGTGCCCTCACTCATGTGCTGAGTGCTTTCGCCTTATCACAGGACAATCCTAACCAGTTTCAACAAATCCAACAGTCTTGGATTTGGGGCTGTATTCTAAAAACTAGGCCGAGGGTGGGTGGGAAGGATGGACAAGCTTCAGCATCAACAATTCTTATTTTGGAAATTAATCGCAGTTTATGTGTGTCTAGCTTCTTCCCCTTTTTTAAAAAAACTTTTTTAAAAAAAACCTGGCCTTTTCTGTATGGCTTTAAGAGCATTAAACCAATAAAACTTCAGCTGGAGGGGATAAGTAGCATCAATTTTATTCTGCTAAAATTCATTGTGTGTCACACTGCTGGTTACAAATAAGTAGCAAGAGAGATCCCACCCCCACCCCAATACCTCTTGGTAATACTAGAGTGAGCTACCAGAGATCAGGGGTGTTTTAAATACATATCCCTAGAGCCTTTTTATATATACCTATCAAGAATCAGTGTGGTAAATTTCTTGCCATAACATGTGTAATTTGTTTTAATAACCAACCTGCTTCCCAAAAGCCCTGGAAAAGAAAACTCTCTTAGTCCTGCCTCTGTGTAGTTCATGTCTGTGAAGATCACCATTTCATTCACTGAAATGCATTAAGTCCTTGACTCTCTCCAAATGTGAAGTATGCCCAATGTGACAGAATAGAATCCATTCCTGCTAGAAACCTTTCTAGTTTTTCTATTCCTTTCTTTTGCCTTGGTAGACACTCTTCTAATTGGTCTGTTCTCAAAATCTCTTGGGAAGGGACTTTCGGAAACCTTCAAAACCCCTGGAGCTATTCATGTCTAGGGAGGAAAGAAACACCCCCACCCCAATTTTCACATCAAAAGCATTGGATTCTACTTGAAAGTCCAGTCAGATACAGTGATCTGCATATTGCAGTTTTATTCAGCCTATGAAGGAAAAAAAAAGCTTTAAGCAGAACACACCTGCTTAGCAGAATCTGTATTCCTTGACTTAAAGCAGTTCCTTTAGTGACTCTTCAAAGTTACAATGGCACTGAAAAAAATGACTTATGATTGTTTTTCACATGATCATTGCAGCATCCCCATGGCCACATGATCAAAATTCAGAGGCTTGGCAACTGACTCGTATTTATGACGGTTGCAGTGTCCCAGGGTCATTTGATTACCTTTTGCGACCTTCTGAAAAGCAATGGGGAAGCCAGATTCAGTTAACAACCATGTAACTAACTTAACAACGATAGTGATTCACTTAACCACTGTGACAAGAAAAGTTTTAAAATGGGGCAAAACTCATTTAACTAATGTCTCACTTAGCAACAAATTTTGGGCTCAGTTGTCATAAGTCGAGGACTATCTGTAAATTGAAAAAAGCTCTTAGGATAGTCAATCTATATGTGTCTGTCAATTACTTTGACAGATAGACTTAAAAGCGTTTTAAGTAACACGTGTGAGAAAATCACTATAAAATAGGTAATAGTGTCATTGCTTTTCTTTATTTAGAACATCTTCATATTACAGAAGGCAGGCAGAGGAGATCAGGAGTGTTTAAGCAATAGCCAGCTCAGACACACACACACACACACACACACACACACACACACACACACACACAATCTTCCTAATCCTGCTGATACCAATTTCCCTGCCTCTCTGAAATTCTCAGGATATTCACATCATCTTCCCACTATTCTCAAGAGATTCCCACTATCAGAGGCCATCTCTGATCTCCACTGGAATTTCTAATCTTCCTGCCAAACCACTTTCCATCACAAACAAACCAGTTCCTGCAAACTTAAATAAATTGGCAAGATAACACCTCTAGGAAAATCACAGTATAGCATAGCAGGGATGGGTTCTACTTACTTTTACTACCAGTTCGCAATGGGAGCCCGCGCACACAGATCACCCATTATGACATCCGGGCGGGTGGGCGGAGCCTCCCACTGCGTTTCACAAGAACCAGACAGGACCGGGAGCAACCCACCCCTGTAGCATAGGTTTTATGAAAGAGGGGATCACATGAGTATCCATGAGTTAGATTCTCTAAACTAGGGGTGGGGAATGATGGCCCTTTTATGACTTATGGTCTTCAACTCCCAGAATTCCTGAGCCTGGCTGGATGGCTCAGGAATTCTGGGAGTTGAAGTCCACGAGTCATAAAGGGGCCATCGTTCACCACTTATGCTCTAAAAGATGGTCTGCTCAGTTTCAATAACAAGGGCCAGGTTTTGCCTCCATCATTACAGAATACTACAAAGTATAGTGTCCCCTTTTGTGTCTATGGAGATTCTCAATCATCCAGGTCATGGTTGTCCCAAAGGTGCTTTTCCAAAAGGCAACTGAACGTTCTTAGTTTTTTTCTTTTTCTTTGAAAACATCATAAATTCTTCCATTCCCCATTAGTCAGTTAGAGCTGAAGAAGTTTCTTGGACGAGACGTGAAACGTTTTCAAAGAAAAAACTAAAGAAGTCCAGTTGCCTTTTGGAAAACCACCTTTGGAATATTCACTTTTGTGTTTTAGAATGTGTGGAGAAAATTTGATAGAGGTGTATTCTCTATGGTAGACCCATGGTTTTCATATACAAAGTTCAAGAGTCCATCTCTACTTCGCACTAGAAAAGATTCTGTATGAAAATCTGCAGGACTTTTTCAAAATAGACCGGCCCTTTGCAACCTGGTTCCTTTCAAATGGGTTAATTACAACAATTATCATCCTCAACCAGTATGACTAATATCTTGGGGAGTTAGAGCCTCTCCAAGATAATCCGAGATGGGGGTGGGGAAGGCTGGGTAGACAGTATTTAGAAATAATTGATTTCCTAAAGGAGGGGAGCTGGTGGAAGAGAGACCTTCTTTTCCATCAATAGTTTTGTTGACCGCATTCTGTTTTTGTTTTCTTCTGTAGGTCAGTGGGTGCGTCTGAGAAGTGTGTTTTCTCCTTTTGACTAATTTCTCCTTGCTCTGTGAAGCCCTACCATGAAAAGCAGCGGGTGCCAGACATTGTCACTTTTCTCTGCTCATTTCTTATATTTCCACAATAAAACTTTTCTCTCTCTCTCCCTGTTTCTTCTCTGCCACCTGCTTTCTAGCAGTTAAGAATGAGATGTAGGCACCTACCTGTCTGATACATATTTATTCATTTATTAAATTTGTGTGCCTCCCAATGATTCTGGGTGGCTCATAAGTAAAAAAAAGAAAAAACAACAAAAACTAAGAATAAAAGAGGGCGGCAGTGGCAAAAAGACTAAAACCCAGACGGGTTGGGATGGGGGTGGGGATGAGTTCATTCTATACCTCATAGTTGGTTGGTTGGTTTGCTTGTTTTTTGCAAGTGTTTTCCAGCTTCCATCTTGTCCTGGTGACTATCCTGGATGGCAGTGGTGGAATTCAAATTTTTTTTCTACTGGTTCTGTGAGCGTGGCTTGGTGGGCGTGGTGTGGCTCGTTGGGCATAGCAGGGGAAGGATACTGCAAAATCTCCATTCCCACCCCACTCTGGGGCCAGCCAGAGGTGGTATTTGCCTTTTCTCTGAACTACTCAAAATTTCCGCTACCAGTTCTCCAGAACCTGTCAGAATCTGCTGAATAGCACCCCTGCTGGATGGTAATGGAGAAACAAGAGTGCTGGGAGTGGACTGCTTTCTCTACAGTTGAATACTACTAATGTCAATTCATTCCCTTGCAGGACTGCCTCCGAAGACGACAGAAGAGGAATGGCCTACTCCCTTTGAACGGCATACTTGCAAAGACCACAATCATGGGACCATCTGCCTGGAGCACTGTCAGCACCAACCAGCTTTCTTAAGAGGAATTTTTCATTTTCTCACGCATTGACTTTCCTATTCTCAGTCATGGCTGTAAACAAGGAGAGAGGCTGCTCGGGTGGGACTCCTCTGGCTCATGTAAATGGCTTCCCCCCTGCTGTATACCCCTTCCCTTTCCCTAACCCACATTTCGAGGTGCTGACCAACGGAGGTTACTTCCGGAGCTACCCTACCGACCTGCCGAAGGAAATGGCATCGCTGTGTAAGTTCCTTGAAAGGAAGTGGTGACAGGGGCAAGTTGGCACAGGGCTGGGTGCAGTTGGGGTGTTGGTTCCACACCCTAAGAACCACCAGGACTCAAAACCTTGTCCAGCATTGTGGGCAAATTTGGTTTGAATGCTGTCCAAGTGGGACATAATGCAGTGGTAGAGATGTTGTTGGGTATGGATTTATTTCTACTTTTGTTTCTTGCCACAATACCAGCCATAGCAAAAAACTAAGCTTTAAGCTGCATAGGCTAAAAGTTTGTGAGGAGTAGTAAACTGGCTTAAACACTGTAATGAATGAATGCTTTGGACATCTCCTCGTACCCCGGCACTTATTTTGGATTACAACACTGATCATCCAAGCCAGCACATTTTATTTTGCTGGGGTGATGGGAATTCAGTGCATTTGTAGATCAGAGGGACGATAGCTGTAAATCAATATTTCGAGCCAGGAACTTGGTTCAGCCCACTCACTTTCTCAAGTTATTTCTCATGTGTGACATTTTAATTACGCCTGCACTGTATTAGGTGCTATTACATTTCACCTTTGTCTTGTTCCAAAGGTTTGGATTCAGTTCTTCAGAATCTAAAAGAGTGACTCCTACAAGTATGGGAAAATAACTGAACTGATTTGGGGGAGATTTCCACAGGAAGTGTGACTCTTAGAAATAACATGGTGCAATATCAGGAACTTCTTATTCTGGAAAATCTTTAGTTAAGCAAAGGAAGATGATAAGCCTGAGATTTGAACTGCATTACCGATCAGGATTTCAGTTTTTGTCTGAACAGCAGATTCACAAAATCTAATTGCAAATGGATGGCTTTCTGTTCCACACATTGCTATACACTCTGAATGATTTTCAAATTCTTCAATAATCAACCTGTTGCCAAAGCAATCGGGGAGAAGAATAGAAACACAAATTCAGTTGGTTCAGTTGAATCACTATATAGCTGTGTATAGTTTGGGGATTGTGTGGCAACAACGCTGACTTCAAATTGTAGAATTGTAGAAGCTCAAATATCTTGGGATCATGAACATATTGCTTGATGCTTGCAAGGTGTGTTCAAGTAAACAAGTCTAAAAAGGAAGAGAAAAGAACCTTTCAGCTGCCTCTTTATTTCTAGGATGATTCTGAGTCCCATATACAGGTAGTCCTCAACTTATGACCACAATTGAGCCCAACATTTATGTTGTTAAGTGAGTTTGCTCCATTTTACGACTTTTCTAATTTGTTAAGTGAATCAATACAATTCTTAAATTAGTAACATGGTTGTTAAGTGAATTGGGCTTCCCCAATTGACTTTGCTTGTCAGAAGGTCGCAAAAGAGAATCACATGACTCCGGGACACTGCAACTGTCATAAATGTGAGGCAGTTGTCAAGCATCCTAATGTAAATCACATGACCCTGGGGGATGCTGCAATGATCATAAGTGTGAAAAATGGTCGTAAGTCACTGTTTTCAGTGCCATTGTAACTTTGAATGGTCACTAAATGAACTATTGTAAGTCGAGGACTTCCCGTAGCATTCATGGGGACTCTTAAAAAGCAAATGATGTGGTGGAAGCTTATCATTTTGTACAGAAGCATGCCTGTCTCCTCAGAAAAAGTAAAAGGTAGTTATGGATAGTATGAAACCTCCTGGGGGACTGGAGAGAATCATTTGTAAAACACGGAAGCTTTCACCATCACTGTGAATAAGCCAGACTCACGACAACATGCTCTCAAAACTCCACATATGCCCACCAGCTTTCAAAGTTTGTCTGGCTTCAGGAATGTTTCGGTCCCAAATTTGCTTTTTGGCAGCTATTAAGCCAAATCCCACTCTGTTCCTGGAAACCCCTTTGGTGGTAATGGCAGCCTTGGGTACATAGATTTGATCTGGAATCTGGGCACCAGATGCCTTTTGAAGACAAAGCCACTGGATGCTGGACTTTTATCTCATAACATTTCATGGGCCATTTTAAAAAGAATTATTGCTACACGTGGCATCATTCACAGGGCTCCTTGATTATCTTAAAAATAAGGGAGAAAGAGGTTTATTTATCAAGACGCTACCAAATGTATATATTGGTGTAGAAAAGAATTCCATTCTATGGATATTTTAGAGGAAATGAATAATGTGTGGACTGAATTGGCTTATTCAGTAATTATTAGCTTATTAACTTACACAATACCCTTGACTTGGAAGTAGGCGTTTGAAGAAGCTCTTTGTGTAAAGACCCACATAAGGTGGTGTAGAAATATACCTAGCTTTTATTTTGGGTTAAATCACACTTCGGGGATTGCATCATCTTTGGGAATTGCTCCCTTCCAATTTCACTGTGGGGGCTACAAGAGAAAGTTGTTGCGTGGAAGTGCCTTTCATTGTGTGTGCATGAATTTATTGTGCTTTGCTTGTGTCGTGACACCCTTGACCCGGGATACAAAGAAATTGCAGTGCTTGCTGGGTATGAGTTTCACTGGCTCCTCCTAGCTATCGTACTGTGTTCTCCACGCTTTGGGGCATGTCCTGACTTCTCTGCCCTTATCCACCCCAAGGTGTGCCCAGGCTCTGTGCCAGACCTCTGGGCTCTGCTTAGTTGCATGCTTTCCATCTGCCAATGCAGCAATGGGAACCCTTTGTGCTTTCTCCCGTGCGGGTTTCAACACGCCAAAGCAGCGTCCCCACGCTGAAGAGCTGTCAGTCATCCATGCCTCCAGTTCACTGCATATCTATGCACTTTGTAGTTGTGAGCCTAGAGCTCTCCTCAATGGGGCTCCCGAGAAAGTAGGAGCAAACTTTTTATAAAAATAGGCCCCCTTCCCTTTCTCTTGGAGTCCGCTGCACCATTTGGGGGTGGGTGGGTGAATCCATTCATGGAATGGTAAAGCTTTGATCTGTATTTCTTTCTGTCTTTGTTAAGCTGGAATCTTCATTGCATTGTGGGCTGTGCCAACTGCAGCCCATTCTGCTGCCCCTACATTCCTACCTCCCGATTCTCCAGGTGTATCTACAACATTTATCCACCAGGGGGCATCATCTGAGATCATGTAGCTGATTGTAACCAGACTCTGATTTCTGCTTGGTTTAGTCCAGTGATGGTGAATCTTTTAGACACTGAGTGCCCAAACTGTGCACACGCACATGCCCAAACTGAAAGGTGCGTGAACGCGCACATGCGCAGCAGAGACCCGAAGACCATCTGGGCATCCCAACACCAGCAGTGTGGCAAGAGGTAAGATCTTTTTCTTTCATGAGCTTCTGTTTCCTTGCAAACGATGAAACAGAAGCTCACGAAAGAAACACCACAGAGATCTGACCTGGGGCAATGGCACACGTGCCAGCAGAGAGGGCTCTGCGTGCCATAGGTTCATCATCACGGGTTATTCAAACTGTACTTAACTGAGGAAGAAAGTTCTTCCTGCAATAAGCGTTTCCCAGCATGGCATTTTGCACATATGGGCTTTGCTCTCAAATCTGCTTGTTGGCATATATAGTTTTGGTAGAATGCATTTATCATTGCTACTCCAAAGTTTATTATCTCAATTTTCACACGGTTTCCTGGCTCTATCTCAAATATACTTTCATAATGCTGTTATTCAGTTACTTCCTGTTCTGTATTTTTTTTTTTTTACATCGAATGGATTCCGGAGTAAGCACCACTTTATTTTTCAAAATGGAACGCTTTAAAATCATTGTATAAAATTGGATACTACAGGTACTCCTCGACTTACGACCATAATGGAACCTGTCCATCATGGGCGTGAGTTGTAAAGGTCGTAAAACGAGTCAGGCATGTGATCCTTTTTTGTGTGGCAGTTGTTAAGTGATCACTGTGGTCATTAAGCAAACCAATAGTATGCTATAGGCGTGATTTTGCCGAAAACCGGAAGGAAATGCTGGGTTTTGGGAAAACCATTGTAAAAGATGGTTAAGTGATTTCAGAATGCTGCAAACAGCTGTCCATCCAGTCATGTGGCTGAGTGCCGGAAGTTGGGTCATATGACCCACAGGGGAGCACGGGGCTGACGATCATAACTTCAAATCCCAATTGTAAATAACTTCAAAAGGTCACTAAATAATTGAAAGACTACTTGTAGTTTTCCAAGTGTTTCCTAAAAGAGGAGTTGTTCCCAAGGCCTAAAGAGACTGATTTAGTAGCCTTTTAAATGGAGAGAATTCTATAGCAACAGCACCACAAGACTAAGATCCTGAACATTTGGCAACTGTAGAAAGAGCTGCCACAAACCAGCAGGACTTGCTATACTAATCTAAGAAAGTAGGAGAGGTTTTCTTTAATTACGTAGAGCATTTTAGGCTTTGAGAAACTGATTATTACTGTTGCAGATATTTTGACTGTAGTTCAAAATCTACTTTGCCTCCCATGCTAATCAAACTTCCAAAATTTTACAAGAAAATCCCCAGGAAAAGTACGAATATGCATCTTTCATAAGCCACAGTGCAAGTTTTCAGTGCACAGATGAAAAAACAATAGGTTATCATTTAGGAGTGCTAAGCCACAAAAATGTCTGTTGAAGCTGGTAAAATTTAGTCCTTGCCAGCTGTAAATACAAAACAGTCAGAAAATACTACTATCATTTTTTGTTTCAAGGAAGTATGATCTTGTTCTAGTGTGGTAAAATTTAAACTTTGGGATACAAAAATCAGTAGCTTTTCAATTTTTTCCCTTCTGGGTATAGCTTCTGCCTTTTATTCTGTATCTGTTCCACAATAACAATAGACTTACATACCACTTCACAATGCTTTATAGCCCTCTCTAAGTGGTTTCTAAAGTCAGCATATTGTTCTTCTACAATCTGAATCCCCATTTTACCGACCTCGGAAAGATGGAAGGCTGAATCAACTTTGAGCTGGTCAGGATCGAACTCCTGACAGTGGGCAGAGTTAGCTTGTAATACTGCATAGCAATAGCAATAACACTTAGACTTACATACTGCCTCATAATGCTTTAGAGCCCACTCTAAATGGTTTACAGAGTCAGCATGTTATGCCCAACAATCTGGGTCCTTATTTTACCAACCTCGGAAGGATGGAAGACTGAGTCAGCCTTAAGCTGGTCAGGATCGAACTCCTGACTGTGGGCAGAGACAGCTCAAAATACTGCCTCCTAACTACTGCACCACCACGGCTAATGCTATCCTGGCATTTATTCTGAACTGAAGAGAACGATCAACTAAACAAAATGCATGCATTCTGGATCATCTTATTTGGAAGAGAGAGCAGAGTATACTGAGATGGCACATTATGCTTTCCAAGGGGCAGAGACACTGTAATTTTAATTTCACTGCTGTGAGACAGTCAAAAAGGAAGGTGCCAGTAGAATAAAGATAAGCAAAAAGTAGCTTGGGGGACGTTCTACAAAATTTCTCAATAATCTGCAGTAGAATTAAAGGGCTACCTTTTTCAAACAGTTTTAATAACTGCGAGAAGAGTTGCAGTTAAAAAAAAAAGCAAACTCTGACATAGTTAAAACTTCTGCTAATTGCTCATGTAATTTAGTTTTACGGTTCTCACCTGTAAAATATTAGTATCATTAGAGGTAGATTTTGATCAAGTCTTTACTAGTCAGTTTTGGAATGTTGCTTTAGGATTCCTGAGCTGAGACAGCTCCATTTATATTTGAATTGTATCACATCTTAAAATGGGTAGCTAAAGAAGGGAAATAAGAAAATGGGTTTTCTGTTTTACTGTATGTACAGCTTCATCATTGATTTGTTGCTGTTTTCGACCAGATTCCTACGTGCCTGAAATTTACCTGCCTTTGCTGTAGTGTAAGCTTCAGTGAATGAAAGCATATAGTGATAGTGATTTTGTTTTACAGTGCATTCATTGATTGGATACCAGTTTGCAAAGACCACAAGCTCAGTGAGGGTTTCTCACATGACAGGAATATTCCTCGAAACGACTTTTAGTAAATTTCTGAGTTACAGAATGAATGAAATGTCCATTTGTTATTTACAAATTAGAAGGAGTAGAAGCAATGAGGAGAACTTTTGTACATCACAAGAGGATATATGTATTTTACACACTCATGCACACCCCATACACACACACACACACACGCACACACACGTCCCTGAAGAGACAAAAAGCTGGGTGTCCATGACTGCATTTCTGTTCTTTTGCACATGACTGAGCAGGAGTTAGGAGCGTAGTTGGGAGTCTGAACACACATCTCTAGCTCTCCCTCCTGTCTGTGTGGGTGTATAGTTAAATAATGCCTTTGTTTGCAAACAAGTCAGAGTAGTGTTATGAAGATAAATGAGCCTTTAAGAGAAGCTGTTATCGCAAAAGATAAAAGAAGTGGGTGATGTTGGCAATTGGCAAATGTATTACAAGCATGCTAGAAACAGGGCAAAACATTTAGAGATCATTGTCCATTAGATCAGCTGAGCTCGTGTGTCGTCTATCTCTGAGGCTCAGTGCATTAATAGGTAGCGGACAAAAAGACAGGTTTTAAAATCCCCAGCTAAACATTCAAGAAGTTTTGTTCTGATGAAAAAATATTTTCTTTCAACGTAGGTTTTTTTTTAGCATTTCTAACAAATGTTTTAGGTCAAGGATCATTTGTCTTAAGACAGAGATATCTTATCCTTAGAAAGTGATGAAATGGCACACAGTTTTCAGAACTGGTAGTTGTGGCTTAGCATATCTACTTTGGAAAAAAAATATCAACAGGATGGTGAAAGCAGACTTAGATGGCTCTCTGGCTTTGACTAACAGATCTCTATATATAAGTGTTATTGTTGTCTAGATATGCAACTTTGGTGCGGATCTGCATGGCACCTATCATTATAGCAGTTCTCCCTCTAGTGGGCATTAATGGAACAACTGACATTGTATATGCATGTATGTTGTATATGCAACCAAACTGCCAAGCTCGGAGCTCAGACCAACAGTCCAACAACTACCAACCCAAGCTACTTACATTCAAATACGTTTCATCTGCATGTATCATCTGAAGATCTGTGCCTAAAGCTTCTAGGTTAAAACCAATAAACAGGCTGTAACAAAGACTGCTAATAGATTTTGTCATTTATGTATGCCTAGCACGGATGAGTAAAAGTTTTGTTTTTTTCTGTAGCCTTGAATAGTTCTTTTGAAAAGTTTAGTGTTCTCTTTGCACTGCTGTAAGTATGTATTTGCTGCAACCTTCCCAAAAGTGTATCTCTGATTAGCTCCTTCCTGCTCTTTGAATGGTTTTTATTCAGGATGCTTTCTCCTGCTCTCATCTTATAGCCTTGTCCAATTACAACTTAGAATTCAAAGCCAATTAACACAGCCAGCTAACTGGACCTGCACTTTTTCCTTACTGCCCTGAGAGCTACAGCAAGCTGGTTTCCAGTCCACAGTGATCCCAGTGATCTGTGATATAGCTTTAGATGTCCTTATATAGCAGGAATCAGGGTAGCTGCAACTTCTTCTAGTTACGTTCCAGATTTGAATAGTCATCTCTCTTTTTTTGTTTTTAAACTCAGCCTGTATGATGGGGGTGGGGGAAGGAGAATGTCATCTAGATGTTTACACTGGATTTGGCATTTTTATCCACCTATCAAGTTCTTCCCAAGAACCTGGGATAGGCAGATGCTGATATTTGATGATATTAAAGGTATCATGGCAGGATGTAAGCTGTTGCAAGGAAACTGTCTTTTGCAATTGACTGATGGTAAATTTATCAGTGCTGATAGTGTACAATGTGTTCAAATGGTGCTCCGGATGTTTTGAGATTATACCTTATTATTGGTATCTTTGCCTTTCAGTGTCTCTTTTCTGGTCTTCATTTGGTCTTTCTTATAGTCCACTTTTGTCTTTTGGTATTCAATAAGCCTTCATTGTGTACTACCCTGTTTTCCCCCAAATAAGACATCCCCTGATAATAAGCCCAACCGGGCTTTTGAGCACATGGCAATAAGGCCAAGTGCTTATTTCAAGGTTCAAAAAAATATAAGACAGGGTCTTATTTTTGGGGAAACACGGTAGTGCATCTTCTTCACTGTCCTTCAGACATTCTTCCGATATCCATTTTTGCCTTTCAACCATCTGGTGTATTTGCAATATTCTACGCCCAACTATTTTAAGTTGAATCTGTCAACATTGCTACATGGAGGAAGGGCATGATTCATTTTCATCATGTTTCTGGTCTTCCTATCCAGGGCTTTTAATTCTGCTTGAGTCCAATCCACTGAACCAGCTGTCTGTCCAATGACTGGAATTGCCTAGGTATTTCCTGTCTTTATGGTATTTCTTCCACTGAGTTTGGACTTCTTCACTTTGATGATGTATTCACTGCTGATCTTCTTCTTGACTTCAATGTGCTTGACATTGTCGGCTTGAAGGATGCCCAAGCAATCATCTTCATCCAAACTCCTGATGTTATTTCCCTGAGGCATCTTCATTCTTTAGTTTTCGCTATTTTCCCCCCCGATGATGGTGAGGGTAGTACATTTGTCCAGTCTAAACTCCATTGCTAGTTCTTGATCGTATATTCAGAAGGTGTTGAGCAGCTATGCTATTCTGTTTAATATGATGTTCTTCCATATAGTTTTAGATCATCCATGTAAAGGAGGTAGAATCAGGTGAAATGCCACCGGTTCAGACCCGTTCGACCGAACTGGTAGCGATGGTGGCTGATGGTTTGGAGAACCAGTAGCGACGGTAGGGCGAGGCTCTGCCCACCCGCCTGGTTGTCGTTACTTTCTGGTTTTAAGGGTCTGCGTGCGCAAGTGACGCCCACGCGGACTTCTGAACCAGTAGGGAAGATAAGTAGATTTCACCCTGGGTGGAATAGCCTGGCAGATGTTTTTGATGTTTGATAGCCATGGCCTGACTTGTTTAGTATTGTTGATAGAGGAATCAATGACAAACAGTAGGGATGATACTGAGTGTCCTTGAAAGATTCCTCTCTTAATATTAACCTTTCCAAATCTTTTGCCATTAACCAGCAACTGTGTCTTCTGTTGTGCCATTGATCTTTGCACAAAGCTTCTGATGTTTCGAGTGACTCCTGTTATTTATTATTTATTATTATTTATTAATTCAATTTGTATGCTGCCCCTCTCCAAAGACTCAGGGCGGCTCAGAGTGCATTTAAAATCATTATAAAAAACATTTAAGAATTAAAAACATTAAAAACATTAAAACTCATTCACACCATTCATCACACCATTTCGAGGCACTTGATTATCCAATCATGTGGCAGGGAATCAGATGTGTTTTTGTAATCAGTCCAAGTTACATTGAAGTTGGTCTTCCTTCTATTGCAGTTTTCCAAAATCATCTAATCTATTAGGAACTATTATTATTTCTGTAATGCAGCTTCATATGCTAATATTAAATGTAATATACCGTATTTTCCGGCGTATAAGACGACTGGGCGTATAAGACGACCCCCAACTTTTCCTGTTAAAATATAGGGTTTGGGCTATACTCGCCATATAAGACTACCCCTCTTCCAACACACACCAAATAAAAATTAAAAAAACATCAACTGCCTCAACACAATGTAAAAGCAGCTGTGCTAGACCCAAAATGGCCCCTGCAACTAGCAGGAACCTCACACAGCCACAAAAAGCCCAAAAAACCAACTGTCACACTTTACACACACACACACAACACAACACAACTGGCTCACCCACAATGTAAAAGCAGCTGTGCTAGACCCAAAATGGCCCCTGCAACAAGCAGGAACCTCACACAGCCACAAAAAGCCCAAAAAAAATCAACCTTCACACTTTACACACACAAAATTCCACATACAGCTTTGTGAGATTTTGTGTGTTTGTGTAGTTAGAGTGAAACACTACAGAAACACACCACATCTCAGAAAGCTGCACAAATATTATTTTATTTTTATTTTTATATGAAAACTAAATTTAAAACTTCCTAAACTTTAAATGGCTAGGTCTAAAAAAGAACAACTAAAAAAACCCCAATTAACTATTTTTTTAAAGCTCCCAAAGGGGGAAAAAACTTACCCAATAGAACAGGGGTCTCCAACCTTGGCAACTTTAAGACTTGTAGACTTCAACTCCCAGAATTCCTCAGTCAGCTTTGTTTTTACTGGCTGAGGAATTCTGGGAGTTGAAGTCCACAACTCCTGCCTGCATGATTGCAGGCAGAAAGTGGCTTGCTGATGGAATGGATTCAGGCAAGCGAAGCAAGGCAAGCCTGGCGATTACCAGCTAAGGTAAGCAAGCTGGAGGGGGAAAACTTTTTTCTTTTTACAGGACTCTGGGCTCTGGCGATCCCAGCTGAGTTGCCTGATTAGCAGGCAACGCAGCTGGGATCGTCAGAGCTTGGATGATGGTTCTGGCGATCCCAGCTGCGATGCCCGATTGGCAGGCAACTCAGCTGGGATCGTCAGAGCTTGCAGAGTCACGTAAAAGGAAAAAAGTTTTTTCCTTTAACATGGCTCTGGCATCCCAGCTGAGTTGCCTGATTAGCAGGCAAAGCTGGGATCGTCAGAGCTTCGATCGCCAGAGCCATTTAAGGCTCGTTAGAGTCTTTTGGGCTGGTTTGCCTGGTTACAGGAGAACGACACCTGGCGTATAAGACGACCCCCGACTTTTGAGAAGATTTTCATGTGTTAAAAAGTCGTCTTATATGCCGGAAAATACGGTAATATTATTTTTAATAATATTACCCATGTGGTGGTTGTTGTTGTTATTATTATTATTATTATTAGTCCTGTCGCTGGTGGTAGCCTGGAAGTGATGAAGAAGGAAGTCGTAACTTTGCCATTGTGAGGGGCAATGCAAGATAGGAAACAAAAACCACTTTGTACTTAGCACTTTGATCGGCAGCACCAGGCGTAGATGGGCCAAATATTCTGCCCAGTTACTTACAACTTCCCCCACTCTGCATATCTTCCAGATATGCTTAATTACAGCTGCCATCCATTCTGTATTGCTAAGGGTGATGGGGATTGTAAATACAGAAAGAGCCACTGATACAGGAGGTGACTTCAATAAGATGGAGCTGAGAAGGACTCCCCTCAGTGGTGAAATCCATTTTTTTTTACTACCGGTTCTGTGGGCGTGGCTTGGTGGGCGTGGTGTGGTTTGATGGGCATAGCTTGATGGGCGTGGTAGGGGAAGAATACTGCAAAACCTCCATTCCCACCCCACTCTGGGGCCAGCCAGAGGTGGTATTTGCCAGTTCTCTGAATTGCTCAAAATTTTCGCTACCGGTTCTCCAGAACCTGTCAGAACCTGCTGGATTTCACTCCTGACTCCCCTCCTACCCAGTGTATGTGATTTGCCTTAAACGGTAGGTCTCCTTCTGTTGTTGGTGCTCATTCTAAGAATAAGTGTGCTGGCGGTAAAGGAAGTACTTCTGAGCAAGTCCAAAGTGCACATCTTTGGAATAGGGGCGATAGCTTTTGTAAACACAGTAACCCCCTTCTCATTTCTAAAGCAGCAAAGCCGTTTTGCGGCTGCTCCCCTGCTGAACTGCAAGCGTTGAGGCCTGCTTTAGTTTGCAGTGTTGAAATGAATTGGGACTCCCTCTTGGCCAGCTAAATGAGCTGGCAGGGCAGCTGGAAATAATTATTTCATCTAGAAGGAGAAAACAGGGCTCAGGCAGAAAAAAAGTGGAGCTGGCACTTCCTCTCTCTCTTTCTCTCTCTCTCTCTCTCTCTCTCTCTCTCTCTCTCTCTCTCTCTCTCTCTCTCTCTCTCTCTGCTCATTCCCTCCCACTTTTACTCCAACATCTCAGTCTCCTTGGTCATTGGAAAGTTTCCAGTGGAAGGCGGACTAAGGTCTGGGGAGTGCTAATTTTTCCCTCCGTTTCATGCTGCAGCCAGAAGGAGCTCCAGATCCTGAAAATAATAATAATAAAAAAAACCTTGGGGGATACAGAGGTGAAAGGAGGGGGCACTCCATTTCTTTCCTAAATACTTAAATTTGACTTCTGCAGAACTCTGTTCCGTCTGCCCGCTAGATCACATTCCTATCACATCACAAAAATTAAAATCTTCAAATTGTAGTTTACAACTTGCCAATTCTTAGAAGAATTAGTACATCAGCTTTAACCCATTTTAAGGTTAGGATATAGTTTTCCTGGAGCAATGGGGGAAATCTTTGGGAGTAGAGCTATATACTGCATGTAACTTTAGATTTACATTCGCCCTTCCATGACAAAACACTTATAATAGTGAGAAGGAACAGATGTTTCACACTTTCCCCTCGAAGTGCTGCTCTGATACAGCACCCAGAGCTGGATTTGCAAGATCAACATAGCTCTAGAACTTGGGTGGACTTCTAGGTGGCCAAGGATCAACCATGGACTTTATTGGGGAACGGTTCAAGAACCTCAGTAGATTCAGCAATTACACAGAGAAGTTGAAGCTGGATTTTCCCCATTTTTCTTTGTGGGGGATGTATAGATTGGAGTGGTTTTCTTTGCTTTGCAAACTATTAAACACATTTTAAGGTTGGGATATAGTTTTCATGTGTTGCCTATTTCATAATGAAGAGCAACTCTGCAGCAGATCCCCACTTCCACCTTGTTTCATGCGTCACCTACTATTTCTACTTATTTCATGTGTCACCTTCACGCGTCACCTACTATTTCTACATCATCTCAACTCCCAGCAGCTAACACAACTTCCACCCATGTTTTCTGGCAGTGAGTCAAAAGAGTGTTTTTCTCTCTTGTGCTGGTTCAAGCCATGCTGTTTTTCAATTCCTTGTAAGCAACCCCCCACCCCCCCCACCCTCCCCTCCCTGGCTACTGCAGCCTCTCCAGTTGCTGGGTCTCTTCTCTCCATAGGCATTTTATTTTTACAAGTTCAGCTGGACTTTCTAGTTCTTTTCTTTTCTTTTCTTTTCTTTTCTTTTCTTTTCTTTTCTTTTCTTTTCTTTTCTTTTCTTCCCTTCTCCTTTTTTCTTTTCTTTTCTTTTCCTTTCCTTTCCTCCCCCCCTCCCCCTCCCCTCCCCTCCCTTTCCTTTCCTTTCCCCTCCCCTTTCCTCCCCTCCCCTCCCCCTTTTCTTTCCTTTCCTTTCCTTTCCTTTCCGCTTCCTGTTCTCCTCTCCTCTCCTCTCCTCCCTTCTTTTCTTCTCTTTTTTCTTTTTGTGAAGTTTATTGGTACAACAGTGGCCAATAATGAATATTTCTCCCTCACTTGACTTTTCTAACTAGTGGAAATTGAGAAAAAATTCTGCCACTTTCCCCTTGTAGCCCATGTCTCAGAAAAAAAGGGTAAAACTGAATTGTCTTGCCTTGTCCTCCCACTCTGAAGGGATAAAGAAACAGGATAATCCACTAGTTGGCCTATTTGGTAAACACGCTGGGCAGAAGATCGGGCTATTACTGTGGCCAAAGCAAAGGAAGGGGTTTAGAGAAGTATTTCTTAGGGTGGTTTCATTTCCAGCTGGTTTATGCATGGAAGACAAGTGGCTGAAAACTGCAGTTCAGAAAAATTTTATGGGCTGTATTCAGCCATTGTGTTGAATGACGCTTTGGGAGCTGCGAAAAAGAATGGGGTGAAATGTGGATTGTGTGGAGTTTGGTGAAATGTTTTGTCATCTTCACAGGGGGCTGTGGGGAAAGAAATGACAGTAAATTCAGAATAAAAACTGCATTTTCCTTAAACTCCCTCCACCTTTTCTCCTCTTGATTCTTCTTCTGCCTGTCTTCTCATACTTCATCCAGTCTTAAAACCAGTAAGTTTAATTCCAATTGTTTTGAAAAGCAGCATCCAGGTGAAGGGTGCTAGTGAATGGGAGTAAGACATATTTGGCAGAAGAGTTTAAATTAAAAGGTTGAATGGTAGAGGACTGCGACTAAGTCTCTATATCTCCTGCACCGCAGTTTCTTCCTCTTGGATGTTTTGTGATGGAAAGGGGCTCTAGAGTACCAGTTCCTTTATGTATTGCTAGTTTATTAACATCACTTCTCATTTGTTGCTACTAGAGACTGGGTAGGAATCTTTCTAGATCAGAGATGTCAAACTCGATTTCACTGAGGGCCACATCAGGTCAATAGCATGCAAACGGCCCTCCTGGGCTCCATTTTCGGCCACAACGGCCTCCTGCAGCCCTCTGCCAGCAAAAACAAAACTCCATTTTCACTGGCAGACACCACGGGCCGGTCCTTCACTATTTCCAGGGCAGTCCTGTGGGCCAGGTTTAAGCACTCCACAGGCCAGATGCCTTGAGTTTGACACCCCTGTTCTAGATGGAGCAGAAATGAAAACTAAGTCTGTTTTTCCCCCTAAGAATAGAAGGGAAAAGATATGCTAATTCCCTTAATCCTGGAGAAGTATTTCAAACAATAAATCTAAGAAAGAATTGTTCTGAAAAAGATAAAATGTTATGGAGGAGAAGGGATTGACACTCTTTTAATTATTGAGATTAATTCTTGTCAGTACATGAGCTCATTTGGCAATAATGGGAAAGTGCTCATTTTGGGAAAGAGCTAACCAAAATAAGCATTTGAAGAAATATAAACTTTAGCAAGATGTCTTGGATTGAAAACGTGTATGCCTTGACATTAGTGACTGCATGGGCACCAGCCAATAAGTATTTTTGTATCAGTCACCGTAATTTGACACAGAGAAATGCCACTGGCAAAAGTATTGTATTTAATCTGCAGCACCAGATTGCCACCTAAAACATTGGAAAAATGAGGCCTCAACACAACAGAAGCATAATGGAGGGGGGGGGGGGCTTCCTTATCTGTTAAAGCAAAACAATTCCAAATGTGACATCCTTTCTTAAAAAGAACAGTTTTCACAAATCCCTTTACACTGTTTGCACTGGCGCTTTAAATACTCTGTGGAGCCAAATGTGGTCTGCCTTGGACCAGAGTCCTGGTTCCAAAAAGTCAATTGAAATATCCACCCAATATAATCTGATATTGCTCAGTGACTGAGACCTTATTGTACACCCAGGGTAGCCCTGTTTCAGTCCCTCACATCTTTGCTTCAAAGAGTGAGATCAGGAAGTAAAAGAAGAGCAAGGGTTTTTTCTTCCCCCTTCTGTCTGAGATTCTGGAAAATTACTGGAGGCAATATTAGGTTAGAATTGGTCAAACAATCTTGCCTGGCCTGGCAAATCCTTAAATCCGAGTAGTATAATGGTAGATGGCATTTACTGTGTTTCCCTGAAAATAAGACCCTGTCTTATATTTTTTTGAACACTGAAATAAATGCTTCACCTTATTTTCGAGGAGGTCTTATTATTATGGGGTGTGTGGAGCAAGACAGAGCTCCTCTTGCCATCTTACCTGATTTCCAGCTCTGTCTCCCTAACCCTAACCAGAGGAAATGGCAGGGACCGGCTGCACAAGCATTTAAATATTTTCGGGGAGGGCTTATTTTCGGGGAGGGCTTATTTTAGCGCATGCGCTCAAAAGCCCGATTGGGCTTATTATCCAGGGAGGTGTTATTTTCGAGGAAACAGGGTAGCAGCGGACTGTAGGCTATATTTTTAAAAGTAATACATGAGGCCAGGATGAAGATTACATCTGATTTTAAATGTATTTAATAAAACTGATCTTGAGGCTTCTGTTAAGCATTTCTCCCCTTCTTTCACAATAAAATGTATAGAAAATTTGGGGCATTTATAAGCAGACCGTGGTGTGGCAGAGAATTGTGAGTCTGAGAGAAACTAATTTTTTGCCTTCTCAGTTGATATATCATCAGGAACTCCAGCTGCCAAACTGAGCTAGGTTCCAGGTTTTAAGCATTTTGCCTCTGAACCATAGGAAAGGGTGACTAGAGATGAAGGGAAGAAGGGCAGGAGGCAACCAAAGTGAAGAATGTAAACAAAACAGTGAAGGCAAGCGTTTATCCTAAGGCAGTGTTGGGTAACCTTTTTGCCATCGCGTGCCAAAAGCAGGGTGTGTGTGTGGGGGGTCGTGTGTACATGTGCCCACACCTATAATTCTATGCACCCCACGCATGCACGCACAACCCCCTGCTCTCCCCCCGCTTTTGGCATGTGATAGCACAGTGAGCCTGGAAGGCTCCTTTTTTGCTCTGGAGCCAAGAGAGGGCGAAAACAGCCTTCCCCACCACCCTGGAGGCCTTCCGGAGGCTGGAAACAGCCTGTCTGCCGAGTTCCAGTCCCACCAGTTTTGCCCTCCCCAGGCTCCTAGAAAGGCTCTGGAGCCTGGAGAGAGTGAAAAACTCATCAGGAAACAGCCGGAGCTGAGCTCGCGTGCCCACCGATATGGCTCCGCGTGCCACCTGTGGTACATGTGCCACAGGTTCGCCATCATGGTCCTAAGGAATACAAAGAAACATGGAATGGGTTGGGAGGTGAGAGTGGGGATGCAAGAAAAAGGAAAAAATACAACGAAGAAGTGTATTGTACAGGTATTTCTCGACTTATAACCATTTGTTTAGTGACTGTTTAAAGTTACAGTGGCACTGAAAAAAGTGACTTATGACTGATACTCATAAGTATGACCACCACAGCATACCCATGGTCATGTGGTTAAAATTCAGGCACTTGGGAACCAGCGTTGTGTGACACTTTCTCACTTTCTCATTTAGGGCAGTGTCTCATTTGTCAGCTGGACATACCACTATGTCCTGTTTTGGCTAAATAAAACCTGTTCCGAATTATCTATCACTAAATTGCATCTGTTGATAGGTGCCTGGGTTTTTCTTTTGATGTCGGTCATGGTTTTTCTAGCTAAATTTGCCGTTGACAGGCTCAGTGTGAGTACAAAACTGCAAATAAGCATTGGGCAAAAAACAAAACAAAACAAAATAACCACAACTTTAGTAGTGTAGACAATCCCCGAGATATCCATCCGCCAAACTTCCTTGCATTCCCTTTTCCGTCTCATTGTCCCGAGGCTTTTAGCACAAGCAAGGAGACCTTTTCACAGCTGTCCTCTGGAGTTGCGCTTGGTTTCCTTGGCTGGAGTACGAATATGGGGGAGGCCAAGAATCCAACAGCCTCTGAGAGTGTGGCAGGCCTCTTATCTCCATCCCTGCTTAACACGGTTCCTCCACATCAGGCAGCTACTGGTTTTGAAGAGATGAGGGAGCCAGCTGGCTACTCCTCCACAGGATTGCGTCCTGTAGCAGATGAGCAGGAAATGAGAAAGGAAAAGTTCTCCAAGCAGGGAGTTCTGTAGAGCTTGACTGTAATTTTATGTGACTTCTTACTACCTTTATAAAAGAAAATATTCTTATTATTTTACAGTCAAGAATAAGTCTGCAGTCATATCCACTTGCTGTCAAATACATACATACATACATACATACATACATACATATATATATATATATATATATATATATATATATATACACACACAAGATCAATTTTACATGGGAAAAGACCCGAATACGCCAAGACTTGTATACCTGTACCCGTGAAAATCTACGAAAGCAGATAGATAGATAGATAGATAGATAGATAGATAGATAGATAGATAGATAGATAGATATAGGTATAGGTATAGGTATAGATATAGATATAGATATAGATTAGATATAGATATAGATATAGATATAGATATAGATATATAGATATAATCTATCTATCTGTCTGTCTGTATGTATATGAGAGAACCTTTTTTAGCTGACCATGCCAAATCCAGCCCAATACAGGTAGTCCTTGACTTACGACCACAATTCAGCCCAAAATTTCTGTTGCTAAATGAAACGTTTGTGAAGTGAGTTTTGCCTCATTTTACGCTTCCCCATTGACTTTGCTCACCAGAAGGTCACAAATGTGCTCACAAGACCCCAGGACACAGCAGCTGTCATAAATTTGAGTCAGTTGCCAAGCATCTGAATTTTGATCACATGACCATCGGGGATGTTGCAATGGTCGTAAGTGTGAAAAACGGTCATAAGTCACTTTGTTCAGTGCCATTGTAACTGAATGGTCACTAAATGAACTGTTGTAAGTTGAGGACTATCTGTAACTTTTGTTCCATGATGAGAATAGCAGCTCCCTCTTTGTACTCAGGCTTTGTACTCTTGGAAACCAAGATGCCTATTGCCTTGGTATTTATTTTAGCATTGGTGGGAGGGATGAAATCCAGCAGGTTCTGACAGGTTCTGGAGAACCGGTAGTGGAAATTTTGAGTAGTTTGTAGAACCGGCAAATGCCACCTCTGGCTGGCCCCAGAGTGGGGAGGAAATGGGGATTTTGCAGTATCCTTCCCCTGCCACACCCACCAAGCCATGCCCACCAAGCCACTTCCACAGAACTGGTAGTAAAAAAAAAAATGGATTTCACCACTGATTGGAGGCCTAAAAATATAGTTTTTTAAAAATCCCAGAGATATTTCCTATCATTATCAATGAACTACAGTATGATTCTCAAAGCAATCCCAGTGTCTGCTGATGTATAAATACATTTCACTCTCTTCAGTTACTTCCCTGCAAGCATCCCTTGCAGATACAACTTGGAAATAAGCATCAGTTGTTTAAATCAGTTCTTCCTCACAATCGCATGTGTCTCTACCCTTAG